>CM028359.1:8263548-8868203 GCA_016618105.1 Dendrobium huoshanense | reverse complement strand
TTCTCGTCTCATGCTTTTCCAATCGGAGGTAGGTATTCGCCACGAGACTCTTATGATCTTCCATCCTCATCCAAAATGGCGAGCACTACCGCTCAGGTGTGACCTAGCAATGCTAAACTAGCGGGACTTAGGGATATCATGCGATTCAAAATAGTCATCTAATTGTCTAACTCATTCCCTAAAGTAATAGGGGTCCAAGGAACCATCAAAGGTGAGTAGACGGTCATGTGACTCTAGTCGTTGTGGCTTAAACTCGGGTCTAGATTGATAAGCAGAGTGGGGCATCTTCCGACTCTCATGATTGATCGAATGGGGGCGCATACCTAGAGTGGGGAGAGTGAGCATGTTCCTCCTTCGTGGTTTAGTTAGAGAGCCTACAAGACTAACTAGGTCATCTAACTTCTTTTGAAATCCTATCGGGTCCATTGAGAAGCGTCAAGTGACACTCAGAGGTGATTGGGTGTAAGGGACATCATTTAGATACTAGGTTAGGCTCACTTAAACTCACTAAAGGGTGCAACAAATTGTTTGGACAACAAGCTACACTAGTGGGTTAGGTAACCTAGGCACTTAGGAACATTGTTAGGTTGAGGACAGCACCTAAACGTTTAAGAAACTAGCCTACCTTTCACTAGATGTGTGCAGGAATGATGTGAACAGCAAACTTACAGCAAGACATAAAGTTGTCTAAGTGTTTTGGATGGTTTCCAGGGTGTGGACAGCAAATAAACACTTGTTTAGACTCGCCTTAAGGCCAGTAATGGGTGCAGGAATTTCTGGACAGCAGGCTATATTGTTTGGCTAAGCAACCTAATTAATTAGGGGTGTTGTAGAGACAAAGACAGCACTTTGGCAATGAAGTAGGCTTGCTTAAAATGATGAAAACAAGCAGAATTTTACTGGACAGCAAAGCAAAACAGAGAATTGAAATAACTAGGCAATGGTATGCATGCAAATGAGTTTCAAATGGTTAATTAGACTCCTAGGAACTTCTAGCACATGCAATACATGCTTACGATGCTCTGATACCAAAAATGATGTGATACGTTGCAAGAATTGCTTGTTAGAAATTAATACTTGTGAACTTGCGTTGCTAATTTTAAACAAATGTTTTTCAAGATAGATCGCAAGAAATTTCCATGGAGGAACTAAGCAATGTCAATCAATTACATTTAGAAGCAACATGAAACAAACAATTAATTCAATAAGTAATAAAGCAAATGGCTCTTAACAAAAATCCAAGGCTTAAGATATAGATCATTCACCTCGAAGTCCATCACTTTCACTCTTGGATTCACTAGGTTAGCGGAAGAGGATGGCGCACAAACTCAACGATGCCACTATTAAACAAGTAATGCCGAGGGGGCTAACCGTCAGGGAGGAAGTCGGATTTGGAGAAGAAGGTGTTTGGCCGTTGATGATCCACTCGTCCGCCGGAAGTTACTCGTCGAGGATGTCCACAAGGTGGGGAAGAATCCAATTCAAGTAATCCTCAACGGTGTGATCGAAGCCGAATCCAACGTCAAAGAACGGCGATCGGATGACGTCAATGTCGCCTTGATGATCGTATGCAATGCCGTAATAACGCTCCGGATCGGCCATTCATGACTATGAGATGTCCTTGCGGTGTGGATGTATTTGGCGGTAGGAGAATCTTCTCTTGGTGGAACTCGGCCAAGCAATGTGTTAGACCGGTCCACTGGACCGGTTCAGCCGGTCCAGGCGGGACCGGTTCACGGGCAGAATCGCGAAACAGCTCCGCCTGGGCGGAAGCCGCGCGCGAGACGCACGTCTTGCGGGACGGTTTTGGGAAGGAAATTTGAGGAAGTTTAGGAGGTAAATTGATTGCAGGGACTGTTTAGGGAATTCCTTTTGAATTGTATGCATTAAGTAGTTGATTTTTGTAGGGTTTGGGGGTATCTTGAATTTGGCTGAAATTTGAGATCTCGTAGATTTAGGTTTTCTTTGAGCTCTAGCGGCGTCTAGAGATTTGGGAGAGATCGATCCTCCTCTCGAATTGAGGATCAATTGTATCTTGCTGTTTTTATTCATCTACTAGTGAAATACACGCTTTCCTTTGAGTTTTCTCTCAGATTTTCTTGTGGTGTTGCTGTTTTTCTGCTGTAAACAGCAGATTTATGCTGTTTTCCTGCTGTGGACAGCAGTTTTGCTGTTGAATGTTCGCCGATTTTGGCTAGGTTACTTGCGAACACAAGTGTTTCCTATCAAATTGGTATCAGAGCATCGATTCGGAACCACCGGCGGCTGAAATTCTGAAATTTCAGCAAGTTTATCTTTTCCGGAAGAAGATTTTTTGGGATCCGTTAGAAGAAAGATGGCCGGAAAGAAGGTGGAAGTATTAGAAGGCGAGTTCGGACAACTGAAGACAGATTTGGAGGGAAAGTTCCTGGAAATCTCCACCAACAATGACAGGTTGGAAGGGAGGTTCGCGGCTATGGAAGAAATGATGAAGAAATTATTGGAGATGAAGACCAATCCGGAGACATCGGAAGTGAGAGAGGCTACTGACCGCCATGGCGTAGGAGGAAATCCAAACCCAATCCGGGGGAGGAGGAATCCGGAGGTGGAGATTCTTGAAAGGGACGACGACATGCCACCTCTAGAGCCACTCTCTAGAGAGGAGATGAGCATGGGAAATGACCGTCGAGGTGCTGATTTTCAGCGTCGAGGTACTGATTTTCAGCGTCGAGGTGTCGATTTTGGAGGCAGGCGGGGGAATATGAAGGTAGTGCAGATTTTGGAGATAGGAGAGAAGAGTATCAGAGTCGAGGTGCTGAATTTCAGCGTCGAGGTGCTGATTTTGAAAGAGGAAGGGGGGATTATGACGACGAACTCGGATACCAGCGTCGGAGGGAGGACCGGGACACTTGGGGAGCACCTAATCTTCGAGGGATGGGAGGTTATGGAGAGTACCGGGGCAATGGAAGGGATCCGAAGGTGAGGAAGTTGAAGATGCCCATCTTTGAGGGCGAAGATGGCCATGGCTGGATCTATAAGGTGGAGCGTTACTTTGCAGTCAACGGGTTGACAGATGATGAGAAGCTAACTGCGGCAGGTTTGTGTCTGGAAGGGAAGGCGTTGGCCTGGTATCAGTGGAGAGACAGGAGAGAACCTATCAGGAACTGGAGAGAGTTCAAGGATTGTTTATTATAGCGTTTTCGAGCCGATGGGGGAGGAGACTTCTATGAGCAGTTCTTTGCTCTGACTCAGGAGGGGACCGTGGCTGACTATCGGGACAGATTCGAGTATTTGGCTAGCCGTCTGGATCACATCTCAGAGTCAGCCTTAGAAGGGAACTTCATGAAGGGGCTGAAACCAGAGATCCGAACAGCAGTCAGGGTACTGGAGCCGAGGAACCTGGGAAGGCTATGGAGCTGGCGCAGTTGGTAGAAGATCAAAAGAAAGCAGAAAGAGGGGCTCGAGGAAACTGCTCAGGAGGCTCTTACAGGACGACGACCACTCTTCTAGCACCTAAGGGGTCTGCATCAGGCAACAGTAATGAGACCACCCGGGAGAAGCCAGTAGAAGGAGGGAGTGGGGAAAATTTCAAAAGGCTGACCGAAAAAGAAATGCATGACAAGAGAGCAAAGGGGTTGTGCTTCAGATGCGATGAGAAGTACATGCCGGGGCACTGGTGCAAGGACCGAACTCTTCAGGTTCTCCTTGTCTGTGAAGATGAGGAAGACGAGGAGGGAGGTGGCAGCAAATCTGATGAGGAGGAGGAGAAGCTGCACCTGGATGTGGCAGAAGTCTCCCTCAACTCTGTAGTGGGATTCACCCCGAGTCACACTATGAAAGTGAGAGGAGAGATAGCTGACCGCGAGGTAGTTGTGTTGATTGACAGTGGGGCAACCCATAATTTTATTTCCAACCAGATAGTGGAGTCATTGGGGATGGAGTTAGTGGATACCGGAGGCTATGGAGTGATGATGGGCACGGGGAAGGTGGAGATGGGTAGAGGAGTCTGTCGAGGAGTAGTACTGAAGATTCAAGGAATCCATGTAAAGGAAGACTTCCTTCCCTTGGAATTGGGGAGTACGGATGTCATCCTGGGGATGAAATGGTTGCAGACCTTGGGGAAATCAAGGACAATTGGGGAGCACTCACAATGGAATTAATGGTGGATGGGAGAAAGATGGTTATAAGGGGAGATGCAGGGCTATCCAAAGCCACGAAATCACTTAAGACCATGGTTAGGGATATACAAGAGGTGGGGGAAGATTATTTGGTGGGACTACACAAGCTGGATGTGATCAGGATGGAGGAGGAAGGGGATGTTTCTCTTTCCATGCAGCCCTTGGTTCAGCAATACAGTGAGGATTTTCAGTCACCTCAAGGATGGCCACCTCCGCGGGAACACGAGCATATTTCCACCTTGAGGACAAGGTGGATCTTTGGGAGGGGAGTATTGTTAGACCGGTCCACTGGACCGGTTCAGCCGGTCTAGGCGGGACCGGTTCACGGGCAGAATCGCGAAACAGCTCCGCCTGGGCGGAAGCCGCGCGCGAGACGCACGTCTTGCGGGACGGTTTCGGGAAGGAAGTTTAGGAGGGAAATTGATTGCATGGACTGTTTAGGGAATTCCTTTTGAATTGTATGCATTAAGTAGTTGATTTTTGTAGGGTTTGGGGTATCTTAAATTTGGCTGAAATTGAGATCTCGTAGATTTAGGTTTCCTTTGGGCTCTAGCGGCGTCTAGAGATTTGGGAGAGATCGATCCTCCTCTCGAATTGAGGATCAATTGTATCTTGCTGTTTTTATTCATCTACTAGTGAAATACACGCTTTCCTTTGAGTTTTCTCTCAGATTTTCTTGTGGTGTTGCTGTTTTTCTGCTGTAAACAGCAGATTTATGCTGTTTTCCTGCTGTGGACAGCAGTTTTGCTGTTGAATGTTCGCCGATTTTGGTTAGGTTACTTGCCAACACAAGGGTTTCCTATCACAATGATGGGAGGAGAAAAGTGGAGGTGCCGGTTTGGAGAGAAGAGGGCTTAGCCGTGAGCTAGAGGGAGAGGGAGGAATTTAGAAAACTGAAATTAATTTCAGCTTCAAGTGGTTTTGGAGGGAGATTAATTTGAAATTTCAAATTAATCTAATAATGACTAGGGGCGTTAATTGTGGAGATAATTAGGGGCTGATTTGGTGGAGCTTTTAATTTAATTTGGGGAGAGAGAAAGATGGGTGGCCGGTCATATGGGGAGGAGAGAGAGGGGTTTGGAGTAAAGCATGTGGGGGGACCACAAGGAGTTAATTAATTCTATTCAAATCTGAATTTAATTTCAGAATTGATTGAATTTAAAATAACTCCCAAATTTGAATTAGAATGAGAGGGGAGATAGTTTGAATTTAAAATAGGTTGTAACTCCTTTAATTGTCTTTCCTAAACAGACAAAGCCTAATTAGAAAAGCAAATTAAGAAAGGAGAATTTGAAAGTTGAAAAGGAAGAGGGCCAATAGGGGGCCGGCGGCAAGGAGGGTGGCCACGGGTGGGGCTTTGACCCGGCGGCTGGCAGCAGGGAGCTGGGAGGGCCGACGGTGGCTGTATCGGCCAAGGGAGGCCGGCGGTGGAGCGGGTGGGGTGGGAAATTTTTGGGAGGAGGCGAATTTTCGGCTAAGTAGGGGAAGAAGGGATTGGTGTAGGGAAACGAAATTTATCCAACTACAAACCTTGAACACCACTTCCACAAGAACTCACAAAGAGATCCACAATACTATCTCCTCAAGAACGCACAAAGAGATCTTGGGAAGTTTCATGAACTCACAAAGAGATCAACAAGAGAGAAATTTTCATTCATCAATAATCATCATCGTACAATGCATGACGCCTCCTATAAATAGGCCAAAATGAAACTAAAACTAAAAGACATAAATGCCCTCGGGGCTACAATATCAAATGACCATCAATATGGGTAAAACAGTAAAACTGAAAAATAAAATAAACTACTATATAAAATGACTCAAAATATAAACTCCTGAACGTGGCCGTCAATCTCCGGTTGTACACGTGTCGAAATCACTGACGATGTCCTTATCACAAGTATTCAAGGGGAGTTGAGTTGTGGAGGGAAGATAGCGGAGGTGGGAGTGGTCGGCGGCTATGTTGGGTGTTTATGGGGATTTTGGTGACGGGGAGGTGGTGGGGTGAAGTCGACGGGTAGATGGGGAGGAAATTTGGTGACCGGCGACCTAGGGGTTTGGTGCAACCTTAGTCCGGTGGCTAGAGGAAGAAGAGAGAAAGAAAATTCGATAAAAGAAAATCACGAACCAGGCCGTCTCCAAGGTTGGTGGGTGATCCAAATGCCCTCTCCAAGGGATCTCGCTCCAATCTCTCTCAAGCTCTCATAAGAACTCAAACATGGGGGAAATTTTTTATTATTCAATCATTAAGCTTTCAAAGAGAAACATAGGGGTTATAAATAACCTCGTACATATGACTCAAAATAAAAAAAGACGACAATGCCCTTAGGGCTTACATACGACCTACCTTAAGTAAGGGGTAAAACAGGAAAACAATTACAACATAAATAATAAAAGACAAATAACATAGTAAAAACAAATACATGAAATGGCTCAAAAATACATCGACTCGATCATGGCCGTGGATCGACGGCCACGCCTCTGATAGACTTTCCAAGCTCTAATGTTCCCATTAGCAAGATTTTGATATTTTGGTTTTACAATCAACCTATGTTATATCATAGAGAGCTATAAGTGGGCTCAACAAATAATTTATATGGAAAAGTAGCATATGGATGCATGAACTAATCTATAGATTTAGTACTTTTTCTAAGTTTTTTCCCTTTTCGGTGAGCATCTCATATCATTCTACAATTGCTAGAAATTATAAAATACCAAGGCTATGTTCGGATGTGTTTTGTTTCTATTTTATTTTTATTTTCACTAAAAAAATGTTCGGATGTTCTGGTTATTTCTTGTTTTTAAAAACAGAAATAAAAATGTTTGAAAATAAAAATTGAAAACAAAAAAGAATCAATAATTAAGTAGCACAATTTAGTATTTAATCCATTATAAATCACATCTATCTATTAGTCCTCCTTTCTAAATCTTATTTAAGCCTTTACTAATCCATGTTATCATCATAATCACTGATTAATTATTAACTTCTTAAATGCTAATCAATAATAGATTTTATACATAGATATCTAATTTGTCAAAATAAATTTAAATTCGTAATTTAAATCTTAATTATCTTAATCACAATTAATTAATTTCTAATTAACCATAAAACAGTGACTTATGATTTAATATGCTTAATTAATTGATCGGTTAACTTATTGTGATAAATTTTCATATTTAAATACTCCCAAACTTTATTTTGATAATTAAAATCTTAAGTCTCTTATTAGCTTACAGAAGATGTTACTTAACAAATATTCTATTTATTTATAAATTAATTATTTGTTTCAATCTTAATTGCCACACCTAAAAACTAATTTAATAGTAATATTTTAATCAAAATTATATTTAATTTATAATTAGCATGGATAATTAATTTATTGTTAATCACTCTGTCCAGTTAATGTTCTTAATAATTGTCGTGGCTTAATTTTCATCATCAAATTCTAATAAAAGTTTTCTAATCATAATTAAATCTAATTAATCCTTAATTAACGTAATTGTAGGTAATTATCAGCTATTTTAGCTTTGTTACTGCCTCGTTATAGCATTGTTGCTACCATGTTTTAAGAATTGGGATGAGAATGAGCAGGTAGTGATTGTAGGATCTAGAAAATATTGCAAATCGAGATTTAGTAAAATTTGAGTAGTAAAACTTGAAAATTGATTAGCAGGTGACTTATTAAATCTTATTAAATCCTGATAAAATATTTACTTTTTTGCATCATGATTTAAAATTTAAATGAATATGAGATCTAAAACATCTAAAGCAAGAGGTTGTAAATCCCTTAAATCTTGCTCCCCTATGATTCAACAATTCCTGCTAAATTCCAAAAACAGCACAAAAATAGGATTTAACTGGATTTAGATACCTCAAAAAAATTATTTAGCATGATTTATCTTTAAATCTTGATTAAGTCCTACTTGAAACAGCACAAAATTTGGGGTTTAAATTTTTGCTTCCATGTGAATAGGCCAATATGTCGGAACCAGTTCTTATAGATTTCACGCTTGGAAAAACTATTGCTGAACTGTCATTTGAGAACTCCTTTAGGATACAAAGCATCGCTAATAGATCTTGTATTGATAGAAAGCTGGAGCAATAATGCTACTGTACTAAATATTGACAGCATTTCTGATAGAGACCTCGGATGTCGCTCTTTAATGAGAAGGATATCCATGTCCCAAACCGCATAATCCCTACTTACAGTTTTCATAATTTCCTTTTTTTTAGCATGTAACATTTCGAAACCAGAGTAAATCATCCCTTAATTGTTTGGATAAATCTACTCATAATGGTAGTTTTGATCATGATGATTTAATTAAATATATAATTACCTGTGGGTTCATATAAATTATCAGTGGATCACCAAGCCAACAAAATATAGCAATACAGAAAGCATCACCCCAAACAAAAAGCCATGGCTGCACAGGCTAGAGAAGCAATTGCATATGCCTAGACCACAAAATGTTCCTGCAATCTGATGTCCCTAAGCAAGTGACAATTCAGGAGATATGGCACAAACATTGATAATGTTTTCACTTGTAGAAGTTTTAGGCCTTTTGTTTTATTTAGCCAATCCACCAATGTTAATCTGCCACATCAACTAAACTTGTCAGTTTTTTTTTGTATATATGCGCGCATGCTCAATCCGAAGATATCACAACTGCTACTTTGGACAGTATGCTAGATTATATGCCAATCTGTTTGATATTCGCAAATCTGAAATGGCAAGCGATGTGCCATAAATATATCTTAAAATTTTGAATTTAAGACATGTAACAATCAAGCTCCACATCTACTCCTAATTTAACTATGAGGAAACATGGTTTGGGGTTGACTATCGAACAATAAATAGTATGAGTCGTTATACTTGAAACCACTGAGATTTCAATTAGTGTGCAAAGCATTGCAAAGATCGACTTCTGTCTCTCATTTTTTATGAGGCTTTTTTTTTTTAGTTCAGATATCCTTGATGAGGCCTTAGTTAAGCTCGAACCTTGCAGCTTAACAATGGAAGAATGATTTAATCACATTAAAATGTCTACCAAGAATTACTTGGTAAGAAAGCTCAAAATTGATCTCATCATCTCATGTGCTACATCTGATGATCATAAAAATTTTCCTGGGAACATTTAATGTCCCGGTCTGATGGAAGAACATGATTTGCTATTTTTCGATTTTTTTTTTCTTTTTTCTTCTCTGTAGAAACATAGGTTGCTGCTACTATTTGATGGAAATAAGAGTAAAAATCTAGCATATGATAGAGATAGATATTTTCCTCTATTGCGCAGCAATTGCTTTGCCTATAACACTACTCTGCTCTATTCTTGAACATTAGATTTAACCTTTTTTTTTAATTTGAAATAACCATGTGTAGGCAGTGGAAGGTCTAAAGGTCTCCAGAATTATTCGATGCAGCTCAGAAAGTGTTGCAATCATCCGTTTTTGTTTGTAGAAGATTATAACATGTGGCAGAGAGAACAGATTTTTCGAGCATCTGGAAAATTCGAGCTGCTTGACCGGCTGCTTCCAAAACTGAAAAGAGCTGGTCATAGAATTCTCCTTTTTTCTCAAATGACTCGCTTAATAAATATTCTTGAGATCTATTTGGACATTTATGGTTACAAGTATCTTAGGCTTGATGGTTCAACCAAGACCGAAGACCGAGGTGCTAAACTGAAACTGTTCAATGCACCTGATTCTGACTACTTCATGTTTCTTTTAAGCACTCGAGCTGGAGGTCTTGGATTAAATTTGCAAACTGCAGATACTGTTATTATCTTTGACAGTGACTGGAACCCTCAAATGGATCAGCAAGCAGAAGACCGGGCCCATCGAATTGGCCAGAAGAAGGAGGTTCGTGTCTTTGTGCTCGTAAGTGTGGGATCCATAGAAGAGGTGATTTTAGAGCGTGCAAAGCAGAAGATGGGTATCGATGCGAAGGTCATCCAGGCAGGATTGTTCAACACTACTTCTACTGGTTTGTTCATCTACAAGCTATGATAGATGGGATAATTTGTGCTATTATGATTGAATCTCTTGTTCCATGTATTAGAACTGCATTAGGAAAATTCTTTTATGACCATTCTGATTCTTTTATGCATTTTTAGTAAGACAACTTAATTCCGTGCAGCTCAGGACAGACGAGAGTTGCTGGAGGAGATTATGCGGAGAGGAACTGATTCACTTGGAACAGACGTTCCCAGTGAGAGAGAGATAAACCGGCTTGCAGCTCGAAATGAAGAGGAATTTTGGTTATTTGAGAAAATGGATGAGGAGAGGAGGCAAAGGGAGAGATACAAGTCGAGGCTGATGGAAGAATTTGAGGTGCCAGATTGGGTATATTTCAAGAACATAGATGGCAAGACTAAAAGGTCAGCAGATGGGGATAGTAACCAAGCTTTGGGTAAGAGACGGCGTCGAGAGGTGGTTTATGCCGATCCACTCACCGATATCCAATGGATGAAAGCTGTTGAAAATGGAGAAGACATATCGATATTTTCGAGCAAAGGAAGGAGAAAGGACCACCTCTCTGATATATACGAGTCAACCACCTCGGACGAAATGGTTGCGCAGACTTTCTCTGAGCAAAGGAATGTGAGCAAACCAATGGCTAGCGATGATATTAGTGATGATTTGTCTAGCAGGACTCCGGGAAAGTACAGATCTTTGTTTCAGAGCAGAGAAGAAGGTGATGGTGATGGTGAAGGTAGCAGCAGCTGGTATGGCAACATTGTCACATGGAGGACACACAAGAGGAAGCGCTCAAGCCATGGTATGTCCACTTCTTCATCAGACGCAAAGGGATCACATTGTTTCTAAATCTTATCGAAACTTGGATAACAGAGTTTGTAAGACCAGCTGAACTGAAAAAGGCCTACCCTGTTTGAATGGAATGAGGTATTTAAATTAAGTGGTTAGAAACATTTTGTACTTCAGAAGTATATATTCATTCAATTTCTCTTCCAAGTTGGCCCTTTCCATCCATAGTTTAGCTCAAAAAAATACAAAAACTAGGCAATTTTACCTGTATATAAGATGTCTTCCTCGCCATGGTGCACTGCATTGAGAGATAATTTTGATCAAAATCATGTAGTATGTTCTGCTGCTGCACACTTAGCTGGATTGTTAACTGTAGTTAAGATTGAAAGAATTAATCGTTTCAGGTTTGGAAACAATCTGCAGATTACAATGGCTTTCAAAAAAAAAATTGTTTCAGGTTTGGAGGGAGATAGAGAAAGAGAGTCAATTGCATCTTCACCTACTGTCCAGAATAACGATATGCCAAAGAACATAGCTTGCTGGGGATCCGTACTTGCTACTATCAAGTAAAATTTTGATTTTTGTTATATTCAATATTTGTGGTTAGTTATTTCAATGAGGATGTTTTAAAATTTTTGTTATTTTCTTTTGGTTGTCCTTAGCATTTTCTTTATAAAGAGAGGATCTTGCCGTCTCAAGGCGAATTATTACGTCCGGACACCCAATCCAGACGCGCCACGTCACCCGAATATACTGGGTCATGATGTATTTTGATGATGTGACTCGTCTGGATTGGTGTCCGGACGAATCCGGACACCGGACGTAATAATTTGCCCCGTCTCAGGGAATAAAAAAGATTTGGGATTGTAATTATTTGCAATCGATTCATTGTAAAATCCGCAGAGACGGCAAAAAGGCAACTTTCAATTGGATGAATTTGTATAAAATTATTGTATATGTGGGTTTTTTTAATCTTATATATTTTTTTTAATTCTCTATGTTTGCATGAAATTTGATTATATATATTTAAGTGACATATTTATTGTGATACATGGAAAATAATAATCATTTTTAGAGAATATATATATATCATCATGATTCATAAATTTTTTAAATTTGAAAATATTTAGAAGCACCAAAAGACTGATAATCGAAAAATGTTAATGGCCAAATGTATAATATTTTATCATTTCTAGTATTTAATATTGAAAATATGTCTAAAGTCCAAAATTATTTTTTCGGTTGATTCTAGAATTTAGAAACGTGTCTAGAATCAAAATATTTATTTCTTACAAATTATTTGATTATATGTAATTTTTTTGGAATTAATAAACATTTGATTCAATAATTTAGAAGCATATTTAGCATTTAAATTTTTTTTTTAATTATTTTGATCATGTAATTTTCTCATCAGGTTATGTTGGAGAGGTTGGTCCCTTTGATGAGATTTTCATCCCTGTGAAACATTTAAGATAGGTAATTGAAGGCCATGAGTTAGATCTTACTGTTGTTGTTATTTGGATGGTTCTATTCCCAACCTTAAGGCCGGGAAGGAGACTTGGTCCCTTCCCCTGAGAAATTATTCTGTGCGGATGCCGGATGGTTCGGAGATCAATCAAAATACATCAAATCACTTGGTACCGAGCATTGGTACCGAACAAAAAAGTGATGTGATGCATTTTAATTGATCTCCAGATGTTGTTTGATGTCCGCACAGAATAATTTTTTCCTTCCCCTTGGCTAAGTTCATATTCTTCACATGCTTAGTTCACTCCTGCTCACTACTTAAAAGAAGTAATTGATGTGCATAAATGTCCCCAAGACCCATTGTTTTGCTCATTAAAGAAAGCCAAGTCTTTCAGCAGGATATCGGAGCCAGAGTTTCAAAGGATTGGCACATAAGCAGTAATACACCTTTCTAAGGCTATCAATTTCGGGTTACGGGTCGGGTTTGCATCTGACCCATGATTGACCCGGCATTTTTTGGGTTGGGGGGTGAACCCGACCCGATTTTATAAACGGGTCAGTTTTCGGAATCCGAAACCGACCCATCTTGGGTTCAGGTCAACCCGACCCGACCCGATAAATCGTATGTACAATAATTTTAATTATAATTTCAGAGAAAAAATATGAGCAAAACAACAAAAATAAATTTGAAAAATTGAAAATAATTAAACAATAAATAAAATTTTTAATTACAAACTCAAATCGTTCACAAATCTATCAAATTTCTTACAAGTTACTATTAAATTCATCCTTTCAAACTTTTAGTTACAAATTTACAACCTCAATTCAATTCAATTCGAGAGAAATACTAATTTACAAAGTTACAAATTTACAACCAATCATTTATACAATTATACATTTATAATATTGACTGATGACTGATGAGTAAGACTAAGTTTGTAAGAGAAATATTTAAATGCTCCTCGAAATAACGACTTCAAATTTGCAATGACCTGTAATAAAATCAATTATATAAGTTGCAAACTTTAATATATAATAATAATATATTGTTCTGCTCAAATTAAACCTCCAAATCATTAATCGCATAATGAGATTATTGCGATGTAAGATGTAAGTTTAATCAATATTAACAAATTATCATCCAATATGACAATTTATATTAACTTAATATATGTTCTTTAAATAAGAATGTAAGATAGTATTTGTTATTCTAAGTTAATATAAATGTCACATGGTTGTAAATTATAATAGTACATAAGAACTTACACTTATGCGACTCCAAGTGCTCACATTCATCTTAGAAGGTTAGTAATCATCGCTTCATCACTTAAACGACGAGTCGACGACTCCTAGCTCATAAATTTCTCATTTCACTTCCTTGCATTTCAACTTCAAAAAAATAGAAAGCAGTAGCCAGCAACATAACAGGCTAGCAGCAGCTAACAACTTCACTGAACTAAATAGAATTTACAAGAAGCATCAACGGGCTAACCCACACAAAGCCTCAGGCCTGAGAAATCATATGAACCACATCAGCATAATTCATATTCCATAGAATGATAGAAATGCAAAAAACCAATAATGGTTACCACAGGTCCACACTTGTTCACCTCCATAGTATGATAAGTCAAAACATCAATTAAAACAATCAACTACAAACTAGTTGAAATTATAATAAGCCAAATCATCATTAATCCCAACAGAGGAAAACATACAACAACAACATGCCTTTATCCCACTACGTGGGGTCGGCTACATGAATCATTTTTCTCCATTGTGTCCTATTAAAAGTCAAATTTTCGTTTAAATCTAATAAAGAAAGGTCATTCCTAATATTTTCTAACCAAGTCTTTTTAGGTCTACCCCTACCTTTCTTAACATAAGTCAAATCTAATACCTCTACTCTCCTAACCGGGTCATCGGAAGGCCGTCGTTTAATGTGACCAAACCATCTAAGGCGACTCTCTCAAATCTTATCTTCTACTGGAGCTACTCCAACCTTTTCACGTATATGCTCATTTCGTATCCTATCTCTAAGGGTAAAGCCACTCATCCACCTGAGCATCCTCATCTCTGCCACACTTAACTTAGTATTATGCTTCTCTTTTAATGGCCAACATTCAGCACCATAAAGCATTGCAGGCCTCACTACCATCTTATAGAATTTTCCCTTAAGTTTGAGGGGTACATTTCTATCACATAACAAGCCCGATGCATTCCTCCACTTCAACCATCCAACTTGAATTCTGCTGATAATATCCCCATCTATTTCACCATCACTCTGAACAATAGATCCAAGATATCTAAAACGTGTACTCTTATTAATGACTTGATCGCCCAAAGTCACAATCCCCTCACTAGGTCTATTACTACTAAAATTACACTCCATATATTCCGTTTTAGATCTACTCAAGCGAAAACCTTTAGACTCTAAGGTTGACCTCCATAATTCAAGTTTACCTTCAACTCCCTCTCTAGTCTTATCAACAAGAAGAATATCATCAGCAAAAAGCATACACCAAGGTATATCCTCTTGCAAATGTCTAGTGAGAACATCCATGACTAAAGCAAAAAGATATGGGCTTAAGGCTGATCCTTGATGTAACCCAACCGAAATAGGGAAATACTTGGTCAATCCACCTTGTGTTTGAACACAAGTAATAGCTCCTGCATACATATTTTTAATGATTTGAATATAAGCATTATTAACTCATTTCTTTTCAAGAACTCTCCATAGCACTTCTCTTGGAACTTTATCATATGCTTTTTCTAAATCAATAAATATCATATGTAGATCCTCCTTATTTTCTCTATATTTCTCCATCAAACCTCTTAATAAATGTATGGCTTCCATAGTCGACCTACCCGGCATGAAACCAAATTGATTTTGAGAAACATTAGTATCACGCCGCAACCTATGCTCCATAACTCGCTCCCAAAGTTTTAAAGTATGACACATTAACTTAATACCTCTATAATTCGCACAATCTTGTGCATCACCTTTATTCTTAAAAATAGGAATTATCACGCTCATTCTCCACTCATCTGGCATCTTTTTAGTCTTCAAAATAGTATTAAAAAGTTTAGTAAGCCATGAAATTCCTTCATCTCCTAAGCATTTCCACACCTCTATTGGAATATCATCAGGTCCAACAGCTTTTCCACCCTTCATTTTCTTTAAAGCCTCTCTAACTTCAGTTTTACTAATACGCCGATAAAAACAGAAATCTTTATTTTCATTTAGGGTGCTAAGGTCATTATAGTCAATCTTATTATCACAATCTTCATTAAAAAGTTTAGCAAAATATCTCATCCATCTTTGTTGAATATCATCTTCTAAGAAAAGTATTTTTTGATCTTCATCTTTAATACACTTCAATTGAACTAAATCCTTACTACTCCTATCTCTTTGTTTGGCTAACTTATACATATATCTTTCTCCCTCTTTAGTATCTAATCTATTATATAAATCACTAAAAGCTAATGTCTTTGCATCGCATATTGCTTTCTTAGCATCCTTACGAGCCACTTTATATATTTCTCAATTATAAGAATTTTTAAAATTAAACCAATTTTTATAACAAAGCTTCTTATTTTTAATTTTTTCTTACACATTAGGATTCCACCACCAACTACTTTTACTATTAGGAGCTTTTTCTTTTGATACTCCAAGGATATCTTTTTGCAATATTCTTAATATCACTAGCCACTTTTTTCCACATAATATTAGCATCCTCATGCACAGACAAAATCTTAAGATCTAAAATCTTATTTCCAAAAATAATTTTGTTAATATTCTTTAAATGCTCCCTTCTAATCCTAGAAAATCGTTTTACTTTATTTTTTATTTTATGCCCCTTTATCTTAAAGTCCAAAACTAATAATCGATGTTGGATACATAAATTTTCACTCGGAATAACTTTACAATCTTTGCAATCTAAACGATTTAGTTTTCTAATAAGAAAATAATCAATCTGTGTTGTATTATATCCATTTTTATAAGTGATGAGATGCTCATTTCTTTTCTTAAATAAGGTATTAACAATTGAAAAATCATAAGCTAAACAAAAATCTAATATGGTCTTGCCACCTACATTCGTCGTTCCAAATCCATGGCCACCATGAATGCTTTTAAAATCATCTACCTCTCTACCAACATGTCCATTTAAATCTCCTCCAATAAAAACTCTTTCTTCAAGAGATATCTTTTGTATTAATTCTTCTAAGTCATTCCAAAAATTTAATTTAGAACTCATATCCAAACCTACTTGAGGAGCATAAGCACTTATAATATTAACAATCTTATCATCAACAACAATCTTTAAAGCTATAATTCTATCTCCAATTCTATTAATTTTTATAACATTATCCTTTAAACTCTTATCTATAATAACACCTACACCATTTCTAGTACGACTCCGACCCGAATACCAAAGTTTAAATCCTAAACTATCAATTTCCTTAGCCTTCTCACCAACCCATTTAGTTTCCTGAATGCACAAAATATTTAACTTCCTATGAATCATAATATCTATTAATTCCATTAATTTTCCTGTAAGAGAACCTATATTCCAAGTTCCTATCCTAATTTTAGTTTCATGGACTAGCTTCTTTGCCCACATCCGTCCTTGATGTGGGAACCCTTGCCTATTTAACACTACACCTGGGCGCCGGTGCAGCGGCCCTTGCACACTTGTCACTGTATTCAGGCCATACAGCGCGTCGCTTACAGGGGACGCCCTAGCATTAACACAATTTCTTAAAGGATTCATGTCATTATTGTTCGACAAGTTTTACGCTGGCTGTCGACTACCTAACGCAACCCTCCACTTTTCTCATCCAGAAGGCTAAGAAAACATAATCCAGAAGAAATCAGAAAAAGGACAAGCAGGAGAAAAACACAACCAGTTGAAATAAAGCATCTGGCAACCTAGGGTCCAAACTAACATGTTGAAACACCAATCACTAAAAGGATGAACACCACAAACCCAGTAACCAAACCCACAACCACCAACAGGGTACAAACATAACCAAAAGAAGATAACCCAGTAACTGTAATAGTGAAATACATAACATATTTTACAAGTAGCAGTCAACAACTTCAGTCAAACATAGTTAAACAGCAAAAACACAACTTTAAGCTCATGACTCATACACTATCAATCCACCACCGATTTAACCGCCCAACACAGTAGTTCTAACTTCTAACAGAATAACAATTAACTGGATATCAAAATTAAACAACAACCATAAGCAAATGATGTCATCCGGATATAAATAAAATGTTAAACTAGAATCATCTAATAACTGAACTTGCAGTCAGTTTTGTATCAATTAGAGTGACATGTAAATCAATGATATCATCTGTAATTGCATCTAGTTCTATGTCATAAACTACTACTACAAAAAAAATTTGAGCTCATCAAATTAATGTGCCAAAAACATAAATAGAAGAAGGTTGAAGAATAAAGCATCATATTCTGCATACAATCAATCCTTTGAACAGACAAGTGTCTCAACAATGTCATGCTTAAGTGAGCTTTGATATTGATCTAGTATTCTACCGCTATTACTGAAAGCACTATCTGATGCCACTGTACTTATGGGAATGCACAGAACGTCACGAGCTATAGCAGATATAGTAGGAAACCTATATTGGTTGCCTTTCCAGAAATGCAATATATCTAAATCAATCTTTGTGTCTAGGTTTGACTCATCCGAATATATTTCTAACTCTGATTTCTTAGGCATATCAATTTCTGCATGAAAAGAGACAAAATCTTGTTTGTGAAGATGTAAATGTTATAAAATAACACAAGTAGCTTTAATGAAGATATAACTAGTTCTTAATGTAATATTTGAATAAATTGTGACTTAATTATATTTGTAGATGTACTTCTTGATGTACCAACTTCAACCATTCGGGATGCACGTGTATGTTGTCCTGTTAATTCATTACTTGCTAAACTATAATTTCCAAATAAAGAGAATAAATTTTCTCTAATCTTTATTAGTTCATGTTGGTAATCACCTTCATATAGTCTTCTATCGCACCATTCAACAAAAGCAAATTTGTATCGTGGATCTAAAATGACAGTTATAGCCAGTATAACAGAAAATCCATATCATTTAGGCTATTTAAGTCAAGCTCACACATTCAAAGTATACACAAAGACTCGAACCCAAGACCTCTTAGTTGGAAGCCTAAGCTCTCAACCAACCAACAGGTCACCAAAAACTTTTCCAGTCAATACAAGGAGTTTAAGCAACAAAAGATGAAAGGGGTGTGCAAGGACTGTAACGGGTTTTGAACCAAGGATCAACCTTGCATCATCTTTATAATCACCATAGTAACAAAAGATTGCCAACAATGGTGCTTTCTGCATATGAATATAACTTTCCTGTATACTTCTACAGATCACATTCATGAAAGAAGCATTTTTTTTTCTCAGATTATAAAAACAAAATAAAAACACAAATGTCTTTGATGCCAACAAACAGATTCAGATAGAAAGGCAAGATCTCAAACATGACAAGAAAAACCAAAGGCATCCTCACTGGAGCATTTTGTCGAACAGTATACAGACACGATCAAACTCTCCAAATCAAGTACGGTAAAAACAACCAAGCAAAGAAGAACCAAATCATAGGTTGCCACCAGCCTGTTGCCAGAGATTGATGATATCCGTAGCCTGGTTAAGAAGTATAATCATGCGCTTCTGCGAAATCCATGGCTTCTCTTCAAGCTTAGTCTTGAGCTCTTCCCACGCGTCCTTCCGGGGCCAGAAGTAATAGGGGCTCAGCGGCACGCAGCCATGGCCGGGGATCATCTGGTCCAGCCCTAGCCCGATGTTCTTCTCCATCCATATGAATTTGAGAACGAGTCTCGGTTTTTCCATCGTCTTCACCACAACCTTCAGCTTCTCCTTCGGCGCCTCCGTTTGTTCTTGGTTGGGAGAGCCGGTAGGAGGCGAGGTAGCTCCCAGAACTTCGGCTACGGCGCGGAGATGCAGGCGGCGGAGTTGAGGAGAAGGAGGCGTCGTGGAGGAAGAGGGGAGGGAGAGAGGATATGAAGAGTGTAAGGAGAAGGCGAAGGGGACGGGAGAAGCGGGGATGGAGACTGGCTTGTAGCGGAAACGCGAGGTGTATAGAGGGAGAGTTGTTTGGAGAGAAATGGAGGATGCCATGCTCGGTATTGCTTTGGGGACGGCGAGTGTGAAGGGAAGAAGAGGGGATTCAAATGGAAGAAGTAGAGGATAAGGCGTTAGAGAACAACTCGGGCTTACAAGCAGCAGTAATCTGATGTAGAGATACATCAGGTAGGTATCCAATAAAAAAATGTCACATGCACTTATTATAAAAATTTCTTAGCTTTAAACAAAAAACACTAAGCTTTAAATAAAAAGTAAGTGTATGTGGCATTTTTTTATTGGGTACCTGATGTATCTCTACATCAGGTTACCTGACCCAATAAAAATTCCTGCTTCTATGGCTCATACGCTCGACAAATTATTAGGTCCGGTGTCGGATTTATTCGGACACCAATTCAGATACGTCATGTCACCAAAATATATTGAATCCTTGTGTATTTGGGTGACGTGACGTGTCTAGATTGGATATCCGGTCATCGGACGTAATAATTCACCCATCTGCTCGATCTAAAGCTTTTTGGTGGGGCCTGGACGTAGAGATAGATCTCGATTAAAATGTGATATGTGGAGTGTAGTGTATTTTAATTAATTATTTATTTATTTATTTATTTTTGCATTTTATTTGTGCTTTAACTGCTCTTCAGTTATATTTTAATTGCTCTTTGATTGTTCTTTTATTTTATTTTTTACATGTGCTCTACCAAACACACTAAATATATAAAGTAAAAAATAAATCCAATTGAATATCAATATGTTCACTCCACATATCAACATTTTATTGAAATCCGCACCTAACAATTTCTCCTTTTGAAGTGGATGGCTCCTTTTAGGCTTATGTAATGACATTAAATTTGGAATTTTCATATTTCATCAAATTTTATGAATATATAGTTACTGAATTAATTTTTTTTTAAATTTCAGTCCACTCAAATTCCGATAAATTAAAAAGAGTAATTAATTTTTAAAAAAAAACTATAATAAGTTTTGATAAATTACAAAGAGAATTAAAATTTAACCCTAAACATATAATCATTGAGCATTTGATTATAATCTTCTATAAAAATAAAATAAAAAAAATATAATCTTCTTATTTTAAAGTCTCTCCAATTGAATGCTACATTAACCTCTGTTGTCCGCAAGCTGCTCCAGCCAAACGCGAAAACCTACGCTATTCTAAAATGAAGTTACATTAACCTTTGTCGTCCACAAGCTGCTCCACCCAAACACGAAAATATGTGCTATTCTAAAATGAAGTTCAATTGAATATGAGTTACTACGTTTTAAAAATATCACTGTATTTTAGAGTGAAAAATGAGTTTCAGTTGGAGATGCCCTAAGGGCTTAAGAGATTTGACTACTGTTCTTCTAAAATCACTACTACAATTTAACAAGAGCACGAATATCGTCCACGTGGCAAAGCGATTATCAATGGAAATCTAAGTGCATTTGTTCATATATTGTAACTATAATTATATATTAATTGCATTGAAATCAAACACTTCTGTAAAATTATAAAAATAAAATGCATCTGTATACCCTCCAATCCCTTCAAACAATACCCTAAATTTTCCAAAGAAAATCAACTCCACCAAAGATGTACTGTACTGGAAAAAAAAATAACCGTTATGGCAATCGAGCTTTGACCACTTCTCATTAGAATCAGAGAAAAGCTCTCAGTGCAATGCTGTTTTGCTTGCTACGAATCACCTTAAAAGCTTATAGAAAGCCTAAGAACTGCACACACAAGTCTTCAAAAGGATCAATTACCAATATAATGTGCTTTAAACAAAAAGGGCTCATGCTATACAAAGCAGGCTGCGAAATATACTTAGCTCTTCAAAATGACCAATTTACATGCCATTTTATTTGCATCCTGGCAGCTGACACCGTGTTCTGATTGTACAAGGAAATAATAATAGAAGATTTAGGTTTCATTTGATACAACTTTTATACTGCTTTTTAAAACTGGTTTTAAGAAATTTTTGTACTAGAAAGTTATTTTAAAAAGCAAGAAGAAAGTCGTCCCAAACAAAACCTTAAACTTCAACTTTTGATCGCCATCCAGCTATTACATCCTCCCTTAGGGCTTGAGTTTTAACAAAAGACTCCCTTGAGAAAACTGACTGCAACCAGAAAAACAGTTTGAAAGAAAATTTATACATAGTAAGTTTCTAGGAAACAGATCATTTCTGAAATGATATTTCAAAGTTAAGATTTTAATTATTTATAAGATACTCGACTTCAAATAATACCATCATTCAACTTAAAAGTTTAAAAAATATAAATCTGTGAAGGATCTTGTTGGAACCTCTAATCTTTTTATTATAGTCATGTGATCAAAATCAAAAAGATAAAAATTGATCTATATTAGAATCGACCGGTTCATCAAAAATCAGACAACTTCATCTATTCTCCGGTTCAATCATCAGTTTGGTTGGTTCGAGCCGGTTTTGTACATAAGCGATTTTTGAGCTGGATTAACTAGAAAAAGACTGGTTTGTGATTGAACTGGTCAAACTAGTCAATCAGATTCAATTTTTAATGTACAGGACATTAGCTCAATTGTTGTAAGCTGGATTAGGATTTCCAAAACTAATATAAATAACTGGACTTGCAAAACTTCTTAATATCTATCTCCTAGAGCATTATACATTCTATGGAATGTGTTGCTGGAAATAGAAAGTCTGCAACCCTATTTAATGATTCTATAACAAGAATAAATTCTACCTGCCAGATTTCAAGTTGGCTCCATGGACAAATATTTGAGGCGTAAATTTTATGGCTTAATGAGACTTTGCAATGTTGTGCAAATCATTTTTTTTCCTTTTGAAGTCTTAGTTTTATTAAACGTGAGATTTGCATGAGAGGAAATGAGGCTTGATTTTCCTGATTTTAGTGGCTTCTTTCATTATATTTCATTTCCTTTCTCTAAATTTTGTTCTTGGATCTATGATGCACCGACACTTCTCCTTAAAGAGTTATACAATGTCCAACACATTTCGGACACAACATGAGTCTGACACACGTCCAATACGTATTGGACACACCAAAGACATGTCAGGTTAAAAAAATATTTAAAATAAATTCGAGACGCGTGACAACACGCATGTCTTAAATATTTTATAAAATGTTTTTAATATAATTTCTTATATTTCAAATTTTTATTTAATAAAAAATAAAACTGAATTTCTTATTTCCTCCCAACAATCCCAAATCAATTGCTTGCACGTAATACCCCATATTCCCCGAACATTCCCGTTGTCATTTCTTCCAGCAAATCGCGGCTAAGATTTCACAATAACGACCAATGTCTTTGCAACATCGACGTCCGTCGCCGTCACAACATCAATATTTCAAAATCATCTCAAAGCAAAGTTTGACCCCAACAATTTCTACACTCATAATCACCCCCTCATGCCGTCTTGACATCTCATATTTTCCCAACATCGTCTCAACAAAGATGACCAACGTCGTCTCAACATCGACGCTCGATGCCCGATTCATAATATCATTGTCGTCTCCCATCTTGATGCTTGATAAACAACATCAATGTCTAACTCTCAACATACTAATATTAATTATTTTAAGCACAAATCCCATCTAAATGATTTATTATTTCTCAATTATTCTTAATATTATTTATTCAATGTCTATACAATATTTTTAAGATAGAAAATTTATAATACCTTGTCTAAGGTGAGTCGTGTCATCTATTTTAATAATTGATGTGTGATGCGGACATCCAACCGTCCATGCATATCCGAGGAGGAGCTGAAGATCGACGGCCGAGATCCCTTCATTTTATCTTATTTTATTAATTGTAATTTTTATTTAATTATGCATTTTTCTTTTTTACCCTTACTTAAGGGATTTGTTTTATGTAAGCCCAAGGGGCAAAATTGTCTTTTAGTTTCTTTTAAGGCCTATATATAGAGGCATTTGCTCTTGTATTAGGATGATGGATTATTAATAAAAAAATTTGCGTTTTGCACTTGGGTTCTTTAGGAAGAACGTTAGTGAAATCCCTATGGGAGGGAGTTGGAGTTTCCACCAGCCGCAGGATGTATTCGGGCTCATGGCGTGAAGTCCCTTGGAGAAGTGCAACGTAGTACCCGTCAGCCGCAGGATGTGTCCGGGCTCGCGGTTGTATCTTTAATATTTTGTCTCTTGTTTTTTTGTTTGTTCTTTCTTTTTGCTCCTCGTCGTTATCTTTATCCTCTTCAGCGTCCCCCTCCTTTCGTCCATCCCCACCACCAACCACCACCCCATAACCCCTCCTACCAAAGCTCACCTCAACCTTCCACCAAACCGAACTTAGCTCCACCACCTCTCACGACCAAGCCACAAGCCGCCGACCATCCCCTTGGTTTCCTCTCCCCTCCGCCTTGCCACTTTTATTGTATTTCCTAATTTAGGATTGGATATATTTGGGACTGATTTTGAAATTCAAATGCACTTAATTTGAAATTCAAATTCTTTCCTAAAATATCAAATCTATTTTTGGAAAGTCATCAATCTTGCCCAAATCAAATTTAAATTAAAAAGGGTTAATTCTTTTCCCTTTAATTAGAATTCCCTTGATTTGGAAAGCTTTAAATCTACTGCCATAACTCATCTTCCCCTTTGGATGCCAACGGCTCCTCCCCCATCTGATTAAGCCTGATTGTCTCTCTTTCCTAAAACCCAACCCTTTGTTTTAGGAAATATTCCAAATTCCCTCAATCCCCTCTTACCCGATAACCACTCCTTGCCATATCCAGCAATTTGATTTCCTAAATCAAAGGAAATTGTTTAGGATTTCAAATTCCCCTCATCTGGTTGGACTAATTTATTGCCTAAGCGTTAATTTTCCCTTTGGTAATAAAGTAGATTTCCTAATTTCTTTTCCCTGGTTTGCCGCCCAACTTTTGTTCTCCCTCAGCTATCCGTAACTCCCCTCCTTCTTCCACTTTTCCTCCACATCCCATCCCATATTGTCCACAGCCATACGTGCAACCCTTCCCATCCATCCTCTCTACATTAAGAGCTATTTTCTTCTCAGATTTGAGAAGAAAACCTGACAGATTTCAGGATTCTTGAAAGCCACCTCTTAGATCTTTCCAAACCGCCTCCTGTTACTTTGGGAATTAATCTCCACCATAATTCCCTGCTGGCCGAAACTTTCCCTGGCCCGTATATTGACTTCCCTCCACAAATCTCTTCCCAAACCCCTTTGGACATTGAGTATTCTGCCTTCTAAGACTGCAGCCAGAGAATTCCAACAATGTTTATTGTCTCCCAGCAACTTGGCGCTTCAAAACTGCTGCTGCCCTGGAAATTTCAGCAAGGGAAAATCAGTGTAGCTTGCTGCCAGAACTCTCCTGCTGCTGTTCAACACCCTCTTATGGCTGCTGTTCGGATTTCCTGAGCCATACAACTTGCGGTCCAGCTCCTTGGAAGGATCCCCAACCTCTGTCCCAGTATTCTAAACCAAAATTGATGGCTGTTCTCACTCAGAAATGCCAAAAGCTGCTGTTTAGATTCTGTATTTGCTCTTCAAGACACATTTAAGATCTAATCCTCCTACCCGTTCTACATCAATGTGTCTCTTATATGTGTCGTGTCCGTGTTGTCATGTCCTTGTATGTGCATCATAGTCTTGGATTGAATGAATGATTAATTTACTCAAGTTTGCGAGAGTGAGATTTTCAATTAGTTACATACCTTGACTTTGAATTTATAAAAATTGTTTCTACTGGAAAATTAATGATTTATTATTTGCATTGATTTTTATCATATTTTCAATTCTCATCAGAAGTAAAAAATTATTGTTTAAATTTGGGGTTTAGTTCTGTAAATTTTGCATATATACATCATGGTTTGTGTATCTTATAATAGTTCTACATTAGAAACCCTAAATCCTAAGCTATCTTACATCAAACCTAGCCATAAAAAAAAAAATAAAGATAAAAAGAATATCGCCTTGTCTAAGTTAAATTACTCAACTTATTGTCTTTCCCATCCAACATCAGTTTTTAATCAATCACATTAACTAGTAAAAAAGAAAGAAAGGAAATAAAGCATAAGAAATCTAAAAGAAGATAAAACTATTAAATAATATATGAGGGTAGTAACAGAAAATACAATAATACTTAATTAATTGCTCTATTCTACCAAGGAGTTCAAATAACAGCTAAAACAAATAAAAAAATAATTATGCTTTGAAAGTCAAACTTGCATGAAGATTTACTGATGCGCTGGGATTGTCTGCTATGTCATAAATAATCATAATCCACCAGTTGTATAACTTCTCAAAATTGATCGTTAGATCATGAAACACTAATGACATCGGGACTTCGTAAGAATCTTAATGAAAAATAATCTATATACATACGGTAATCAATTATATGAAACCATGATGTCACCCAAGTATAGAAAAATTTTAAAATGATATAAACAAGGAACTGTGTGAAATACCAGAGCTCAAAAGTTTTAATTACTCGACTTACTTCCATATAATTCCTGACAAATGTAAGAGATTCAGGAACCGACCAACTTTTGTAATAGTCAAGAACTATCTCCAAATGGTATAGCTTAGGTCCAAGGGACAAATCAATTGCCGAAATTTTTTCACCATTCACAAAAGGACCCTAACCAAACAAAATTAGTTTAGAAACCACATGGAACAAAAACAGGATAAGGTGATATAGAGGCAAAGCTGATATAATTTTTCAAATAGAATTTAACATGCTTAAAAGGTAGACATGCATATGTATTTTAAGCTCATACATGTTCTTGTTTAAAACAAAAAACTAATACAGGTTTTTGCATGTCAGTCAAACTTCTTGCTCACATACAAAGGGTATCATCATCATAATTGTATTATACGTTTATCATTTGCATGAAATAAATGTTTGTTTTAAAATAAAAATGGTTATACAATAAATAATTGTAACAGTAATGTAAACTTTCATGGAAATCGGTGATCTAATTTATATATTTTGGCACATTTTTAATACAGAACAAAATGTTCTTGCCTACCAAGTCATCAAAAATTTTACATATGAAAACAATTTAGAATAAAATGTGTTTTATATTTGCATTTTGACATTGATATTGACCCTACTTTGAGTAGGGGAAAAATGTGTGTTTGAGAGAAATGGTGATCACATGGGAAAAATAGTCTGCAAAGAGAACACAAGGAAAAGAATATAAGAGATTTTGCATGGTTTAGTGTGATACAACTTCATCTGCAGCCGCATAGAGATATAAAATCCACTAATCCATATATTAAAAAGCAAGAAAATTTTATTTACTCTTTTTTTTCATTTTTATATGTCTTGTGTTCTCTCTCATATTCCCTTTCCAAACTTAAGCATGATTCCTCCATCAACTATAATCATCATGATAGAGAGAAATCTGCAGACCCATATATATCGGACCAAATTGTCGGTCACTAGCCCCAATGATGGTTCTTTCCTTTCCTATCAAGGTGTCTGGCTTTCAACTATCGCCTCAGACCATTCAATTATCATTAGCGAGCACCCAATAGTGAAATCTCTTTATATGACACCGACTAAATATCCATCAATCTGTAATCAGTTAATCAGTCATAGTTACAACCACAGCTTCTACACATGGTTAAAGAAGGAGAAGAATGACTGATGCTTTGAAACAATTGATTTATTCTCCCTCTAAAAAGCATATGTGGTATTATATATGAAGGATCTGGTGTAAATAGGATATTAAGTGTATTAGCCGTCAATATTAGAAAATCAGATTTTATCCAAAACTTTGGGATCAAAGTTGCTGAGGGAAATGAAACTCCACAACTAACAATCTACCATTTGATGATTGAATTTCTAATGTAATTAATAGGAAGTAGATGCAAATTCCATCAAATCAACGAACCGCAAGAAGAATTTGGGAAGAAGAACACGCCACGCTACGAATTTTTTTATTGCAAGAAATATGAATGAAAATAACAAGATACAATTGGAGAAGAAGATCCAGTTCTCTCAAATGCCCGCCAGCTAGAGCCCTCACAACCTAAGAAATCCTAATTTCAGCAAACACAAGCACGAAGAAAAAAAACTGAACCCTGGGAACAATATATTTAAAGCATACAATTTTCATAATAAAATCCCAAAACAGCCACTTGCTTTTTCCCTCCTAGTAGCCCCCTTCTCTTTCAAAATCATCCCTGAGTAAGGCCATCAATAGGCTAAGCTGGACGGTAGATTGAGATGCCATAGCAACCTTCAAAGGATTATTTATTTCCTCTCATCAGTACCTGCTTCATAATGGCAACCTCAAGCCCACTTAATGGCAGGTAAGACTTGCCATAGAGGAAAAGGTAGATTATGATACCAACCATCATTGAGCTGACATAGAACCCTACAATTGTGAAGTAGTAAGAAAGCATGTGGAACAAGTTAAATTGATGGCCCAAGCGATAGATATCTCTACTAAGTATTTGTTCTCTATTGCTACATGCAACATTTGCTTCAAATAGGGAGATTTGGATGAGTCCAACATCACGACCCTTCCCAACTTGAATATAATCATGGTGGGTGATATTTCCTTGCCTCAATGTCGAATTCAAACCTGCAAAGATATCCTTACTTAGGTTAATTCCACGAGAACCCTTGCTTATGCCACCTCTAATGATGTAAAAATTCCTGTCAAATACATCTGGATGCCCGTATTGGAAGCGGACCTTTAGTGGAGTAGCCAGAACCCTTTGTCTAATTGTCACAAAACTTATTTCTTGGTTTGACATGAACCATCCCACAGATGAAATACTTATCGTAAAAATGTGCTCTCGTGCACCAAGAATAGTTGGTGGGCAAAGTCCATGATCTTCATTGAATTCCTCCAAAAGATTCCTCATTTTCAAAGCCTCTTCCAAATAGTTATCCTGGTTCATATCAATTGCCTGAAGAGCCTCCCCTCTGGTAAAGACAACTGAATGGTTTTGATTTTCTGGCTCACCTTCACCTATCTTTACTGGCTCACCTTCACCTATCTTTCTGGTAACCTGATCAGCACAATCACATTTTGCAAGTTTATTTCTTTGCCCTCTTCATTCACATTTTTCTCTTTGACGATCAGTTTATCCTTGAGGGAAGTTGTGTATTACTTATTGAACTCTCACTCTTCTTCTCCTTGATTATTTGCATTTTCAACTTTCTCACCTTAGAATCGCCACCACCCCAACAGCTTCTTCCTCCTCCAGTGTAGCGGTTGTCATGATCCCTTCATGTTTCCCCCGTGTATCAAGGGTGGAACTCCCACTTTTTTTTCATCTGCCTCAGATGACCTGATCCTCATGGCTCAGCCCATCCCCCTCCTCCGATCATCCACTCCCCTTACCCAAAAAGCTTCACATAGCAGTTGACCACTCCACCACCTCCACTGAAATACGTTCATTCATCAATCCCATATCCGCTCGTAGTTGTCGTGCTTCCCCTTGCAACTTTTCTTCCAACGCCTCAACTCTTCCAACGCCTCAACTCTTCTTCTGGCCATCGGTACTCGGATCAATGCTTTAACAACAAAAATCGGCAACTTTGACGGGAATCTGACCTCCAAACAACAAAATTCAACAAACAGAGAGGAAAAACTCAGCAAAAATCAGCGGGAAAAGATTTATATTTCGGTCCAAGACACCGCTCTGATACCAATTTGATGCGACTTGAACACCAAAAATCAGCAAACTAACATATTTTTTATTGATATGAAAATAACTACGAACAAGCAAGATACAATGGTCCTCTTTCGAGAGGAACTTCTCTCCCAAATTCTAGATGCCGCTAGAATCCCTCACAAAAATAGTGGACAGCAAACACTCACAAAACTCATCAATAGCATGCCCTAAAATCCTAGACAACTCCCTCTTAAATAGCCTTAGAGCAAAATAATATAAATAGAACATTCCTAAACAATTTAAATATAATTTAAAAAACCTTCCTAAACAATTAAACATATTTAGGAAACATTCCTAAATAATTAAACATGATTTAGGAAATCTTCTTAAATAAATTAAACATAATTTAGGAAATCTTCCTAAATAATTAAACATAATTTAAAAAATATTTCTAAATAATTCAACATAATTTAAGAAACCTTCCTAAATAAATTAAGCATAATTTAGGAAACCTTCTTAACAACTCCCCTTGATTAAGAACCTTCTAAATAGCTTTTCCTGGGCCCTCTTGGCGTATCATAGAGTCCCCTACTTCAACTTGAATATAGAGCATAATAAATACAAAGCTCACAAGTTGTCATGATAAGGGAAATATACTACTATGACCAAAATAGAACTACTCACATTTTCTTTTAGATACTCATTAATCGCTGTCAGCTCTGTAAGCAAAGCTTGCTCTGTCCCATCATTGGGGTCTTTGCTTTTAAGAAAAGCAATAAAGGCTGAGAATATTTTTGAACCACTGCAAGGTGAAGAATAGCATATTGATAAATATATATTAAGTATACAAATGAAACAATTTTTTTAAGCATGCATCTCAAAATAACAAAATTAACTGAGCATGTAGTTAATCAGCAATTGACCTTTGACACGTATAAAGCTCAAAAAAATAAAAATCATATACAAAGAATATATGCAAGAAAGGCATACACCAAGGAGAAACTAATGATGGAAAAAATCATTTCTAGTGAATAAATCAAGAGCATTCCAGTGAAATATGGATCAAAAGATATGCACTGCAATACTTCATAAGTTTTAATGCTTTTTCTCTCAGCTTCCATGTGCAAAATAATTTAAATAACATTTGTAATTTGAATCCGATCTTAACAAGGGAAAGTAAATTCGAATAAGACATCAGAAATGTTGAAAGAGCTAGACCTATGCATTATCAATTCAGCCTATCCTTTGTACAAAAAAGTCATCTTCTGCTGTAGATTACCGTGAGTATTACTTTATGATTACTGAGCAGTAAAATGAAAGTGATATATAACAGATCAAAATGAATATGGAGTGCTTTTTTGTTGACCCGACAAGAGGAAGTGCAAACTGGAAATCACTAGAGGCCAAACATGCGAGTTTAAGAAGACAGATCCAGCAGCTTCTAAACTGTTAATGCCCAACTAATAGAAGCTAAAAAGGTAATTCAACTGTAACTCTAGTTAAATCGAGTCCAAACTCTGAAGCCAAATCCTTTAACAAGAATTTAACTCCATGTGAATCAAGATTGGATGCTAGAGACAATCAAAACATTAAAAAATACCCATGCCATTTTTTGGTAATGTGGATCACCAAAAATAGCTCATTTCACCCAGCCAGAAAATATAGAAAATATTAAGAGTTGTATTGTTCCACAATTCTTGATGAACCGAAAAATGAAAAAACTTCTAAAAATAGAGATGAATGAACTAATTGTTTAGTCTCCATGACTAATCCAGTCTGTTAATCAGTAAGACAAATCAACAAATACAATCACGAATTTATTTTAAGATACAAGTAATATACACTGAAGACTTCTCAGGAGGAGCGGCCAAAGGTGGCTCAGGACATTTCTCTTCAATTAATTGCGTGATAATATCAGAATCAGCAATCCACTTGTCATCAAGTTTAGCAACGGGAACTTTACCTTCAGGACTAATTTTTAGAAACCTGTAGTATAAGTCACAATAAGATAAACAAATCTAGAGCTATTGAGTTTCAAATCAAAAGCGTAAAGCTTAAGAGTGAAATAAAGAATAAAATTACCATTCTGGCTTATTAGCAAGATTAGCTAGCTTAATGTCATAAGGTAGATTTTTCTCCTCAAGAGTCAACAGAACCCTCTGTGAAAAGGGGCCTGAAATTTTACAGAAACCAACTATTCATTCCCTCAATAATGACAATATTGAGCACGACAAAATTTATTTAAAAAGTTCAACATTCAAAAAAAGACATCAATAATTTAAACAGTTCAAAAGGCAACAGAAACTTTTTGCCCTACACAAAAACGCAATTCAACTCATAATTATCATTCACTTCATTCTTCACTTCGAATTCAAAACGTAAATACAGTGCTATCCCAAAAAAACACTATTTTGGATCATGTTTAAAGATAAAAGTATAAGAAAAATGAAAATGCTATTTTGAAAATTTATTGAATAAGAATTTTAAAGAAGAAATTACAATGGAAGATTATACTAAATAATAAATTGAAGTATATTATCAGTTGATTCAAAAAAAATTAAGAAGCTGCATGAAGTTAAAACTACAGATCCAAATGCGGAACTTGTTTATATTTGAATTATGGAGGATATCGCATGGATTTGATATTAAATCATTTCAATAGAATTTTGAAAACTACAAGAATACTGAATTATTAGAGAGGAAGCATTTTGGTACCAATCTTGATAATAAAAATGATTTTTTTTTATCTTGATAATAAAAATGATATTTAAGATAATGTTAGAAAAAAGAGCAATCAAATTTATGAGTAATACAATGAAGCTATGGGAGAAAGTAATATAGCATGAACTTAATAAAATTATATCAATTCGATGAAACAGTTTAAGTTTAATTTAAAGAAGATGTTTTTGTGATCAAGTGGTTGATGAAAAGTATATGGAGCGAGATAATGCTCTTCATATGATGTTAATTGATCTTGAGCAAACATATGATGTAATATCATGAGAATAAATTCAGTGCACATAAAAAAAATGATGTTTGCCAAAGATATGTTGATAAAAAATCATTTAAATCTAATATAAAAATATCATTTCTAATATTTTCTAACCAAGTCTTTTTAGGTCTACCTCTACCTTGTTTAACATAAGTCAAATCTAATACATCTACGTTCCTAATTGGGTCATTGAAAGACTGTCGTTTTCTGTGATCAAACCATCTAAGGCGACTCTCACTAATCTTATCATCCACCAGAGCTACTCTAACCTTTTCAAGTATATGCTCATTTCATATCCTTTCTCTAATAGTAAAGTCACTCATCCACTTGAGCATCCTCATCTCTGCAACACTTAACTTAATATTATTCTTCTCTTTTAATGGCTAACATTTAGCACCATAAAGCATTGCAAATTTAACCACCATCTTATAGAATTTTCTCTTAAGTTTGAGGAATTTTCTATCACACAACAAGCCTGATGCATTCCTCCACTTCAACCATTCAACTTGAATTCTACTAATAATATCCCCATCTATTTCTTACACATCTTGATTCCACCACCAACTATTTTTACTAGTAAGAGTTTTTTCCTTTGATACTCCAAGCACGTTTTTTGCAACGTTCTTAATATCACTAGCTATTTTTTCTTACATAACATTAGCTTCTTCATGCACCGACAAAATATTAAGATACAACATTTTACTTTATTTTTATTTTCTACCCTTTTATTTTAAAGTTCATAACTAATAAGCAATGTTGACATAAACTTTCACTCTGAATAACTTTACAATCTTTATAATCTAAACGATCTATTTTTCTTATAAGAAAATAATCAATTTGAGTTTTATTATATCCATTCTTATATGTGATAAAATGCTCATCTCTATTCTTAAATAAGATATTAGCAATTACAAATCATAAGGTAAAGAAAAATCTAATATTGTCTTACCGCCTTCATTAGTCGCTCCAAATCCATAGCCACCACGAATGCTTTTAAAATCATCTACCTCTCTACCAACATGTTTATTTAAATATCCTCCAATAAAAAAAAAATTCTTCAATAGGTATCTTTTGTAACTAGTAATCGAAATAATTAATTACAATAGATGTACATTGACAATCAACTTCAAGTTCATTTCTTGTCATATTCATTATGAAAATGTTTATAAAGAATATTCAAAATAAGATGTCGTGCATGCTTTTTGTAAATGATATGATTATAATATATTAGGCGTTTATTAAAATAAATAAATAAACTAAAAGAATGGAGGCAATGTTTAGATGATAATGATAGAAAACATGGAATTAGTAGAATGAAGGCATGGGTATATGATATGCAATTTTAGTGAGTGTGATATTAACAATTATAAATCAATTTTATTAGAAGATAAAATGATTGTTGCAACTCGGGCTTCCGAGTTTATGATTTTGATGATAACAAATAATATTTATTATTCTTTTATTTCTCCTAGTATTTGCAGTGCATATTTCTTTCTATGTTAACTAATATTTCAGGTACATCATGCACCGTTCTGTGAAGATTCAAGGCTCAAGATTGCGTAGAATTGGTCGTATTAAATGAGTCTGTAATTTTCATTTATTGAGTCAAGTCTTATAATGATGTATGATAGTTTGTTGATCATGCACACACAGAGGGAGCAAAAAATGATTATAAATATTTTAACTTTTCTGTTCATCGTACTGTACGAATTTATTTCGTACTGTACGATCTGGTGTAACAGAAATAAATTAAAATATTTATTTTTCCTAAAAAAAAATTAATTTTGAATATAACTAATCGTACTGTACGATCACCACATCGTACTATACGATCTGTTATAATTAGAAAGACCACCGTCCATTAAATTAGGCAAAAATTTGAATTTGAACAGTTGTATAATCGTACTGTACGATCATAATCGTACTGTACGATGTTTGAAATATTGCCTAAGTTAATCCTGAGATTATGCAATCAAAACGGCTTAATTTTGATGTGTTGATCGTACTGTACGAACTGTATCGTACTATACGATCAACAGAGACAATTTTGGAAATCTGCCCGTTTATTGAACTGTTCGTACAGCACTTTCGTACAGGACATCGTACAGTACGAACTTCAATTGAACTGTTCGTACAGTACTAACTGGATCGTACAGTACTAACAGGTCAATTTCTGCACATCGTACTGGACGATCTTGAGATCGTACGGTACGATATTTGACGCTGAATTGAGTATTTTTAGGGTTTTTTGAGCCCTCTATTTAAGCACTCTCATAAGACTTTGTAAGAGTCTTTGGCAGCCATTGTGGCTTCGTTTTTCTAGAGAAAACTTGAAGAGAGGACTTGAAAGGGAGAGAGGAAAGGGTGGAGTTTGAGAGAGGGAGAAGAACCTTGGAGGGGGTTTCAAGGGAGTGTGAAGGAGATCACACGGTTGCTCCGGCGAGCTTGCACCTCAGTACCATCGGATTCAAGGTTCGTCTTGAAGGAAGTTTTGGGAAGAAGAAGATCTCATTGGTGTCAAAGGACCCGGCTCCTCAGCCGCACCGGGGAAGGTGGAAGTAATTGTGTAAGGGCTTCTCCGCCTAGCTGTGGGGGCTAAAGGAGAATCACTAAAGGTTTAGTGTAATACTCGGAGGGTGCCTCCGGGGAGTGGACGTAGGTCATGGTTAGACCGAACCACTATAAATTGGTGTGTTCTTTCCTTTATTTTTCTGCACTTTATTTCTGCATTTATTTTCATTGTGATTAATTGCGTGGATGAAATTGATTATTTATCTTTTTATTATGAATGAAATTCGCTTCCGCATAAAGTCATAAAAAGATATTTCTTTTCATTAAATAAGTTTTTAATCATCCAATTCACCCCCCTCTTAGCGCATCTAGCAATTTCAATTGGTATCAGAGCAATTTCAATTGGTATCAGAGCGGGTTTCAAAAATAGTGTTTTAGAAAACCTTGAAAAAATCGATCATGGCATGTTTTGAAAATCGTAAGATTGCGGAAGGCTATTGTATTACACGACCACCTTTATTTGAAAATATTTCTTTTAATTTTTGGAAAATTCGCATGTCAACATTTTTGCAATCAATTGATTATCGAATGTGGAATATGATTCAAACTGGCTATTCTGTACCTTCACGTATGATAGATGGAGTCAAAATTAATATTCCTTTTACTGAATGGAGTAGAATAGAACTATTCAATGCACAACTAAATGCTAAATGTTTGAATTGTTTTTTCTGTGCATTAAATTCTGACGATTGCATGAGAATCTCTACGTGTACTACTGGGAAAGAAATTTGGGATAGATTATGCATTTCATATGAAGGTACTAGTGAAGTCAAACAGTCTAAATTTAATATTCTAATGCGTGATTATGAACTTTTCAGCATGAAGTCATATGAGACTATCTTAGACATGTTTACTAGATTTAATCAAATTGTGATGTCATTGCATGATTTAGGTAGAGAACTTTCAAACTTTGAAAAAATTAGTAAAATTCTACGTTCTTTACTTGATAAATTTGATGCCAAAGTCATGGCAATATGTGAATCAAAAGATTTGAATGCTTATTCTATAGATAATCTAATCGGCTCACTCATTGCCTACGAGCAAAGTGTGAGTCAAAGATTTTTGGATGCAGGTGATGAGAAGACAATTGTGCTAAAAGTTAAACACACAGATGAATATGGCTTAGTAGACGATGAAAGCAAGGAGATATCATCGATAACAAATAAATTTGAAATTCTATTGAACCATAAGCATGAACATCAACAAAAGCGGAGTAGAGGTAAATATTATAAAAATGTTAAGTTTTGTTCTGACATAATTTGCTTTGGGTGTAGGAAACCCGGACATTTGAAGCGTGAATGCCCCAACTTAAAAACTCTTCCTGCAAAGGAAAAGAGTAAAAATAAACCGTTTGTAATTTGGGGAAAAGATAAGCAAAAAGTCTCCTGGGCAGACCTAGTTTCTGAATCATCAGAACAGGAGCAAGATGATGAGGTATAAGTATGTTAAGGTTTGTTTGTGTGTTTTTGTTTATGTGTTTTGTATGTTTTTTTTTTATTTTTGTATGTTTAACTTGTTTTATATAATCGTATGTTTTTATTTCGTTATTATGTTGTTATTTTATATTTTATTTTATCTCTTCTTTTTGATAATGTCAAAGGGGGAGAAAGTATTGTAGTTTGTTGCATTTTGTTTTAATTTTTGCGGTTATTTAATTTAATTTTTTTTATATAAAAAAAAAACAAAAATTAAAAAAAAAATAAACTTTTCCCTAATTTTTAATGTAATTCTTTTACTGAGGGGGAGTTTAGGAGAATTTTTTTTTAATTTGCAAAGTCAACCAATATTATTTGACATCATCAAAAAGGGGGAGATTGTTGCAACTCGGGCTTCCGAGTTTATGATTTTGATGATAACAAATAATATTTATTATTCTTTTATTTCTCCTAGTATTTGTAGTGCATATTTCTTTCTATGTTAACTAATATTTCAGGTACATCATGCACCGTTCTGTGAAGATTCAAGGCTCAAGATTGCGTAGAATTGGTCGTATTAAATGAGTCTGTAATTTTCATTTATTGAGTCAAGTCTTATAATGATGTATGATAGTTTGTTGATCATGCACACACAGAGGGAGCAAAAAATGATTATAAATATTTTAACTTTTCTGTTCATCGTACTGTACTAATTTATTTCGTACTGTACGATCTGGTGTAACAGAAATAAATTAAAATATTTATTTTTCCTAAAAAAAATTTAATTTTGAATATAACTAATCGTACTGTACGATCACCACATCGTACTATACGATCTGTTATAATTAGAAAGACCACCGTCCATTAAATTAGGCAAAAATTTGAATTTGAACGGTTGTATAATCGTACTGTACGATCATAATCGTACTGTACGATGTTTGAAAAATTGCCTAAGTTAATCCTGAGATTATGCAATCAAAACGGCTTAATTTTGATGTGTTGATCGTACTGTACGAACTGTATCGTACTATACGATCAACAGAGACAATTTTGGAAATCTGCCCGTTTATTGAACTGTTCGTACAGCACTTTCGTACAGGACATCGTACAGTACGAACTTCAATTGAACTGTTCGTACAGTACTAACTGGATCGTACAGTACTAACAGGTCAATTTCTGCACATCGTACTGGACGATCTTGAGATCGTACGGTACGATATTTGACGCTGAATTGAGTATTTTTAGGGTTTTTTGAGCCCTCTATTTAAGCACTCTCATAAGACTTTGTAAGAGTCTTTGGCAGCCATTGTGGCTTCGTTTTTCTAGAGAAAACTTGAAGAGAGGACTTGAAAGGGAGAGAGGAAAGAGTGGAGTTTGAGAGAGGGAGAAGAACCTTGGAGGGGGTTTCAAGGGAGTGTGAAGGAGATCACACGGTTGCTCCGGCGAGCCTGCACCTCAGTACCATCGGATTCAAGGTTCGTCTTGAAGGAAGTTTTGGGAAGAAGAAGATCTCATTGGTGTCAAAGGACCCGGCTCCTCAGCCGCACCGGGGAAGGTGGAAGTGATTGTGTAAGGGCTTCTCCGCCTAGCTGTGGGGGCTAAAGGAGAATCACTAAAGGTTTAGTGTAATACTCGGAGGGTGCCTCCAGGGAGTGGACGTAGGTCATGGTTAGACCGAACCACTATAAATTGGTGTGTTCTTTCCTTTATTTTTCTGCACTTTATTTCTGCATTTATTTTCATTGTGATTAATTGCGTGGATGAAATTGATTATCTGTCTTTTTATTATGAATGAAATTCGCTTCCGCATAAAGTCATAAAAAGATATTTCTTTTCATTAAAGAAGTTTTTAATCATCCAATTCACCCCCCTCTTAGCGCATCTAGCAATTTCAATTGGTATCAGAGCAATTTCAATGATATCAGTGTTGACAATTAAAAAGTTGTCAATATCTAAATTAAGCATGATAGACATGAGGTCTTTAAGATGAAAGCGCCAATATTAGTGGAAGAAATGAATTTTTTTCTTCTTTCTGTCACTAAGAACTTATAATACATCAACTACATTCATTGGCCAACACCAAATAACAAGGTGATGGTAAAATAGGCTACTGAAAGGATAAGCTGAAAGTAAGATGGTTTTATCAGCCGAGCAACATTCTCAATGCTATGTCAGATTAGCTATTTAATCAAACAGTGGGGTCGGCAAAGAAATTTGGAGCAAGGAGAAGGAAATATTTCACAATAGGAGTTTCCCAGGTAACCTGCTCTATATCTGCGTTAACATTCTTCTCGTTACAACCTCAAATGTTACAGCCAGCTGTCCCTATAGGTGTTTCCCCGGTAACCCGCTCCACACTTTAGTGGTCAGGTGCGGATCAAGAATTGAGGAGATTGGTCTGATCACACTGAAATCCACTCATCATAAAAAATAATAGCTGTTTTCATATTTTATTCCCTTTAGATCAATCAACAGAAACCATATCAACAAGCCCAATAGGAATCATTGGCATTTCTCATATTCTTCAACACCAAAATTCATAAGCAATTTTTTTCACAAAATAGAGAAAGAAAGAGAGCAAGGGTAAGGTCATAGCTCACAGTCACCGAGCTTTCCAGGAACTGTAACCGATTCCTTGACGCAGACCTCAATGGGGGAGAAGAACCCGTTGGGAGAGGAGAGAGCCCTGATGGGGAGAAAGCGAAACCGCCCAAGAGGGCGGCATGGACGAGGAGCAAAGAAGCGGAGTTGGACACGATTGGGATTGAGAGCAGTCGAGGAGCGGGCAAAGACGGAGGTCGTTGCCGCCACTGTCGATGCCATGGAGGAGAGAGGGATAAAGTCCGAGTGGCTTTTGTGAAACCGACCAACCTAACTCCGCCAACTTGGGCAAATTATTGCATCCCGTCGCGCAGTCGGAGAGTTCCGGATATTAATAAATTTTTTTTATGGATATTAATAAAATATTATTTTAAATTAAGCTTAGTGTTGAATAATTATTAGGTCCGGTGACCGGACACAGCTCTAGGTGTGGTCACCAAAGAGATCGCGCCACGTAGCAGGCACAAAACTGCGGACCCAACCCGACGAATAGTGGTTATGTCGCACGTGCGTTTTTTAAATCCATGACAACCCGGTATTGCTAGGTATTGCTCGGTATTGCTAGATATTTATCGATTTTGCTCGGCAATAACGAGAAATACCATTATGTGAAGACAAATAACGAGCAATACCGAGTTTTTTCTATAAAAACTCGGTATTGGTCTTCACAAAGCAGTATTTCTCGTTATTGTCAAGCAATACATAGCAATACCGAGTAATACCAAGCAAATATCGAGTAATACCTAGCAATACGCGAACATAACATTCCCGGGTTCCGGTCTGGGTCAAGTCGTCGGGCCGCTCGGTAAAGAGTAAGAGCACATGGCGCGATCTCAGTGGTGACCGGACGTAGAGCTACGTCCGGTCACCGGACCTAATAATTGTTCTAGGTAAGCACAGGTAAAGTGTAGGTAAAGCACAGTTAAAGCGCACCTAAAGCACAGTCAAAAGCGCAGGTAAAGCGCACCTAAAGCGCAGTCAAAAGCACAGGTGATGTGATAATTTTTTATTGGATGTCCGAACCTATTCTCCGAGTCCGATTACCGGATGCAATAATTTACCGCTAACTTAACACGCAAGGAAAAGAGGTTTCACAGAACCAATTGTACTTTGAGCTTAATTTGGACCTAAATCGATTACTTGAAATCATAATTAAATTTTCTTATAGCTATTTTAGAATAAGCGGCCTCCAAAGTTTGTGTACTTAGTCGAATCGAATGTCTCAATCTGAGTGTTATGGCAAACCTAATATTATTATTTTTTAGTTCATTAAGACATAAAAATGTAAATAAAACATGTGTTAGCACTTAGTGAAATGAGCAGTCTCTTATAAAAGCAAGCTGACTTATCAAACCACTTCTCCACCTCGGCTTGCTCAGGCGATCATCACGGTTCGTGGCTTGCGCAGACAAAGCTGCCATCACAGTATGCGTTCTCTGAGTCCTCTAACAAACTTTGATGCTTCTTCTTCTTAGCATATATACCCATGTATCAAGCCATTGAAGTTTATGGAATAGAATACAGCATATTGTTTCATTCCTCAACGTTTTCTCTGTTTGCTAACTCTTTCTCGCAGGTTATTTCAACATGATCAATAGGAAACTATTCATATCATAATAATGTGGCTCTCGGAGGCAGTGGCGGAGCCATAAAATTTTTCTAGAGGGGCCAAAAATTTTATTTTAAAATATTTCCCTCAACTTTTTTAATCCATGATTGGAATCAGCATTAACAATTTTAAAATTGTTTTTAAAAAATTATTTCATTTTCCATTCACCAAGCTCAATTGAAGCAAAGACAATTATTACCTTACGAATGTGTATAAGCTGGCCTTAAAATCATTAAAAAATTAATCTACTTGTAATTCCTGTTGATTTGATGGTGTGTTCATGAACCAAGCAAATGAAATTTTTGAATATTACGCTGAAAACAGAGAATTGACTGCAGAGACATACAAAATAAATTGGAAAGGATAGAACTTCTTAGAAAAAAGTTGATGCTTTCCCAACCTAATAATCATATCAAATGTCAAAAAAGATTTCATATTTTCATCTATGATTGAAAAATCAAAGCAGATTTCATCTATGACTAGAATAGCTTTATGCGACGATACTGGAAAAGCTTTGTGGCTTGTGCGACGGTGCAGTAGATATAGGATAAATATAAAGCAGACAATGCAAGAGGAAAACCTCTATAGAAGAATAACAAGATTACCTTGAACACTTCGAAGTTGAATAAGTTTTATTTTGTTGTTTTTTCCTCTCAGACTAGGTCGATGCCCGATGGAACAGCAGTCGCATTGAAGCTTTGTCCCCAGTAGCGAGAGCGGAGCACTGCACACTAAGCAGACGAAGAATGGGATCGTGTGGAGCAGAGCATAGTCACGAGAAGCAAACGTAGAAGGGAATCGCGTGGAGCAAAGGCGGTCACGAGAGTAGAGAGGCGGGAGTGAATAGCGACTGGAATAGGGTTTGGTGACTTCTATGTTTCGGGGGGGGGGGGGGGGGGGCAATACTGTGAGACCTCATTCCTTTGCTGTAGCTGCTGGGAAAAGTGATTTTTCCCCAGGATCGGCCGGGACGAAGTTGAGATCGTCCAGGCCGATCAGTGCATTGAAAACAGCTGATTTCTGGAGTGCTTTCTGGAGCGATTTCTGGACAAAATCGTCCGGGACGATATTGAGATCGTCCAGGACGATCGGCACTGTTCACAATACCGTCCTGATCATCGCCCTGGGAATGGTTCAGGACGATCAGAATTGGTCTGATCGTCCTGGGACGATGTGGCTATCGGCCTGGCCGATCAGTTCACAGATATAAGAAAATCAGCTCGTTTTGAGGAGAGAGAAATCATTTTTTTTATAAAACGAAAATATCTGAGGAGAGAGAAAGAGCGGAAAAGCAAAGGAAGAAGTCCGATTTCGGGGCCCGCGGAGCGATTTTCGTCGTTCGTTGCTGTTGGATATTTTGTTTGTCTCGCTGTAAGGACTCCGAACTCTACTTCTGTTTTTGAAGATTTTGAGGTTTTGTAAAATGGTGCTCAGATTTGTGTTTTTGTAAGTGATTTTCATACCCGGTTTGGTACTGGCGAAGATTTCACCGCATAACTTTTGGTATAATGTAGATGTGATTATTATGCACGTATTGATTATTTTCCGGCAGATTTCGTCCGGTCCGTTTTGGTTCTGCGGGGTTTTATTTTGACTGCAATTTATTATGATGTCCGAATTGGTTTGAGCAGTAAAAGAATAGTCTTATAATGTTGCTGTGTACGTTCTGTATTAATTTGGTGAATTGTGATTTTTGGAGATTTCTGTGTAAATTCTGTAGACTGCCGTTACTCTGCCCGATTTTCGTACGATTTCTGATTTTCCCGGAATTGATAGATTGAATTGATATGTATATGACTATTGATATGATTGTTCTAGATTTCTCTATTATTGCGTATTGCATCGATTATTGCATTGATTGATTGATTCTGAAAGACAAGTGGAAACCTGGTTGAACGATTGATAACTACAACAGCACTATTGATAACTACAACAGCACTATTGATAATAGCCAGTTTAACCTGGTTGAACGATTGATAACTACAACAGCACTATTGATAACTACAACAGCACTATTGATAATAGCTAGTGTTTGTGCTTGTCGAGTAAGACCATTGTATGAAATTGCTTGTATATGATATTACATCGTATAGATTTCCTGATCTGTATTGATTTATTGATTTCGGATTGATTTATTGATATTGATCGATTTATTGAATTGATTTATTATTGAACGGATCTATTGATTTGATTTCAATTGATCTTTCGCCGTATTGACTTGATCGTTTATTGGGATTTTGAGTCGACTGATGCTAATGACTGGCAGAATTGATTGATACGATTTCACTCTATTGATTTGACTGATGTGATACAATAAGTAAGACAACTAGACGATTGTATGGATGTAATTGATGTTATCGATTGCTATGATAGAGATTGTAGAGAATGGATTGACGCCTTGATTTTTGAGCTTTATGGATTTTCTACTGGTTATTGATTTTATTGATTTCTGTTTCGTATTGATCTATGTATTGCATTGACTCATTGATCATGTTCGACTGATTGATTTGACTTGAGTTGATTAACCTGCATATTGTTTTCAGTGTCGTGCTTTGATTCCAGTTGTAGGCTTTGGTGACCTGCTGGGCTTTGTAAGCTCATTATATGTGGTTAATGATTTCAGATGCATGGCCTCCAGCTTGACGATCTTTCTGCCGAGTTCCGTAGCTTTTTCTTTTGTAGCATGTACGGCTAGTGTAGTGTTTTCTTTTCGCTGTACTTTGACTCTTGTACTATTTGTGAATTATAGTATCCGCTACTGTTTCTTTTCTGTAATGTAATTATCTCTGGCTCTGGATATATATATGTATGGATTGATATGAACAACAGATGAGTAAACCGATAGAAAGAAAAAAAAAAAAGAAAAGAAAAGAGGCAATAGAACAATCAGATGAATCCTTTCGCTACACGGATCTTGGGGTTGTTACAAATACAAGGCTTCAGCTTATTATAGTGAAAGGATAATGGTGTGGAGAATACTCTTAGGTGGTTAGAATAATTTTAATTGAGATGGTGTTGTGAGCTCCAAAAATTTCGCACCCCCGGTCTATTTGTGTCAGCTCTTTCTTTGTGTTTATATTGGTGAGGAGAGTTTTAACAAGTTTAGATTCCTGAGTAAATTTTTAGAAGACAGATTATGTTTTGGATAAGGCACTACCTAGAGATTTCGCCCTCATTTTGTGAGAACTTTATGATCATAGTTCTGATTTCTTATAGGCGCAAGTCTCTATAGTTAATTACTCTCCTGATAATGAGAGAGAGCTTTCAATTAAGGCTTGTTAAGTAGGTCGTAAGCCTAGCATATAATAGCAACAAATTCAGGGTTTGAATTTGATTTGGGATTTCAGAGTTTATGATTTTAAAATTTATCAATAGATACTTAAAGCATGTGATGGGGGAAATGAAGATAAGCCCGGACTGTCGTGGTCCCTCAGAGGAGGTAGTCGACCCAACTTGACAGAATGCGCCTTATCAACAGCCATGGGTTGCTTCGCCTGAGAATGCCTTGTGGACCTTGGGTGGTATTTGTCTAAGGGGATACATTTAAATCCACCTAAACTGACAAAAAGAGTTTTGTGTCTATCGAATTTATCTTATAATTCATTACTCAAGGGTTTGATGTCATTAGAGAGCATACAGGTTTTGGCCATTATCGTAATATAATGGTGCCATTTATGACAAAACCATCCGATCAGAGAGCACGTGTCATGTCCCTACTGTCAAGAGACTATTTGAGGATGAATCTTAGTGATACACCCGACATGACATTCGCTCTTTGTGAGCCGAGTTTAATTTCAAAGTTACCACCCAACAAATGGTTGTGAAAGGTGGATGAGTTTTAATTTTAAGTTTTAGCAATTAGATTTTGATGTTTTTATAATCTTTTAAGAATTGACCCATCTAGTTGATATTAACTTTCAACATGACCATCATCGAAGTGACGTTAAAGTCACTTTAAATTTATGTATTTTTATAGGAATTTGGGATGCATTTTTAAAGTTTAAGGTCTCCTCCGGTGAGATTTTTTTGTCAACATGGCCATCATTGGGGTGCGTCAAAGTTATTTGTATTTTCATAGGAATTCGGGATGCATTTTAAATATTTAGGATCCCCTCCAATTGAGATTAGCTTTTAACACGACCATCATTAGGGTAACGTTAAAGTCACTTTAAATATATTACATTTTGTATTGGGATTTAGTATTTTGAAAAACATATTCCCTCCAGTTGAGATTATCATTCAACACGTTACATCTTTGGGGATAACATGATTTTCAGTTGAATATATATATATATATATATATATATATATATATATATATAGATTTTTAGGATGCATCTTATAGTTCAAGTCAGATCAACTCCAATCCTTTTCAAGGAGGATGATGAAACTTGAATATATGACCTGTGAATTAAATATGACAATCAGAGCACATGTGGGTTGTGTTTTTAGCATATTCATTGCAGCTATTATAAAGATATTTCCGTTTATCCACTTGTATAAGTATTATGGATCTGATGGCGTGTAGGGAATGTTTATTCAATAGGCACTAGGAGATCGTGTTCTTGCTTATGAGTTACACAATTTGATATGAATCATTTATTGTTGTTTGCAGGTAAGTTGTTTGAACTGCCAATCCCCTGCTCTGCTCACAAGTAAATTGTAACATTCATTAGAAGTTCCTCGCTACTATTCCTAAACATACTGGTTGTTTAATACGAGCTACTTGTTCATGCCCTTAGGATAATCATTGTGGGCACTATGAATTCTCTGTTGTTGCTCACAGGTGAATTGTAGTGCTGATTACAGGTCACATGTTATTTCTTGAAGGTTGCCTCAATTAATTTATTCATATATGCCATTTTACATAATTTGTAAAACCCATCCATCCAATCGAAGCCTAGGAATTAGAACATTAAGATTACCTTACCATATAAATTCAAGCCTAGGAATTGTTGATGCCCTTGATTGGCTTGTAATTATCACATCAGATAAAGCTTAGATTTTCCAATTTTCTACGAGATGGCAACTCCCATTTATACCAAAAACTATCACTTGTTCTAATGACTTATTATCACTCAATACATCTACAATAGTAGGCATAGTGTCCAAAATGTTCCCATTTAGTAAAATAAGCTCATAATAACTAAGGCTTCGTTTGGGGCGGCTTTCTTACTGCTTCTTGAAGCAGCTTTCTAATAGAAATTATTGTGTACGCAATCCGAACGTGTTCGGATGTGCGTATACACTACTTATTTTGTTGCGTATTTTTTGATACATAATTTTTTTTTACATATTTTTTACGTATTTTTTGTGTATTATTTATTTGCTACTTATTTTGCCACGAAAAAATTATTCCATCGTCCTCTCATCCGACCCGAGACAAAGTCGCGCAAGAACAGGTCCCGACCGAGTGCTGAATCTGTAGGTCTGGGCCGTCTCGCCGTCTCTCACGCGAACGCAAAAATCCAGGTAATTTCTTCCCTTCGATTGCTTCACAGTGAGGTGAGACAAAGCCGACTCCAGGTTTTCTGTTCAGAGAACTTCATGCTTGGACAACTTGGTCCTTTGCTTTCTGTTCAGAGATTTGTTTATTGAACTGAATTTAGTTTTCTGTTTAGCAAATTTTTTTTATACGTTTCACTGTTTAGAGATTTAAGGATTTCATAAGATAAAAATCTTTTTTTTATGTTTTTATTTTATTGGAATAGATTTCTTACGTTTCACTGTTCCGATTTCATAATGTTTTTTAATCATTTTCATAATTATTGGAATAGATTTCTTACGTTTCACAAAAAATCATTTTTTTGTTTATGTTTTTATTTTATTGGAATAGATTTCTTACGTTTCACTGTTCAGAGATTTAAGGATTTCAACAGAATGTTTTTTTTACGTTTCACTGTTTAGATTTCATAAGGATTTCATTAAGATAAAAATCATTTTTTTACGTTTCACTGTTCCGAACTAAACAGCTTTTGGTTGAGGGTTCTGTACTTTTGTTGGAGTGAAGAAGAACATTTTTAGCCAAAGTGAAGAACAAACTGATATTTTGAGATTCTTCAACGAAGCAACTGATATTATTTTAGGAACGGATTATCCTACAGCAAATTTATTTCTTTCACAAATATGTACTATTAATAAAGTGTTGGATGATGGGGCAATTTCTTCTGATCATTTTATAGTGGAGATGACTAAGAAGATGAAAGCTAAATTTGATAAATATTGGGGCGAATGTAATCTCCTAATGGCTTTTGGCGCAGTGATGGATCCAAGAATGAAGTTTGTTGTTGTGGGCTCCGAAAAATTCCAATTTTAGGATTGTGTGATCCTGAGGGAATTTTCAGAAGGCAGATTGGGTTTGTGGATAAGACACTACCCAGAGATTTCGCCCTCATTTTGTGAGAACTTTTTTTATCTGAGTTCTGGTTTCCTATAGGCACAAGCCCCTATAGTTAATTACCCCTCCCAATAATAGGAGAGAACTTTTGATTAAGGCTAGTCGTTTAAGCGTCCACATAGGTTATGAACCTATCGTATAATAGCAATAGTTTAGGGTTTAAATTTTTAATTTGAATTTTGAAGTTTAGATTTTAGGATTTATCACCATAAACTTAAAATTGGTGGTGGGGGAATGAAGACGATCCCGATCAAGATCCCATGGTTCCGTCGTCCCGGGCTATCATGATCCCTGGTCTACTTAGTCAAAGGAGGTAGTCGACCCAACCTGACAGAAGGCATCTTGTCGGCAGCCATGGGTTGCTTTGTCCAAGAATACCTTGTAGACCTGGGTTGATATTTGTCTAAGGGGATATATCTAAATCCACCTTAGCCAACAGAGGGCTTTATGCCTATTGGATATACCCTATGATCCATCGCTCAAGGGTTTGACGCCTTTAGGGAACATACGGGCTTTGGCCGTGATCGTAATATAATGGTGCCATTTTGCGGCAAAACCACCCGATCAGAGGGCACGTGCCACGTCCCTGTTGGCAAGAGACTATTTGAGGATGAATCAAAGTGATACACCCAACACACATTCGCTCTTTGTGAGCTGAGGTTAATTTCAGATTTATCACCCCTGACAAATGGTTCCGGGAGGTGGATGATTTTTTAGTTTTGTGTTTTTTGATGATATATATTTTATTTCAGAGATTTGATTGGATTTGAGATTTGACCCATCCGGTTGAGATTTTCAATCAACACGGCCATCATTGGGGTGACATTCAGGCCACTTTTATTTTTGTAAGAATTTGGTATGAATGATATTTGAAAAATATTTGTGAATGGACCCCTCCGGTTGATATTTTCGTTCAACACGGCCATCATCGGGGTGACATTGAGGCCACTTTTAGTTTTGTAAGAATTTTGGGATGCATTTTGTTATTCAAGTCGTGTCAACTCCAGTCCTTTAGAGGAGGAGGATGAAACTTGAATATTTAACCCGCGCAGCATTCTCGGATCGTTGGATTTGACATTTATATTCGAGGATCGGAGCACATGCGGGTGTAACATTTGACCCTGCGCAGCATTCTCGATCATTAGTGTTTATACTTTTAACATGTTGACCGGAGCACATGCAGGGTAATTTAATTTAAGGGATCATATTTAAGGCATGAGGGGGAATTTAAAAATATTTAAATATGATCAATTTGTGAGAATGATTTTATTTAGGAAATGCCCAAAATTTCACTTAAGGGCTTACGAACGCCTTCTGTCCACTTGTACACATGTTGCGGATCCGGTGGCGTTAAAGCTTTTTGCTCAATCCCCACTACTAGATCATGCTTGTAGAAGAATTATTTTTCTTGCTCTAAATTCCTCTATTCTTTCCCTGTAGGAGATTATGTCTTTGTTTGTAGGCTAGTTGTTGTGGGCACTACGAATTCCCTATTCATACTCATATGTGAATTGTAGCATGCTTGAGTATCATGTTTGCATTTAAAACTTTGTTTGAGTATCATGCTTGAGAGCAATTTCAGAGTCGTTGTGAATGTTATTCTTGCTCAAAAAGTTATTATGTTTAGTTTTGTTCAGTTGGAGAGTTGCTCAGTTGAAGATCTTTATGAGAAATTATACATAGACTTAATTATTGGAAGCATTTCATTAGAATTTTGGTAGCATGACTTAGGTTCTAGTTCTCATCCACAAGTCATCCTCTCTTCTTGTTGATAATTATTTGGTTTTCATCTTCAACTAGGAATCACTCATCTTGCATATGTGTTGTAAGGTTCATTGAAATATCGTTATGCCTCTATTTGCAACTAGACTATACATGGCTAATTGATGGAAGTCATCACGGTAATTGATTTGTTGTTCACCAAGATGAACATGATGCATTTAAACTTTGATTTGCTAATTCATCCAAAGCCCAATTCTTGTGTGTTCCATCATTTTGTTCAAGTCAATTCAAAATCCTTTGCACTTTAGTTCAAATCCAAGTTCGAGTTGAGTTCACTTGCTTCAAGTCCAAGCTTTTGTTGTCTTTAAAGTTTATATTCACTTAGATTTGAATTTATTAAAAAAATCAATTGAATCAAGTCCATATGTCTCAAATTGATCTTTGAGTTCGATCAAGTCCATTGTTCTACTCATTCGAGTTCAAGTGTAAATCTCGTTCGAGTCCAAATTCAACATTATTTGATCAAATTTGAATTAAAATTGATTTTAAATTTGAATTATGTTCAAATCAATTTTTAATTTTTTAGTTCAAGTCCTTTGTTCAATGAAAATTTCGGCAGCCTCCCGGCGTCTCCTCCCCACCGAGGGAGAAATCGGGACGGCACTGCCGTAGTTCTTCCTACCCGGACCTAAGGTCGATGGCGTAGGGGCTTCGAATTCAAACCATCTCACCAGGATTTAAGATCGACTGCGTGAGGTCTTCAATTTGGAACCATCTCGGTCGGATCTAAGATACAACGGCCCAGGTCTTCAATTTCAAATCATCCCGGTCGGACCTAAGGTACGACGACCGGGGTCTTCGACACCTGTTTGAAAATCCTTCTCTTTTCTTTCTTTTTTTTTCTTATATTTTTTTTTATTTCATTATATATATTATATAATATATATATTTACTATAGAAAACAGAGAGAAGGATCGGGAGAGGAGAATCCCGATCGGGCTAGGGCATGGCGAAGCACGGCGGGGACTTGGGTCGGAGGCGGCGGCGAGCTCGGCAGTCGGCAGTGGCGGCAGCGGCAACGTCGGCCGGAGGCAGGCGGGTCCAGCGAGTTCGGTCGGTGGCTTGCTCCACGGAGGGTTCGAACACGGTGTCGACGTCGGAGAAGGAGGCCTGAGGGCTGATTTGCTTCGGCTGGAGGGATTGACACCAGAGCAGGAGGTGGTAAGCCTGCTTGGTTGGAGTCGGCAGGCTTCTTGCCGATGGGAGATCGAGAGGTGAGTTCTCTGAAATTCCCTTTTTTTTTCTCTGTGTGCATCTCTCTCTACCGAACGTGAGGAGCGTTTTTTTTTTATGTCGTGAGAGGCGACGATTCAAACGGTTATGAGTAGTGAGTCAGTGATTGAATAGTTGTGTCCGATCGTAGGTGAGTCGGTTGTGTTGTGTATATCGGTGGGGAGCCGTTACAGTCAACAGTTGTAATTGAGTTTGCCTACCATAAGATATATCATGGAGATGAAAGCATGAGAAATGTACGTGCAGCATGTTATATGTCTTCTCTATGAAATGTATGAGGAATATGTTAGAAGTTCTGAAGCCGAATTGGATGGTGATGGTGGTATTGTAGGAGGGAGTTCAAGGAGCACAACCAATTCATTGCAAAGTGTAGACCATCAATCTAATTCTAAAAAATATAGTGGTTGGCATGATTTCCCCTCATTTGTCTCATCCAAAACAAGCACCAGGCCTATAAAATCAGATTTAGACAACTACTTGGAAGATGGCTTAGAACTTTGTAGTGAAGGACAGAAGTTTGATGTGATAGCATGGTGGAAAAACAATCAAGCCAAATACCGCATACTTTCGCGAATGGCAGTGGATATTTTATCCATCCCTGTTAGTACAGTTGCTTCAGAATCAACTTTCAGTGCTGGAGAAAGAGTAGTTGATACATACCGATCAAAATTAGGGGTTGACACTGTACAAGCTCTCCTTTGTGGCTGCAACTGGGTTCGCTGCCACTATGGCTTGAAGGGAAGGGTTAAGGTAATGATGTTACATACAAGATAGAACACATGTATCGTATCCCAAGTACTTACATATGAATATTCAATTATCTTTGCTTTTGTAGGAGGAGGAAGAGGATGAAGAGGTGGAGATTGTCCTACCGATTACATGAGAAAATTTGAGGTTAGAAATATATTCTTCATGGCTCTTTATTCTGCATTTGCATTTTTTCATAGTTACGGTTTCTGCATTTTTTCATAGTTACGGTTTCTGCAGTTGGTTCCATAGTTACGGTTTCTGCTCTTTATTCTCTCTTAAATGTGTTTCTGAAGCTGTTGCACAGAACCGTGCTGAGTTGAAGAAGTTAATATTGAGTAAAAGTCAACTTTATTTAGAAGTATCTGCTAATTTAATTTAAATGGATTTCAAATTCATATTTATGGGGAGCCTCGTCGCTGCTTGCTATTGTTGGCCAATTCTGGCTGTTGCATGTTATAGCCACAGATGATGAGATTGAAATTTCACTTATTCGCTTAGGTGATGAAAAATATTCTAGAACTAATGGTTTTGCCTCTATTTTTGAATACACTTAAGACATTAGCAGTGAAGTTTTTATTTTAAAAGCACATTCCTTCTTGTCTTCAACTAAGCTTCCTACTAGCATTTAATGCCGTGTGATTAGTTTTTTCTGCTAGGTTGAAATTGTTTAATATTTGTTGGTTATAATGTACGTTGTTTTATTTATTTTAATTCTTAGTTTTTTTATCTTTATTTATTTTAATATAAAACATGCATATGAAATTGGTTTTTTATCTTTATTTATTTTTCAGGTTTGCTGCATACTAATTTGTACTATAGAGTAGAGATGGAAGAGTTTCAAGTATTTGGATTATCATATAGAAAAAGGAGAAATAGTTCTACCTTTTGTTGAGTTTTAATTTTTATTATATCTTGAAACTTCTTTTGGAGCTGAAAAATAGTTCTACCTTTTTTTAGTTTATCATTTTATTTATAATGATGTAATGATATGCAGTTTTGTGTAACTTTGATATAAATGTTTTTTTTTTTTTCATATTTATCAAGTTTTAATTGTATTTAATTGCATAAAAATTGCTCTTGATATTAATCATTTTTTTAAGATTTTTTTTTTAAAAAATAAAGGAGAATATGATCTTTGAGAAAATTATGTTAATATATTATTACATTTATAAGGAAAAATTAAGTGAAAAAATGGAGGTTATGAAATTTGAAGATTGCTCATTATATATTTATTTCTTCTACAATTATTTTTTTTAAGAAGTTAAAAGTTAAAGTTGTGTTAGAAATAAATTTCTTCATTATATATTTATATCGTTTACATTATATATTTATTTCTTCATAATTTAAAATAAATTTTAATTAAATGTCATAAAAAAAATTTTAAAAAAACTAAAACTTTGATTCGAGCTCGAGCTTTTCAAACGAGCTCAAGCTTTCGATTCGAGCTCGAGTTTTCGAGTCGATCTCGAGCTTGGTATTTTTAAAACGAGTCGAGCTCGAGCTCGAGCTCATGGAGAGTTAAACGAGCCAGGCTTGATAAGCCAGATACTCAACTCGACTCGACTCGACTCGTTTACACCCCTAATGTGAGACCTCATTCATTTGCTGTAGCTGCTGGAAAAAGTGATTTTTCCCCAGGATCGGCCGGGACGAAGTTGAGATCGTCCAGGCCGATCAGTGCATTGAAAACAGCTGATTTCTGGAGTGCTTTCTGGAGCGATTTCTGGACAAAATCATCCGGGACGATATTGAGATCGTCCAGGACGATCGGCACTGTTCACAATACCGTCCTGATCATCGCCCTGGGAATGGTCCAAGACGATCAGGATTGGTCTGATCGTCCTGGGACGATGTGGCTATCGGCCTGGCCGATCAGTTCACAGATATAAGAAAATCAGCTCGTTTTGAGGAGAGAGAAATCATTTTTTTTATAAAACGAAAATATCTGATGAGAGAGAAAGAGCGGAAAAGCAAAGGAAGAAGTCCGATTTCGGGGCCCGCGGAGCGATTTTCGTCGTTCGTTGCTGTTGGATATTTTGTTTGTCTCGCTGTAAGGACTCCGAACCCTACTTCTGTTTTCGAAGATTTTGAGGTTTTGTAAAATGGTGCTCAGATTTGTGTTTTTGTAAGTGATTTTCATACCCAGTTTGGTACTGGCGAAGATTTCACCGCATAACTTTTGGTATAATGTAGATGTGATTATTCTGCACGTATTGATTATTTTTCGGCAGATTTCGTCCGGTCCGTTTTGGTTCTGCGGGGTTTTATTTTGACTGCAATTTATTATGATGTCCGAATTGGTTTGAGCAGTAAAAGAATAGTCTTATAATGTTGCTGTGTACGTTCTGTATTAATTTGATGAATTGTGATTTTTGGAGATTTCTGTGTAAATTCTGTAGACTGCCGTTACTCTGCCCGATTTTCGTACGATTTCTGATTTTTCCGGAATTGATAGATTGAATTGATATATATATGACTATTGATATGATGTTTCTAGATTTCTCTATTATTGCTTATTGCATCGATTATTGCATTGATTGATTGATTCTGAAAGACAAGTGGAAACCTGGTTGAACGATTGATAACTACAACAGCACTATTGATAACTACAACAACATTATTGATAATAGCCATTTTAACCTGGTTGAACGATTGATAACTACAACAGCACTATTGATAACTACAACAGCACTATTGATAATAGCTAGTGTTTGTGCTTGTCGAGTAAGACCATTGTATGAAATTGCTTGTATATGATATTACATCGTATAGATTTCCTGATCTGTATTGATTTATTGATTTTAGATTGATTTATTGATATTGATCGATTTATTGAATTGATTTATTATTGAACGGATCTATTGATTTGATTTCAATTGATCTTTCGCCGTATTGACTTGATCGTTTATTGGGATTTTGAGTCGACTGATGCTAATGACTGGCAGAATTGATTGATACGATTTCACTCTATTGATTTGACTGATGTGATACAATAAGTAAGACAACTAGACGATTGTATGGATGTAATTGATGTTATCGATTGCTATGATAGAGATTGTAAAGAATGGATTGACGCCTTGATTTTTGAGCTTTATGGATTTTCTACTGGTTATTGATTTTATTGATTTCTGTTTCGTATTGATCTCTGTATTGCATTGACTCATTGATTATGTTCGACTGATTGATTTGACTTGAGTTGATTAACCTGCATATTGTTTTCAGTGTCGTGCTTTGATTTCAGTTGTAGACTTTGGTGACCTGCTGGGCTTTGTAAGCTCATTATATGTGGTTAATGATTTCAGGTGCAGGGCCTCCAGCTTGACGATCTTTCTACCGAGTTCCGTAGCTTTTTCTTTTGTAGCCTGTACGGCTAGTGTAGTGTTTTCTTTTGGCTGTACTTTGACTCTTGTACTATTTGTGAATTATAGTATCCGCTGCTGTTTCTTTTCTGTAATGTAATTATCTCTGGCTCTGGATATATGTATGTATGGATTGATATGAACAACAGATGAGTAAACCGATAGAAAGAAAAAAAAAAGAAAAGAGGCAATAGAACAATCAGATGAATCCTTTCGCTACACGGATCTTGGGGTTGTTACACCTAACCTTCACCACCGAGTCTTAGCCCACCTTTGTCAACTGATAACAGTCATTCCGACCTCAGTCACTTAACAATGGTCCATTTGATTTAAGTCGCCTGACTCGATCCCTCCAACCCTCTTTCACCCGTTGACTACAGTCCCTTCGACCTCAGTCATCTGACAACAATCCCATTGACCTTAGTTACTAGACTACGATCTCTCCAACCTTTATTATTTGCAGACTAGGGTCTCTCCGACCTCTGTAACCCAACATCGATCCCTTCGACCTTCGCCTGACTGCAATCCCTTAGACCTTCGTTGCCCAACTACGATCCTTCAAATTTTCGTCGCCTGTTAACGGTCCCCTTCTCAGTTGACCGAATGTAGTCATTTCGACCTCCATTACTTGACTACAATTCCTCTAACTATTTCACCCACTCAATACAATCCCTCTTACCTTCGTTGCCCGCCTACTATGATTCTTCTAATCTCTGTCACCTGAAAACGGCCCCTTTTACCTCAGTTGCTTGACGACGATTCCTAAGACCTCCATTGCCCACAAACTACGGTCCCTTTATCCTCTATCGCTTGACTCCGATCCTACTTACCAAACAACATGCCAACGTTCTCTTAAGAATAATTCTCATGCCATTGTATTGCTCTAACTCTAGTAATGTAATATTTGCACGTTGTTTCACTGACTTCCTTGGAGAAAGGTAATTCTTTATAACCAACAATAAATTTTAGTTGAATTATTTTACCTGGGTCATATTTTATAATTTTTTTTATTTTTATTTATGTGATGTATGTCTTAGGGCATCTCCAATCGAAAATCTCATTTTTCACTCTAAAATACAGTGAAAAAAAAAAAAAAGCAGTGATTCATCTCCAATCGAATGTCATTTTGACCCCTAACCGTTGTTCTCTTCGTTCGCGCCTTTCTTTCACAAGTTCGGTAGAGACCAATTTTTTGCACAAATAAATAGTGCAACGTCAATATTTACGTCACATTGTGGTTCATCCACGATTAAATGACGTAAAAAATGACAGACGGTTGGAGCAGAATAAGAACGGCATTGGAGTTGCCCTTAATGCTGATTATCCACGTCAGTCAAAACCCGCCGACGTGTTAATCGCCTTAACCCAAACCAATCAGTGCGTTCCACTTCACAATTTCGACCCGGAATGCTTCCAAAACTCAGAAGCAATTGTGCTGGGAAAACTGGAAGGTGGAGAAGCGGAATCAGCCTGCTGCAGGGAGAATATGCCTGGAGCTGGACTGGTAGATACCCTTCCGCTGCTTCATACCTCTATAAGTGCATGGGCGCTTCTCCGGGAATGCCGCCTTCGCCTTTCTTCCGTGAGGGCTTGCTCTTCTTTTTTCAGGTATTTTTTCTATGTTTGTAACATGGCTTCCGTTGTTTGTTATATTCTTTTGTGTCCTAAATTTGGGTTTAGGGTTTTCGTGTAGCGGATTTGCAAGCTCTGGAAACTTTTTTGGACGACGTTGAAATTCTTAAAATCCAATGTTTGGTTGGATGAAGTTAGAAATCAACTTTGATTTTAAATTTTATAATTCCCTTTCCAAAATTATTCAAATGTGAAGAATTTTCACCCACAAAGTGAGTGAATATGAATGCATCATTTTTCTAAACATGTTTTTCTGATTTGAACACTGTAAATGAGCACTTAGAGTGGATCCAATTTGCAGTGTTGCACATAATTAATGTTATGCTATATCGTTGTTTCCTTTTTTTAGTTTAGTAACACTTTTGCTCGGTTCATTTTTCCGGTATAGAAACTACTGTTGCAGATTTTGAGTCCAGGGGGAGAATTTAGATATATTAACTGGTAACAAACATTGAGGCTTTGTATGGTGCTAAAACTTAAATTTTAATCGTTGTTTGGCGGAGAATTGCAGGTTAAGAAGAGGATGTTGTTTTTATTTTAAGCTTTGTTTTTCAATAGATGGTTTTACGAGTGCAAGTATGGAAGTTTTAGAGGTGGATTGTCAGTCTGCAGGCATGTTTTATTAGTGTGATTTATTGGGTATGCTGTTTGTTTAAAGTGAATCTAATTTACGATAATAAAAAAGTTGTTAATGCTATGTTTTGTTTTTTTCCCCCTGAATTATGTGACATTTTGAGGGATTAATTTTTGCAGCATGGAAATTGCTGTTATGAATTCTGAGTCTGAAGGAGATAGTTATAGCAGCTGGTATATGATGCTAAGAGCATAGAACTATTACATTAATTGTTATATGGTGGAGAAATTTAGGGTTACGATGCCCTAGTTGCAAATATTCCTTGGAATAATAGCTGAAGAAGGTTTAGGGGTAGGATAATGATTTTATTTCTTTGTTTCACTAGTTGTTGGAACTTGGAATGAATGTGTTAGGAAATACTTGAGTTCGCAAGTAACCCTAAGGGAAATATTTGAGTTCGCAAGCAAACCTAACAACAATGGGTGAAAATAGTAAGTAAAACTGTTGTTTACAGCAAAAAAACAACAACGGTACAGCAGGTTTCTTGGGAAAAATAGAGGAAAACATATAGAAAATGAAGTATTCCACTAGTTGATGCAGAAAAACAACAAACGATACAAGTTTCTTCAATTTGAGAGAAATAAACAGCTCTCCAAATCTCTAGCCAAGCCTAGAGCCCAAAAGAAACAACCCTAGATCCCAAATCTGATTTCAAATTCAAAATAACCCAAACCCTAACAAGAAAGACTAATTAAAGCAAAAGTAAAATTAATTAATCCATAAACTGCCCCTCATTCAAATTTTTCCTCTCAAACCCTATTTAATTTAGGCCATGGGGCTCACCAATGCTATCGCTATTAGCATGTACAAGTTATCTTATTGTGCTCCGCTTGTATTTACTATTTTCCCTCTCTTTAGTCTATATAAGGACAACTGTATCTCTGCCTAATATATATAATAATATACACATATTATTTACTGTTTCCTTCGCTTTCCCTGTTCTTTCCTTTCTTCCTACATGGTATCAAGAGCTACTTGATGGGAGATCAAGATTCAGCCTCCTCTCTCCCTCCCTCCTCCACCGCCCTCGCAGGAAACTGCCTCAACGAACCAGTCATCCAGGCATCCCTGAAATTTCTTGTCACCAATATCAAGAACTTGCTTTCTCATCCTCTCACCACCGAAAATTACCCCATATGGAGAATCCAAATTCTCCAGCAGTTCACGGCTACAGGCTACCTGTGCTATCTCACCGGAGACAACCCTTCCCCACCGGCCGATCAACCCGCAGCGCACGCCGCCTGGAAACTAGTGGACAGCACGCTGATTTCAGCACTTTTCTCTACCATTTCCCCCTCCATCCTGCCATATGTCATCACCGCAACCTCCGCCTTCGAAGTTTGGTCGATTCTTGAATGGAGGCTTCAATCGACCTGTCGCTCTCACGTTCTTCAACTCAAGAACGAACTTCACAATCTACAAATGAAGAATTCATCCATGCAACAATATCTCACGCAAGTCAAGATTCTTGTCGACAGCATTGCCGCCTCCGGCTCCAAAGTCGATCCCGAAGACATCATGCTCTACACTCTTAACGGTCTACCCGCTGCTTACAACCCCTTCAAAACATTCATCCAGAACTTCCAGACACCTTCCGATCTAGATTCGCTATATTCGCTACTTTGCAGCGAAGAAATCTACATCAATCAAGAACATCACCACAATAATTCCACCGATCCGTCCGCTCTCTACGCGACTTCGCACAACCAACAACGCGGTCGGACATACCGTCGCCCGCCCAAGAACTTCAAGAACAACCTGTACCCACCATCTGCACCCAATCCTCCTCCGACTTCAGCCAACAACTCGAGTTCGCAACGCCTAAACTGCCAAATCTGCGGGAAGAATGGTCACATCGCCCTTAACTGCTGGCACCGCTGCAACTTCAAATACGCTCCTACAACTGCCACCACACCCCGTGCTATGCTTTCCAACACCGCTTCCTACCCAACGCAAGATTGGGTTCTAGATACAGGCGCATCAGAACACCTCACACCAGACAACAGCAACATTCAGCAATCGACCGCCTACCATGGCTCATCGTCTGTTTCGGTAGCAAACGGTTCCTCTGCTTCCATTCAGAACATCGGACAAGGTCTTCTTCCGCTTCCCGATACTCCTCGTAAGCTACATTTACGTAATATCTTGCATGTTCCCTCTCTAACCCACAATCTGATTTCGGTTTCTAAGCTAACCCGTGACAATTCCATATCTATAACTTTTGACTCTAACGGCTTTGAAATTAAGGATTCCCAGGATCTTCGAACGCTTCTACGTGGCCGACTCCATAACGGTCTTTACCACATTCATACCGATGCCGACGCACCACCACAAGCCATGCATACCACCGTGGCTCCCTCCTATTTGTGGCATGCGCGTCTTGGTCATCCACACCGGCAGCTTCTCAACCACATGGCTAAAGCTCTGCCAGCACCGACGCCTACTACCTCACATTTTCTTTGTACTTCTTGTAACGTGGCCAAGAGGCACAAACTTTCTTTTACCCCACGAACTTCGGCCACATCCTCACCGTTCGAAATTATTCATTCGGACGTGTGGGGACCGTCGCCGACACCCTCTACGATGGGGTTTCGCTACTATGTTCTCTTTACTGACGACTATACTAGATTTACTTGGATTTATTTTTTGCGTACTAAAAATGAAACATTTTCTAAATTTCAAATTTTATGTAATATGATTCAAACGCAATTTTCTACTAACCTCAAAGCACTGCAATCCGACGGTGGAGGCAAGTATACCGGTACCGAATTCGCCAATTTCCTTCAAAACCGTGGCATACGACATCGCATCAGCTGCCCCCACACTCCAGAACAGAACGGCCTCGCCGAAAGGAAGCATCGCCACATTCTTGATGTCACCAGGGCTCTTCTACACGACTCAAATGTCCCTCAACAACTCTGGCCAGAAACCATTGCCACCGCCACTTACCTTATCAACCGGCTGCCCTCCACAACGACAGCTTCTCTCTCTCCATTTCAACATCTCTACCAAAAACCACCGGCTTATGATCACCTTCGCATCTTCGGTAGCCTTTGCTACCCTTTGCTTCAGCCCTATAACCACAACAAACTTCATCCTCGTTCCACCGATTGCGTTTTCCTCGGTTACTCGACCCAACACAAAGGATACCGATGTTACAACCTATCCACAAATCAAACTCACATCTCCAGGCATGTAGTGTTTCACGAGCACATCTTCCCATTCCACTCTTCACCTCATCCTCACAATTTGACTACACCTCTCGGCCCTCAAAGAACACCTCCCTCTCTTCTCATCCCCACGTCAACTATCACTCCTCCAACTCATATTCCCTTTACAACCTCTGTCCAAAGTCAGCAAACACACAATCCCACTAATCACACTATCAACCAACCTGCTCCAGCAAACCTCTCCTCCAATAATCTAAGTTCCAACAGACCTCCCACTCTACCTGACCGTCCCAGTCACCCGATGCAAACAAGATCCAAGTCAGGTATTTCTAAACCCAACCCCATCTACTCGCTCCACAGCAACATTGCAACAACAACCACCCCTACCTCCTACAGACAGGCTATAAAAATCCCACACTGGCATTCGGCTATGAAAGACGAGCTTACCGCACTTCAGAAACAGCGGACCTGGACGCTTGTCCCTAAACCACCGAACAAAGACATACTCGGCTGCAAGTGGACCTTCAAAACCAAAATTCTTCCAAACGGTCAAATAGAACGCTACAAAGCAAGACTCGTCGCCTTAGGCTATGACCAACGGCAGGGTGAAAATTACAATGAAACGTTCAGCCCTGTTGCAAAAATGCCCACCATCCGTTTACTTCTAGCCATTGCCATAAACCGGAAATGGTCTGTACAACAACTAGACGTATCAAACGCCTTTCTTCATGGTGACTTACCCGACGACATCTACATGTGCCAACCACCCGGATTCGCCGACCTCAAATCTCCGGATCTTGTCTGCAAACTCCACAAGTCTTTATACGGCCTCAAGCAGGCCCCTCGACAGTGGTTCCAAAAGCTCACATCGTTCCTGCAAACTAGGGGATTCCGGTTTAGTTGCTCCGACCCTTCCCTTCTCATTTTTACTAACAATCACATTCATATCTATTTTCTAATTTACGTCGATGATATCCTCGTCACAGGAAATGATCAAACAGCCGTCCAGAACCTACTAAATGATCTCAACTGCAACTTCGCTCTAAAACAAATGGGACCGATCTCTCTTTTCCTGGGCATCCAAGTGCATCACACACAAACAGGATACTTCTTATCTCAGGCTCATTTCGCACGGAAGATCCTGAATGACGCCGGCTTCGCTGATTGCAAAGACAAGCCGACGCCTCTCTCGCCCACTTCAACTCCAACTTCAGACGGAACTCATCCCTTCCATGACCCCACACTCTATCGCCGCATTGCAGGATCGCTTCAATATCTCTCCATTACACGCCCAGACATTGCCTTCGCCACAAACCGAATCTGCCAACACATGAAGGATCCTACCGATCAAGACTATCTATCTCTCACCCGTCTGCTCCGATACATCAAAGGGACAGTCTCATACGGTCTTCCGATCACAACTGGCGACCTACAACTCCGTACCTACACTGATGCCGATTGGGCATCTGACAAATCGGACCGCAAGTCCATCTCCGGGTTCTGCTCCTTCCTCGGACCTAACCTCATCTCCTGGTCAGTCAAGAAACAGATCACCGTCGCCAAATCTTCGACCGAAGCTGAATATCGGTCACTCTCCGCAGCCACTTCGGACGTCATCTGGCTCCGCCGTCTAGCATCTGAACTCCACCTACCGCAGCAACAACCAACACCAATTTACTGTGACAACCAATTTGCTATTGCCATTGCCAAGAATCCGGTATTTCACGCAAGAACCAAGCACATTGAAATTGACTACCATTTCATCCGGGAACATCTTAGCAATGCCAATATACAAATTCATCACATTCCCTCCAAAGATCAAGTGGCGGACATCTTGACCAAACCATTTGCTTAGGCTCGGTTCAACGATCTTCGCTCCAAATTAACAATTCACAGTATGAATTATTAATTTGCGGGAGGATATTAGCATGTACAAGTTATCTTATTGTGCTCCGCTTGTATTTACTATTTTCCCTCTCTTTAGCCTATATAAGGACAACTGTATCTCTGCCTAATATATATAATAATATACACATATTCTTTACTGTTTCCTTCGCTTTCCCTGTTCTTTCCTTTCTTCCTACAATCGCCCCCTCTCTTTTCTGCCTCCCCTTTGGACCGGAGGGCATATAGACGGGAACAGACTGGTTCAGATCTAACAAAATGTTTGAAAAGCAAGTCAGACGAATTTGAGCGGGGAGACTAATTTATTTTGTACTTTCATTTCCTTGTTGTACAGAATTTAAGGCGAATATCTACTAGCCACTATTCTTGTAATGAACTAAACCAATTTCATTATATTTCGATTTAAGTGCCCTTCAATATAGCAGATTTTGTCCATATTATGCGTTATCATCACTATTATTCACCTAATCTTAACTATTCCGAGTTTGTTTTTTGAATCCTGTTGACGATTGTTTTCTGGTGATCTATGTGTTAATCCATATTTTATGCTAATTGTTGCCAAATTATTTTCGATATATACCTTTTCCGTTTTCAGTCATTCGCATCGATTCTATCTACCCTTCTTTTTTATTCATATTCTGTTATTTCCCATACATGTTGAAACTAGCTCTCTATTGTTCAAAACCTTATCCTAAGTGCTACAATTTCCCATGTACAATCATTTTACTCTATTGATTTCTATTTCTTACTACACTTCGATTTTGACATTTTCATTTCAGAACTTCATCTTAGTTGTTAATGATTTTTTTATTGCCAATCCACTTCTCTATAGCAAGTTTTATCTAACTACCCATTATTTCATTTAACCAAGCTAAAAAATCAAACTAATGACACTGAAAAGATTAAAAATATTATAAGTGAAATAGCTGGAAACTTAGAGATCCGATGGGAAGCTTTTTATTTATCTCAAGAATTGTTGGAAAGTATTGTAGATCTTGTAGAGCTATATTAATTACTTTCTGAAAGGCATTGACTTGTTCGCCCGAGAATAAAAAAAGAAAACTTCTTTTTTTCTAGATGTCATCCAGTCTGTTATGTTCTTTAAATTGAAGGGAGAACAAATAAATCATCACAAATCTGTGAGAAGGAGAAATAGCATATGTTTATTGTTGTCACAGACCGGTTCGGTCTGGCCGGTTCATATCTACTTGCACTCTATAATATGGAATAAAGATAACACATTATATATTGATGATTTGAATTTCGATTCTACTGCAGTCTACTTCCCCAGAGCATCGCAATCTAGTTGTTCCAGCCTAATAAAGTCAAGAAACAATGGGTTTAGATTACTCATCAAAGACTTCTAAAGATCTAGAGGGAATTCATGGTGTTAAGCTTGTGCACCAATCACCACTGAGAGTCGATTGTGAAGACTTGGATATCTCAAAATCTACAAATTTAGAGAAAGTTAAGAGAAGCCCAGGCTTGATCATTCCGTACGTGCTAGAATGAAACAGATCAATGAAATCCTTTTGTATGAAATGATATTATATCCTATCGTGTTAACTGATTGGCTTTGCTTCCCCATCTTTCTTAGCCAAATATGGCAGCAGAGGCCATCCTTCTTGAGACCCATCCATTGTAGCATTCAAGGTATTGTCCTGTATTTTTTCTGTTAGCATGTTTTTGTTAGAATCATTAGATGCATTGAAGTTGATTATTGTTCCTTCATTGCTCTCTTACTAAGGTGACCAGACCATTGTGGAAACTGTTGCTAATGTTTTAACCTCATTACCTTTCATCATTCTTGGGCTTCAGGCTCCACGGTAAGCTTTCTACCAATTTAGCATAGATTGCCTTTTATTTCCTTTAGACAGTCTGTTATGTGTGGAATCTAATTGTGTTGATAAATCGGATTGTTTTGTTGCCTTGAACCTCATGATTCTTGTGCTCGCTGGGGGGGGGGGGGGGGGGGTTCGGGTGCTTTTACCTCAAAAAAATTTTCCCCTACAATGCCACAGCGCTTCGTACCCGAGCGGCCCGACGCTGAACGACAGAGAGCAGAGTATCGCAGTAGTATAAATATGGCGCCACAACAGACCAAGACAGTGGTTTGAGCGCCGCAGTACTACGAGACTGACTAGATGATTTTCTTTCTCGTTTTTCTAAAAGGTTGCGTCCTTTCAGGTTATTTTACTTGGCTTTCTCTTGTATTTTGAGTATGTAGACATTGAGAACGGTGCATGTGAGAAGAGAAACAACAAGATAGTAAGAGAGAAGAGAGATATGTACTTATTTCTTCCAATTTTAATAGTGGATTTCTTTGTGTTGTGTGGCTCCGTGGTTTTTTCCCTATTTTGAATTTTTTCACATTAAATCCTGACCTCCTTTGCTTTTTTGCTGCTTTTACTTTCTTGCTTGTTTGATCATTGTGCTGTTTACTCTTCATCTTCCCCAACACAGTCTACTTACCATACATTGTTTTTCTATTTTATTGAAAAAACTTTTATGGATTATGCAGGAAGAACTTGAATTCAGTTCTTTATGCTAATTCATTAATAGGAGTTGGAGTGGCCTCCAGCTTGTACCATTGTTCAAGAGGACAGGTGCGGAGATTCTTTAGATGGGCAGATTATACAATGATAGCTACAGCTTCTGTTGTAAGTTTCTTCAACTAAAGTTAAAGATCCTACAACATTACTAGGTGGCAAAAATGTTTTTCCCATTTGGTTCATTATATTTCTTTTCATATGGTATTATGTACTGTTTCATTTTCAATGATTTAATTTTGGCTCCGTGCAGTGCCTTTCAAAAGCTCTACATATTGAAAATCCAAAACTGCTAATGGCCGCATCTGCAATGTTTTTGCCAATTCAACCTCTAATGGTTTCAGTTGTTCACACAGGCATGATGGAGGTATACAAGACCAAAGTGCAACCATCAAGTTTTTTATTCGAGCATTTTTCTCATTCTTTTCATAAATAGATTCCATGCATTTATTATTATATATCTTCTCCGAGAAAAGCAAGTTGATCACAATAACAACCACGCTTTCACAAGTATGACCGATTTTTATCCTCTAATCTTCTTTACCAAGTAAAGGCTAGCATGAATATAAGGAAAAAAAAACCTTAAAACAACAAATAAAAAGGTAAGTATAATTTGCTCACTTGCTTGCGAAAATAAAGAAGGCGACAATCTATACTTTAATTGAACGTATCTACCTCACTCTCCCTCCTCTGGCTTCGCCGGAGCAAACACAAGAGTCGGAACCTTCGATGCCCTCGTTGACTGCAAAAATGGCGAAGAACAAGTGAGAAATTAAACGAGTAAAGGGAACGACGAGAGAACATCTCTAGTCAGACGTACCAGGCTTAAAATAGCGCAGTAGCTTGCTCAGTTCAGCTCGCCTCTTCGCATAAATGGCTAAGACGAGGAGGTTCCTATTAGAATATCAAAATACATAAATATTTGTATTAATTATATATGTGCTTAGGTGTCATTTTACTACTGGTTCACAAGAACTACGGTTACATTATTTGTCTATATAAAGTTGTTGTACAGGTTATCAAAGGTATTAAGAAAATATATTCATTTCTCTCTACTTCTTGTTTTTACTTCTTGGCTTTTCTGTTCGTACCTTCTTCTTCTACATGGTATCAGAGGCTTGGTATCTGCACCAAGCATGAGTTCCGCAAACTCAAATCCTGGCGAGCAACTGGACGGGGAAGGCTCCGCTGATCCCCTCATTCCTCCGACATTGAAGTTCGTAGTCGCAAATCTGCGGACTCTTGTTCATCTCCAGCTTCAATCCGACAACTATCCGCTGTGGCGAGCTCAAATCGCCAAAATCTTCCATGCAAATCGGTTTGAAAAATTTCTTGAACCCTATTCTTCAACATCTCCAACCGTTCTTTCTCATTCCGGTGAAAATCAGATCTCTAATCCTCAATCCTACCAATGGATCCTCACGGATCAAAATTTAGCTGCTGCTCTTTGTTCAACGATTTCTACATCTATACTTCCCTATGTTGTGAATCTTGCCTCCACCGCCGAAATCTGGTCTACCTTGGAGACAAGATTTCAATCCTCTAACAGATTTAAAGTCATCCAACTGAAAAACTCCCTTCACAACATAGTTCTTAAAAACCAGTCCATCGCTCAGTACTTGACTGAGATTAAATCGCTTGTAGATCAGATCACTGCTTCCGGTTCCTCTGGTGACAATGAAGATGTGATTCTTTATATTTTAAATGGACTTCCTTCCTCCTATCAGTCATTCAAGACCGCCATTCGCACTATGCTCACTCCAATCAATCTTGATCAGCTATACTGATGCGGACATCCAACCGTCCATGCCAATCCGAGGAGGAGCTGAAGATCGACGACCAAGATCACTTTGTTTTATTTTCGTTTATTAAGTGTATTTTAATTTAGTTTTGCAATTTCCCTTTTTACCCTCTTTTCTTATGTGAGCCCAAGGGGAAAATATGTCTTTTAATTTCTTTGGAGGCCTATATATAGAGGCCCCTTCTCATGTATTAGGTATGATGGAATTATAATAAAATTTGTGTGTTTGCACTTGTGTTCTTCTTGAGAGAAGACGAGAGTGAAATCCCTATGGGAGGGAGACGAAGTTTCCACCAGCCGCAGGATGGGTCCGGGCTCGTGGCGTGAAGTCCCTTGGAGAAGGGCGACGTAGTACCCGTCAGCCGCAGGATGTGTCCGGGCTCGCGGTTGTATCTTTAATTTTTTTTTTGTCTCTTTTTTTTTTATTTGTTCCCACCTCACCCGAAGATCCTCCAACCGCCGGCCATGGCTCCCTAGCCGCCGGCCTCACCTTTCCTCCCACCCTCTTTGAGATTTCCTAATTTGGTTGGGTTAATTTAGGGAATGATTTGAATTTGAAATTATTCAAATTCAAAATTCAAATTCTTTCCTAAATTAATTATTCTATTTTAGGAAAGTTTTCCAAATTTAGAACTCTATTTTTGAAAAGTTTTCAAGTCGAATCCACATTAATCTCTAATTGGATTAGATTTAAAATTCCCCATTCAATACCTTCCATGTTTGGCCACATGATTTTTGGGAAAGAATTCGAATTCAAATCTAATTGATTTGAATTTCTAAAACTTCCCAAATCAATTCAAACCATTTAAGACAGCCATTCACTCTAATTAAAACCTAAAATTAATTTCAGGTTTTAATTAATCCATCAATCATTAATCCCATGACCCACATACAACGAATTTAGACACAAATACCCCTCTCTCTCTCATGGCCGGCCCACCCCCTCATTAATTCTCTTTAATCCTTGCCTCAATCAATTAACATTTAAGTCTCCAAATATTACTCAATTGAATTCCAAATTAGGGCTGAATTAAATCATTCCTATTTGAAAATAATTGAGCAGGTAAGCAATCAAACCTTTCTTAGGATCCCGCCTTCCTCCCTCATACCGCCGGCCTGCTCTTTCTTCTCCCCTCTCTAACAGTCCATCTCCCCCTCCGAGAACTCAAAACTAATTGAAGTGGAGGGGAGTATCGCAATGGAACCCTCAATCCCCTACACCTCTTTCTTTTCTCCAAACTGAACACGATAGCTTGAAATTTTCCTAACAGAATTGCTGTCCAGAAATTCTGAGAGTTAGCAAACTGCTGTCCAACTGATTTCTTCCCTTCCAACTGATCAACGAAGTCCAGATTTTCCCTGATTGAGGTGTTGTCCAGAATTCTGGAAGAAATAAACTTGCTGTCCAGAATTCTTTGCAAGTCCAGACTGCTGTCCATTCCACCAAGACTGCTGTCCAGACAATCCGGCACTTACTCTTTGCTGTCCCGCCATGCCCAGCAAACGGAAGCTGCAAAGCTGCTGTTTTAAGTAGACCAACCTGCTGTCCACCTATTCTTTTCAGCCAAACTGCTATACCCTCGACGAAGGAGACTTCCTTTGCTATTTGGCACTTTCCCAAACTCAAAACAGCAAAGTCTCCCATAAACCCCATACCCGTTCTACATCATATACCCTCTTCTTCTTAACGAAGAGATCAACATGGCTGCAGATAATGCCCGTTCTGCTCCAATGCCGGACCAGCAGACCGCACTGTTCGTGCCCAGAGGACGAGGACGCCGATCCCGCAACCGTAATTATCAGAACACAGCTTCTCATTCGTCGGCGAATCCGAATTTTAATGTCATCTGTCAAATTTGCTCTAAGAAGGGCACGCGGCTTCTACATGCTGGCATCGTCTAGATCCTAACTACGCTAACTCTCCTGCTCCGGCGACCAACACGGCTCTGGTCACTCATACAGACAACAATTCGGCCAACTGGTACTTGGATTCAGGGTCTACATCACACCTCACCAACTCACTCGAGGCAATGTCTACTGCCTCTTCCTATCAGGGATCGGACACAATAAATGTCGGCGACGGGAGATCGGTAAACATTGCCAATTCTGGTACAGGCTTGTTACTGACTCCCACTCGTAAGCTTACTTTATCTCAGATCTTTCATACACCTTTAAAATTTAACCTACTATCTATCTCTAAACTTACTAAGGACAACAACATTTCTATCACGTTTGATCCAAATGGTTTTTATTTTAAGGATTTGAAGACTCATCAGGTGCTTCTTCAAGGACCATGTGACAAAGGGCTCTACCCCGTACACAGGCCAACCGCATCATCTCAACAACAAGCGCTTGTTACCAAGAATCACCGGGCAACTCCATGGCATGATCGATTAGGTCATCCGAATGACCAAGTACTTAAAACTATAGCACAATGTAATCCTAGTTTGAAAATTTTGCTTAATTATGTTTCTTGCATTTCTTGCAAATTGTCCAAAGGACATAAGCTTGCTTTCTCTCAATCGCATAACAGAAAGAATAATATGCTGTCATTGATTCATTCTGATGTGTGGGATCCCGCCCCAGTTGATTCCGTACAAGGTTACATGTATTATGTTATATTTGTTGACGACTATACTAGGTTTACATGGATTTTTCCGCTTCGTCAAAAATCTGAAGTTTTTCAATCATTTGTTAATTTTAAAAATCAAATTGAAAAGTATACGTCTCAACATATTAAAACGTTACGTACTGATGGCGGCACCGAATTTATTAATTATCAATTTTCTCAGTTTCTTACTAGTCAAGGCATTAGTCATCAAGTTTCTTGTCCCTATACGCCGGAACAAAATGTCGTATCAGAACGCAAGCATCAGCACATCATAAAAACTACTAGGACACTTCTCAACACAGCTTCTGTCCCCTACAAACACTGGCCGGAAGCTGTACTCACATCAGTTTATCTGATAAATCGAATGCCATCAAATAACACAAACAACAAAACACCGTTTGAACTGCTTCACAAAATTAAACCTGAGTATTCTCACCTTAGGACGTTCGAATGTGCTTGTTACCCTCTTTCTCCTTCACACGCTCATCACAAACTTCAAAACAACACTAAACCGTGTGTCATGTTAGGTTATTCCGACACTTATAAAGGGTACAAGTGTCTGGATAAAACTACTAACAAAATCTATTTTTTTCAGACATTGCACTTTTCATGAGCATTTGTTTCCTTTCAGCACCAACACTGACAGCAACCAGAGCAGCTCGGTATCTATTCCACCCGGGCTTCTCATGCCCACACTCACCAATTCCTCCTTAAGCTCTACATCCAAAGTCACGTCTACGCCCAGAACTATCCAGCAAATCATTCAAAATCCCGTCCAGATGCAACACAGAGAATCTACTCCCATCGCTAGCCCAAATCCTCCAAGACCGGCTCAATCCACGCATCACATGGTCACCAGAACTAGGACAGGTTCCTTGAAACCAGTCACTCGTTTGAACTTAATTCATTCCAAGAATTCTTCAAGTTCTGTCTCCCCCGCCAATTACACTGAAGCAGCTCAGTATTCTCAATGGCGAACAACAATGGCAAACGAATTCATGGCATTGCAACAACAGGGTACGTGGAGCCTAGTACCTCCTCCAACAGCGACACAAATTCTTGGATGCAGGTGGACTTATAGAACTAAACTCAACAGCGATGGATCGGTTGCGAAATACAAAGCGAGACTCATGGCACAAGGAAATCGTCAAGAATTCAGCTTAGACTACACATAAACGTTTAGTCCCGTAGCCAAACGCCCTACCATCAGAATTATGCTTGCTCTTGCTATCTCTAAAAATTGGCAGGTACATCAACTTGACGTCGCAAACGCATTTCTCCACGACAAGCTCTCCGAACAAGTATTTATGGCCCAACCTCGTGGCTTTGAGGACACCGAACACCCTACCCACGTTTGTCAACTACACAAAGCAATATACGGACTAAAACAAGCCCCGCGTCAATGGTACAACACTTTCACAGATTATTTAATTTCTATTGGCTTTAATTATAGTTCGGCAGATCAGTCGCTGTTAACGCTACATCAACAATCTGCTAGTGTACATAGACGACATCCTCATCACTGGCTCCTGTCAACAGGCCATTGATAATGTTATAAATCAACTCAGTCACAAATTCTCTATGAAGCACCTAGGGCTTGTCCATCATTTCCTTGGCGTTAAAATTGACAAACATGATCAGTTTTACTTCCTCTCACAAAGTAAGTACGCCTCATCCATATTACAGCAAGCTGAACTAACAAGATGCAATCCGGTTGTCAACCCAACGTGCACGAAAATCCCTGACAAACTGGAGACCGATCCTAAGCTCTCGGATCCAACCATCTACCGCCGTATCACCGGTTCACTTCAGTACCTAACTCTCACCAGACCGGACATTGCATACAGTGTAAATACTGTAAATCAGCTTTCACAATACATGCACGACCCTCAAAAGCAACACGTCTACATGCTCAAGAAACTTCTTCGATATATCAAAGGTACGCTAGATTTCAGAATTCCAATTACCAAAAATGACTTAGTTCTCAAATCTTTTTCAGACGCCGACTGGGCCGGAGATCCTACCTCACGCAAATCAACATCAGGATTCTGCTCCTTTCTTGGAGATACGCTAATCTCTTGGACTGTCAAAAAGCAACAAACCGTTGCAAGATCATCGACTGAATCAGAATACCGCGCATTAGCTGCTCTAACCTCGGACATAATTTGGCTTAGACGGCTTCTTTCAGATTTTGGCATCCCTCAAACAAACCCAACTGATATGTTCTGCGACAACACCTCCGCAATCGCGTTAGCCAACAACCCGGTTTTTCATGCCCGAACCAAGCATATGGAGATCGATCAAAAATTCATTAGGGATCATCTTCAGCAGAATCATATCCGGTTGCTACCTATCAGCACGATTGATCAAACCGCAGACATATTCACCAAAGCACTCTCTACACCTCGGTTTACAAAGCTTCGTTCCAAACTGACTGTCTCACAAGGCCCATCAGTTTGCAGGGACATATTAGAATATCAAAATACATAAATATTTGTATTAATTATATATGTGCTTAGGTGTCATTTTACTATTGGTTCACAAGAACTACAGTTACATTATTTGTCTATATAAAGCTGCTGTACAGGTTATCAAAGGTATTAAGAAAATATATTCATTTCTCTCTACTTCTTGTTTTTACTTCTTGGCTTTTCTGTTCGTACCTTCTTCTTCTACAGTTCCGAGCTTTAGTCGTACACTCTCTCCGCTCGGTTGGCTCGCTTGGTCACGCAAATGAAGAAGACGAGGGTAGAAGACTAGTGAGAGCGACGAATCCCTAAGGCATTCGAGCAGTCAGGCACGTATTGATGCATATATGGTTTGAATTTCCCCTTAACACCATTTATCTGATTAAAATAATATAAAAAGTAAAAATTTGGTAATGTAAATAAATTTAATTATAAAAAATTATGACACATGTATCCATATAAATTTAAATATTATTTTAATCGGATATGTATCAGTCTTGCCTGAAACATGTCCCAGTCCTGTCAGTCGCATGGCCGTGTTCGACACTGCATTCCCTCTTAAATAGATGTGTCTGTGCATCATAGCATGCATCTTAGTGGGAACTGTTTTTATCAAATTAAAATACATGAATGAAATAATAATTCGAGAACATAACCATCCATGCATTGGTTACATTTTTTTTTGAAAATGAAGTCATTAATGACATGAATTCTCCTTACGTTAATTGGCAATGCTCGATTGCTTCGCTCCTGTTTTCTTCGTTGCTGTCTGTAATAAGGTGTATTATAACTATATTATCATCTGGAACTTTGTGACCTTCCAGTCTGTGTGGTAGATTAATCTCTTTTTGCTTACCCATTAACAGCGAGGCTCTTGCCTTTTCTAGCTACAAAAAATAATTTTATACCACTGATACTGTGTCCTGGAACCCTAACGTTTCATTTAGTCCCTTTCTTATATGTTTTCATCTCTAATAATTGGCAAAGAAGGATTCATAAAGATAAGTTAAGATAAAACTAATCAAAAGTAATTGATGATGAAAGTACCATTCCTACATATATATTGCTGTCACTCTTATATTCTTAGGCTTATATTCTTAGGCTTCGTTTGGGACGGCTTTCTTACTTTTTCTTGAACCAGTTTCTAGTTAAACTTTGTTACTAGAAACTGTTTAAAGAAGCAGTAAAAAAGCCGTCCCAAACGAAGCCTTAATCAGTAAGTTCTAAGACCTTTGCCTTGTTTCCAGGTAGCTTTTGCTAAAAAGGCATCGACAAAACCGGAGCTAAGAACTGCTCATAATCTTCATGCGCTGTCTTCAGTGTTGGGAGGCTTACTTTTTATTGCTGATGAGTGGTATCCCGAAACTCCCTACATCCACGCTGCATGGCACCTTGCTGCAGCAGTTGGCGTTGGAACATGCAATAAGCTTCTTGAATGATTCCATTGCAGGCAATTTTCTTCTGAATCATTTGTATTAGAATATCTTCGCAAAAGAAAATGGTCATATACAATTTATTATTAGATTTATTTTAAGATTAGTGCAGCTAAAAAGAATGTGGCTGCGCTTAAATTGTCTATGCGCATAATCATCTCAACACATTTATGTCTTCCTTAATTTAGATCATTTTAAATTAATCAGATTGTAGAATAGCAGAAAATGGTCAATAAATGGTAGAGCACATGATATTTATATTTTCAGCCTGCTTGGTCTGATAAAGAAGACGAAGGAATGCAATCTTAAAAAATATATATTGTAAAAATGAGTTGTTTGGTTGAGTATTTTATTATTGCAAATTATTATTATTTTATTTGATTTGAAGTAAATGACTTTGGCTGCTGATGGCAGGCATTAGATCATCTCTAACGGAACTACATGCCACAATATGCTTTCTGCCATTTGTTGCATTCAAACTTTTAAGGCTTCGTTTGGGACGGCTTTTTTATTGCTTTCTAAAACGGAGTTTTAATAAAAAAATTTGTACTAAAACTCCGTTTTAGAAAGCAATAAAAAAGCCGTCCCAAACGAAGCCTAAATCTCACATTAAAATTAGGTAGCTGAACAGTGCGACGTCAATATTGGAGTCAGATTGTTTACCTACGTAAAAAAATTGGGTTGATGAAGACGAGTGCGAAAGAGGAGAGAGATTGTTACCTTCGCAGGAAGTATGCGAAAGAAGAAAGAAATGCAGTTCGATTGGAAATGAATTATTGCATTATGATGTTTTATTGTGTTTTAGAGTAAAAATGCCTTTTTTTCTATTGGAGATGCCGTTAGTTGTAGGAGGTAGACGATGATGATTGGTGGTGGTGGTTGATAGTGGTGGGTGGCAATGGCCGGAGGTAGGAGGTGATGAGTGATGATCAATGTTGGATAGTGGCAAACTGGCAATGATATTTTAAAAATAGTTAATTTCTGCTAAAAAAATGTCTCAGATATTTGTTTACTTGTAAATTGTATGGTAACAATCAGTTTTCTTTATAGGCATGGACTTGATAATTTAGTTCAAAATTTTGCATTGTCCCTTAGTTTAAATTTTTGCGTGATTACTTACAATTTTATGATAAAGCTAAAAGCAACTGAAGTGAAATAATTACAATGATAATGAAAGATGCACTTATCAAATATAAGATCAGTAAAGATGAAAATAAAAAACCAAATAATTTATTTTAATGTAAAGCATATTCTGATGGATTTTAAATCTCTTGAAATTATGTTAAAATTAGAGCTGATTTTAAAGCTCATCTTGATGCATTATCATATAGTTAAGTAGTTTGTTATGAAATTTAATTATTTAAGGATAATAAATTTTAGTACAAAATCTTTTTGAAGTAAAAATTACTAAATATCATTAAAAAATGTTTTTTAAACAAATCACTGTAATTAAAAAAAAATCGCTTAAAAATTCACCTACATGGATCAGGCTCATATGTACGGATTTTTATTTTGTCCGGTGCAAGGAGCTAGAGGAAGGTTCGGTTTTGTCTAAAAAAGTGCAAATACCGAGTTTTTTGAAAAAATACCGAGTTTTTCAAAAAACTCGGTATTTGCACTTTTTGACCTATTTTTGTCTAAAACTGAACCTTCCTCTACATCCAGTGAAAGTACCTAATAATTGCTCCATATGTACAGTCGAATTAATCCCGTTTGTTTTTTTGTTTTGTTTTTTTTATAGCTTTTTGGTTTTACAATATAAAAAATTTTTGAATTAATTTTTTTTTTATAAAAAATAATTTTTAAAAATAAAAAAAATATTTTAAATAAAGCCTAAGAATTTAGAGATCATATTGATATTTTTTTTAGTTCTTTTCATTAAATAAAGTTATTTGTAAAAGAGTTAGTGATAAATTGGATGCTTTTCTCAAGAAATATGCGGTGCTAAAAGTTATTTATATAAAAATGATGTGAAGCGCAGAAAGAAGAAGCAGCTCATGAGGGCATCTCTAGGGCTGCAAACGAACCGAGCCGAGCCGAATATATGAGTGTTCATGTTTGTGTTCATTTAATATCAGCTTGTTCAAGTTTGGTTCATGTTTGTTCGAGCTTTAGCGTTTGTGTTCATGTTTGGTTCATTTAAATTAATGAGTGTTCATGTTTGGTTCATGTTCAGTTCATGTTCGTTCGTTTAGTGTTTATCGAGCTTGTTCGCGAACATATTTAACGAATTTTTTCTAACTATCAAACAAGCACGTTCATGAACATATTTATGAACAAATACATTTATAATAAAAGCAATTGTCTATGTAACAAAAGTAATGATTATTTATATTTATTAATTATATAGTCAAATATTAATTATTTTTATCGAGCTTATTCACGAGTTCAAAATCGAACATGAATCGAGCTTTTATTGAGCTTCTTATCAAGCTTAATGTCGAGCTTGTTCACGAACTTCAAATGATGTTGTTCGCGAACATAAATGAGCCGAACGCATTAGCGTTCAAGTTTGTTTATTTAAGAATCGAGTATTTAAAATATTGTTCAAGTTTGTTTGTTTAGTTAATTAAACGAACGCAAACGAGCTTTAATCGAACCGAACAATGAATAGCTCGTCGAACGTTTGGTTCGCTTGCAGCCCTAGGCATCTCCAACAAAGAACTCCATTTTCACGACAAAATATAGCAAAACTCCAAAATGTCGGGTGCTGCTCCAATCGAATGACATTTTATGTGCTTCTGCGAAGGTAACGATCCTTCTTCCGTCGCACGTTTTTCCGGTTGAGAGAGCAAAATAACTTAGCTGAACAGTGCCACGCCAATATTGGCGTCACACTGTTCACCTGCAAGTAAATGGTGGAAGATTTGACGTTCTGCTGGAGCGACCGAACGACGCCATACGCTCGTTTGACGTTCGGTTGGAGATGCGCTGATAATGAGCCCAAAGCGGATCCTTATTGGCTCAAGACTTTTCAAATTACTAATAAAATATATTTTTTAAGAATGTTATATATATATATATATATATATATATATATATATATATATATATATATATATATATATATATATATATATATATATATATATATATATATATATATATATATATATATATATATATATATATATTACTTTTTAAAATAATACAAAATATTTTTGTATATTTAAATGTAAGAAAAGGATAATTTAGTCTTTTATTGTCAAATTACTAAAACTAAAACTTAAGAAAAAAATTAATATATGCTCGCAAGCACTTAAGAAGAATATTACTCAAACAACAATTCATTATTGAAACAAATTTTTTTAAAACTCATCCTCCTAAACATTTATTTCTAAAATTCCATTTTACATGAACAAACAACCTAATTAAATAAGGCCTACGTGTAAAGTATCTGTCCATAAACTTGATGATGCCCACTAGTTCGATCAGCCGGTAATTCACCCGTTGGTGACCGGCATTATCCGGTCTTGGGAACACAAATGGACTCCGGAATCCGGAAGCTGTGTGTCGGCTAGAAAAATAGGGTACTCGCCTTCTCCGTCTTTCGCAAGGACGTCTTTCAACCACGCGCCAGCGTTTGAGAGCCAACAGATCCGTGGCCGGCGAGGAAGTTTGGCCGGTTCTCCAGGTTCTGTTCTATTCTACCCCGCCCTCCGTTTTCTTCTGCTTAATCGTTGATTTTCCTGGTCGAATCCTGAATTACAGAAACTACTATCATTAGGGCCTTTTCTCAAGTGATTAACATTTTTTATGAATCGTGTGAAGTTGTGTTATTAGATCGAAGTTGCAGCTTATGTTGGAAACGACTAGTTCTCATCCAGTTGGATTTTGATGATGTGTGGAAGGAAGGGTTACTTATTATGTTGGAGGGAATTTATAGATGAAAATTAAATTTAGTTAGTTGTACTTGCTACTGGCATTGGTTCTTAACTTGAAATAGTGGCTAAAGGTTTTAGTTAGAAGCAGAAGTTTATGAATTGAACATGGTAAATGCAAGATTCAGACCTATTTCTTCATCTGAACCCTGGAGAAGGAATTTCTTTCTTACCCGCTTTGATGACACCCACGGGTAGTACGCAATACTGTTATTCATATAAGTCAAGTAACAGAGGGCGAGCAACTTAGAAAAACTGATAGAAATATTGGGATGCTTATCTTTCATCTTATAACTACTCCGCTTCACGCTTAATTTCTTCAGTTACTATTATATATAATAACAATTATCTATTAGTCATTTTGCACCTAAGTGTATTTTTTTTAACCTTCATTGTCTTTTCTTAGGCTTTCTATTTATGTGTGTTTTTTTCTTTTGCAGATAATTTATTCAGATGGCTGCCAGAAGAGGCATTAATCAGCTCTTGGGCATGAAATTACATTTTAAGGCATCAGTAAGTTATGCCATTTTCTGAGGGCTATCTATTTGGTTATTATTTTGATAGGAAGAGGCTTTTAAGATTTTATTTAGTTCTCCAAATTGACAATAAGGTATTATAATTCATTCAAATTTGCATGCTGTAGTTACTAAGAATTTTACATTTGTTTACAATTACTTGTTGATTGCCGGAAGCAAGTGGTTAATCCCTGAATTTTCCGATGGAATGTGGCATTTTTAGTGCTTATCTTAATTAAACTTTTATTTTGGTTTGGTTTGGATTTACTTCCTATAATTTTTTTCTATGTTATTTATTAAATGTTTAGATAGATGTAGTGCAATGATGCTATCGATAAATCTTTCTAAAGTAATTAGTGTTGATGCACGAAAGCTTAGGGTATAGAGTTTGTAATGCATATCAACAATAAGATCTTCAAAATCACACAAGCACAATCAAATTTGAAGATATGAAACTCATAATTTAGACAACTTTTATTACTTACATGAAAATTGAAAATATGATGAAAAACACATTGATAGTAATTTAATGGCCATGCACTAGAAATGTTGCATAGAAATCTATAAACATTATTTCAATTAATAAAAAATCACGCTATGATAGAAATGCAGATTGTATCAAATCTGCTTAAATATCACAACAACAACAACATCATCAAGCCTTTGTCCCACTACGTGGGATGGGCTACATGAATCCTTTTTCTCCATTGTGTCATGTTAAAATCAAATTCTTGTTTAAATCTAATAAAGAAAGATCATTTCTAATATTTTCTAACCAAATTTGCTTAAATATCAATCTCAAAAAATCCAAACTATTAGGAAAGTGATCACGTAATCAAGCTTCGCTCTGGTACAAGAAGATCACCTCATTTGAAAATTCTTAGCTCCCACTTTGATCAGATAATTAGAAGGGAATTACACATATAAATTAAAATTTTATTCAGACATACTTGATTTCATTTTTACATGCATCAGATCCCTTTTTATGATCACTAAGTTCCCCTTAGTTTTAACATTAAAAAAATTTAGAAAATAAGGTTAGCCAAATAAGTTGAAGCAATTTTTTCAACTTGAAATCCTGAGAAAAGACAACTCTTGCATGATTGGTAGAATAAGAGGAGCTGATAGAGCTATAGCCTTAAAGTAAAGTTTGCAGACAATCTAGATGCATCTAGTTGTAATAGAGACTTGTGAGTCTTAAAGTGAACGAAGATAGGAGGATCATGGGATGGGTTTGTGTAAAGTCTGCATCAAATACTGTGCATATTCATTTTTGCTGAAAAAGTCCAATTTTCTTTCTTTTCTTTTGATTATCTTAGTTGTTATTCAGAAGTTATATAGTATTTGCACTATTGTCTATTATGATTGAAGAGTTAACACCACTTTGATATCATTTCCAATTTAGTCCTGTACATCTCTAAGAATTATTATTGTTGAATAGCTGAATTCATATGCTGTCTTTTTCTTATGATCTTAAATTTGATGTAGTTGTTGATAAGTTTTTTCTAGAAAGACCCTTAATAAGCATACCCTTCCCTTTATAAGAAGACATCAACCTCATGAATTTGAGGTTAGACTACTATGTTGATTACTATTTTTTGTAACTTTTAGCGGGGAAATATCCTTTTTGTTTTTCTTGATTTTATTCATATAAAGTTTTACATTTCCTTTTATTATATGAGATACACACATCTAGTAGTATTTGCATATAACCCTTTATGTGTGAGCATCTTTGGTATCTACTAATGCCCAATGGTATCGCTTGTCTGTGCTTTTCATTGATGTATTTTTCATTTTGGTTGGTTGAAGGCGCAAATAAGTTGTTAAGGATTGTAATGTAAAGGTCAAACTTATTAGCTATTGAGCATTAAACATGCATTTGATTTGAACCTGTATAATGTTCTATGCCAAAACATTTGTAGTAGTAGAGTAAAAGAGTTGAACATTCTAGTATTGTACGAAGATTCAACAGTCAACACACACAATTATAATAAAAGTTTCTAGAGATACCAGAGTTTTTATTTTAAAAAATTCGTAAAAGTGAAAACTACGGGGCCTGACCTAGCTGAAATGATTTCACTAATCATTATCATCAATTACAAATGATGCTGTCACCTATGATTGGGGAAGGTTTTAATAAACTATAGTAAACATACAATGCATTGTACATATTTTGTTGTTGAAGTTAGAAAAGCCTTATGGCATGTGCGCATTTTCAATAGATTATTTGCTGTTTGTTTTGTCATTCTCCCTTGAGGAGGGGAATTAGAGATGAAGTCCAACATGAATCATGGTTTGACATTGGGAGATATAGTTGCTGTCGATGAATTAGTCTCATGAGTGATGGCATGCATTGACTTCGTTGTCGATGGCAGTTGATGAAGTCAATGGTCGTCGGTGTAGATATGTAACAATGATCAAATTTTCGTACTTGGATGACTATGGTGAGAAGAATATAGTCTGACAATTATTGTCGTAGGAACATAGTTGGGTGATAGTAGTTGAAGGACTGCAGTCGGACAACAGTGGTTGGAGGACCATAATTAGACGTTGGTGATCAGAGGATTACAATTGAGCGACATTGGTCAGAAGGCTGTAGTCCGATTACGATTGTAGAAGGGCCCCAGTGTTTCACTGGTGGTAGTCCGATGGCAAAGATCAGATGATGGTTTAATGGTGGTGGTTTGATGACGGTTGTCAGGATGTTGTATGATGGTGGCAATTAGGTGATGGTCTGATGGTGGTGCTTGGGTGAAGCTCGGGATTCTTCAACTCTTTGAGTTCTCCTGAGTCTCTAGCTAGGGTCTAGACTCTCTCTTTATATATAGAGAGTGGGTGCTTATTTATAGATTTTGAGAGTTGCATGCCCTCTAAATATTGTTATAATTCAAAAAACTCCATCGGATGACTCGTATTAATTTTGTTGATCATATTTTATTTCTACAACATTTAAGCGCCTTAATGATTTTTAGAATTAGATGATTTTTGGCTCTTGGATTTGTCTCGTTTTGATTATAAGCATGCTAGATTTGAATATCGTTTGGTCCTTAAATTAGTATGTTGAAGTTTCTTATCACGCTTGAAGTGCTTAATCGGCCTCATTTGGATTTCGATCATATCACTTTTGATGTTGATTGGTTCATCTAGTTGAGATATTTGGTTTGAATATCAACTTGCTGAAATATGAGTTCAAATGATCTAGAAATTTGTTCTACAAGTTTCTAATTTATATATAAATCAAGATTAATGCAAGATCAAATCGATTCTTGATGATGTGTTAGTCGCCCAACTATTTTGTGTGTATCAAAAGTTGTGTTGTACAAATATATATTTAAGAGATTGAAAATTATCGCAGTGCAAAATTACAACTTCGAAAAAAATTTATGAAGCATGATCACTTCTTGGACATAAATGTGGATCTCCCATTGAGTTCGTGAACAATGTACAATCTCTTAATCATAATTTTAGCTTTTCGTGAAGTTGGTGCATTGATTGAAGCTAAAATTATTACAAAAAAAAAATTCTCCAAATTCTTTAAAATTGCTGGCTTTATTGGCTTCTTTAAGCTTTTAAAATGTTAAAATTGAGTCCATATTGTTGAAAAATATCAAAATATAGTGAGGGACCTTTCCACTGTGCACGAAGGCTTCTAGGTTGCCCAAAAATTCATATTTATTTTTTTTGTTTTCCTTTTATTTACTTTCAAAAAGGAAAAAAAGTTTTTTGCTAAAAAAAAATCCAATTATTTCTTCCTTTTAAATCAATAAATACCTCCTCGGGCCTATTTTAGAGGCACAATTCTCTTAGTACGCTCCAGTTTTTTTCTTTATAAGAGGTGCAAAATTGTTCTACAAGGGTTTGAAAACCACTGGAGGCAATCAAGGCCCATATTCCTATGACAAGGCTCTGATCTTTCCTCCCTTGAAAGAAACATTGACTATCCTTATTGGACAAGTTGGAAGCAGCTAGGACTTCCGATCCCTACAACAATGCTCTGGTCGCCCCTTGAAAGAGGTGTTGATTGTTCTCATTCAATAGAGCGATTATGGATACGACCAAGCCTTCCAGTCTTTATGATGAGGCTCTGATCTTCCTTTGAAAGAGTTGCAGATTGGCCTCATCGGACGATTCAAATATGGAGACAATCAAAATTCCTAGTCCCTACGACAAGGCTCTAGTCTTCCCTTGAAAGAGGCGTTAATTTTCCTTGTCCGCTATACTGAATTTGTAGGCAAACAAAGTCCGTTGTTGCACTTCTTCTTAGAATGTATACTTTTAGATGCAAGTATTGATGTTGACTTTAATGCCATTGGAATCTTTTAAGATGTGTTGCAGTTGAGGTAGAAGCTTTTTCTTGGAAAACTATAATAAATCTCTAAAGACGAGATCACTCGCTTGGAAGCAGAGGCAAGGGTTTGAAGGCTGTAAAAGCCTTCTGATGATGTTCATAAAGAATGTGCTAATATCATATAAATTCAGTAGTTATGTATACAAACTTGAGATTAGACAACTTCTTTGTACAACCCATATATTTATGTTTGATCTATTCAGGCTATTTGTTTGAGCTTTTTTTGATGATGTTAACTTGTGTGAAAAAGGTCAAGAGAAATTCACTAAGGATATTTGACTTATTTGAGGTTATTTGTCAGAGCATTACTCTATAACATTAACCTATGTGTATGAGACTAAGAGAAATCCTCCAAGTATGTTTGATCAAACTGAGGTTGTCAGAGTATTGCTCGATGATGTTAAACTTTTTGGAAGAGATTGAATCAAATCCTCACATGATCAATTGTATCTTAATTGGGAGGAGACAAATGTCACATGTATTTCGAATTGATGGTGAGCATTGGTTTATCTTTAGACCATTAGCACCCTTTTAAGGAGTGGAAGTTTAGTTGGGGATTATGCATAATTTAAGATTCGCATGAGACTTTCTTAAAAATTTATTATTTTTGCTAGAAGCTTTAAGAAAGATGATTGCTGACAAGATTGCATTGAATCCATATAAAAATATTGGATGGCGAGACTTGAGCAAAATCATGCACGAGATGTTAACATGAACATCCCTTTGATTTTTAGCCAAAGTTGCCTCTCAAACATGATATGCTTCCCATGAAATTGATGTAACAATGGATGTTAGAAGGGAGGTGTTTTATGACCACATACATACATAGGACATTGTATATTTGGTGTTGCAGTTGAAGTGCCCCTCAATCATAACTTACTATTTTCAAAACTGATAAAAATAGCAGATGGCTAGGGGATTAACTTGCTACAATAGTGCATAAGAAGTTGACATGAATGATTGTTCATGGTTTTAGCAAGAGTTGCGCCCCCTCCCCTATTGGTGTTAAACAGTTGTGTGCATTACAGTAAAGTGAGAGAGTTTACTTTTTTGGCATTGTACGAAGATCCAACACATACACATATAAAAGTAAGAGCCGCCATAGTTTTTGTATTGAACACCTATAAAAGGGAAAAGCACATGCCTAACTTAGCTAGTTAAAATGATTCTACGAATGTTTGCCATTAATTATAAATTGTCCTTTTCTATGATTAGGGTAGGTGTTGTCAAAATATTGCAGACTTAAAATGTATAGAATGTAGTTTATGGTGGACATTGGAAGAGTCATGTGGCTTGGGAGCTATCTTCGATATATATTTGTTATTTGTTTAAGGCATTATTCCTCGAAGAAGAGAGATTAGAGGTCAAGAAGTCTAGCATAAATCTTGGTGCTCGGGATTGTGTGCGATGGCAGATGACGAAGTTAATGAGCATCGATATCGGTAGGTGACAATGGTCAAATGATCTCAGTTGGATGATTTTGGTTGGAGGATCATAATCGGGCAATAGTGGTTGGAGGTTTGTAGACGAGCGATGGAGGTTAGAGGATCGTAGATGGTTGATGATGATGATCGGAGGATCGTTGGAGGGCAACAGTGGTGAGGAGACTGTAGTCAAGTGACGATGATGAGAGTACTATAGTTAGATGATTGGAGGATTATAGTTAGACTATAGTGGCCTGAGAATTGTAGTCGAGTGACTGTAGTTGGAGGACCATAATCGAATGATTGTGGTCGTAGGAATGTAGCTATGCAATGGTTGTTGGGGGACTGTAGTCGGGTGAATATAGTTGGAGGATCGTAGTCAAGTGATAGTGGTTTGATGACAACGATCAGACAGTGGTTCAACGGTGGCGGTCAGGTGCTAATACGACGGTGATAGTTCGATGGCGGTGTTTTGATGATGATGCATGGGTGGAACTTCGAGATTCTTCAAGTATCTAAGCTTTCTTGAGTCTTAAGTGAAGGTCCAAGCTCTCCCTTCGTCTATAGAGTGAAGCTTTATTTATATATCTTGAGGATGTCATGCTGCCCCTTAAATATATTCAAAATCTAAAATGCTCCATTGGATGATCCATATTAAATCTTTCAATTATAGGTCGGCATTTGAGTGCCTTGATGATGTTAGAATTAGATGATTTTGGGCTCTTGGAACTATAAACATTTAAGATTTAGAGATGGTTTGGTCCTTCAATTAGTATTCCAAGATTTTCTATTTTTCTTGAAATACTTGATCTTGCTCATTTAGACTCGGATTGAGTCACTTTTGGCGTTGATGGGCTTATGTCATTGAGATGTTCGGTTCAACTATGAGTTTGTTAAAATCAGAGTAGATGATCTTGAGTTTAATTCTAGAAGTTGCCAATTTATATATGCACTGAGATTCATGCCCAATCAAGTCGATTTTTGATGGCGTTTTATGTAGCTTTTGTGAAAGATGTTGTTTCCTTGGTGCATGGTTTTGGTCCACCTATTCAAACTTCCATGCCTTCTACATAACCGTGGCAATGCTTATATGGGTTTCATGAAGAATGTAATCTAACTGAGTTTGACTTTTATAATTATGAATAGCCGTTGGCCACAAACTAGCAGGTTTTTATATGGTTCCAAAGGTTGAACTTTGTGCTTAATGACACTTAAATGCAAGTTTTTAATTATATTCTCCTGGCATGTTGTGACGGAATCTCCCGTCAGTTTTAGGATAAAATATAATATATGTCACATTACTGTAATATGTAAGCTGCATTCCTGCACACCAGCTCTCATAAAAATGCTGTTGATTTCCTTCATTTGCCGATTATTAACGGTAACAAGTTGAAGATTTATGTTGTATATCTAGGTAATGATATATGCTTATTGTCAATTGGCACACTGTTTTTGTGGTGATCGCTATATCATGTGCATTGTTGCTTATAATCTGCTACATCTGCTCTCATGACATGTTGTCCACTTATTACCTTCTGTACTCATTATTAGTTAGCCTTTGGGAGCCGTGTTCTAGTAATCTATTTTTTTCCAATTTTACGTGCAGATTCCGCTGATGTCATCTTTTCTGACGAAGCAGAATCCAGAAGTTGCTGGACCTGCCAGTTCTAAATCTCTTAGAGCATTAGTACTCCTTGGAGCTGGTGTTTCTGGAGTTTTAAGCTTTGCCACCATAGCTTCTGCTGATGAAGCAGAGCATGGTCTGGCTTGTCCCAGCTATCCTTGGCCTCACAAAGGCATCCTTAGCTCCTATGATCATGCATCGTGAGGATCTTTTTCCAGTACTCATTTGATTATTGATCATATCTACGCTGCAATTGTTAAACAAGGCTAACTTTCAATTTGCATGAACAATTTCTATTATTCTGTTAAATGGCTGAGGTCTAAGTACAAAATATATGCGTTGGACATAGAATTCCTCTTAGTTTTGTAAGTGGTCCTCTCTATGTTTATATGTAGTGATTCTTCCAAGTTGTAATGTATTGCTAGAATCCGCCGTGGTCATCAAGTTTACCAGCAAGTCTGTGCTTCTTGCCATTCAATGTCTCTAATTTCATATCGAGATCTTGTTGGTGTGGCATATACCGAAGAAGAAGCAAAGGCATTGGCAGCAGAGATTGAGGTAGTTGATGGCCCAAATGATGAAGGCGAGATGTTTACTCGTCCTGGCAAACTAAGTGATCGCTTTCCTAAGCCATATGATAATGAACAAGCAGCTCGGTTTGCCAATGGTGGAGCATATCCTCCAGACTTGAGCTTGATAACTAAGGTAATATTATTTGGATTTTTTTTGTATACTTTCTTTATTTGTAGTTACTTGTTTTCCAGTAGATTACTGATTCTTAAATTACAATCCTATTCTTTTAGGCTCGACATAATGGACAAAACTATGTTTTTGCCCTTCTTACTGGGTACCGTGATCCTCCTGCTGGTATTTCGGTAATTTGCCAATTCTTTTCTCTTAGATGTCATACTTTATATGTTTAAGATAAATAGTTTGTGGTTTCATTCGGTCTGTTGAATTTCAACCGTCCAGTATGAAATATGTCTTAATTATTTGACTTTATGACATAAGCAATTTTTGATTGTTTCTTACTATTGCATTGTATCAGCATTGGATGCTCAATGCTGAGTGAATTTTCAAAATCCAAATCCGTATAAATAGAAAATGCACTTTACAACTCATCAACTTTGTATTGTGATAGGGTTTTGTCATTGAAACATTCATAACAGTGTTTTAAATCATTGCATGAAATCATTGATTTTCTTTGTTTTTAATTAAATGATCTTGTTACTTATGAATGATTTTTTCTGGTGAGAATTCCATTATGCAATATTCATCACCACCAACATCATCAACTTCATCTCAATTGAGGAAAGAATCAAAATTGTTAATTGACTTTTTATGAAAAATCAAAATGATCCCCAATTATATTAGGACCATTTTGGTTCCTCAAGTTTAAAAAAAAAACTATTTTGATTCCTCTTTAAGGAGTAGAGGGATTAAAATAGTCTTTTAATATAGTTGAGAAATATTTTGATCTTTCATAAAGAGTCAATTGACTATTTTGATCATTTTCTCTATCACAATTATTTGTGATTGACTTTATGAATCTTCATTATTTAGTTATTTTTTATTAGAGTTCTTTTATTCTCTATTTTGCATCAATAATTATAAATATTTAAGTTGAATTTCTTCAGTACGGGTTTGAATGACAAGTTGTGGATATGTTTGCATTTGTTCACCATTGGCTAAAAGCAGTAAGGTCTCTAAAAGTCTAAATATTTCATTTTATTGTCTTTTTGTTTACATTGCATTACATCTACATTTAAAAATATAAATCTTTTGAAGTTCTGCATCGAGAAGACTTGGTATAAAAAATGGTTTATCCAATGCATCCAACTATATAATTAGGATTTGGGTAGGGGCTGCTTAACACATGCTTGCCCTATATTCCATAGAACTATTTTCATGACTCAGTATGCAAAGCCTATTAACCGCCACATCTCATAATCTGGTAATTGGTCTTAGTTGACTCCTTTAAATTCAGTCATCCTGATGAGCATGGTGTGTATTATGAATGCCAGCTTTTTAAGCTCATCAAAAGATTGATTCTCATGACTACAATGTTTGAGAACATTGTGCACTAATATAAAAATGCAATTCTATCTTGCATGCATTTCCAACACTTTTGCAAATTCACTTAACATAGGATAGCACAATAAAAACTCCAAGATAGGCATTAATGCACCATTTCTGTGGAAGCTCTGAGTTGACATTATTACTACTGAAGCTGTAATCTGGTGCAAAACATTTCGTCATACGTTAGGTAGCTTCTGTATTTATTGATGTTGCAAATTATTGGGTTAGCAGCTTTTCGCCCAGTGAATTATTCTTTTTAGACTTTTGGTGATGGATTCATAATGATGCTAAATCCTTGTCGAACCTTCTTAAAATTTGATAAGTATGGAAGTTAGTAGCCTTGTGGATATTGGCAAAGAAGCCATTACTGAAAGATCCTCTCTAGACACAATAAAACCTAGAAAAAAAAAAGCATGCAAAGTGCATTTCCTCATTTTGACGGAGGTTTTTTTGCCGCGTAAAAGCTCAAAACCCCCTTTCAAGTCAAGATAATGGTTTTCGTTGGTCATAATGCAAATTAAAATGTTGTCAAAAGGCAGAGAATATGCTAAAATTGGATGGAGCTAATGCTCCATTACTCATAAATGTACCTAACATAGTGGTTAGCCCAAAAAGCCTAGCCAATCTTTGGTAAAGTCCATACTTCTTCATGAAGATTGCCTTCTGATCATTACCACAACTGATGCTAAATTTGTGGTACAAATATGTAGATCTATTTCAATAGAAAATCACAGATCTAGTAATTTTGAGCTTGCTGTTATGTTGAGGTTCTTAGTTACGGGACAAGCCCTTAAATAATTTTGGAAATCATAATCCCGTGTAAAAGTGTTAATAATAACTAATAGTGACATGATTAGTGAGTAATGTGGTAGCTGTAGCTAGAAACTTTCAAATTGAAAATGAGTTCTATGCATGGTAAATTTAGAAAACTGACAATCTCTCTAAAAAGTGTTGACCTCAAATAAAGCTTTTGAGGTACAACTGATATGGATAAAGTCGGGTCAAATTTAGGCTATTGTATCAAAAGGGCATCACATTTATAGCTCTATTATAAGAGAAATTATTTTGTGCGGAGACTGGACGGCAAGAACCTTCCGGATTTGCCGTGCTTTTACTGCCATTTTGCTGCTCTTTTGCAAATACTGAACAACAGGGCAACAAATATGCAATTATGAAAAGCACTTTTGTTGAGTACTTGCTGCGCTTTTACAAAAGGCCAGCAAAAGCGCTGCAAATATCCTACTAATTGGATATTTGCACCTTTTTGTAAAAACGTAGTAAATACTCAACAAAAGTGCATTCATAATTGCATATTTTTGCTTTTTTGATGAGTATTTGCAAAAGCACAACAAAAGAGCAGTAAAAGCGCAACAAATCCTGACGGTTCTTGCTATCCGGTCTCCGCATAGAATAATTTCTCCTATTTAAATGGTAGTTGGAGGTCTCGGAATAGGACACAAGTCATTTGCTTACAACCCTCAGCTTAATAAATCGGTAATATACTCGATCAAATGCCAATCAACTCAAAGTCAATCCAATCACTTATTGATTATCTCAAATTCAATATGGTCATCTACTAGTGATGCTACCCTTGCGGATTAATGAACAATCAACTCTTTCACCCCAAGTAATCCAATCAACATTGTTTGATCGTGGCTATGGTCAACTCTACTCTATCTTTATTGACCTTATCAACTTTAGTTAACCCTCTTAAGATCAGTCAATTGATGCGTCTTGGAAATAATAAACAACAAACGTGAGAGAAGAAAAGCGCAAGACACAAGAGAATGACTGTTTCTTTTTTTTTTTTGGATTTCTTCTTCAAAAGCAAAGAAAGATACAATTGATCTACTATTTGAGAGGTAGATCAACTCTCCCACAAACCCTAGCCGCTGCTAGGAGACTCCTAAATAAAACTTCAAGAAGCACAGATTCTGCATAATTGAAAATATAATATGATTAGCCTTAAATAGACTTCTCACCTCACAAACCAGCCCCTTTCCTTAATTGATTCCCTCCCCAATTTAAATTTGATTTGGATATCTTTCCTAAATCCCCAATTATAATTAAAACCTTCATAAATCAATCTCCCTCTATTTCTCTTTCTTACGTATTGAATCAAATCCTTCCCGGGCCCTTGTGTGTGTGTGTGTGTGTGGGGGGGGGGGGGGGGGGGGTGGGGGGGGAAACCCCCTCTTGCTCTGCTAGCTCCTGCCCCCCTTTTTAGATTCGGTTCTTCCGAACTGGAAAAGCAAGTAACATCAAGTTGTGGTGAGTTCAGACAATCAAGATAGTTTTTGTTGGAAATGGATGAAATTTAAATGCTAGTTTGTTAAGATAAGTTCCTACAAATTTTATGTTCATCACTTTGGCTAATTTGGGCTCTATACAACCCATATGCTTGCAAACTGCAGGAATCTGAAATCTTAAAATCTGCTTCACCATTTTTCAATATTATGGGTATATCTCTTTTATTTCTTATCTGAAATAGATGAAATTGGGTCACCATATCCTTGAAAAAATTCCGGACAACTTTGGTGTTCATTAGTTTGGTTAATTTTGACTCTATTTAATCAGATTCTTGCAAACTTCAAAAACTCGAAATCTGAATTTCTGAAATCTGGTTGATCACCATTTAGTCTGTTCTGTTAAAAGACAAATTCTCATCTAAATCTAATAAAGAAATGTCATTTCTAATATTTTTTAACCAACTTTGGTGAACCCCCCTCTTGCTCTGTTAGCTCCTGCCCCCCTTTCTAGATTCGGTTCTTCCGAACTGGGAAAGCAAGTAACATCAAGTTGTGGTGAGTTCAAACAATCAAGATAGTTTTTGTTGGAAATGGATGAAATTTAAATGCTGGATTGTTAAGATAAGTTCCTACAAATTTTATGTTCATCACTTTGGCTAATTTGGGCTCTATACAACCCAAATGCTTGCAAACTGCAGGAATCTGAAATCTTAAAATCTGCTTCACCATTTTTCAATATTATGGGTATATCTCTTTTATTTCTTATCTGAAATAGATGAAATTGGGTCACCATATCCTTGAAAAAATTCCGGACAACTTTGGTGTTCATTAGTTTGGTTAATTTTGACTCTATTTAATCAGATTCTTGCAAACTTCAAAAACTCGAAATCTGAATTTCTGAAATCTGGTTGATCACCATTTAGTCTGTTATGTTAAAAGACAAATTCTCATCTAAATGTAATAAAGAAATGTCATTTCTAATATTTTTTAACCAAGTCTTTTTAGGTCTAGCTCTACCTTTATAACATGGTCCAAATCTAATACATCTACTCTCCTAATTGGATCATCGGAAGGCCTCCGTGACCAAACCATCTAAGACGACTCTCTCTAATCTTATGTCATTGGAGTTACTCCAACCTTTTCACTGATATGCTTGTTTTGTATCCTGTCTCTGAGAGTAAATCAACACATCCACCTGAGCATCCTCATCTCAACAACACTTAGCTTAATATTATGCTTCACTTTTAATGGCCAACATTTTGCGCCATAAAGCATTAAAGGCCTTACCACCATCTTATAAAATTTTCCCTTAAGTTTGAGTGGTTCTTTTCTATCACATAACAAACCCGAAGCATTCCACCACTACAACCATTCAACTTGAATTCTACTAATAATATCCCCATTTATTTCACCATCACTTTAAACAATAGACCAAAGATATCTAAAATGAGTACACACTTATTAATGACTTGATCGTTTAAAGTCACAAACCCCCAACTAGATATATTACTACTAAAATTACCCTCCTAGTATTTGGTTTTAGATCTACTCAAATGAAAACCTTTAGACTCTAATGTTAACCTCCATAATTTGAGTTGACTTTCAACTCCGCCTCTAGTCTTATTAACAAGGATAATATCATCAACAAAAAGCATACACCAGGGTACATCTTCTTGCAAATGTCTAGTAAGAACATCTATGACTTAAGTAAAAATATAAGGGCTTAAGGTTGATCCTTGATGTAATCCAACTGAAATAGGAAAATACTTGGTCAAACCACATTGTGTTTGAACACAATTAACAAACATACATACCCCTAATGACTTGAATATAAGCATCATTAAACCATTTCTTTTCTAGAACTCGCCATAACACTTATCTTGGAACTTTTTCATATGCTCTCTAAGTCAATAAATATCATATGTAGATTCTCCTTATTCTCTCTAAACTTCTCCATCAAACCTCTCCATAAATGTATAGCTTCCATAGTAGACCTACCTGGCATAAATTAAAATTGATTTTGAGAAACATTAGTATCCCGCCGCAACCTATGCTCCATAACTCTCTCCGATAGTTTTAAAGTATGACGCAATAACTTAATTCTTCTATAATTCACACTATCTTGTGCATCACCCTTATTCTTAAAAATAAGAAGCAATACGCTCATTCTCGACTCATCTAACATCTTTTTTTGTCTTCAAAATAATATTAAAAAGTTTAGAAAGCCAAGAAATTCCTTTCCTAAGCATTTCCACACCTCTATTGGAATATCATCAGGTCCACTAGTTTTTCCTCTTTTCATTTTCTTTAAAGGCTCTTTAACTCCGGTTTTACTAATACGCCAATAAAAATAAAAATCTTCACTTTCTTTTATAGTGCTAAGGTCACTAAAGTCAATCATATTCTCATAATCTTCATTGAAAAGCTTAGCAAAATATCTCATCCACTTTTGTTGAATATCCTATTCTAAAAAAAAAACACTTTTTGATCTTCATTATTAATGCACTTATCTTGAACAAAATACTTACTACTCATATCTCTTTGTTTGGCTAGCTTATACATATATATTTCATTAAAAATTAAATTATTTGCATCACATATTACTTTTTTAGACATCTTATGAGCCTCTATATATCTTTTCTAATTTTCAGAGTTTTTACATCTAAATCTGATGTGATGCAAGGATGGAGTTACACAAGAGTTAAAAGAGAATTAAATTTTAGCTTAACCAATTATATAATCATGTATCAAAGTTAAGTCGATTACAAGAAATTCATGATGTTCAACTTGCTAGGCAAAGAAATTTCAACAAGATAGCCAAACTATTTAAACAAACGCAAAGTAAAACATAAAGCTAAGGCTAGTAAATAAAAATCCCACAATTAATACGGAGTTGTTCACACCTTGAGACCTTTTCTCTCTTTCCTACGAAGACTAGGTTGAGCGGCGGAAGATCGTCCAAACTAGCATTGAGGTTGCCACGAAGAGGGAGGAGCCAAGGAACGTCGCCGTGGAGAAGGATCTCGGAGGTGGAGGGGCACGGTAGATCGACCTTTGATGATCCACGTGTAGACGGAGAAGTGTTCGTCGATGGAATCCACTAGCGTTGGTAGGATCCGATCCAAGTATTCTTCGACAGTGTCGTCGAAGTCAAAGCCGATGTCGAAGAACTGTGATCTAAGGATGTTGACCCTTCCGTTGTTGTCGTACTCAAACCCGAAGTTCCACTCGGGTTCGTCCATGCATTATTGTGAGTGAGAACGGTGGTCGTTGCAAGCGGATCTCCAAAGGAAGGAAAGAAGGGGCGGCGGCTTGGAGAAGAAGAGGGTGGGAGGCCGGCGGTATGGAGGGGAAATACGTGGTTGAAGTAGAAAAACTGAGGTTGATTTCAGTTAATGGTTTGGGAGGGAATAAAATTGGATTTTTGAATTTCCAATTAATGTGATTATGGCATTAAAGGAAAATTCCTTAATGAGAGGCCAAGGGGCCGGCGGTAGGAAGAAGGGGAGAGGGAATTCAAAACAAAGAAAAAAAAACTGAAGTTTATTTCAGTTTTAGTAGAGGTGGAGGGAGAATAATTGCACTTAATTTGGATATCAATTATGGGGGGAATTGATTGCCGAAATTAATTAGGGAGGAGAGAGAGAGGAGGGGGGCCGGCGGCAATGCTAGAGAGAGAGGGAATTAGGGAGAGAGGGGAAGAGGTTTCTAAATAGGATTTGATGACTAGGATAATTTTAGAATAAATCCAATTTAATAAATTTTTTTTTTAATTTGAACTCATTCAGAAACTTTCCAAAAAAAAGAATTTCCTATTTTAGAAAGAAATTTTGAAATTTGAAAATCAAATTTCAATGATGAACTGTGGAGGGAGGTGGGGAGAGGTGGTGGAGAGGGAGATAGTCCGACGGCAAGGTGGGAGGCCGGCGGGACTAGGGTGGCCGGCGGTTGGGGGGTCCATGGGTGGAGATGCGTTCGAGAATTTCGGCTCCTTCCAACGGTTGACTTTTGCTTGCGGAAGATTTGGTAGAGAATACGAAGATTGCATGAAACTCCTTGAGAACTCACTAAGAGATCTCTAAAAAAAAGAACTCACTAAGAGGTCAAAAGATTGGAACTCACAAAGAGATCACAAAAGCAAATTTTTCATTCAATAATTCCATTCCTCATACATGATACAAGGGGCCATATAAATAGGCTCCAAAATGAAAGTAAATGCAAAAGTCTAAACTGCCCCTAGGGCTACAAGATAAACTAATACCCTCAAGGGTAAAATGAAAAAAACTGAAAAAAATAACAAGTAGTGTAAAAACTGTCGATACAACAAGTCATCAGTAGTAGAGACTATCCATCATAGCCGTCGATCTCCGGTGTCATCTCTGATAGACGCGCCGGAATCTCCTGCCGATGTCCCCATCAAAATCAATTATTGTAATCAATTAGGTAAAAGAAAGAAATTTAATTTCATTTTAAGTTAGAAATTGATATCGATTGATTAATTATTTATTTATTATTATAAATTAGGATTAGTATATATGGATTCACACTAGTTATATGCATCTTGAATGTATAATTACTATATGAAGTGGCTATTATGTCTTTTTAACTATATAATGGGTGATAAATTATCAACAACATCAAGCCTTTATCTCATGAATCATTTCTCTCCATTGTGTCCTGTTAAGAATAAAATTTTCATTCAAATCTAATAAACAAAAGGTCATTTCTAATATCCTAACCAAGTCCTTTTAGGTCCACCTCTTCTTTTTTTAGCATAGGCCAAATCTATTACATTTACTCTCCTAATTGGGTAATTGGAAGGGCGACATTTTATGTGACCAAACTATCTAATGCGATTCTCTTTAATCTTATCTGCCACTGAAGCTAGTCCAACCTTATCAAATATATACTCTTTTCACATTCTATCTGTAAGAGCACCTAAGCATCCTCATCTCTCCAACACTTAATTTAATGGGTGACAAATTATCAATTATATATTTTTAAATGACACTAAATCAATAACTTAACATACCCATTAAATTTATACCGTCCATCACACATGCAGTTGGGTGTATGGTAATTATGTGAACATGAGAGCAGGTGGCTTTCTGTTTAAAATAGTTGCTAGTGGCGCCTATTTCCGATTAGGCTAATCAAGCAATTAAAGACTAATCATTTCCTTTGTTTGAACAGTATTGACTACTATGAGACTTCGTCTTAATTGGAAGCCCAAAAATTGAGTTGGTTATGTTAGTTTTATTAGTTGAACGTTTTGATCATATGGTGAAACATAAAAATGCATGTGATGTCAAATTAGGATTGTTTCTTGTCTGTCAAAAATATTGTGGAATACATTCGTGGAGGCTTTCAATGTCTTGCTGGTTTTGTGATAGTTACACAATTTGGATGGTTGTGGAGTGTCATGATGGCTAAGACATAGCTCTAGGGTATAGGTGCCGTGATGTGTTGTCACATCACTTACGATCCATTGAGTACCATCATCTTCTCTTCCTCTATCTCTCTCAACTCTTCATCTCCCTCTCTATCTCAGAGCTTAGGATCTACAGAGCACCATCACCAACTTCCCTGGCCCCTAGTGGCCCTCCCCTCACCTGTATTTCTCACTCTCTCTCAACACAAACGCACACACAAGTACATTACTTCTATCTCTTGCTAGCCTTCACCCTTGATTTCCGTGGAGACCAGATAAAACCTTAAGGAATTAAATTAATTTGGTTTCAAACTGATCCTTGTCTGGTCTAGTTCCATTCAGGATTAATGTTTAAACCTTAATTCAATTTCTTACTCACCACCCTTTCTAAGTTTAAAAATTAGAAACATTTGTTTGGATTGAAGGAAAGTGAAGAAAATAAAATTAAATCACCAGAATTTAGGGTTAAGCATGCATATGCAGTCCTTGATTGAGCTTTTCTTTTTTATGTTTAATTTTTTTCTCTTTTGTTTTAATTTTATTTCATTCAAATTCTCTGCATCTACAGTTTTAAACATAGCCTTAATTCATACTGAGCTTTGTCTGCCTGGTTCCGAGTTCTAGGGTAATTGTAAGGCTCTTAGATTATCTGATTGTACATGCGAGGCCAAATGACTAGTTCTAAGTCTAATCTTTAAGGGCTCTTATTGCACAAAAAGTTACAGTTTGTTTTGTGGTGAGAACCTGATATTAATGATAACTTTGGGAAATTTGAAGGGTGGTAATTTTTTTTACATGCTTTCCATGTATTAATTCTTTTGTTATTCCACTATTTTGATTGCTTGAGCCTCAAGTGTAGAAAATTTCTTCATTCATGATGATAATGATCTTTGTGCAAACCTAAATAGGTCTTGTCCATTTTAATTCCACTGCTCGGATTCATGTTTCCTTTTTTTTTTCAATTATTTTTAATTAATGCCCTCCAACATTCTCCTTAAAATATGGTAATTTTAACACCGTTCTTTCTGTTTAAATTCTATCAAGTGTTTATTTAAGTGAGGCTAAGGCTTCATTTGAGACAGCTTATTTACTGCTTCTTAAAGCAGCTTTTTTTTTTACAAAATATTTTATTTTTGTATTAAAAAGATGTTTTAAAAAGCAGTAAAAAAGTCGTCCCAAACGAAGTCTAAATCTATTTTAAATTTTGCTGTTAAGCTGTTTTGTATTCTGGAAAAATACATTGGCCGTATTTATTTGTTCTCTTGAATTTGCACTAGATTCAGCAAATAAACCACTTTTTACCTTTTGTAATCAACAATCATGTATGCTCGTAGATACTAATAATTTTTGTTTTTCCTTTTCTAATAAATTGTCATGCTTGTCTTTTGGACAAATTCTAGATTCGAGATGGTCTGCATTATAATCCATACTTCCCTGGCGGTGCTATAGCTATGCCTCAAATGCTTATTGATGGTGCTGTCGAGTATGAAGATGGCACTCCTGCCACTGAAGCCCAGGTATCTTCTTATTATTTATGTTCATATATATATATATATATATATATATATATATATATATATATAGTATGGCCTGCGTATGCTTTTTGGTTTTTTCTTTGTAATGACAATTTTATCTGATGTCATGGAACCTTCTAAGATGTTTTACTCTACTTCTGTTCCCATTGTAGATGGGGAAAGATGTTGTATCATTCTTGACTTGGGCAGCTGAACCAGAGATGGAAGAGCGCAAATTGGTAATCTTTTTCTCACTTGTTTGCATGAGATGCATTAAATTTTTTGGCTTCATTTGGTTTTACATTATTTCTATTTAAATTTACCAAACTATACAAATTTATATGATAAATACGCTTAAAAATGAGGGATTTACATACATACCTTTTAATACTTATATATTTATATACCTAATACTATATTTATTTATATAACACTCCTGTATCTAAATCACATCAAAATGTATGCATGAAAAAATACATTTTAATTCATTTAAGTTAAGATTAGTGTTAATTTTAATGTGATTATATAAGTAAATATAAAGATTTAGATATTGGACATATAAATACATAGAATTTAGTTATATGTATGCGAATCTCCTTTAAAAAATTACTATTCTATATATGAACATTGATAAATATTTTTTGCCAGTGGAAGATAAGATTAGAGAGAGTCGCCTTAGATGATTTGGTCACATAAAACAGCGGCCTTCCGATGACTCGGCTAGAAAAGTAGAAATATTAAATTGACTTATATTAAGAAAGGTAGAGGTAGACCTAAAATGACTTGGTTAGAAAATATTAGAAATGATCAGATTTAAACGAGAATTTGACTTTTAACAGTACACAATGGAGAAAAAGGATTCATGTAGCTGACCCCACATAGTGGGACAAAGACTTGATGTTGTCGTTATTGTATTGAATGGGAAATTCACAATCGTAGTTTCGAATGTGCACCTTCCCCAAAGACGACAAAATCCCCGACCACTGAAGCAATAAAGCTTCATAAATAATCTTATATGCACTTTATAACATCAAATCAGAAGAAATTTATATAAACTGCTGGAGATATTTTACCCAACTAAGCTCATTTTTAAATAACCTGATTTCTAATCGACCTGTCATGTAGATGGGATTCAAGTGGATATTTGTGCTGTCTCTTGCTTTGCTCCAAGCTGCATACTATCGGCGCCTGAAGTGGTCTATATACAAATCACGCAAGCTGGTTCTTGATGTTGTCAACTGACCTTATTCTCTGAAATAATTTTGTGGAAACTATGTCAATAAACAAATTTGGGTGGATGTAATTGCAAAAGGGATTTTTTTCTTGAGCCCAATTCTTTTCTTCTATTTTGCAAGGAAACTAAATAATCCTTGTGATGTTTATTCCATGCAGTGGATGGTACTGTAAACTTTCTTCTTCTAAGTTTTTCATACGTGCTGATACATGATCATGCCAACTTTTTATTTATTTATTGTTATTTTATGAGATCTTGGTGTCAATAGAAGGGATATAATTGTAAAAAAATTGTTAGTAACTTCCAAAACATTTATCAATTAGGCACCTTCAAGATAATATTTTGGTTTCTTGAATTTGTTTTGAAAATATGTTTTGTGGTGAAGTAAATATTTTACTGCAATTAACTAAAAAAATTTGCAATTGTTACTTTTCATTTGCAACCAAAAACTTCAATAATGATTTGATGTATTGATGTTGAGGTCTAACAAAAGAAAACTTTGGCTTACTTTATGAGCAAGAACTGTAATGCATATTTCTTACACTATTATACCATTCATAATCAACACTAACCTTATCCTAATTCATAATTCCAACGTTAAGCCTGAACTTACATTAAGGAACAGGGTTTGTGCTCAACACATTCTTGTAGGTGCTAAACTCTAAACTATAAAGTTGGGGTGATTTTTTTTATTGTTTTTTAAAATAAATTTTTAGTTAAAAATTAAAATTTTTATACTAAAAAAATATTTTGAGAAGCAGTAAGAAAGTCTTCCATAATGAGTGAAATTATTCTATGCAGATATGGATGCCGTCAAATGTAAATCAGACCCCGTAAAGTCACCACTTTGGGTGTTCTGATTCGCCTCTGGATGATCCGGTATCTGCTCAAAATAATTTCTCCCTAAATGAAGCGTAAATCTATTAAATTGAAATATTATCATATCTTGTTTGAGTGAGTTAGGTTCAACTCAATTTCAATTTCAAGTGGAGCTAATTTATGTGCTGAATTAAATCAAATCTCCTAATTAAGAAAAAAAATCTAAATTTTAAATTGATTCTATGTGTAAACTTTTTAGATTGTATAAAACTTTATATTTAATATCAATTACATATAATATTAAAATGCATATATTGATGCCAAGATTTTTAATGATTTTCCTACGACCTCTAATTTAAAAGACAAATCACAGTGGGTTCAGCATAATATATTTTTTAGGTTTATAAAATTTCATGTAATTTGCAGGCTTCATAAATGTGCCAATGAACAATATCAACATAATTTCATTAAAGCATTTTTTTTTAAAGGCACAAAGGGACATAAATTCATACTTAAATAATGAGTACAAAATATAAATCAAACAATCAACTAGTCTATTATTGGTTTGTGGTTCACTTCAATTAGCAGGTTCATTATTTCTTGCCATAAATTACAACCATATTTTTTGAAGTTGTTGATTATCATATTTACAGAAGTGGGGTACCTTCAGAATTGCAAAGGATCAATGATTGTTTGATTATTTGACTTACAAATTTCAATGCATTTGATTTCAAGAAATAGGATAGTACGCCAGATAATCTGTCGGAAATTTTCCGACGGACATTCTGGGTCAGCCGCCGCTCCAATTGTCGAATTGACCACAACCTAAAACCATCAGAAAGCCGATTGAAAAAATTCCCACCAAAAATGAACCGCCGGTTCTCGTTTCCTATGCGGCTTTTACCGGTGAAAAATATCCATCGGAAAACTTAATTTCTACATGAAAAATCCGTCGATAATGAAAGATTTTTCTATAATGATAATCTTTTTGAGCTAAATCTTTACAAACACTTATGCGTATTAATGTTAAGTGCATGATCATAAAAGCACCTCACATTGAAATCCAAAGCATTCCTATTATATGTATGATTTAAAATTATCAATTAATAACTTGGCCTAAAAATTGTTATCACAGCATGGATCTTCATTTGATGAAATCATTACTAACTATAGCTTCGAGGTGTCTCATTCTGCCTAGCATAATGCAAACTAATGAACCTAACTTTCTTTTAGTAATTTATTTTAATTCTTTTGAGGGGATTATTACCATTATCATTAAAAAGAATTAAAAATGAATAAAAAGGTTTAACCACATCTTCTATTTCTCCTCTACATGCTGTAGGAAGTAAATGGAAATGTGGATAACTTAATTAGCATATACCTTCCTGATGGAGGGATTAGAGCTTCCTTAAGACCTTCGCATTATTAGTAGAAGCTAAATGTTTTTTATGGTCTGAGCAATAGCTTGCTAAGCAATTTCCCTCTTCATGTTTCTACATAAAAAGAGCTAGCATGTGAGTTTATCCCTTTATTAATGGGTTCGGTGAGGAGTGTAGCTTGCAGAACTTCTATAATATTGTGCTATGGCAGAAGCAAGAAAAGAGACGTAGGGTTCGTTTGAGACAGTTTTTTTACTACTTCTTAAACTAACTTTCAAGTACCAAAATTTTAACTTTTGAACTAAAAAACTATTAAGAAGCAGGAAGAAAGCCGTCCGAAACGAAGACTTCATTTGGGACGACTTTCTTACTACTTCTTAAAGCAGCTTTCAACTACAAAAAAATTATTTTTTTGTTAGAAAACTGCTTTAAGAAGCAGTAAGAAAGCCATCCCAAACAAAATCTTAGAAGCAATCTTGGGAGCAACAATGACGAAGAACTCCTCAAAATAATGAAAACAGTCGCTTCGTTTGGGATGGCTTTTTTACTGCTTCTTAAAGCAGTTTTCTAGCACAAAAATTAAAAAATTTATACCAAAAAGTTGCTTCAAGAAGCAATAAAAAGGCAGTCCCAAACGAAGCAAAAATCTCTTCATCAAGAGCAGAAGCAACTTTATCCAGCTAGTTGATATCAGCCTTATGAACCCTTTCTCCATTTGTATATCTCCATTGTGGCATGAGGCTTTAACTCTAACATTAATCTTTCTGTATATAACTTATTTTCTTCCCAGTTGTCTTATTAGTGCATCTTCTACCATTGGTTGTGAAAGAGGAAGCAAAAATAGAATTTTTACAAGAATGTTCCACATTACGGTGAGGTAAATTGTAAAATCCAGTGGAAACCTATTCTTTTTTTTTTCATAATAAAACTTCATTTTGAGAAAAAAAAAAAAACACAGAAATGCACCTTTACCATTCAACTACATCACAAATCTATACATATACAAGCAATTCAAGTATTTCTGCAAACTACAATCAACCAGACAGACACTCCAATGTAATTCCAATGCCATAAGAAGTTGATCTCTCCAGATTTCGTAAAAACACAGATAATATATATCACACAAGGCAATGCTGAGTGTGTAAAACAAACTTTAATTCAAAAAGAGCATCAAATATACCCCTGCTTCAATTCAAGCAAAAATTAATTCAGACAGTGGGTTTGCGTTGAAAACCTTGGCCAGGGTCTTCGTTCCAGGGAAAGGAAGCAATGCCGGTGACGACGGCGGACGGAGGTCCGACCCTGCAGCGCCTCTCGACCATATCCTGCACGGCGTCTGGATCACCGGAAAACACGGCCTCAACGGAGCCGTTCCTACGGTTACGGACCCAACCGTGTAGGCCGAGCTCCCTTGCGTTCTCCACCGTCCAGTCTCGGAAAAACACGCCCTGCACCCTTCCTTTTATCTCTACCCGCACCTGCGGCACAAATAAGAAGCTCGCAAGGTGTTCGATGAAATGCCAAGGATGAATCGTAAGGAAAGAAGGACAAGAACTCAAGACGCGTACAGTTTTGGACGGCGGCAATGATGCGGAGTTGGGGGATGCGGCGGCAGACATGGAGTGGCCGGAGTGAACGGATGCGCCGGCGGCGAACTTGAGGCGAAACAGAGCGGTGGGAGCAGAACGGGTGAACATTAGCGTGTGAGATCAAAGCCAGTGGGCACCGTTCTTTGTTATAGGGTGATGCGAGTAAAAATTTAAATAGAGCTTTGATTAATTACTAATTAAGAGATTTTGAGTTTAAAATTTATATTTAATGATATGTGTATGAATTTATTTTAATTAATTTAAATGTTAAAAAATAAAAAATTAATATTTTAAAAATAAAGTATATTATATATATTTCTATTAAATTATTAATTTTATTCTGCTTATCAATATATATATATATATATATATATATATATATATATATATATATATATATATATATATATATATATATATATATTGTTGCGTGTCAGAAAATACACGGCGGTAGAGTTTGTAAATTCGCGTCCGAGCGTTGCACGTAAGTTTAACACACAAACAGAAAGAAGGAGTGAACACCAAGAGTTTTTACGTGGAAAACCCAAAAATGGGAAAAACCACGGGGCCTCGCCCAGTTGCAAATTTCCACTAGTATTTTCGTAGATTACAAATGGCGGATTTCGTCCCACAAGTCGGGATAATCCAAATACAACTTGTTTCTTCCACGAAATTCACAAAATCCTGCGAATTCCCTGCGTTTCCTGAAAATCCGGCAGAGCTCCGGCGTCTTCAGGCGGCAAGAAAAACTCCGGCGGCGGTCGAGGAGGTGAGGAATCTCCTATTCCCCTTTCTCCTTCTCCTTCTCTTCTTCTTCTCTCTCTTCACTTGAGCCCCTTGGTGTAGAATGAGGGCTCTATTTATAGTTTTTCTGGAGTGGCATAGCCCGTAAATAGGCGTGAGATCAAGGGCGATTTGGGAGTGATCCGAATGGACGGTCGATATCGAATCCTTCGATCATGCACCGTTCGTTGGACGTTGAAGGCCTTAATGATTTCGGAATTTGATGATCTTGGGCTCGTTGGATTCGTCTCGTCGAGCCGTTCGATTCGAGTATAAGCTCGTCAAAATCGGAGACCGTTTGGTAACTCAAATTGCAGTTTGAACCTTCCAACAGCGCTTCGAACACTTGATCCGGACTCATTTGGGCTCGGATTAGGTTGATCTTGGTGTCGTTGGGTTCGCGTTTCCGAGACGCTCAGTTTGACTATAAGCTCGTTGAAATCGGAGTTCATATGCTCCCGAAATTATTTTTTGAAGTTTCTAACTAGTTTTTGCCTCGAGATTCGTGCCCGATCAAGATGATTTTGCGATGCCGTATCATATATATATATATATTTTAAATGTAAGAAAAATTGATCTCGAGACATTAAACTATGTTCGGCATCCGCACAGAATAATCTCTCAGAAAAATGGGCTTCATCTAACGCATTCTAAAGTTCCATCGCTTGTAGGATTGGGAGATCAGTAAAAATAGTCTCAACCAAGTAAAATCTTTAAGATTATGAGATGATAACATAAAATAAAATACATGCCACGTGTCACTATATGTGCATGTGAAGAAATTACAATTCATGTGAACATTTTGCAAAACTTAACCCATCCATCTGAATATTATGAATTCCACCAATAAAAAAAATAACCATATATGTCTTAGAGATCATAATAAAGCTTAAATTCACTTACCACTCATAAGCATAACAGCAGCTATATCAGAAAATAATAACAGCAACTACTATAATAAACCAATCAAACCTCCTTCAATGGAAAAAAAAGCAGTAGTAATTATGTGCCACACGACAAAGTTGTTTCAAATGAAATCTATTTGATTTTAGAAGCAATCATTACATATTCTACATTAGCAATACCACAATTTCAAGGAAGAACAGGAACTAAGGCTTCGTTTGGGACAGCTTTCTTACTGCTTCTTAAAACATCTTTTTAATACAAAAATTAAAATTTATGTACTAAAAAACTGCTTTAAGAAGCAATAAAAAAGTCATCCCAAACAAAACCTAAAACTCCCATCATAACTAGGGCTCTCCAGATTCGCGTTTTGGAGCATCTTTGATTTCCTCTCCCGCATCCTCCTACGTTGAAGGAAACATTTGGTTGTCAGGAGGATAACACATTTGGCTAAGTAACAATCAGTATGAATAAAAAAAATTGTAAGTAAGAAACAAATTACATTTATATCAGAGGTCCACAGTGTCAAGTTGTCTCTGAGGAGCTGCATGATCAATGTGCTGTCCTTGTAGGACTCCTCACCCAAAGTGTCCAGCTCCGAGATAGCCTCATCAAAGGCCTTTTCAAAAAGAGAAAATAAGTTCCACAAAAATGTCAAAGCCAAAATGATCTAAAGCTTCATAGTCTTTTGCCCAATAAGAGAGAAAAAATCAAAACAATCCATAGAGGCGCCACCATATGTAACAACCATACCTTGAAATTGCTTTACCAATATTTTCTTCTAGTAGAACACTTTACGTTTAAGAGATCTTCTACTTCTAAAAAATAGCAACTTTAAATAAAATGGTAACATTTGTTTCTCCATTGCTATTGAAGTCTTTTATTCCGACAACAATTTGTTCTAAAGATATCTAAAATATTAGCAATTTTATGTAGGCAATTCTAAGATTATTTTAAAACTTCCAAGTAGTAAACAGCTAAGGGTATGATCTACAAAGAAATATTTCATGCAACCTACTTGATGTGTTTTTGAAGGACCGGTCCAACCTGGACCAGCATTTGTCTACAGGAGGTGAAAGGATTTTGCCTCCAATATGCCGCCCCCTTTAGGGAGTGGGATCCAGCAATAAATCAAGGCTTTAATGGGGAATTAAAGAGAATATTAGGAGGGAAATTCAAATTAGAAGGGCTGTTTGGATAGTTTACATAAGGAATTATATGTTTAAACATGTGGGGAGGCTAGGGATAGGTTTTTATCTCGGATTTTGGCTGAAAAAGGGAAGGTTCTTGTGTCTTGAGTGGGCTCTAGTGGCATCTAGAGATTTGGAAGAGTCGGATCTTCCTCTTCAATAGAAGATCCACTGTATCTTGCTGATTTTCTTCATCTAATTTCAATCAAAAGTGTAATTTCTGATTTTCTCCGTCGAAGTTCTTTACAATTCCTGTTTTCCCAATTGCTGAAATTAAATTTCAGCAAGTAAATTTTCTGGTTTTCTACAAGGGATTCCTTTCAGTTTTCAAAAACATCAAAATTGAAATTATGTTTTCTTTATGGTTACTCTCGATTAATTAGTTTTTTGCATGCATACCTTCACTTATAAAAAGGAGTTAACAAATGTTTGAAGTATGCAAAACAAATTTTTACTTGCATTGCATTATTGCAAAATTAAAGCATTATTTTCTCTTCTTTTATACAATCATTCTTTCATCAAAAAGAACACAATTGCTTTGTGCATTTGTAAGACTAAAAAGGTTCTGTATAAAAAAAAATATATCAAAGATATCTTGGGACTAAGTCGTCCATTGTGGATCTCAACCTCACCTAGATGCTCTTTTAGTCAAACATTATTCAAATCATCAAATATCTTTTTTTTCCACCCTTGACATTTTTATATATATATTTTTTAAAACAGTTCACTATGCAATGTGTTTGCAATCATGCATGCCCACACATCATTAAATAACCCTTACATTAACCTGGAATTTGAAACTTCAACATTTAATAGCATACACAAGGTTAATAATTAATTATTTTGTCTCAGACAAGTAAGTGCTTCATTTGATTAGCATGATAAGGATAACTATCAAAGAACTGCTAGTTTTGTTGAACTAGAATTGATAAGAAAAACAAAAATACGGCTTATGGGAAAAAGAAAGCCTTGGGCGAAAAACTCTAACAAGTGCAGAGTTGAATTTTTTTTTAAATTTAAATATTGCATAACACAATCAAAATCTTATTAACCATAGGATGGTCAACTTACCTAGTAGGAGATTTCCTTCAACTTTTGACAAAAGGAGATCGGGAGAATTAGATCTTAGAATGAATTACATCACTCATGAAATTGATGATAGATTCCATTATATAAATGACAAATTCAACTATCTTGAAATATTACAAAAATAAGTCTTGTTAAGCCAACAATAAGGTCAAACACCTACACCTAATTTTGAGAGTGACCAAGAACCACTCGCCAAACACACAGATGTAAGCCTCCAATTTATTTGAATAATCCCTAGCACCCCTTCTAACTTGGCTACCCATGAGCCTTTTACAATAAGTCAAGCCTTTATCTCACTATGTGGGCATATTAATGAGCCTTTTGTTGCATATTTTACCATTGAGATTCAAACACCCGTTGTAGTCTCATAGCATTTGAGTGGGTTATGTATACATTCCTCTAGTAAGATCACTAATGTCCTATTAAGCCTAAGATGCACATAATATAGTCAATCCAAACTTTCTAATCGATTGCGTGATTTCTTGCTTGATAGAACTTTTTTGAAAAGGTGGATGCACCTAAGGGTGTAAGCAAGCCGAGTCGGCTTACGTTCGACTCATAAACGAGCTCACAAGTCGAGTTTATTGAGCCATGAGTTTGGTTTGAACCTATACTGGAGCTCACATATTAAACGAGCTCGAGCTCAGCCTCGCTTGGCTCATAAGCTCATTGAGCAGAGTGATTAAACTAAAATACATCTAAAAATTAATTCAAATTGGCATAATATAATACATTTTAACAATTTAAAATTAAGTATATATTAAAAATAAAAATTCTAAAAAAAATAGTTTAAAATTAAAAAATGGAGTCAATCACAAGCTTCCAAATGAGATCAAGCCTATAAATTTTTAACAAGCCGAACTCGAGCTCGAGTTCAATAAGAACTAAACAAGCTTAGCTCGATTATGCGACACTTGACTCAACTTGACTCGTTTACACTGCTAGATGCACCATTACATTATGATATGCAAATATTTGTTATAGCTTCAAGTCCCCAACACGACTTTTTTAACCAATTTGACATACTTGATAAGGCTTCTCTCCTTCAGACGCCTAACAAATCACTACCGCTTGAAATATAGATACTTGATTAAGCATCATAAGCTATATTATGACATCAATGGATTGTTCTTTATATCACCTAATTTGATCAGCATGATTCATCATTCATTGTATGGTAAAATATTTTCATGTGCACATGATATACACAATTATTATTCACATGTAATACAATAGCTAAAATAACTAGTGATAATTTTCAAAATAATTCACATGGGGAATATAATAATAATGATTATGGTTTGACATACACTCTATTCTCTAGCACTATGAATCCACCTAATACTGCATAATAAGTATGACCCTTAGCCCTTTTTTTTTTGCCTCATGACACGTATTTTTTTTTCATTATAAATAATATCATTCCCATCCAATGGATTTATCAAATATTGCAAGTCCATTGCTACAATTATGGTCATTATCAGTGATCTCAATAGCTATGTATATTGTATCACAGGATGAGTCAAAGATATATATACTTCACCACTTGTAAATACACATGAAATATTGACGCTCAACACTTCTAACTTTGCAAATCAAGCAGAGTTTAACGGTGGACAGGGTTGATGCAAACAATCATATGAAGATCCGAGAAAGGCAATTACTAGATTAACTACAAAAGCACATCTGGAGGAATATTTTTAATCTAAAATCTTATTTTGAAGGCTATTCAATTACTTCAAATTTAGGACCCCTAGTTGCAATCAAGGACTCAGGGAATTTCTCATGATTGGTATTGTTTTCGCTAGCTAAATAGGATCCTTGGGCAAGGCGCCCATTATAGATTTGGAGGAGCTTAATGGAAGGAATTTTGGGGCATTTCTTTGTGTTCTCCTCATTTTTTACAATACAGTATTTTTTATATTTACATTGCTTCAATTAAAAATAATTTTGATATCTTGCAAAAAATTTGTGTCTACAGTGCTGAGTTGGTGTTGCCAGCTTTTGGATTGATATGCAAATCAACCATACTTAAGGTTAGTTAACCCTAACCTATCTCTTTCCCTCTCTAAACTTGTTCTCCTGCAACCCACCACCTTTCCAAAGGCTTAAACAACTTCAAAGCTGATAGGAAATACTTGAGTTCGCAAGTAACCCTAAGGTAATACTTGAGTTCGCAAGCAAACCTAACCAAGATTAGTACGAAAAGGAGCAAAACTGCTAAACACAGCAGAAAAACAGCAAAAACAGTGAAAATCTGAGAAGAAACTTGTAGAAAATCAAGGCAAACACTTGTATTCCAATAAGAAATGAAAAGCACTTGCAAGATACAACTTTCCTTCAATTCGAGAGGAAGGAAAAACTCTCCAACGATCTCCGGCAAAGCCAAGAGCCCAAGAACACCCAAACCCTAGATCTCAAAATAATTTAAATTCAAGATAGCTCCAAAACTAACATTCATCCCTAATTAAAGCAAAAAGATTCTAGCAAAATACCCAAACAGCCCCTTAACATTCAAAATTTTCCCTCCTAACATCACCCAAGCCCACGTGGCTTTTCTCTAAATCCCGCTCCCCACCTGCTCTCTTCCGCCTGGCGTAACAGTGGACAGGTCCGGGCTGGACCGGTCCAGCCGGTCCCTCCTGGGCCGGCGTAACATTACCGCCCTCCCAAAAAATCACCTTGTCCTCAAGGTGAAAATCAGGAAACTGATGTTTCGTCCTCTCGTATGGCTCTCACGTGGCCTCGTAGTCAGGAAGGTTCTTCCACTGGATCAACACTTCCTTGGATCAACACTTCCTTAATTTCATCTTCTTTCTGGCGAACACCCCTCAGCTCCAAGGGTTCCATGATCACCTCTAACTCCTCCGTAAGTGTCACCGGTAGCTCGGGAACGGTGATGTGATCACCGATGGCCTTTCTCAACTGTGAGACGTGAAAAATCGGGTGTATAGTTGCCGATTGGGGTAATTTCAATCGATATGCCACGGCTCCAATCTTTTCCATCACTTCATAAGGACCAAAGTACCTTGGAGCCAGTTTTTCATTCCTCCTGTTAGCGACTGTCTTCTGCCTGTAGGGACGGAGCTTCAAGAACACCTTCTCCCCTGCCTCAAACTGGATATCATTTCTATGACCATCTGCTTGCTTCTTCATGATTTGCTGCGCCCTCAGCAAGTGCCTCTTTAACTCCTGGAGTACTCGGTCCCTCTCCTCCAAGTACTCCTCTACTGACGAAACAGGAGTACTACTGCTCCCAAAGTGTACCAAGTGAGGGGGATTCCGTCCGTACAATACCTTGAATGGGGTCATCTGTGAAGCCGAGTGACGTGTTGTACCAGTACTCAGCCCAGGATAGCCACTTTGACCATAGCTTTGGTGTCTCTGAAACAAAGCATCTTAGGTACGTCTCCAAGCTTCTGTTGACTACTTCCGTCTGGCCATCCGTCTGTGAGTGGTAGGTCGTGCTTCTCTTGAGAACTGTTCCCTGCAATCTGAATAACTCCCTCCAGAAATGGCTGAGGAACACCTTGTCCCTATCTGATACGATCGCCTTTGGCACTCCGTGTAATCTGACAACTTCTCTGATGAAGGCTGATGCTACTGTTACTGCGGTGTAGGGATGTCGGAGGGGAATGAAATGGGCATACTTGCTCAACCTATCCACCACCACTAAGATCAACGTGAACCCATCCGAAAGAGGCAGCCCATTTATGAAGTCCATAGATATCTCCTCCCATACTCTACCCGGCAAAGCTAGCGGTTGTAGTAATCCTCCTGGTGACATAGCTAGGTACTTACTCCTTTGGCAGACCTCACATCTGGCTACCATCTCCTCTACATCTTTATGCATCCATTTCCAGTACAGCTCCCCAGCTAGCCTCCAGTATGTCTTTTGTACGCCTGAGTGGCCCCCCACTGCACTCCCATGAAACTCCTGGAGTAGGTTTGGGATGTGGATCGACGTCCAGGGCATCACAAATCTCCCCTGATACAACAGTTTGTCTCCCTCCAGTGAGTACCCCGGGTGGCTACCTGGTTCCTTTAGTAACTCAACCCTGATCTTTTCCAAACTCTCATCTCTAGCGCTTTCTTCTCTGATGGTCTCCCAAACAAGCATCAAAGGAACGGATAGAGCAACTGTTTGTAGTTCCTCCATACATCTGGACAAGGCATCTGCCGCCTTGTTCTCCACTCCTGGCCTGTACTGAATCTCAAAATCGTACCCCAGTAACTTGAACAACCACCTCTGATGCTCTTCTGTCACCATCCGCTGTTCCAGAAGAAATTTCAGGCTCCGCTGATCTGTCCTAATAATGAAGTGTCTTCCAAGTAAGTAGGGCCGCCATTTCTGGATGGCCAACACGATGGCCATCAATTCCCTCTCATATACTGATTTCATCCTTGCTCTGGAAGTCAATACTTGGCTGAAATAAGCGATGGACCTCCAATTTTGCATAAGTACTGCCCGCAATCCGTATCCGGATGCATCTGTCTCCACAATGAATGTCTGAGTAAAGTCTGGCAACAAGGACTGGCACTATAGTCATTGCCTTCTTCAGGCTCTCGAATGCTGATGTGGCTGCTTCTCCCCACAAAAAATCATCCTTCTTCAACTGCTCCGTAAGTGGCCACGCAATGGTGCTATACCCCTTTACAAATCTTCTGTAATACCCTGTCAATCCCAGAAATCCCCTCAGCGCCTTCAGATTTTTCGGTAGTGGCCACTTTAGCATTGCCTCAATTTTTGGATTGATCCGCTGCCACCCCTTCCTTTGATACTACATGACCCAAGTACTCTACACTGGCTTGTGCAAAACAGCATTTCTTTAAATTTTCCCTCAACTGATGCTCCCGCAATACCTCTAACACTTTTTTCAAATGTTCCCAATGTTCGACCTCTGACCTGCTGTATATCAGGATGTCATCGAAAAATACTAACACAAACCGTCTGAGATATGGTTTGAAAACCTTATTCATCAGGGCCTGGAAAGTGGAGGGGGCATTGGTGAGACCAAAAGCCATCACCAAGAACTCATAATGGCCTTCATCAGTTCTAAAAGCCGTCTTGGGAACATCTTCCTTCCTCATTCGAATCTGGTGGTAGCCCGATTTCAAATCTATCTTGCTGAATATCACAGTCCCGCTTAATTCATCTAACAGCTCATCGATAACGGGTATAAGAAACTTGTCAGGTACAGTCTCCTTGTTGAGTGCTCTGTAATCCACACAAAATCGCCAGCTGCCGTCCTTCTTTTTCACCAACAGAACGGGACTAGAGAAAAGGCTGATGCTGGGTCTGATGATCTTTGCTTCCAGCATCTCTCTGATCAACCGTTCAATTTCATCTTTCTGGAACTGAGGGTAGCGGTAAGGACGTACACTGATGGGTGAAACCCCGTCCCTCAACACAATAGCATGCTCTCGCTCCCTCTGTGGTGGTAATCCCTGAGGCGGCTGAAACACCTCCTATAAATGTTGAATCAACGGTTGAACAGAGAGGGGTATATCTCCTCCCTCCTCCACTCTAGCTCCCTCCAAACTGTGCAATTCCACCAAATAGCCTCCTCCCCCCTGCTGAATGGTCCGGATTAGGGATTTGAGAGAAACCCCAGCCCTGGTCAACCCGGCGTCACCCTGAATCCTCCTCCTCCCCCCTATCACCAATTCCATTCTTAGTGTCCCCCAATTGATCTTAGTCTCACCCAATATACGCAGCCACTTCATCCCTAGGATGACGTCAGTACTCCCCAATTCCAAGGGAAGGAAGTCCTCGTTCACCTAGATCCCCTGAATCTTCATCACCACTACTCTACAAACTCCTCTACCCATTTCCACCTTTCCCGTGCCCATCATCGCCCCATAGCCTCATGTATCCACTAGCTCCATCCCAAGCGACGCCACGATCTGGGTGGAAATAAAATTATGAGTTGCCCCACTATCGATCAACACCACCACCTCACGGTTAGCTATCTCTCCTCTCACTTTCATAGTGTGGCTCGGAGTGAATCCCACTACAGAGTTCAGAGAGACTTCTGCCACATCCAAGTGCAACTTCTCTTCCTCTTCCACTTCAGAACTGCTCCCACCTTCCTCCTCGTCTTCCTCGTTATCACAAACAAGGAGAACCTGAAGAGTTCAGTCCCTGCACTTATGCCCGGGCATATACTTCTCATCACATCGGAAGCATAACCCCTTTGCTCTCTTTTCCTGCACCTCCTTCTCACTCAACCGTTTGAACTGTCCCCCATTTCCCCCTCCACTAGATCGCTCCTTGGGCACCTCCCTCTGGTTCCCTGGGACTACCCCTTTGGAGGGTAATATAGCAGTAGTCATCTTGTACGATCCCCCTGAGTAGTTGCCTCGAGCTCCTCTTTCTGATCTCTTCTGATCTTCCACCAATTGTGCCAGCTCCATGGCCTTGCCTAAGTTTCTTGGCTCTAGCACTCTGACTGCCGTTCGGATCTCAGGTTTAAGCCCCTTCATGAAATTCCCTTCAAGGGAAAACTCAGAAATGTGATCCAATCTGCTTGTCAGGTACTCAAATCTGTCCCGGTAATCGGCCACAGTCCCCTCCTGCGTCAAAGCAAAGAATTGTTCATAAAAGTCTCCTCCCCCATCAGCTCGGAAACGCTCTAATAAACAATCCTTGAACTCTCTCCAGCTCCGGATAGGCTCCCTCCTGTCTCGCCACTGATATCATGCCAACGCCTTCCCTTCCAGACACAATCCTGCCGCCGTCAGCTTCTCATCATCTGTCAACCCGTTGACAGCGAAGTAACACTCCACCTTATAGATCCAACCATGGCCATCTTCGCCCTCAAAGATGGGCATCTCAACTTCCTCACCTTCGGATCCCTTCCGTTACCCCGGTACTCTCCATAAACTCCCATTCCTCTAAGATGAGGTGCTCCCCAAGTGTCCCGGTCCTCCCTCCGGCGTTGGTATCCGAATCCGTCATCATATTCCCCTCTTCCCCTTTCAAAATCAGCACCTTGACGCTGAAATTCAGCACCTCGATGCTGAAATTCTTCTCTTCTTCCGTCAAAATCTGCACTTTCGTCATATTCCCCTCTTCTACCTTCAAAATCAGCACCTAGACGCTGAAATTCAGCACATCGCCGCTGAAATTCCCCTCTTATTCCGCTAAAATCAGCCCCACTTCGATCATTTCCCATGCTCATCTCCTCCCTAGAATGTGGCTCTAGAGGTGGCATGTCGTCTTCTCCCTCAAGGATCTCTACATCCTGATTCCTCCTCCCCCTAAGCGGGTTCGGATTTCCTTCTACTCGTGGTCTCCGGTAGTCTCTCTTGCTTCCGACGCCATTAGATTAGTCTTCATCTCCAATAATTTTTTCATCATTTCTTCCATGGCCGTGAATTTTCCCTCCAACCTTTCATTGTTGGTGGTGATTTGATTTTGAAAATCAAAAAATCTTTCATTCAAATCGGTTTTCAATTGACCGACTTCGCCTTCCAAGACGTCTACCTTCTTCCCGGCCATCGTTCTTCAAACGGATCCCAAAAAATCTTCTTCCGGAAACGATAACTTGCTGAAATTTCAGAATTTCAGCCGCCGGTGGTCCCAAATCGACGCTTTGATACCAATTTGATAGGAAATACTTGAGTTCGCAAGTAACCCTAAGGTAATACTTGAGTTCGCAAGCAAACCTAACCAATAGTAGTACGAAAAGAAGAGCAAAACTGCTGTTTACAGAAGAAAAACAGCAAAAGCAGTGGAAATCTGAGAAGAAACTTGTAGAAAATCAAGGCAAACACTTGTATTCTAATAAGAAATGAAAAGCAATTGCAAGATACAACTTTCCTTCAATTCGAGAGGAAGGAAAAACTCTCCAACGATCTCCGGCAAAGCCAAGAGCCCAAGAACACCCAAACCCTAGATCTCAAAATAATTCAAATTCAAGATAACTCCAAAACTAACATTCATCCCTAATTAAAGCAAAAGGATTCTAGCAAAATACCCAAACAGCCCCTTAACATTCAAAATTTTCCCTCCTAACATCACCCAAGCCCACGTGGCTTTTCTCTAAATCCCGCTCCCCACCTGCTCTCTTCCGCCTGGAGTAACAGTGGAACGGTCTGAGCTGGACCGGTCCAGCCGGCCCCTCCTGGACCGGCGTAACAAAAGCTAACAAAAATCAAGTCATAAAACTTCCTCAGTTTGTCCACCTATTGTGATTATTCTACATATAAAATTCATAACTTTTTATCCACATATCTAATTGATCTAAAATCATATTCCTTAGTTAGCAAGCATCTCAAATCTCTGGTCTAATGATCCTTAGCTATTCTAACAAAGAATGTTGACCATCAATTATAAAAAAGTTTCCGTCAAAAATCTATTTCAAAATCCTATAACTAGTCAGTACCTTCCTTAGCCTTCAATCAATCATAAACCTTCCATCACCACTCCAGCAACATTTGAAACCTATTAACAACATGCCCATCATTCATATTACACAAACTCTTCATTATTTAAATAATATGGTAAAACAACAGCATTTGCCTATAAAACAAGTAACATGAGGCAACAAGATGAGAATTCCTTAAAAAAAAAAAAAAGATGAGAATTCTGATAGAAAACACTTGTGAGTATTCCTAGCCAAAATCAGTAAACTGCAGCAATCTTATTGTTGTCCACAGCAGGAAACAGCCCAGAAAAAGATAAAAACAGGAGAGATATACTAAAAATCTTAGAGAAAACCAAGCAAATCTCTTGTATTTCAATAGTAGATGCAAGACAACAAATAAAGATACAATTTTCCTTCAATTCGAGAGGAAGGAAATACTCTCCACAATCTCCGGCAACGCCAAGAGCCCAAAAGAAAACCCTATATCTCAAAATAAGATTCAAAATTCAAGATGCCCCTTCATTCCCCCCAATTCCTCCTAATTAACATCAAAGGATAATTAACACTTACCTAAACTACCCTTAGATTCAAAAATTTCCCCCCAATTTGCATTAAACCAAGCTCTGGCCCCACCTCCTTGTTCCGCCCCCCTTTCTGTTTTGTCCGCCTGCAGTAAACCAGGACCGGTCCAGCCGGCCCAGGAGGGGCCGGCTCTGTAACAAATTCCAAGCAACAGCCTACTAATAATATCACTGGAGTCATTTAGCAATCCATAGCATTCGCCCAATACTAGCAGGATGAATAAACAATGGCTGCTCATTGCCATAAAAAAGAATTATCCTTCAACATCAATAGATAACTTCAATGAGATTATTGACATAATAATCACCCTGAAGATCTTCAAAGGGTTTCCAAGGAAAGTTATAGCATGTCCTTATATGCATATGGACTACAAAATCTTCAGAATAAACACAATCTATGTAGGAAATCATTTCCTGCAACTCAAAACTGGTTAAGCGCCAAAATTAAGTAATTCCAAAGTCCAAACGCCTAAACCCTCCAGAACTGTTCCACAGCAAACCCACCATCCTCTTTCAAATAACCTTGAACCATCTTCCCTTAATAATTTGAAACATTTACTACACTAATAAAGAGAAACGAACTTTATTCTATTTTACATTATTTGAGTTCAAATGCATTTCAAAATATACAAGGCAAGCAAAATAGTGTTTCACTAAGAACCATAAAAACATAAATGTAAATGCCTGAGTTAATGGATAAAAACTGAAAAAAAATTTACTGCAGTAACTCAATGTTCAGAACAATTCATTAAGCAGCCAACCATACACCGACCTACAAAATTCCTAAATATCGACAATGAACATACCACATGAATGGAATTCATATTTTCATTTTACAAGATGTTAAGTTGCATTTTTACCATGAGTTTCATTTAAAGAAAAAAAAAAGCATAAACATAACACCGCATATAGCCCTTGTACAACCAAAAAGTCACACATACAATAACAGTTGGGGGAAAAAAAACAGCTACATAAAAACATAAAGGGTAAAAGGTTCCATGAAGAGGCATGGACAAGCAAGACCTCAACCAGAGGACAACTACGACCGAGGCAAACTGATGAGGACATCGATAGACACTACCGACATGTTTATCGACGAAGGAATCGCAGATCTACGGCTACAATTCAGCGCCTCTACTTTTGATACATTTTCATGTTATGTTTATTTAGTTATTTATTGTTTTTTACCCCTTTGGGGAATTGTCTTGTTATTGTAGCCCAGAGGACAATTTTGTACTTTTCCTTTTCATGATTGGAGACCTATATATAGTGGTCTAATGTGTTGTAATTTCTTTGATGAATGATAAATGAAAATTTTCTTTTGGCTTCTTCTTCTTCTTGTGTGAGCACTAGAGAGAATGGAGAGAGAGAGAGAGCTCAAGGTGAGCAACTGCAATACCCACCAGTCATTGGAAGAGTCAGTGACTCGTGGTTTCCATCTTCCCTCCCCACCTTCCTCTTCATACCTGCCGTCCAACAACCACCCTCCTATCGAGCTCCACCATTGCATTCATCCCGACTCAAATCCTACCTTCTAGAAGCACCAAACTCCCCTCTCCAACCGGCGGATCAACCTCCCCTCCTCACACCCGACGTCATCCCCCAAGCCCCCATTGTCGTCGGCCTTCCCATTGGATCCACCTCAATTATGACGATTTCAATCGTCATAATTCCCTTCCTAAATTAGCTCCATGGGAAAAAGAAAGTAGTTACCCTTGTTTGAAATTTGAAATTCAAATTTCAAATACTTTCCTTATTTGCCAATCTTAAATAGGAAAGTTTTTAGTCATGAATTCAATTTAAATTCAAATACATTGGATTTATTACTAGCTTTCCTAATTCACAAACATTGTTTAGAAATTCCCCAAATCTCCTCCCCAATTCACTCCCTCCCTCTCAATGCCGTCGGCCACCCATTGATGGCTCCCATTAATTCCCATTAAAGCCCCCCCCCCCCCCCTATCCCTCCTTAATTTGAATTCAAATTTCAAATTAAATCCCTCCAAATCTACTTAAAATCTGAGATTAAATTTAGATTTGGATTAAAGCTCTTCCTCTCCCGCCCTAACCTAATCTAATTCTCCCTCATCCCAAATCGCCCCCTCTTTTCCACCCTTGGCCGCCCCTTTCCCTTGTGCCTTCCCTCTTGTGAAACCTTAGTTGCTCATAATACTTGAAGCCAAGAGAAGAAGACGATGTCCTCTCCCAATCTCATCAATGATGCATGGCCGATCCTGAGATTGACCGCGGCTTCGTATTCGACGAGCAAGGAAAGACGGATATTCTTGGATCCCTGTTCTTTGAAGTCTTCTTTGGCAATGATGAAACTGTTGAAGGGTACATCGACCGTATCTTGTACCAACTGACATTGTCGATTGAAGAGCACCTTCCACCAAGTCGTTGGACCATCATCCGCCATCCACCGCCTCCTCCACCGCCGGCTACCTTTCCATCAACGAAGATCCTTGGCGCCGTCTTCTTTGTGGTAATATCTTTTGTCACTTGATTCGCTTTTCTCCGCTAAGCCCAAAGAGTGCATGAGTGAGACGGTACTCAAGATGAACCTCTCATTATTAAATGGTGAATTATGTTATGAGCACTTAGTACTTGCTATTTGTCTTGAATTTTGATTGATTGTTCGGTTCATATCAAAAGCACTTATTGCCTAAGCAAGTATACACTTTAAATTCCTAATTCTTCTCTTTTTGCAAGCAATAAGTTTTTAATTAGCAAGTTTTAATCAATTACTCTTTAATTTCTCAAGTAACTCCATGTAGTTTCACATCACAAACACTTCAAAGACAAACAATAAAACTCGGCCAAAGAGCTAGGATGAAATGTGACATTTTTTTTTCCCACAAGCATGCCTATATACTGAAGGCTGCCTAGCTATCAACCAACATATGGATGGATCTGTCTTTAAGGAGATGGTAGTCATGTGGACCTTCTAGAACACCAGAGTAGCGAAGGAAGCTAGTAAGTCTAAAAAAAAATTTTAAGGAAAAAACTTTCAAGCATAAATAAGGCATTTAACATGCCAAAGGGAATTCAAACAAAAAGGGACTCATTCATAATGGCATTCACGAAAGACAGCAGGCAACATAGTGTTGACGAGAACAAAGCTATGCAGCCATAAAAAATTCATTCTCCTTGCTACCGAAGACAGAAATTTAATGTGTTTAGATTAGTGGAAACTGACAAGGAATACTTTTCAACAAACAAAACATCAACATTCTTGAATCCCCTTCATTTTCAATAGTTTACAACAACTTTTCTTCAAACCAAACAACCCCTTATTCAATTCAAGAATAATTGATAAACATTAAACTTTTTTTTACCCAATTCTTGAAAAACATGGTAAGTCACTTGTGCTATCAAACAGAAAGTATTCTAAAGATGATAATTAAGAACTCATTCAAATAGAAGTTGCACAAATACTCAAAGATGATAATTACGAACTCATTCAAGAAAAGTAATATGGAATGCTAAAACACACCTGCTTTGCAAGATTGCAAGCACGATCTGGAGAGTTCAATATTTCATAATAGAAAACTGAGAAGTTCAAGGCCAACCCCAGTCGTATGGGATGAGTTGGGGCTAGATCGGACAATGCAATGTCCTGCAAATAATCAACAATGTATATATCAAACACATGCAAATGTTTTAAATTTTGATAAGGGGGGAGATTGAAATGAACAAAATAAATCTAAAAGCTAACACACAAGAAAATTGTTCAAATTTTATGAATAAGTTGTTAAATAGGTTAGATTCTTCTTCATACAAAACCTGATTAATACATAATGAAGTGGAGAGGATGAGGAAAAGGTCCCCACCTGAGCCGATTTATAGGCTAAAAGTGTATTCTCAGCAGCATCCTTCCTCTCTGCTCCGGTCTTAAACTCAGCTAGATACCTACGCATGAATCATTCAAGTATATTTAAAATGAGCACAAAATCTACTTCTTTATTTCTAAATGTTATTGTAAATCTTAAAAACCTGTGGTAATCTCCCTTCATCTTGAGATAGAAAACCTTTGATTCAGCTGCCGTAGCAGAAGGAATGAGATGAGAGTCAAGCAGCTTTAAGATCCCATCACAGATCTTGCTGAGCTCATCCTCAATCTTGCCACGATACTCCTTGATCAAAGCCACATGATCCTCATTCCACGACTCTCTTCTTTCTGCTCAATGGAAGAGATGATCCTCCATGAGGCACGGCGAGCACCAATCACATTCTTATATGCAACAGATAGAAGATTACGTTCTTCCACAGTTAGCTCTTCCACATCAACTGCTTTTACTACCTTCTCCATAAATTCCACCATCTCTTCATACCTCTCAGCTTGCTCAGAGAGCTTGGCCAAGTAAACATTATCCTCACGAGAAGACTCCACAGGAGACATTTTAAATTCTGCTATATGCTATGAACCACTATTGTTATCTAGCTCTGCTGCAAAAATTCCATTATCTACTTCAAAATGTTGGCATGTATAAATATTTGCTTTACAAATCCACAAAATTATGAGGTGCAAAAGGAAATGAAAATCATATATATATATATATATATATATATATATATATATAATATATATATATATATATATATATATATATATAATATATATAATATATATATATATATATATATATATAAAGCGTGCACTGTAATCCTTCAAGGTACCAAAAAAAAATAAGTGACACAACAGAATAAAAGCAAAAGAACAACCCAAACGGTAAAATCAGTTTAGACATAAATTGTAAATCAGATATCACACATCAGCAAAAGTTAGTATCAATCCACTTCAATAGGTAAGAGAAATAAGAACAGCATATCTCGGAGGCGAAAATAAAGCAAATGAGAGAGAGATAGAGGGGAAGGAATCATTCTATGGCCTTCAATGGAAAATAGCAACCAGACAATATAATATGGCATAATTTTACCGTTTGTAATCTTCAAAGAGATCCAATAGATGCCGAAAGATCAAAAAAATAAGAAATAAAAGAGTGCAAAGGGTACAAAGTATATAAAAGAGCAGTCCAGGGTGAGGAAATAAAATATAACTATATTCTTTTGACTCAGGTCCCCCAGACCGCTATAAGAAAGTGTTCAGAAGGTCAATATTGGGCAGATCCAAATTAGCAAAGCAAGCTTATTCCACAACCTAGGAAATATCAATAGTACATCAAGCATTGTATCTCCCCTCTTTCAAACAAGCGAAATAACAAGCCAAACGGTAACAAAAATTATTTCGCAATAAATTGTACATCAGATACTATAAATTGATAAAAAACATATCAACCTGATAAGAAAGAGATCCAGAGCAGAAGATAAATCAAGAAGAAGGGAGCAATATAGAATCACCCTACGGTTTATTGCAACAAATAACAACATGGCACAAAAAACAATGCAAACTGAATCATGACTGTTTTCTGAGCATCAAATAGGTTTAAACAATGCCAAATAGATCTAACAATAATCACCTCGAAATAAAAAACCTCCACACAGAAAATTCAGACGCAGCCGGGAAAAAAATAGCACGAAAATTAAGGTTCCCTACGGCGAGGTTTGGCTGATCTGCCCCCAAGCCCTAACGATCAGAGAGATGAAACAGGAGAAAAGAAAGAGGGATCGAGGAGGGAAGAGAAGCCCTACCTTCTTCACGGCAGTCTGGGTTTCCTCTCCAACTGGTAATTCCTCTGGCGAAAAGAAAGATTGAAGATTTTCCTCACGGAGACTCTTTAGGATCGCTCCGCGTCCGGCCCGCCAGCTAAGCGGCCATCAAACGACAGGTGGTCAGAACGACCCTTATCAAGCGGCGGCTGACACGCGTCCGCGTCCCCTGCGCTGGCGGATGCGGATCCCACGCGCTCAATCTGCTTTCTTTTATTTTCGCTACTGTATTAAAATGGGTAGATCGTATCGGGTCGGATTTCGGATTTATATTTTATGTGCTGTATTTAATGGGTTGAAAATTAATGGTTGTTAGTTGTTGGTTTGTTTTGTTTGATTGGCTGTACAAGTGGGAAAAAATTGTGTGTTGCCTTCTATCTATACTACTATTATAAAAGGGGCTTGAGTTTCCTTCCTCCGACAAATCTTGTTCATCCATTCTACTTATTTTTTAATTATCTTGGCCGTTCATTCTATTTAAAAATATTTAATAAATCAAAAAATTCTCATCTATCTATACTACTATATAAAAGTGACTTGAGATTCAACTCTTAGCAAATCTTGACCGTTCGTTTATAAATTTTAAATTAATCTACAACGTTCATATATGACTCTTTAAATTCTTTCATTTATCGCTACTTATAAAATATTTAAATTTCATTAAATAAACTTGGCGTTTTCACTGCCGATAAGTTACATAAAAAGTTATTACTCTCCCCCCTTCAATTTTTTAATAAACAATTTCCAGTTCGATTTCACTGCCCAGCAGTTTCTTTTATACGAGCGTTTCACCGGCTTGCCGAAAAAAGGTTTGAAAATCTACCTCACGTTCTTTTCCCGCTAATTATTTGGGGATGAATCTACCATTTTCTTATTCTCTACTGCTTTGATTGAGTAGGTCGGATTTACGGGAGGCTTACGCTCTTTTTCTGGCCTTGCGCAGATTCGTGAAGAAGAATCATACGTAGATAATAATGACGAAGTCGACCTCCAGTGACGTTCTTTGCATTCGGCTTATGCAGCGACACCTACCAATATGAAGATTATTGTTCTCTATGTGGTTTCTATACTAACCATAAAATTTCGTTTCCATTCAACTCTTTCCTCTGATCAAGCGTGCTCTCTTGTGTAGGCACTGCAGTGCTTGAAGTTTGCCTCCGCATTCAAGTCACCAAAGAGAACAAGGAATTTAAGGACCTCCCACTAGAGCGTTCTTTTGCAGATTTTGTTCTTTGCAACCTTCTCCTCCATTTGGTGATAATGAACTTCCTAGGCTAAAGGCAAAATTGGCTTGGGATGGATCAAAATTACTTCCCAACTGTTTACATCGCCCATTTTGAATCCCAAAAACTTTTGATTGTTGTCCTGATAGCTTATGCTTCAGTCAATTATAAGATATCTATTTTTTTTTCCTTTTTAAACTATTTGATGAAACACACTGTTGCTTCGAGAGCACTTAGTTATTAGGACTGATTTATTTTTGAATAATAATAAAAAGATATTTACTTCACCAAAGCTTCCAATTCTTGCTTTCAATGTGGTCACAGATTTCTTCTATTCCTCGCTGGCTCGGGCACTGCCTCACCAAATTTTAGGAGAAGCCGAGGGGGCGCTCACTACTAGCTAATGTCAGTAATCTCTCACACATTGATTCACAGAGTCATCTTCCTCTCTACCTATATTATGATGCTTTTTATTTAAAAATTTTGAGATAATTATACTTTAATAATTTTATAATTTATCTTTTTATTTTTTATTTTTATTTTTTATTCACTTGCAATTTTATTATAAAAGTTGTTTTAGTTTTCCCAATATAAAAATTTAACCATTCATTCTTTATATTGAACCCATTTTACTTCATCTTTCATATTCATATCAACAAAATTTTATTCATGCCTAAATGTTCAGAATTTCACATATTTTTTATAAATGAAATTTTATTCATTTTCATTAATAAATTTTCATCATAGAATTATTCATAGCATTAATTTTAAGTATGGGCCCAATCTATATCTATACTATCTTCTATTATAAAAGAGGCTTGAGTTTCCACCCATAGTAAATCTTAGCCATTCATTTTTTTTTATTTAAATTATCTTGTCCCTTAATTGTATTATAAATCATTAATAAATTTAAAAAATAATACTTAAGTAATTTAATGCCCCTTAAATACACCTCATCAAAATTGATTTTAATTCTTCTAAATGCTTGAGTTTTCATCAGTTTTATTTAATTAATAACTGCATGACGTTTTAATTGCATTTAAGTAAGAACTAATTGTTGGAATGCCAAAGATTTTAATTGCATTTATTCTCATTTTATTTGTACATTTAATTTATTTTTAAACTTATTTAATTAAATGCATGACGTTTTAAATTTTAATTGCATTTATATAAGAGTTAATTGTTGAAAAGCCAAATATTTTAATTGCATGAAATGTTAATTGCATGAAATTGTTGAAATATTTATTATTTTAAATGTTAATTAATAAATAAGTGTAACCCTTTATATTCTCAGTTATTATTATACATTTGGTAACTCACATTAATTAATTATGAGTAATTAATACTCATGTCAAATATGACCATCCATCTAGCATTATTAGATGAATGCTTGGTATTCCATTTTAGAAATTAAAATCTCGAGGCAACACTTTGTATTCTCAATCATTATTATACTTTAAATTGTGAAACTTCTCACATTAAATATCTGAAATACGTTGCAGAACTCATTCATAAAGTCCAAACTGAAGAAGGGATCGCCAAAACTTGTTTGTAGCAGCGGAAAAAGAAAAAGCTCCCGGCCCTAGCGTGGTGATTAGAGTTTATCTTTGGCATTATAGATGAGTTAAGTAGTCAACAACTTTCATTGCTCTTCCATTTTTCAGGTACACATATGAGTTTTAACTCATATGTTACGAGGTAATACAACTTATGGCCATTCTAAACAAATAATAGTAGTTGTCTTTATTATTATACAAACGCTTCCAATAGGAAATAATATTTCGTAACCAAATTCAGCATTTTTTATCTTAGAAAATCATTGAAAAGAAGAAAACAAATCTTATTTGAATTAATGCAAAATTATATGCATGATGTTATATTATGTCAAAATTCTTCATCTTCTCTAAATCAATTAAAAAAAATACTTTAAGAAGAATTGAATTCTAAATAATACATTGAAATCTGTATAATAAAAAAAAATGAATTTTCATCAACATTTCTAATTACTTAAAAAAATGTCTTATTACTCAAAATTTTATAATTACAAAATATGTATTCATCTTCATTACAAATTTCTTAAAATAATTCAAATTATTTGGTGAAACAACACAATTATTTTTGCAGAAAACAAACTAATATTTATTTGTCAAAATTTTTCTTTTCAACACATAACTATTAAATTCTAAGAAAATTTGATACAAAGGGCATTTAATTATAATTATATGCATGCATTGAAGTTGATTGGATCATATCGGTTCTCTTTTGATAAATTTTTGATTTTCTATAGACACTCTTATGGAACAAGACTTAATTATTTCTTAAAATTCTATAGATATTCTTAAAATTACTTAAATTAAGAAAAATAATTTTTAGTATATTTAATTTGTAATTATATCATGCTATTTTATTTTCTTTCTAACACATATAATTTATTTATATGTTTAAATAATTCATATTTGAAAATCATTGTTCATATTTGTTGATGCATTTTTTTCAGTTCATATCAAAGAAACTAATTTATTTTCATTATTTATTATTTCAGTTGGCCAAAAAACCTATCATTATTTTATGGACAAGTATACATAAAGTTATTTGTTTGCATGTATATTTTGTAATTAATTGTGTAGATAGAATTTATTGAATTTTGCATGATATTTTTTTCATATTGATGTAATTATTTTAAATCGTCAACCTTATGAAATATGTGTTATTAATTTAGAATACTGATTTTTTTAATATCATTAATATATGTTACAATTGTAATTTTATTATTTTATTTTAGTCACTTTTGAACACATATTATTTATTAATAGTGAATTTTAATATTGTTTGTTTGCATCTACTTTTGAATAAAGGTAAGTAATATGCACTTTTTATTAATTAATTAGTTTGTGGTTATAAATGTTTATCATGGACAAAAAAATTTATCATAAAATATTATATAATATTTATTATTATAATCTCAATTACGATAATCTCTTTACTCTTTTTCATGTATTGTAGTTGGGATCATTAGCTCTTTAGATTTCTTTTGAGTTGTAATTGTAATTTTTTTAGCATTAGCGGACATTTGATCCCTTTAAAGACTAATTTTTTTATGAATTAACGCGTAGGCCCATTGGTGGATTTTTATAAAAAAAAAATTTGATAAAAAGATGAATGTTTAAAACTAGACAATATACATATTTCATGGGAAGACATAGATGCTTAATGGTGTTGTTTTTAATCACTTATTTAAAAGTTTTAATCATAATCATTTGTCTTATTTATTTATCAAAGTAATTTAGGTGCCTAACACTATTAGTGCTTATAAGGCTTTAAATAAATCATTAATATAATGAGATTAATACAAGTGTATTATTTTGCTATTTTTGTCTTTTTTTTATTTTAAATAATAAAAAGTTTAAATAATTATGTAAACTTATCCACACTTAATCCCTCACAAAAAGAAAACTTAGAATATTTTGAGTCAATTTTTGGCAAATGTCCATATTAGATAAAAAAGCTATAAAAATTTATTTTAAAAAAATCCACTTATAACAATGCAATGTCTAAATGTGATTTAAATATTCAAAGCTTCTTCACATCTTTTCTATTGGAAGTAAGTAAAGAAAATTGTTTTTATATGATCGGAACTATATTGGCTTGCATTCTTCAATTAAACACTGGGCGATAGCCAAAGGCTTATGCTTCTACTCAATCCAACGAAGGTCTACAAATATTTATGGATTTTTTATTATGTTATCTCATTATTCAATTGACATCTCTTTTGTTCATTTGATGAATTCACCAAGCTATAGAATAACAAGCAATTTCTTCTTACAACACAATTTGCATTGTTTTTGTATTTCGGAAAGCATTAGAAGTAATGTCACTAAAGCATTTCGTACAAGAGGTTGGATTATTTTTCTCCTACTCACCTTAGCCTCACTTGCAAGATTGAAAGTTTATTGAACTCTATGTATGGGACCTCATTGCTAATATATTGTTATATATGACTTATATTTTTATTTGGAAGTATGGTAATATACACAATTTACATTTTGAGAAGTCGTTAAACATATTGAAATCTTTATTATAGCTTGCATCACTCTCAAGCAAGGGAATTTGAAAATCTTCTCTTAGACTTGGATAAATGATAGTTCCTTGTGAGAAATTTTGGATAAATTGGCTTTCCATTGATAATATAATTAAAATAATTTAAATATAAAATTTTATTTTTAATTTTTTTTTCACGTGCATTTAATGCACGTGCAATAAAACTAGTTAAAGATAATGTTATGATAATCAACTATAAAATTTTAGTTCAATAAATTCTTATACTAAAAAGTCATTTTATAAAACAATAAGAAAGTTGTCACAAACGAAGCCTTAGTGGATGTCTTTGGCATATGTACTTGTCAAATTTTTTGCATTCAAGTGGTTTAATCATGACCATTTATGTGACAGGACTGGGACATTAGGATAGTAGGGATCTCAATATTCTCAAGATGTCCTTTCTCGTTGTTGAAAGATTTTTTCTTATTCTAAAGAAGTTATTTATCGAGAACCCTCTTCTAACTTTGATAGTTGCTCTCCATTTTTAACAGACTCTCTTAACCATGACATAATTTGATTTAGGAACATCTAAGTTTTAGCACACCTTAGGAGTAGTTTATCCTTGGTTATCTTAGGTGTATGCTTTCTAAAATCTTCTATTATGTTTATATATACAAGAGATTGTAGAAAGGAGGAGATTATTAATGAATATTAATCTTTTTTTGAAGCTTTAAACTTGTGTTTGTTCCTTGGATTGGGTATCCTTCTAGCTTGTCCAACTCTTCTGTCGATCCACTACATCATAATTCATCTCAGTCTCATGAGGTTTTCAAATGAAAATTCCAATAAGATGGCTTCCACATTGATAATTTATTTTAATGCCACCCCTAATCACATATCAAATTCCTCATAACTATCACATGATTATTCAAATCTCATATTAAAAACTATTGCAGCTCCAAAATTATTAATAACAGTAATTAATGGCGCCTACACTTCTTATTCAACTCAAATATGGACCAGCTAATCTTCACAACTCATTACTTCAGGTATATTGTTTTGAACTTACAAGATTTAAGCTATCACAATATTAACCGTCATTGAGGACAACACTCTCCTTATAAAACCCTTTGAAGAGCTATAGGAAGGCATATGTCAAGTGAGCTAAATTCACTATGTAAACTTATAGTTTCAAAAATATTAGAGTATGCAATCACTCGCTAGACATCAATGTGGATCACCTATCAAGACATGAACCAAATAAATTCTCTTAAATTGAAAATTTATCTTTCCTTAAAACTTGTGCATTGATTAGAGCTCAAATTGATAAAAATTTGCATTTCAAAATTTTAAGTTTGCTTGAAATTAACTGTAGAGGCTTAATTAGGCTCGGAATTGCCAAAATTAAGTTAAAAATATTAACAAAATAATGAAATATTTGTTTTCAAGCTCAAAATCAAATACAAACTAGGTTGGAATGAGTGTGAGTATGAAAGCATGTCAGTGCAACTATGCGTGCAGGCATGCATTCATTTATAAGAATACATACTTAAATAAAAGGTAAAAAATATTTTAAACTACAAAAGGACCTCGGCTCAAGTGGCAGTGGCATTTATTAGGCAAACACTAGGTGAGAACAATGGCTTTTAGGATTGGTTTTTCTTTGAAATTGTTTAATGCACGTGCAATAAAACTAGTTAAAGATAATGTTATGATAATCAACTATAAAATTTTAGTTCAATAAATTCTTATACTAAAAAGTCATTTTATAAAACAATAAGAAAGTTGTCACAAACGAAGCCTTAGTGGATGTCTTTGGCATATGTACTTGTCAAATTTTTTGCATTCAAGTGGTTTAATCATGACCATTTATGTGACAGGACTGGGACATTAGGATAGTAGGGATCTCAATATTCTCAAGATGTCCTTTCTCGTTGTTGAAAGATTTTTTCTTATTCTAAAGAAGTTATTTATCGAGAACCCTCTTCTAACTTTGATAGTTGCTCTCCATTTTTAACAGACTCTCTTAACCATGACATAATTTGATTTAGGAACATCTAAGTTTTAGCACACCTTAGGAGTAGTTTATCCTTGGTTATCTTAGGTGTATGCTTTCTAAAATCTTCTATTATGTTTATATATACAAGAGATTGTAGAAAGGAGGAGATTATTAATGAATATTAATCTTTTTTTGAAGCTTTAAACTTGTGTTTGTTCCTTGGATTGGGTATCCTTCTAGCTTGTCCAACTCTTCTGTCGATCCACTACATCATAATTCATCTCAGTCTCATGAGGTTTTCAAATGAAAATTCCAATAAGATGGCTTCCACATTGATAATTTATTTTAATGCCACCCCTAATCACATATCAAATTCCTCATAACTATCACATGATTATTCAAATCTCATATTAAAAACTATTGCAGCTCCAAAATTATTAATAACAGTAATTAATGGCGCCTACACTTCTTATTCAACTCAAATATGGACCAGCTAATCTTCACAACTCATTACTTCAGGTATATTGTTTTGAACTTACAAGATTTAAGCTATCACAATATTAACCGTCATTGAAGACAACACTCTCCTTATAAAACCCTTTGAAGAGCTATAGGAAGGCATATGTCAAGTGAGCTAAATTCACTATGTAAACTTATAGTTTCAAAAATATTAGAGTATGCAATCACTCGCTAGACATCAATGTGGATCACCTATCAAGACATGAACCAAATAAATTCTCTTAAATTGAAAATTTATCTTTCCTTAAAACTTGTGCAGTGATTAGAGCTCAAATTGATAAAAATTTGCATTTCAAAATTTTAAGTTTGCTTGAAATTAACTGTAGAGGCTTAATTAGGCTCGGAATTGCCAAAATTAAGTTAAAAATATTAACAAAATAATGAAATATTTGTTTTCAAGCTCAAAATCAAATACAAACTAGGTTGGAATGAGTGTGAGTATGAAAGCATGTCAGTGCAACTATGCGTGCAGGCATGCATTCATTTATAAGAATACATACTTAAATAAAAGGTAAAAAATATTTTAAACTACAAAAGGACCTCGGCTCAAGTGGCAGTGGCATTTATTAGGCAAACACTAGGTGAGAACAATGGCTTTTAGGATTGGTTTTTCTTTGAAATTGTTTCCCCTCATGTAGGTTTAGTGATTTACCCACCGAAGCTTAACTCGGTTGGTGGGCGTGCTTGGTTGGGAACCCCCCATCCCAAGTTCGATTCCCTCGAGCAGTAGTCGACCCTTAAGTGGGGGCTCCAAAGCGCCGACTATGGGTTTGTGGCCTGGGTGGCCCATTAGGTCGGTCGGAGTTTACGGACCACCAAGCACGCTCGACGAAGTCGGGTGTGGCAGCGGACGGTTCCTCGTCATAAAAAAAATAAATAAATAAGTTTAGTGATTGCATTTATTGAGGCTTTTTTATGCAATATCGCCCAACATGATTGGATTTTTCTATATCGTTGTTTCTCGATTTTGCATGAGTCCGAACCTGTTTTTCATTGTGGGTTTTTAGTGCAATCTCCTACTTATTGAACTATGGGCTTAAATCAAATTAGTTTTTTCTCTTTTCTTTTTTATTAGTTTAAAATATACTAATTCTTTCATTTGTTAGCTTCAATCCTATTATAATCATTATTGTGCATGTCGTTTCTTAAGAAAACTTATTGATATTAATTGCAACATAATTTGAGCTCAAAACGACTTTAACACAAATGAGTCAAGTTCAAGCTTAAGTTTTGAGATCGAGTCGAGCTCAAGCCCAATATAACTTAGAGAAGTTGACATCGGGTTCAACTCAACTCATTTACAGCTTTAACTTAACGTGTTTAAAATTTTAGATCTCCATTAATTTTTTTGCATTGGATGCATTTAATGAGATATAATCATATGACTGATTCTACTATTGAATTTGGTGGAAATGATGCTTTTGGATTTTTTATTGCACTTATTTTCTTCATTAGAGAGGTTGATAATTATTTTAGTATGTGTTTTTTCCTTTATTTAAAGATTATACAAACTATTTTTGATGAGTGTTGATAGCCTTATCAATGATTATTTATATTATTACTGTTGAAGTTGATGATCGGCGATCAGCTCACCTGTAAAATAGAGAAACGAAGCAAGTGCAAGAAGAAGAAGATGAAAGCTAAAAGTGTAAAGTTACTGTTCATCTTCTTTGCCTTAGTGAACTCATTACACTAAGAATATAAAGTGCAAGGCTGTTAGTAATCAACGGTTCATGATGCACAACATTGATCAAATGGTGGAAATAAAATAAGTACAGGAATAAGCAGAGAAAGGCAGAAAAAGTGGAGGAATGGCAGATAGTGTAGCCGACTAATCATTTTGCCTTATCATCCTCCCTCAAGGTGACAATGGGAAGCTGCATTGTCAACTTGTTGATGAGATACGAGTGCCGAGTCGAGCTCGGGGCTTTTGTGAAGATATCGGCTGGTTGTTCCTAGGAGCATATGTGGTGAACTGTGATAAATTGTGATCGGATACAGTCACGAATGAAGTGAAAATCAATTTCAATATGTTTAGTTCTTGCATGAAAAATTGAATTGTTTGCTAGTGCAAGAGCGGAAACATTATCACAGTATAACTTTATAGGAGCAGCTTGTGGAATTTGAAATTCTGCTAGCAACCGTCGTAGCCAAATGATGTCACACGCAGCAGTAGAGAGAGCTCTATACTCTACTTCCGTAGAGGATCTAGCAATAGAGGACTATTTCTTAACAGTCCATGAAATAAAGGTGGAGCCGAGAAATGCACAATACTCGGTTACCGAGCCTCGGTTAACTGGATCAGTGGCCTAGTCTGAGTCTGCAAATCCTGTAAGTTCAAGAGCAGATCGAAGTATAGGTAGTCCAAGCGAAATGCTACCTTTGATATACCTGATAACTCTTTTAATAAGTTGATAATGGACTGTGAGAGGTTTGTGCATATGTTGACATAGATAATTAACGGCATAGGAGAGGTCAGGACGAGTGATCGTCAAGTATTGAAGTGCTTCGATGATTTGCCTGTAATGATCTGGACGGTCATAAGGAGTTTCGGAGGCTAGAGCTGATGCAAATTTGGTTGGCAAAGGTGTGAGAACAGGTTTGCAGTCCGCCATTGCTGCCTTCTGTAGAATCTCAGTTGCATAGGTAGATTGTGTTAAATGGAGACCGTCCGGATTGTAAGAGACCTGCAAGCCAAGAAAGTGATGCAACCGACCAAGATTTCGCATAGAAAACTGGATTGTAAGGCAAGTAACATTTTATCCAACTAAATAGAGGAATTGCTAGTGAGCAAAATGTCATCTACATAGACTAGAATGTAGATTTGAACAGAGTGTTTATGAAGCAAGAGAAGTGATGGATCAGTAGTGCTGGACCGAAACCCATACTGAATAAGATAAGAAGAAAAGGTTGCAAACCACTATCTCGGAGCTTGTTTAAGGCCATAAAGTGCTTTCTTTAATAAACAGACATGAGTTGGATATTGTTTGTCCATGAAGCCTGGAGGTTGCTTCATATAAACGGTCTCTTGAAGTTTTCCATGAAGGAAGGCATTAGAGACATCTAATTGAAGGATAGGCCAATCCTTTGTAACAGCTATGGTTAGTAGAAGTCTAATTGTGGGAAATTTAACAACAGGATTGAAGGTTTCATTGTAATCTGTGCCAAATTCCTGCTTGAAACCTTGCGCGGCGAGGCGAGCTTTGTATCATGCAATTGAACCATTGGCATGATATTTAGTTTTGTATAACCATTTGGAGCCCAACATAGTGGCATCCGAAGGTACTGACACAAGTGTCCATGTACCTTGATTTTGCAGAGCTTCTAGTTCCCGACTCATTTCATCTCTCCACACCGCATATTTAGAGGCTTGTGAAAATCCAGTAGGGGCAATAGGAATAAGAAGATGTTGCAGATCAAAAATCTTTGTTGGTTTAAGGTGTACGGTTTGTGCTCTTGTAACCATGGTATGCTTAGGATTTAGGGAACCAACTAAATTAGGAGGAGGCGTAGGTTCTGTGGATGGGAAAGTAAGTTGAGGTGAGGTAGAAGATGGTGTGACATCTGTTGAAGATGTAGGTGGAGCAGCTGTTGTAGAGTTTGTGTTGGAAGTTATAGGTGAATTATGGAACGGGGTAGGATGTATAGTGGAAACAGGAATCAGAGTAGTTGGAGTATAATGTGGAGTTGTTGGTGTGGGATCTGGTGTAGAGGTGGATGAAATTGATTTGAAAGGAAAGATAGACTCATGAAAATGTACATGTCGAGAGACATAGACAATAGATAATTGGAGATCAAGGCACTTATATCCCTTTGTGTTTGGAGCATAGCCAAGAAAAATGCATGGTTTAGATCTCGGTGCTAGTTTGTGAGAGAGATGTGAGTTGAAAAGTGGATAACATAAACAACCAAATACACGTAGATGATTGTAATCAGGTGGGCGTTGATAAAGAATTTTATATGGAGAGACATGATGTGTGTTGGAGGAGGGCAGTCTGTTAATCAAGTAGAGAGCAGTAGTGTAATATCTCGTTTCCTTACTGTTCCTCTCTGATTTGGATTTTCCTCCCAGAATCGGCCAGGACGAAGTTTGGATCGTCCAGGCCGATCAGTGCATTGAAAACAGCTGATTTCTGGAGCAAATTCTGGACAGAATCGTCCAGGACGATATTGAGATCGTCCAGGACGATTTGCACTGTTCCTAAAATCGTCCTGATCATCGCCCTGGAGTATCGGCCAAGACGACCAGAATTGGTCTGATCGTCCAGGCCGATCGAGACGATCGGCCAGGCCGATCCATGTATGATATAAGGAAATGAGCTCGTTTTGAGGAGAGAGAAAATCTAAAATAAAAATCAGATATTTTGTAGAGAGAGAAAGAGAAAGGAAAGAGAAGAGGAAACTGGTTTTCGGAGACCGCGGAGCGCTTTTCGTCCGACGCTGCTGTTGGGGAAAGTGAAGATCTCGTGGTAAGGACTCCGAACCCTGTTTCTGTTTTCAGAGATTTTGTGTTTTGACCGAGATATGATTTGTTTTGTGTTTTCGTAGTCGACTTTTCGACCTGATTTTGATTTGACAAGACTTTCACCGCACAACTTTTAGTATGTCATAGATATGATTATTGTACACGATTTGACTGTATTCTACGAAGATTTTACCGGTCGGAATTGATTCTACGAGATTTTAATCGAATTCTACGTGATTTTAATCGAATAGAAAATAATCGGGACTTGATTTGATTTGATTTCTATAGGATAATAGTCTTGTATTGATGTTATTGATATTCCTTTGTAATTTGGATAGATTTGGAAACTGTGTCTTTTTGCAGGATTTTTGTGTAAATTTGACCGACTACCGTTATGCTGCCCGATTTTCGTACATTTCCTGAATTGTATGAAATTGATAGATTGATTAGATATGGATATGACTATTGATATGATTGCTTTAATATTGACTATTGAATTGCTTATTGATTGAATTGACTATTGATACTGATCGCAAGTGGAACCTGGTTGAACATTGGTGGAGATTGATATTGATACCTGTACAGGATGGTGGGCCGACGGGCTTTCCTTTAAACATTGATTATTGATTATTGAAGGGAGATATAAGGAATTTATTGATATGCCGACGGGCGAAAAGAGTGACGGCTCTTATTGATTGAACCAATGTATTATCTACAACAGCAATATGGATTCTACAACAGCAACATAGCCAGTAGATTGTACTTGTTCAGTATATTGTATTGAATTGCATGTTTACTGTTTTGTTTTATAGATTCCTGCTTTATCGACTTTGATTGGATTTACTAGATCGTACGATTTCATTGATTTCACTGATTGATTTCTGTGCATCGACATTGAGCATTGATATAGAAATGGATGGATATAGATATTGCATTGATAGCATGGACATCGTACTACTGCTTATAGATTCATTGATATTGCTGCCTATAGACTTATAGATTCACTGTCGCTACTGTTCTTCACTGTATTGACTGTTTTATTGATTCATTGCTTCGTATCGCCTTTCTCGATTGATTTCAATTGAATAGATCGTATTGATTTGATAGCATCGATTTGATTGACGACGTTGATTGATTTAGTTGATTGATTGAATTGATTTATCGTATTGCCTGCCGCTAGCATTGACTGGTTTTATCGACTATTGATTTCCGCTGCATTGACTCATTGACCATTGATTGATTCAGATTGATAGATTGACATGCATATTGATTACATTGCCGTGCTCTGATTTCAGTTATAGGTATTAGGTGACCTGCTGGGCTTTGTAAAGCTCATTATATGTGGTTGATATTTTCAGGTCAGGGCTCGGGAGCAGGAGATAGGCATTGATCCAGATCTACAGGTTTTTAGTTCTTTTGATAGATAGTTGATTCTTTTGTACTCAGGACAGGATAGCTTTTCTACTTGTATTGATAGTGTAGTTCCTGAGTATTGTGCATGATGTTTTGAGTTATGAATCGACAGTTATATTGATGTTTTAACTTTTAGAAATGTTTGTTAGAGTGCTTACTGAAGGATTTATAGATAACTCTGGTAAATTGTTGCGAATTGATCGACATTCTTTCCAAGTTAGATTCTGGGGCGCGACAAGTTGGTATCAGAGCAATGTTATTGGAAGAATGGATTGTCACCAGAGTTGTAGGTTTGGATTGAGAGATTGGGTAGATTGGGTAGCTTTAAGAGCTTCATTGGCATACATCATTGCATGTGTGTATCATTTGTTCTGAATTGTGCAGGTGAAAAGATATGGATCCTCCGGCAGAATCCAGTGTACCAAATGAGCAACACAGCGCATCTCCAGCACCTTCAGAGAGTATGATGCAGTTAGCTACTGCGATTGCACATGTTATGGGGGATGCTCAGAGCAAGATGAGTGGGAGCAAAGAGGAAGAAGTTGACAGACATTTACATATGTTCCACAAGCTGAAGCCTCCGTTGTTCAAAGGGGCTGTAGGACCACAGGCTGCTGAGGATTGGATAATGAGGATAGAGAAGATTTTTGATAGCATGCAGTGTCCGGGGAACAGGAAAGTACCATTGGCAGTATTCATGTTGGAGAGTGAGGCAGAGAGATGGTGGATCGGACAGCAGAGAGAGAAATTCCAGGGGAAGACCAATGCTGAGATCACCTGGGATGAGTTCACTACAGTGTTCAGGATGTGGTTCGTACCACCGTCAGCTCAGCGACAGATGCAGGAAGCATTCATGAGATTGGAGCAAGGCCGCAAGTCAGTGATGCAGTACGAGTCCGAGTTTACTGCACTTGCGAGGTACGCTGCTCACTTGATTCCTACTGCCGAAGACAAGTGTTATAGATTTCTGCACGGATTGAATAGAGAGCTGAGGCAACCACTAGTACCTTTCCGGATCCATGAGTTTTCTGAGCTAGTGGAGCGAGCCCGATTGATAGAAATTGATTTGGCGACACCAGTATCGAGGTACGAGGATACCAGGAGGAGGAGAGATGACGTACGACGAGATGATTCCAGAGATAGAGAGAAGAGAAGCAGGTATGAGGGTTCGAAGGGATCTGCATCGGGATCTGCGTCACGATCTGCATCGATAGTATCATCTGGTGGTTCTGGCACGTGCAGTCATTGTGGTAGACGACATGCAGGTCAGTGCTACCTATTGACGGGACAGTGTTTTCACTGTGGACAGCAAGGACACAGAGCAGCAGAGTGTCCTCAGAAAGGACTGGATGGAAGGACTGGTTCTGGCACGGGTACAGGACAGCAGAGGACTGTTGGCTCGAGAGCCTACAGTGAGAGATCAGGGAACCGGATGGATGATAGGACTGTCAGAGACCAGAGGGAGACAGTTGCGCCACGACCTCCAGTGGTGCCACGCATCTACAGTCTACAGAGTTTACAGCATCAGGATCAGCAACGACCAGAAGATTCTACTGGTAAGATTGATTTGACTAACCGATTGATATTGACATATGAACATCGCATATTGACATTTGATTGATTGCATTGTGTGTTCTGTATGGATTTCGACGAGTTTTGTTTTGGATTTGGATTTGATCGATTTGGTTTGCTTCGTGTTTTGCTTCGTACCTTTAGGGAAATGTCGGGACGACATTTTTCTAAGGTGGGGAGATTGTAATATCTCGTTTCCTTACTGTTCCTCTCTGATTTGGATTTTCCTCCCAGAATCGGCCAGGACGAAGTTTGGATCGTCCAGGCCGATCAGTGCATTGAAAACAGCTGATTTCTGGAGCAAATTCTGGACAGAATCGTCCAGGACGATATTGAGATCGTCCAGGACGATTTGCACTGTTCCTAAAATCGTCCTGATCATCGCCCTGGAGTATCGGCCAAGACGACCAGAATTGGTCTGATCGTCCAGGCCGATCGAGACGATCGGCCAGGCCGATCCATGTATGATATAAGGAAATGAGCTCGTTTTGAGGAGAGAGAAAATCTAAAATAAAAATCAGATATTTTGTAGAGAGAGAAAGAGAAAGGAAAGAGAAGAGGAAACTGGTTTTCGGAGACCGCGGAGCGCTTTTCGTCCGACGCTGCTGTTGGGGAAAGTGAAGATCTCGTGGTAAGGACTCCGAACCCTGTTTCTGTTTTCAGAGATTTTGTGTTTTGACCGAGATATGATTTGTTTTGTGTTTTCGTAGTCGACTTTTCGACCTGATTTTGATTTGACAAGACTTTCACCGCACAACTTTTAGTATGTCATAGATATGATTATTGTACACGATTTGACTGTATTCTACGAAGATTTTACCGGTCGGAATTGATTCTACGAGATTTTAATCGAATAGAAAATAATCGGGACTTGATTTGATTTGATTTCTATAGGATAATAGTCTTGTATTGATGTTATTGATATTCCTTTGTAATTTGGATAGATTTGGAAACTGTGTCTTTTTGCAGGATTTTTGTGTAAATTTGACCGACTACCGTTATGCTGCCCGATTTTCGTACATTTCCTGAATTGTATGAAATTGATAGATTGATTAGATATGGATATGACTATTGATATGATTGCTTTAATATTGACTATTGAATTGCTTATTGATTGAATTGACTATTGATACTGATCGCAAGTGGAACCTGGTTGAACATTGGTGGAGATTGATATTGATACCTGTACAGGATGGTGGGCCGACGGGCTTTCCTTTAAACATTGATTATTGATTATTGAAGGGAGATATAAGGAATTTATTGATATGCCGACGGGCGAAAAGAGTGACGGCTCTTATTGATTGAACCAATGTATTATCTACAACAGCAATATGGATTCTACAACAGCAACATAGCCAGTAGATTGTACTTGTTCAGTATATTGTATTGAATTGCATGTTTACTGTTTTGTTTTATAGATTCCTGCTTTATCGACTTTGATTGGATTTACTAGATCGTACGATTTCATTGATTTCACTGATTGATTTCTGTGCATCGACATTGAGCATTGATATAGAAATGGATGGATATAGATATTGCATTGATAGCATGGACATCGTACTACTGCTTATAGATTCATTGATATTGCTGCCTATAGACTTATAGATTCACTGTCGCTACTGTTCTTCACTGTATTGACTGTTTTATTGATTCATTGCTTCGTATCGCCTTTCTCGATTGATTTCAATTGAATAGATCGTATTGATTTGATAGCATCGATTTGATTGACGACGTTGATTGATTTAGTTGATTGATTGAATTGATTTATCGTATTGCCTGCCGCTAGCATTGACTGGTTTTATCGACTATTGATTTCCGCTGCATTGACTCATTGACCATTGATTGATTCAGATTGATAGATTGACATGCATATTGATTACATTGCCGTGCTCTGATTTCAGTTATAGGTATTAGGTGACCTGCTGGGCTTTGTAAAGCTCATTATATGTGGTTGATATTTTCAGGTCAGGGCTCGGGAGCAGGAGATAGGCATTGATCCAGATCTACAGGTTTTTAGTTCTTTTGATAGATAGTTGATTCTTTTGTACTCAGGACAGGATAGCTTTTCTACTTGTATTGATAGTGTAGTTCCTGAGTATTGTGCATGATGTTTTGAGTTATGAATCGACAGTTATATTGATGTTTTAACTTTTAGAAATGTTTGTTAGAGTGCTTACTGAAGGATTTATAGATAACTCTGGTAAATTGTTGCGAATTGATCGACATTCTTTCCAAGTTAGATTCTGGGGCGCGACAAGTAGTAAGAGCTTCGAGTCAGAATTTGGAAGGGAGATTGGCATTGAACAGTAGAGCCAGAACCGTCTCAAGGAGATGGCGATGTTTTCGTTCGATAATGCCGTCTTGTTGAGGAGTATAGGGGCACGATAGTTGGTGTATTATGCCAAAATTTTGTAGATGAGTTTGATGAGTTTTATTTACATATTCTCCGCCATGATCAGTGCGAAGAATTTTAATGGATTCTTGAAATTGATTTTCTACAAGTGATTTAAATTGTAGAAATACAGAGCAAACTTCATATTTGTTATGTAATTGATATATCCAAGAATAATGTCTAAAATCATCCACAAATATAACATAATAACGGTAAGATTGCATTGATAGAAATGGAGAAGGACCCCATACATTGCTGTGAATAAGTTCTAAACACTTGGTAGAAGTAGAAGTAGATAACGAGAAGGGAAGCCTAGTACACTTTGCTTGAGAACAAGCAGTACAATGATGAGAAGTAGGACTAGTAATACTAGAGAAACTAGATGTTAAACGACTATGAGTTGCAACCAATGGATGTCCCAATCGTTGATGCCACAGGGATGAGACTTGTGTTGAGGCAAGTAAAGCTGAAGCAGTAGATGACCGAGACTGAAAGGAAGATGATGATCTAATTGGGTAGAGGCCATGACGATTGGGTCCATGGAGAAGTGTCATGTTGGTCCGGGAGTCCTTGATAGCATAACCATGAGAATCAAGAAGCACATAACAGAGGTTATCATTAGTGAGCTTATGAATGGAGAGTAAATTGTGTGATAATTTAGGAACGTGAAGGATGTGAGGAAGGTGGAGCTTACGATACGGGGTGGGTAATAAGCCTTGGCCAGTATTTGCAATGCGAAGCTGTTGACCATTACCAACCTGCACTTGAGATGATCCGGTATACGTCTGAGTGTTATGCAGCTGAGTCGGGTTGGAGGTAAGGTGCTCGGTGGCTCCAGAGTCCAAAAACCATTCAATATTTGTAGGTGAATCTGTGGTGATGTATGCTTGTGGTGCAGTATTATAAGCAGGATCATGGCGATACCAACAATTAACTGCTAAGTGCCCTGTTTTTCCACAAATTTGACAGTCAATATTGATGCTCGGACGTCGACCACCACGAGTCGCTGTGTTTGATCGTCCAGGAGAAGTTCGTCCAGAGCCTCTTCCAGCAGATGAGCATCCTGGAGAGGATTGTCCACAATACAGAGATGAAGAGGATGATCTGCCTCGATAAGAACCTCGTGTAGCTGTTAAAGCAAAATTTGGATCGGTGGAAGAATGCGAGGTTGTATCATGATGAAAATCAGCATTGACATGTAGTTCTTCAGAACAAAGTAAGGCATAAAAATCATCCAGTTTAATTGGTTCAGTTGATTGCGAATAATGGCCTTGAATGACTGATATGTAGAAGGTAATCCCTTCAATGTATAGAGAATGAGATCTTCTGTGTTAATGGATGTGCCAGCAGCAGATATAACATCTAATTTGGATTTAATATCAGACAGGTATTGAAACATAGTTTTGTCTCCCAGCTGCAATTGATGAAGTTCATTTTTAAGCTGTAACAGCCTGGTTCGGTTTGTGGACTGCAACCGCAGGTTCAGTGTTGTCCAGATCTCATGGGTAGATTCAATATTCAATATGTACGGAAGTAGTGAAGGAGATACAATAGAGTATATTGCTGAAGCAAGGTGTTGATCTATCAGCATCCAAGTTTGGTAGAGAGGGTTTGGCACATTGGTGCCATTGCTGGCGAGAACCTCCTGTGCATGTTTTACTATAGCACCCGTGAGGTATCCTTCATAGCTGTTAGCAGAAAACAGCTTTAGTAGTTGAGATTTCCAGAGAAGGTAATTGTCTGTAGTAAGTTGAACTGTGACCATAGTTTTAACATTGGCCATGAAGAACTTTAGTTGAGGGGGAATAGTTGTAACATCAAAAATCTGCTCCAGGATCGTCCAGGACGATCTGGATCGTCCTGGGACGATCTGGATCGTCCTGGGACGATCAGTTGAAATGAAGCTCCAGAATCTGTCCAGAAGTGTTCCAGGTGATTTCCTGTAGGCATCGTCCAGGCCGATTGGGGACATCGGCCAGGCCGATTGGCACTGTAGAAAATATCGGCCAGACAACAGCCCTGGGAGGATTCAAGGACGATCCTTTTGGTCGGATCGTCCCGGGACGATGTGGCGATCGGCCGGGCCGATCTGTGTATTATAAAGCTGATTTCAGTCGTTTTGAAGAGAGAGAAAAATCAGAAAAATAAAAATAAATATCTGAGGAGAGAGAAAGTCGAGGGCATTTGTGGAAAAGTGGATTTTCGGACGACGCGGAGCCGTTTTCGTTCGAAGAGACTGTTCAGGATATTGCTGTGCACGAGGTAAGACACATTCCGCTTTTCTCGATTTTCAGTTCCGTCGCGTTTGGCGGTATTTTCTGTCCGGATTTCGTTTCCGTTACGATTTTTCGTCCGTATCTTTTGATTGGTTCAGTTTTTACCGCATAACTTTCCGTATATTGTTGACGTGCCGAGTGTGCACATTTTGGTTATTTTCCGAAGATTTTTGTCCGGGTATTTTTGATTCGGCGATGTTTTTCGTAGACTACAATTTTCTGTGAAATTATAAATTCTCTGTGCAGTAGAACAAATGTTCTGGAATGCAATTATCTATATTCTGTGCGAATTTGATGAAATTTTCTTTGCAGGAAATTTTGTGTAAATTCTGTCTACTGCCGTTGTGCTGCCCGATTTTTGTCTGATTTCTGATTTGTCCGGATTTCTTCTGAATTGAAATGCTATGTGAATAAGCTATAAAAAGGGAGGTATAAGGGGCCTGAATCCTATGAGATTCAGTTAGTGTCTGGGAAATCTGAAATGAGCTCAAATCTGAAATCTGATATCTGTTTTGTTCCGGATCCGATGAATTCTGTTCTGGTGCTATAAGCACATCTGTTCTGGTGCCGTGAGCACAAAGGGAGGCATAATGGGCCTGGATCCTATGAGATTCAGTCAGTGTCTGGGAAGGGAGGCATAAGGGGCCGGAATCCGTAGAGATTCCGTTAGTGTCCGGGCATTTAGCTATGAATGACATATGTATCTGTTCTGTTTTCTGTATCTGTTATGTACGCTGTACGCAATTGTGGTTCTGATATGATATGATCTGCAAGTTCTGATTTCTGATTTCTGTATAATTCTGACTCTGTTGATTTATTCTGTTCTGTGATCTGATCTGTACGACTCTGATTCTGATTTGATATCAGTCCGTATAAGTTTTGATTTTCGATTCTGTTCTGATTCGAGATCCGATTCTGTTCCAATTTCTGATCTGATTTCTGTCTGATGAGTTTGGTTTTGGTTTCTGAGAATTCAGATTGGTGGTTTGTTGCTTTGCTGAGCTGTTGAGCTCACTCTTGTTTTCTTGTGGTTTTCAGGTTCTGGGAAAGGGAAGGAAGTCCAGGACTAGAGTCAGAGTTCTGATCCGTATAGGTATACTTTTGATTTTTGTACAGTCATGGCTTTTCTGATCTGTCTTTCTTTCCGTTCAAAAGCCATGTACTGTATTTGTAGATGATTGTTTTGAGGAAAAGAAAGGAAATATAAATATTTTATTTCGCTGTATTTGGTGACTTATAGTAGCTCTGTTGTTCTGTGTTTGTGTGTCTGTTGAGTTTAAGTAGTTGGAAGATCAGTTCAGTAACCAAATTCCAAAGCCAGATCCTGGATCAGAAGGTTATGTCGCGATCCGGCTCGGGCGGGATCCGTCCCCGTCGGGTCGGGTCGTGACAAACTTTAGTGGTATCAGAGCTCTGGTTTTGGAAACTGGTTGGATTGTAAAACAGAGCTCTAGGAAGTGATCAGTGAGTCTGTCGGGGGTAGTTTTGGGTCGTTTGGCTTTTTATTGTGTTGTTTTTGTGTTGTTTTTGTAATAGTTTTCCGAATTTTCTGGATTTTTCTGTATGGATCAGCCAGACCCAGACATGACAGACGGGCAGAGTGCCAGTCAGGCAGCACCAGTGGGGAGTACAGCCCTAGTGGTCAGTGCAGATACATTGTCTCAGTTTGCTTCGCTGGTTGCTCAGATGATGAGCGAGACTCAGAGCAGAGCTTCTACTGTTAGATCTGAGGACATTGATCGACACCTGCAGTTATTTTTGAGGTTGAAGCCTCCGAGATTTGAGGGCGCTGTTGAGCCCAGAGCAGCCGAGGAGTGCCTGAGGAGATTGGAGAAGACTTTTGATGGAATGCAGTATCCTGCAGATAGGAAGGTTCCGTTGGCAGTTTTTCTGTTGGATGGAGAGGCTGAGCACTGGTGGGAAGGCCAGCAGGCAGCCAGATTTCAGGGCCGACTGAAATCTTTGATTACCTGGGAAGAGTTCACTGAAGTGTTCCGAGATTGGTTTGTTCCCCCTTCTGCACGACAGCAGATGCAGGAGAGTTTTCTGAGACTTGTTCAGGGGAGCAAGACGGTGATGCAGTACGAGGCTGAGTTTACTGCATTAGCCAGGTACGCTCCGCAGCTGGTTAGCACTTCTGCTGAGAGGTGTTACAGATTTCTGAGGGGATTACGAGATACTTTGAGGCAGCCCTTGATACCGTTCCGGATTACTGATTTCTCTGAGCTTGTGGAGCGAGCTCGTCTGATAGAGAACGATCTGATGGCTACTCAGCAGCGGTGGACTGCGAGTAGGAAGAGATTTGGAGGTGAGGCTTCTGGCAGTGGTTCCTCTGGAAAGAGGAGATTTGTTTCCGGCTCAGGATCTGGAGACTCCAGGAGGAGCGGAGGGTCGTCTGGTACTGCTACCAGCACGACGAGTTTTGGATCAGTTAGTACGGCACCTGTGTGCCAGACTTGTGGACGACGACACTTTGGCCAGTGCTACAGGATAGCTGGTCTTTGTTTCAGATGTGGTCAGCCGGGACATAGGATTGCAGAATGTCCACAGACTGGATTTGATCGGTGTTCTGAGTACCGATCTGAGGGTTTTGTCAGACCTGCCGGTTCAGTAGGAAGACCGAGGACTGTTCCTCCTTGCCCTGAGGGATTTTCTGGTAGAGGTGGTAGTACTAGTTCGGGACCACGGAGACCACCTACGACTTCCTCTGAGCAAAGTAGTTCTATTGCTTCAGCTCCTGTTCCAGTTCAGCCACGAGTTTACAGCCTGAGTCAGCAGGAGGCTCGTGATGCTCCGGATGTGGTGACATGTATGATTTACATTTCTGATCAGCCCTGTCGTGTTTTGTTTGACTCTGGAGCGAGCCATTCTTTTCTGTCCGAGCACTGTTTTGAGCTTTTGCATTTGGATTCGGTTTCTCTGGCGATTTCTCTTTCTGTGATTTTACCGGCTGGAAGTAATTTGATTGCCCGCAAGTTTTGTTTGTGTGAGATTGACATTGCTGGCAAGAGTGGAAATCTAGCCTGATTTTGTTGCCGATTTCTTCGTATGATGTGATTCTGAGCATGGATTGGCTGAGTCTGTATAAAGCTCAGATTGACTGTCTGAAGAAGCAAGTGAGTTTGCTTGTGGCTGGAGAGGGAGTTGTATTTCAGGGATTACGAGGTGTTCTCTCCAGTCTGATTTCTGCGTTGGAGGTGAGCAGAATGTGGAAGAAAGGATGCCCAGTATTTTTGGCTTCGGTGCGGGATCTGAACCTGGAGGTTGGTTCTGTTTCTGAGATCCCAGTGGTACGGGAGTTTGTTGATGTTTTTCCTGAGGAGTTGGTTGGTTTACCTTCGGATAGAGATGTGGAGTTCTCTATCGATGTTTTTTTGGGTACAGCTCCTATATCAAAAGCTCCGTACAGGATGACACCGAAAGAACTTTCTGAGTTGAAAGTTCAGCTTCAGGAGTTGGTTGACAGAGGTTTTGTCCGTCCTAGTGTTTCACCTTGGGGAGCACCTGTTCTGTTTGTGAAGAAGAAGGACGGGACACTCCGTATGTGTGTGGATTACAGAGATTTGAACAAGGTCACGATCAAGAACAAGTATCATTTGCCTCGGATTGACGACTTGTTTGATCAGCTTTCCGGATCTTCAGTATTTTCGAAGATTGATTTGAGATCCGGATATTATCAGGTGAAAGTAAAGGAAGCTGATGTGATGAAGACAGCTTTCAGTACTCGGTACGGGCACTACGAGTTCTTGGTTATGCCTTTTGGGGTAACCAACGCGCATGCTATTTTCATGGATCTGATGAACCGAGTATTCAGGGAGTATTTGGATCAGTTCGTGATCGTCTTCATCGACGATATTCTGGTATATTCTGCATCTGAGGATGATCATGCCAGACATTTGAGGATTGTGTTGGAGACTTTGAGGCGGCATCAGCTGTATACCAAGTTCTCCAAGTGTGAATTCTGGCTGAAGAGTATTTCTTTTCTGGGGCATGTGGTGAGCGGAGAAGGTATTTCTGTGGATCCCCAGAAGATTCAGGCAGTTGCTGATTGGCCAAGGCCGACTACGGTATTTGAGGTACGTAGTTTCTTGGGCATGGCCGGATATTATAGGAAATTTGTGAAAGGATTTTCACAGATTTCGACTCCTCTGACGAGACTGACGCAGAAGTCAGTACCTTTTGTTTGGACACCGGAGTGTGAAGCTAGTTTTCAGCGATTGAAGGATTGTTTGACTTCAGCTCCAGTGTTGGCACTTCCGTCAGGTACGGAGGGTTTTCAGGTGTTCAGTGATGCTTCACTGAAAGGATTGGGTTGTGTTCTGATGCAAAATGGAAGGGTAATTGCTTATGCTTCGAGACAGTTAAAACCACATGAGAAGAATTACCCGACGCATGATCTGGAGTTAGCTGCAGTTGTTTTTGCTTTGAAGATTTGACGTCACTACCTGTATGGCGTTAGATGTGAGATTTTCACTGATCATAAGAGCCTGAAGTATATTTTTACTCAGATGGATCTGAATCTGAGACAAAGAAGGTGGCTCGAGTTGATCAAAGACTATGACCTGAATATTCAGTATCAGCCTGGGAAGGCTAATGTGGTAGCGGAAGCTCTGAGCAGGAAATCTTTTGGATTATCAGGTTTGCAGCTTACTTGTGATGACTTTCTGATACGTGACTTGGAGCGGTTGCAGTTGGAGGTGATTTCCTCCAGTGATTTGGAGTTGGCTCAGATGAATATTCAGTCTACTTTGGAGACAAGGATTCAAGAAGCCCAGAAGTCAAATTCTGATTATTCGAAGTTGATAGCTCAGATTGGATCTGGTAAGACTCCTGAACTTCGAATTTCTGATTCTGGTGCTATTTTCTGTAAGAACAGGTTGTGGGTACCTGTGTTTGGAGATTTGAGGCAGGAGATTCTGTACGAATCTCATCATTCATGCTACACTGTACATCCAGGCAATGGTAAGATGTACGCTGATATGAAGCTTTTGTTTTGGTGGCCTGGAATGAAGAAGGATGTGACAGAGTTTGTGTCGAGATGCGAAGCCTGTCAGTTGGTGAAGGCAGAGCATCAGCGACCAGGTGGACTGTTGCAGTCGTTGCCTATCCCTGAGTGGAAATGGGAGGAGGTAACGATGGACTTTGTAATGGGTTTCCCTCGATCTAGACAAGGACATGATGCCATTTGGGTAGTTGTAGATCGATTGACGAAATCCGCTCATTTTCTTCCGATTAGACAGACGGATTCAGTTGATCGCTTGGCACAGATATATGTGAAGGAGATAGTCAGATTACACGGTGTGCCTCACGTGATCGTATCTGATCGAGATGGACGTTTTACTTCCAGACTTTGGAAAGGCATTCAGCAAGGCTTGGGTACGAAACTGCATTTCAGTACAGCCTTTCATCCTCAGACCGATGGGCAGTCTGAGAGGACTATTCATGTACTGGAAGACCTGTTGAGGCTTTGTGTTCTGGACTTTGGCGGAAGTTGGGAGGATCATATTCCGCTAATTGAGTTTGCTTATAACAACAGTTTTCAGTCCAGTATCGGTATGGCACCGTATGAGGCTCTGTATGGCAGGAAGTGCCGTACTCCTTTGACTCTGACGGAGGTCGGAGATAGACAGGCTTTGGGAGCCACTTTTGCTGATGAAACTGCTCAGAAGATCAGTTTGATAAGAGAGATATTGAAAGCCGCTCAGGATCGTCAGCAAAAGTATTACAATCAGAAGCATAGATTCGTTGAGTTTCAAGTTGGTGACTTTGTATATGTCAAAGTTAGCCCTATGAAAGGTGTGAGCAGATTTGGTCAGGTGAGCAAGCTTAGTCCGAGATATATTGGACCTTTCGAGATTTTGGAAAGGATTGGAAAATCTGCTTATCGCCTATTGCTTTCTGATTCTATGCCTGATGTGCATAATGTGTTTCATGTCTCCACTCTGAGGAAGAGGGTAACCGACTCTGGAAAGAAGGTATCTACTGATGAGGTTGAAATTCAGGAGAATCTGGCGTACAAGGAAGAGCCAGAGTTGATTTTGGCGTACGACGTCCGGAAGTTAAGAAATAAACAGATTCCGATGGTTAAAGTCCAGTGGAAGCACCGGACTGCACGGGAAGCGACTTGGGAGAAGGAGTCTGACATGAGACGGTCATACCCGTACTTGTTCTGACTGTGTTTGGATTGGATAATGTCGAGGACGACATTTTTTTGAAGTTGGGGAGATTGTAACATCAAAAATATGCTCCAAGATCGTCCAGGACGATCTGGATCGTCCTGGGACGATCAATTGAAATGAAGCTCCAGAATCTGTCCAGAAGTGTTCCAGGTGATTTCCTGTAGGCATCGTCCAGGCCGATTGGGGACATCGGCCAGGCCGATTGGCACTGTAGAAAATATCGGCCAGACAACAGCCCTGGGAGGATTCCAGGACGATCCTTTTGGTCGGATCGTCCCGGGACGATGTGGCGATCGGCCGGGCCGATCTGTGTATTATAAAGCTGATTTCAGTCGTTTTGAAGAGAGAGAAAAATCAGAAAAATAAAAATAAATATCTGAGGAGAGAGAAAGTCGAGGGCATTTGTGGAAAAGTGGATTTTCGGACGACGCGGAGCCGTTTTCGTTCGAAGAGACTGTTCAGGATATTGCTGTGCACGAGGTAAGGCACATTCCGCCTTTCTCGATTTTCAGTTCCGTCGCATTTGGCGGTATTTTCTGTCCGGATTTCGTTTCCGTTACGGTTTTTCGTCCGTATCTTTTGATTGGTTCAGTTTTTACCGCATAACTTTCCGTATATTGTTGACGTGCCGAGTGTGCCCATTTTGGTTATTTTCCGAAGATTTTTGTCCAGGTATTTTTGATTCGACGATGTTTTTCGTAGACTACAATTTTCTGTGAAATTGTAAATTCTCTGTGCAGTAGAACAAATGTTCTGGAATGCAATTATCTATATTCTGTGCGAATTTGGTGAAATTTTCTTTGCAGGAAATTTTGTGTAAATTCTGTCTACTGCCGTTGTGCTGCCCGATTTTTGTCTGATTTCTGATTTGTCCGGATTTCTTCTGAATTGAAATGCTATGTGAATAAGCTATAAAAAGGGAGGTATAAGGGGCCTGAATCCTATGAGATTCAGTTAGTGTCTGGGAAATCTGAAATGAGCTCAAATCTGAAATCTGATATCTGTTTTGTTCCGGATCCGATGAATTCTGTTCTGGTGTTATAAGCACATCTGTTCTGGTGCCGTGAGCACAAAGGGAGGCATAAGGGGCCTGGATCCTATGAGATTCAGTCAGTGTCTGGGGAGGGAGGCATAAGGGGCCGGAATCCGTAGAGATTCCGTCAGTGTCCGGGCATTTAGCTATGAATGACATATGTATCTGTTCTGTTTTCTGTATCTGTTCTGTACGCTGTACGCAATTGTGGTTCTGATATGATATGATCTGCAAATTCTGATTTCTGTATAATTCTGACTCTGTTGATTTATTCTGTTATGTGATCTGATCTGTACGACTCTGATTCTGATTTGATATCAGTCCGTATAAGTTTTGATTTTCGATTCTGTTCTGATTCGAGATCCGATTCTGTTCCAATTTCTGATCTGATTTATGTCTGATGAGTTTGGTTTTGGTTTCTGAGAATTCAGATTGGTGGTTTGTTGCTTTGCTGAGCTGTTGAGCTCACTCTTGTTTTCTTGTGGTTTTCAGGTTCTGGGAAAGGGAAGGAAGTCCAGAACTAGAGTCAGAGTTCTGATCCGTATAGGTATACTTTTGATTTTTGTACAGTCATGGCTTTTCTGATCTGTCTTTCTTTCCGTTCAAAAGTCATGTACTGTATTTGTAGATGATTATTTTGAGGAAAAGAAAGGAAATATAAATATTTTATTCCGCTGCATTTGGTGACTTATAGTAGCTCTGTTGTTCTGTGTTTGTGTGTCTGTTGAGTTTAAGTAGTTGGAAGATCAGTTCAGTAACCAAATTCCAAAGCCAGATCCTGGATCAGAAGGTTGTGTCGCGATCCGGCTCGGGCGGGATCCGTCCCCGTCGGGTTGGGTCGTGACAATAGTGACAGTGGCAGAGGATTCACTGTCGACGGATACAGAGGTTGTGGAGGAAGTCGTCGATGCAGCCATTGTTGATATCTTTAACCTAGAGCTTTGATACCATGTTGAAGTTGATGATTGGCGATCATCTCACCTGTAAAACAGAGAAACGAAGCAAGTGCGAGAGAAAGAAGATGAAAGCTAAAAGTGTAAAGTTACTGTTCATCTTCTTTGCCTCAGTGAACTCATTACACTGAGAATATAAAGTGCAAGGCCGTTAGTAATCAACGGTTCCTGATGCACAGTAGTGATCAAATGGTGGAAATAAAACAAGTATAAGAATAAGCAGAGAAAGGCAGAGAAAGTGGAGGAATGACAAATAGTGTAGCCGACTTATCATTTTGCCTTATCAATTACTTTATGAATAAATAATACAAACACTAGTACCGGATCTCATTAAAACTCCGCATTTAAGCGTACTTGGGCGAGAGTAGTACTAGGATGGATGATCTCCAGCGAAGTTCTCATATTACACCCCTTATAAAATGCAGATAAAATTAGAGAGAGTCGCCTTAGATGATTTGGTCACATAAAATGTTGGTCTTCTAATAGATGTATTTGATTTGAGCTATGTTAAGATAAGAAGAGTTAGACATAAAAAGACTTGGTTATAAAATATTTGAAATGATATTTTTTTATTATATTTAAATGAGAATTTGACTCATTATATGACACAATGGAGAAAAAAGATTTATGTACGTAGTAGGATAAAGGCTTGATGTCGTTGTTATGGTACTTAGTTCATTATTCATAAAATAAATTTAAAATCTTAGATAGCTATGTGGTCATTATTATAAATTATAAAAGTTAAAAGAATAATTCTTTCAAATTTATTTATGGGGCATGACAGGTCCTATCACATAGATCAATTTTAGTTAACTTTAACCCCATTTAAATGATAATGTCATAGAATTGAATTAATTAGAGATGAACTCTTGAAAGTTGTGATAAAAAGTAAGTTTATTCATATCCCTAAACAAATTTTTGAACAAGGCCTCAATAAGCAGTGATTTAATTAAGAGCAGCAATATCCAAGAGATTCTTAAGAGGTTGTGATTAAAGATAAATTGCAATATGGTATTGGAGAGGTGCTACATGGGCAACATCAGATTTCTCACAGTAACTTATTATTGATTTTGTTGTGGGCGAACTCTATTATATTATAATGGTGCTATTTGTTGTTTAATCTCCTATAAGAGTCGAAAGATTTGAGCTTTATACTCCATCATATGCATAGGATTCTCTAAAGTGAGACATACGTAGCTTTTACTAATTGGATTGTGTTCTTCTTGATTGAGAAATTAATCGCCAGTCTTTGAAAAGATGTTTGTAAAATAGACGATGCCAAAATATTATGTTCTAGAAATTTATTTATGATAAAAAGATAATTTTAAGTCATAGATTTGCATATAAAACTTGACTTACATAGATAACCATGGAGGAACATAGTAGATACAAAAGTATTTATATGAAATTTTTTTCATTGGAGAAAACAACAATGGGCTTGGCCAAGATAAAATGATATATTACATAACTTAAATTACATATTTTTGCTTTTCCTCTTCAATAAGATTACAACATGATGAACTTAAATTTGTTCTCATGCAATTGTATGATAAGCTTGCCAGGGAAGTAATAGAGGGATTAAGATGGATATTGTACAAAGTTAGTTCAGTGATAACGATTGGACTAGGACAATAAAAAAATTAGTGGTCAAATGATGGTGATTAGACAATGGCGGCTAGACGATGCTAATTAGATGACAAAAATGATTTGACAAATGACGGATGTCAAATGAAAGGTAGACAATAGTAGTTAGATAATACTGCTCTTGCGATGGTGGTTATATGATTGTAGTGGTCATAAGTATCTTAGTGATATTTGGATTGAAGGATGTTGGGTACTTCAAAGTCTTCTCATCGAAACGTTTAATTGGACTCTAACCAATGAAAAATCAAAGATCATTTAGTCCATCATTTAATATCTAGATATATATATATATATATATATATATATATATATATAAGTAAAATATTTTTATCATGTATCATAGATAAATATAAAAATTTAAATATTAGATACATAAATATATAAAAATTTCGTGATGGATATATACATTAAATTTTTTCTGAGTATAATATTTCTTTAAAAATGCTGTACATGCCAACTTTTGCTAATCAAAAGATCGAAGGATGATAGCCACTTGAGTATTAATTAATCACCCGCTATTATGACGGCATTCTTCACTAGGCAATTTGACTCCATTGAGTCTTTTTGGCTCTTATTTGTTTTTGGGGCACATTATCTCTTATTTATTTACCTCTTCGGTTTTTAGCTTTTGTTGGCTCACCGGACGTGTCGCGACCGATTTTAGGTATCAGTCAGCAAAGGCCATCCGTCTTTCCTCTGTTTCTCCTTTTCTTGAACCCCGTTGGTGACGGAAATCCAGATCGAGGAGAAGAATACAGGGTTTGCGTATTCCTTTCTAGGTTCATCTTCTCTATTTTTGATCTCTCAGATCTTTATTGGTTTTGGTGATTTATAGCGCCGATCTGTTAAACGTTGCCCCACCTTGCCCTGGGAGCTTTTTCTTGTAGGGGCGGGTCGGGGGGACTTAATTTAGTTAATTTCCATATTCGGATGCACTCGAATTTACTTTGTGGCAATTTGTTGTCATTTCGAATTGCTTATTGTTTGATCTTTTGGCATTGATTGAAGCTCTTTGAAGATTATGGCTGCGACATCTGCCCCCTGCGCCCAGCACTTCCCTCTTCGGGTATCCAGGACAAGACTCTACAGCTCCTCCTCGGATTGTTGCCCCCCTTCAGCAGGGCACAATGGATCCAGTGACGGAGCCGAGAAGACGGCTTTTGGAAGAAGTTCTGTCTTCCTCGGCCGCCGTGTTGCATTCGTAGGCGGTCGTTTCGGCCTCATCCTGCGCTTTCCTCCCAACTTCGTTCGCCAACTTAGCAATAAGGCTCGTCGGAACTGCAGCAACATCGGTGTGGCCCAGATCGTGGCGGCTTCGTGGTCTAATGACCAGCCCCCTTTTGAATCTTCGGTGTCCGCCGCCTCTTTCGCCGCTGCGGCTGTTGTTCTCCCGGAAGAGGAGGTGACTGAGTCTATCAAACATGATTCTGATGTCCTGCCCTCCGAGGATGAGGTTCCGAACGCTGTCCCTACGTCTGCTGTCTCTGCTTTATTTGGCTCCGATCAGAGCCTTACTGTTCATGCCGGTGACAAACTACTTCCCTTTCTGTTGCATTTATTCGAGATAGCTTATTTTCTGAAAAATGGACTGATCGTCAATTAAGTTAAAGGGTTATATGGTTTAAGTAAAATTGGATAAATCCAAAATTTGTGTGGTCCTCTAATCTTCTCATTCAAAGATTCAGATGATTTTTCTTTTTCTGAAATATTTGTTTGTCAATTTGTTTAATTTTAAAGAATTGTTTGGCTTCTTGGCTTCTAGTTAAGGATCGAGTTGAGTTGTAATCGATTACTTATCATGAATAATAATTCATTAATTATCCCAATAATACAGATTTTTATTCTTTAATTAAAAATTTGATTAATCAACGATAAAATGACTAAATAGTTTTTAATTGCATTGAATGATTAATTTGAATTTAATTAATGATTATATGTATATTAATTATGCATTGCGTTCACTAAAATGGATTACATTTGTTTATGCTTAATTGGATAGTTAGGATTATAAATAGGGATTAATAAAAATTAGCTTCACGGGGGATTTAGTAAGAATTATTAATTGCTGAAGTTACGGCTAAATTTGTTTTACTTACGCTAACTAGGTTAATTATTAATTGTATTAATTTGACTAGTTTGCGTTTTCTTGTGATCGCTAAGGTTTAATTTACTATTATTTAAAAAAAAAATGGAATAATTAGGGACTTTTAGAAGAGTTTTATGGGCTATCACTGCTATAAGGTTGATTTAAATGCGTTTTTTGTAACTTCATCTTTAATTGTGTCTCCGCAGGTGAAAGATACGGTCGTGGCGTGGTAACGGATTCTATTACAACCCCGCTTGTTAGAACTTCCGCCTACTGGTTCAAGAACTCCGATGAGTTGATTGACTTCAAGGTTTACAATTAATATGCTAAATAATTTTCTTTTCTTAATATTTGTTCTCATCCCCTCATTTTCTTTCTATATAAAATGGGTACTTTTCTCTGCTATATGCAACTGGCTCAATCTTTGACCATTTTTAGGAGGGAAGATATGCCAGTTATGAATACGGCCGCTATGGGAACCCTACCACAAAGTCATTGGAGGAGAAAATGAGGTGCTTGCCGATGCATTCTCTAGTTTCAGTGTTTAACTCTCATGACAGAATTATATTACTGCACAAGTACGAGAAACCATTTTTTTCTTTTTCCTTGACACTCTTTGGTTTCATTTGGTATCCACATGGCAGTGCACTAGAACGAGCAGAGTCAACCCTGTTTGTGTCATCTGGGATGTATGCGAGTGTGGCTTTGATTATGGCATTGGTTCCTGCTAAAGGGAATATTATCACTACCACTGATTGCTACCGAAAGACCAGAATGTTCATTGAGAAAGAACTTCCAAAGCTGGGTATTACGGTAATTTACATGCTTAATTGACTTGCCTTGGAGCTATCCTTTGCTTTAGCTATTTATGAAAATTTACTTTGAGTAATCTCTCTGTGTTTGAATGTCACAGCATTGTTATGCAGAATCTTGGAGAGAAATGTTCTTTTTTGTTTTTCTTTTATTAAGTTCTATGAAAGTTTTCATTGGCACCTAGCCACTTCCTAGACTAGGAATTGTTTGCATGAACTGATGAACTGTTGGCTTATTTTGTGTGATAGTGTATGCTTTCTTGGTTATTTATTCACTAAACCTGACTATATGTTCTGTATTTGCTATGCATAAGATTCGAATGATGCATAACTTCTTAAATTTCAAAGTAGGGGAAGTATCAAAACAATATATTAGTTATAGTGGAAAAAGAAGAAGACAGGCTTGGCAAATATGTCTAATTGCTGCCCTTGTATTTGTATTGTTTCCCTTTTGGTGCAAGGACATGTTTTTGGAACTGCAAGAGAGAGATCTGGGCATGCACCTATGATCTGATGAAATTTTAAGAGAAAATTTAATATATATGCATTTTTTGGACAAAATTGCAGTTCACAAAGCTCTTCAGACATCAATAAATTGAATGTTTTTTTCCGGAGCAATCTTCAACCGTTCATTTATCCGTTCTATATATATTGTTAACTATTTCTTTTATGGCAAGTCAGATGTTTCAAAGAGTCGAGTTTAGTGAAGCATAGATGCCGGGGATGGAAGTAAACACTGCAACGAAACAAACAAGAAAAATATAAATGTGTCGGAAAGTAAATGATACTAGGATTTAACGTGGAAAAATCCAAAATCAAGAAAAAACCACGGTGCCACACCGCACTACACCAAAAAATCAACTATGAAAATTGGGAGAAATAAGTACAAATCTCTCTTCTCTCTTACACCGTTCTCACACTCAAAACAAAAGATAAAGTTAATTTAATAACACCAAGGGACACCACTGTTGAGAAAAACACGAAAGAAAAATTGTCCAGTTCGCCTCATAGCTCTGCGGCACTCTAGCCTCTATCATCATGATGCAGCGGTGTCGAATCTAGAGCGTTGTGGCGTTCTGCTTTTTGTTGTTTCTCCTAGTAAACTCTGCAATGCCGAGGTGCTCGGGTACACATCACCGGAGCGTTGTAAGGAGAAAAAATTTATGCATGCAAAGCACCAAAATCCAAGCAGGGGGAGGACCCCCCAGTGAGCACGACAAGTTGAATTGAGGTCTGAGGCAACAAGACAACCCAATTAATCAACACAATCATATTCCACACAGAGCTAACAATAGATTATTTGAGTGGTTCTTGAGTACCATCAGCAATTCCTGATAATTTTTTCTTCTCTGATGTTGGCAGCGTATCGATAGCTAATACAAATAGCTTGTATGTGGTATGAGCTTAAATTTAAGCTATAATAAATTTAAATATAATGCGGATCGAATGGCTTATGTTAGCATTATAATTTGACAGATGTTTATATAAAATAATCTTAATTTATTATTTAAAATAAGATGACAGTTGACAAAATATGGTAGTGCTCAAGTTTAAAACTCATGTTCAATTATATCTAATAGAATCATCTCAATTTTCAACCATCCATTTGATGAAACCATCTTGTTGTTCTCATCACCGTCACATGATTTCTATAAATGTTTTGAAAATGTTTTGATAAACCTATGATAAAATCAAATTAAGTTCTCAAAATAACAATAGCATCAAACTCAAAGTGACCCTTCATACCTTTATCATGCTTGCTAACTTGATGTCATGGTTTTACCGGATATATACACATATATGCCCTCTTGATTTCCTTCATTTTGAACCCCCAATTCCAACCTGCTGGAAACTGTATGGTGGGACGGCTGTTTGACAGTTATTTGAGCTATGCTAGTTGCCACACAGAGGGATTTGAGACTATTTATTGACATGGTTGTGCCTTCTTTGAAAAAAGATTAGTGCTGAGGATTTATGGCTTTTGGATGGTAGGATGATTTTATATTATTGTGTGGAATATTTTATAGATGGATGGGATGGTTGTGGTCGGACAAAAGGTTATGAACCAAGGTGGCTGATAGTTTATGAAGGGGAAGGGGTGGACTGAAATGTAATATTGAAGAGGACTACTTTGATGCTTTGAAGTTTCATCGAATAATTTCAAGAACCACAAAGAACTTTGGAGGCCTCACTAATGGACTTCAATGGAGCAAGAAAAATCACCAAGTTAATCTTCACACAAGTACTTTAAGCATCAAAGCAAATTTTCTTCAATGATCCTCTTCAAGGTTGAATAGCACTAGTATTTATAAAGTATCACATAGGCTAATGCCAAAGACAGGCGACAATACATAAAAGAAAAGAAACTTGGATACAAAAAATAAACAAGTATTGAAAACTTCATAATGGAGTGTTTGACCATGCTTCTTTTTTTATTATTATTATTTTATATTTTATATGTTTGAACATGCTTCTTGTGGAAGGAGATTGATGTTATTTTCATTACGTGCTCCTTACAAACATGGAGATGGGCAAATCATGACTTTTATAGAATTTGGAGTGAAGCTTCAAAAATCACATTTTGACTTCATCATATGTGGTGGACAAACTAGCTTCTTTAGGAAAGGGAGTGACGCCGCTTATGAGCACATCTTTTTTTATGGTGAAGAGAGGGGCAAATCAATGTTGAATGGTACTTGATTGAATGTTGTCTTAATTATTCTTCATCATCACAAACTTGTAATTTGAATGAGGTGGTCATCCATGTAAGTAAGGGATGTAAATTCAACTCTCCATTGTGTTCACATATTTGATCTTCATCATCATGTCCATGCTGGATACTTGATTATCGTGCTATGTCACTTTATGCTAAGGGAAATTATTGAATAGCTGCAATGAGTTAGGCCATTGGTGGATTTAATCAAGTTGGTTCAACAAGTTATCCGGGTTAATTCATTTAACCCCTTCTGTAGTTTAATGATTCTTAATATCATTTCATGTGGCCATTTGTCCCATTGACCTTCTATCATAACATATGGCTCGAGCAAATCTTGAGTGCTCGTTCATATGGTTAATAAATGAGTTTGGTTTTGCTTTATTAACCCATTCGCCATTGATTAGGATCTAATGTATTATGCCTAAATCGATTTCCTTATCAAACTGTCAGTTAACTCAATGTCATTCTCACCATTGGCGAATAATTTGTTTTTTAAAGCTTCAACTATTACCTCAATAACCGCTTTTGTGCCCACAATCTGTGCTTATATTTATGCACCATCAAGTTCCAACAAGTTTCAACATTTCATCGCTTTGATTTCAACAACCTATGTCTTATACTTAGGCACAATGTTTGATGTTTGATGTTTGATGTTAGATAGGCTTTTGATTGTTGCCTAATCATCATTCTTAAAACTTTGATTAGTCCTTGATCAGTCTCAGATTAATCCCTTAATCAAGTTGGCATAGATCTTTATGTAGCTTGTGTTTGAACTAATTTCAATGCTATTAGAGTAATCTGACAGCTATGATCTCTCTAACTTTTCAATAAACTCTAATTTTCTTCATTGCCCTTGGCTTGCTCTTTTCAACCCTTTCTTTTTCTAGAGTAATCTGGTGGCTGTGATTGTTCAATTCTTATTGGTACACTTAGCTTACATGGAGTAACCTCATGGCTAAGATCTCATGAGCTTCATTAGCAACCCTTTTTTTATTTCTTCAGCTGTTCATTGCATTTTATCTCTTGTTATTTGCCTTATCTTGCTCTTTTCAACTTGATTTTTGTCTGAATTCTGAAATAATCTAATAATGGATCTTTCGAGCTTGATTGGCATCCTTAGCTTGGTGGGACGATTGTTGCACCATTATCACACAGGTGCCTATGGAATGCTCAACACATTTAAGCTTAATGTAGTTATTTTGGCATTTTTATTTTCATTTAACAGTGAAGTTTGCTTTTGAAACACTGCCGTTGTCAGATCCCAAGTTCTGTATGAGAAAAGTGGAGGGTTGCGTTAAGTAGTCGATAGCCAGCGTAAAACTTATCGAATAATCATGACATAAATCCTTTAAAAAATTGTATAGTAAAGTTTGCTTTTGTGCAACTTAGTATGCTCATTAAACTTTAATGATTTGTATCATTCGCTCTATTCTTTCACAAATGGATCCGAACAGAAATTTTTGGCTCTGATCCGAATGAAGTTTCATTTGTATAGGTGCTTCTATGAAACTTTCAAAATGCTTAGATCCTTTCCTCACTCTAACGAAGCTCACTTCTAGCAAAGACGTATATGATATTACATATCAGTTGTTATCAATGAGTTGATATATGGATGTCCCTACTTCAAACTACCCAAAGGGCCCAGAGAAGAGGTGTTGTACGAGGTGAATTCAATGGGATGGATGGTAGAGGGCTGCCTGCGCCCAAAAGCAATTATTCACTTCGGAAGTGGTGGGGCACTTTGGAAAGTCTCGATGCTTGTTGGGTCTTCGAATGATGATCAAGCTTTGCATCTTTGGTAGGCTGACTAAGGAGCACAGCCTCACGATGTGATTGGTCTTGCTTTCCCACACCCGCTGACTGATCGCTTGACTGATCGCTTAGAACAACTACTCTGATATCCCTTTTCCATCAACGAACAACTAGAATAAGAGTTTTGGAGGGAGACATTCCCTACATTTCAGTGGTTTTTACCATTGGAACTTTCATAGATCCTTCTTAATAGTGGAATGTTGAATCTGTTGGGTTTTAGGGCGCATTCTTTATATTGTTTTAATGTGAAAGGTGTTGGATCATGCTTGAAGTATTTTTCCCCCTTTCCTTCTGTTATAGTGATCTATGGATTTTTTGTTTTTCTAGTACATTCATTAAAGGTTGGAGTAGCTCCAGTAGAAGATAAGATTAGAGAGAGTCACCTTAGATGGTTTGGTCACATAAAACGGCGGCCTTCCAATGACCCGGTTAGGAGAGTAGAGGTATTAGATTTGACTTATGTTAAAAAAGTTAGAGGTAGACCTAGACTTGGTTAGAAAATATTAGGAATGGCCTTTCTTTATTAGATTTAAACGAAAATTTGACCTTTAATAGAATACAATGGAGAAAAAAGATTCATGTAGCCGACCCCACGTAGTGGGATAAAGGCTTGATGTTGTTGTGTTGTTGTTGTAGTACATTCATTAAAAAATTAGGCTGTACTGGTCGCATGTTCAAGTGCACTCTAAAATCTAAATCGGCCCTGAATTTTACTTTATCTCTTCTTGCAATGCTTCTGAATATCTTAAAACTGCAGGTTACGATCATTGATCCTGCAGATATGAATGCATTGAAGAATGCACTGGATCAAGAAAATGTTAGTATACGGAATGACTTTCTTTATTGTTTTTATTTTATCTCGTCTTGCAATGCTTCTGAATATCTTAAATTGCATACATCTATGCAGCAATCAGCTAATGTGCTCTCTCTCTCTCTCTCTCTCTCTCTCTCTCTCTCTCTCTCTCTCTCTCTCTCTCTCTCTCTCTCTTGTGCTCAGGTATCTCTTTTCTTCACGGAGTCTCCAACTAATCCTTTCCTTAGATGCGTCGACATTGAGCTAGTTTCAAAGCTTTGCCATGACAGAGGAACTCTGGTTTGCATAGATGGAACCTTTGCACCACCTGTTAATCAAAAGGCCTTAGAGTTGGGTGCTGATTTAGTTATTCATTCTGCAACAAAGTATATTGGTGGTCATAATGATGTGAGTTAATTGAATAGCTCTGCGTTATTTTGTTGACAGAAATTATCATATTGAATTTAACAAAATTATTTTCTTTGAAGGTACTTGGTGGTTGCATTAGTGGTTCAGATCAGCTAGTTTCCAAAATACGCCTATATCATAATGTTATTGGCGGTGTTCTTAATCCTGTAAGTCCAGAGATTGTTTTTCGTTTTCACTAATTAAATTGTGATGCTAACATTATTCTTCCTTCTTCTGTCTATTCTCTTTTCAAAATGGATGAATTACAATTTGTTACTTTTTGTTTATCATTATAGATTGATTCTTTAACAATTTACCCCTTCAGGATGCGGCTGCTATGTTCATTAGAGGCATGAAAACTTTGCATCTTCGCGTACAGGAACAGAATAAAACAGCGCTGAGGATGGCCCAAGTTTTAGAGGAGCATCCCAAGGTCTGTAAAACTTTGCTTCTTTTTCTTGATATTTTTTAACCTTTTTTTAGGGATTTTCCTTGTCACGAACAACCAACATTGCTGATTGCAGAGAAAAGACGAGAAAAATAATTCATCTTTGTATAATGTATACTTGTTAGTTTATCAATGATCATGCATGAACACATTATTTTAAGTGTTCTCTTTTCTATTTATTCTTTCTTTAAATAGCTATTGGGATGCTTTTTCATTGACTTGGAATATTTTTTGTAAGTAAATTGCATCTCTGTTTCAAAGTTATATTGAGAATATTTTCTGTAGACTTATCATCATCATCATTATTAGTCTTTTCCTAACTATTTGGAGGTTCATTTGGTAATCATTATTCTTCATTCATTAGTATTGAGATCTATATGAGATATTAAATCTTTTTATGACAATTATTTTTGCAGAATTTTTGTTTGAATTATCTTTGGCCTATCCCTTTTTTTGGTTGAGCCCTATATTTATCTATTCATTTTATTATTATATATTCTACCATTCATTGTGCTTGCGAGAATCACTCGAGTCTATTTTAAACTGCCTAATTTTCAATAGCTATTATTTTCATCAATTGTAATTTGCAATGAGAAGGATTGTTAGAAATTTGGTAAGAAATTAGGCCTACCTTAGGTTGTAAGAATGGGTTGTTGCCCCATGAATGTAACTTATGGTAGAAAATGTTAAGAGAAATTCAATAAGAATTTTTTTATCCATCATAGGTTATTTATCATAGCCCACGTAGTGAGATAAAGGCTGCTTTGTTGTTGTTGTTGCATAGGTTGTTTATCATAGTATATTATTCGTTGGTCTTAATTTGTATAGAAGATGTCAAATCAAATCCTCTTGGGGCCGATTGATCATTGATTGTTATGCGACAACTGCTGTGCATTTCTCAAATTTCTCAAATCAGTGGTACAAATGATGTCTTTAGATTGTTGTCGTCCTTTGTAAATTAAGACAATGGCTCTACTTAAGGAGTGGAAATATAGTTGGGAACTATCTCTGCACCTCCCCACATTTCTTTGGTGTGTAAACTTGCTTCTTATAAAACTAATCCATCAACAAAAAGTAGAGGAAAGGAGTTGTCGTATTGCAACCATGCCTTGGATGTTGCCCCCAAAATTAAAAGAAAAAAAGAAAAAAGAAGTCTCAACTTGCTTGCCATTGAATAGATTCCCACAAATGCATTAAAATTGTTGTAAACTAGAACATTTATTGTGGAAAAGAGAGTTTGTCATCTTAGCATTGGATAAAGATCCAAACAAACAATTAAAAGAAAAGTGCAAATCATAGGATATACAATATTTTAATGTGAAAAACTCAGGAAGAGAAAAAATCACCGAGTACAACACACCTGAAACCATATTAGCGTGACTCGTATTTTATAAATGATGAGCTTGCTTGTAAGTAGAGAAGCTATTAACATAATATACTACATATGATATAGGGAAAATGACTTACACTATGAAAGTAGGAGCCTTAAGGAGTGCGCCGAGTTATCATCAAGCGATGATCAATGGTTTACTTTATTATACTTATATGACGGAAGATGGTAGGCTAAAAAGATGGGCGTTTGTGGTAACGGTGCATGTTAGTCTTGGTGGCGATAACAAGCATCAGCATTGGCGAACAAAACTTTGGAACTCTCTTAGTCCCATAATTTTCTCCTTTAGATTCCTACTTGAGGCCTATAGAAGTAAGACATGTTTATAAACGTGGTTCAATCTGTATATCTTAACAAAATTGATTTCCTTTGATTGTACAATATATTTTTAAACATCTTAGCATCTTAATAGTATTAGAATTGAGTGATCTTGGGCTATCATATGCTTTGGTAAAATGATTGTTTTGACTACAAGCGTGCAAAATTCGACAATTGTTTGGTTCCTCAAATGATCTCGCAAATTTTCCAGCTATACCTTTGAGTGCTTTATTTATGCTTATTTCTATCATTCTGTTATGAAAGTGATGGATTTCAACGTTTTTATAGTTCCTAAGGTGGATATATTGTTTTTGGCAGATTGTAAGGGTTTATTATCCCGGGCTGCCAAGTCACCCGGAGCATCACATCGCCAAGCGACAAATGACTGGCTTTGGTGGTGTGGTTAGTTTTGAGGTAAGTTCTTTCATCCCTTTAAATTATATCATCCCTTTAAATTATATCGTCATATTTTAGTTCTTTTGAAGCAACTGCCTAAAAGGCTGTATTTGTTTGTTCAGGTTAAGGGTGACTTTCACGCTACTAAGAAGTTCATTGATTCCTTAAAAATACCATACATTGCTCCTTCTTTTGGTGGTGTTGAGAGTATTGTTGATCAGCCTGCTATCATGTCTTACTGGTACGGTTCCACTACAAAGTATTCGTCTTAGGCTTCATTTTGGACGGCTTTTTCATTGCTTCTTAAAGCAACTTTTGAGTACAAAAGTTGTACTAAAAAGCTGCTTTAAGAAACAGTAAGAAAGCCGTCCCAAACTAGACAAATTATTAGGTCCGGTTACCGGACCTAAATTTGCATTCGGATTCCCTGCGCTTTTGATGTATTATTGAAAAGCGCATAGAATCCGGACTCAAATTTATATCGGGGCAAAAATACATCAAAAGCGCATGAAAAGCGCACAGAATCCGGACTCAAATTTATGTCCGGTGACCGAACATAATAATTCTAAGCCTGCTTCTTAAAACAGCTTTCTAGTAAAAAAAAAATTTAAGATAGCTGTCCCCATCGACACCTGAGTTACTACGATTTCAAGCGGTGCTGACAATTTTTTTTTCCTTTTGTTTAGGGATAGCAAAGAGGATAGAGTGAAGTATGGGATCAAGGACAATCTAGTGAGGTTTAGTTTTGGAATCGAGGCATTCGAGGATCTCAAAGTTGATATCTTCCAGGCTCTCGAAGCCATCTAACTGTGTGATTCGTGCTGCTCATTTGGTTGTATCTTGAAAAAAAAAAAATTAGTTCTCGTTTGTGAACCTTCTTTCCAAACCATCAATAATATTGATCTGCTGTGTGGATTTGTAGTCTCCAGAGCTTATGACAAATAAGCTTATTTTGACATCATGGTTACATATCTGGAATCCTTTCAGATTGACGGTGGTTTTTTGTTGTGACAAAAAGTATTTTTGAAGACCGTCTTGGGAAAAAATGAATTAATCAATTTGATAAAGGCAATTCAAAGCTTTGATTTCCCCTAGAAGTCATAAATTTATGCTTCATGTATAGTTATATCTTTAGAGTTTTTTTATTATTAAATTGTGAAAGCATAAATTGGTACACTTTGTAGAGTAATTATTTTTTAAAATTTTCGTTAGATTGTGGATAAGAAGAGATTATACTGTGTGAACGTCAAACACCATTCAATGTTCATAGACCAATCAGAATGCGTCATGTCAGCAGTATCGAGCCGCAGAACCAAGCTGAGTACCGAATAGGGGTGATATGACACATTCTTCTTGGTTTGAACCAATGGCCATAAATTTTACAAAAACTAAAATTATTTTATTTGTCGTCTCATCTGAAATGTTAGCATACATTAAGGCTTTGAATGATTATCCGGTACTTTTTGTAAAATTTAGTTTTAAAAATATTAGTTAAGAGAATGGAGGTTTCTAATCGGATTGAAATAACAAAGTTTTAAAAATAACCAACCTATTCAACCGGTTTAACCAGGAACAAGTTGGGTGGTGGGTGACCAATTTTATCAGTTGCCAAAATCAGGATCGAGCAGAACTGTGTATGATGGCTTCAATATCAAGGCTCAACCATTGAACCGGCTGACCAGATCAATTTTTTTAAAAAATTGCACTGTTTAATTATACGATAGTATAAACCGCTGATTTCAAATCAGACCGTTCAAATGATAGAAATATTTTTATTAAACCGAAAAGGCTCCCGAATTCTATTTAACTATTCAACTTCTTCCCGTTCTCGTCTCCGTTCATTCCCAAGGGTGAGCCTTTGCATGAGATGAAGTCGTTGCCGATGTTATTCATTGTTGCCAGCCCCGACCATAGCCGACGCTATGCAAAATTGATCTCCTCTGCAGCTAAAACCTGTAAATATAAAATAAAATCTTCTACTACTTGCTTGACCTTTCGAGCTTCCATCTTTTACATTTTTTGAATTTACTGTAAAGCTCATACTGATTGTGATTTCACATTACTTCAATTGTTGGGCTATTAACGAAATTTCTAAGAACTGATTTTCACATTACTCAGCTGGACAAAATTATTAAAAATAAATTCATTGCTCTGTCACCGTTGTTGTTTCCTTAGCTTAGAAAATCGAGTGATGTGCTTATTTCTGTAAATAGTAGCTTAATCAAGCTACTCTGCTTGGTAGAAAATGCAACCAGATGTAATGGAGTGTATAGAAATAGCAGATAAATTGAAGCATATTATTTATCTCCTTTTAATTTTCCAAAATAGAAGCAGATAAATTTTTTAGGGGGGCAAGTGCCCCCCCTTCCCTCCGCCTATGCTCTGAACGACGTTTAACATCCGCATAGAATAATTTCACGTGAATTTGACTACATAAATATTTCTTCTCGATTGTGTCAATAATATCCATGATAGTTTTAAAATAATATACCTTCACTATAACATCAGGGGTGTCAATATTTGACACGACCCGAAAATCCGATCCGAAAATTTCGGGTTAGGGTCAACCTGAACCCGAAACGGGTCGGGTTCGGGTTCAGCATTTCGACCCGTTTCAAAAATCATGTCGGGTTCGGGTTAACCCTTTGACCCGAAATTGACCAGAAAGTGACCGATTTTGACCCGAAAACTCGATTTTGACCCGGAAACCCGAGATTGACCTGTTTTTTACCCGAAAAGAAGAGATTGACACGTTTTGACCCGAAAATTAGCTATTTTCTTGTTGGAAACGGGTCATTCGGGTAGTGTCGGGTTGACCCTGTCATGCCCCAAGATCTAACTTGGAAAGAATGTCAATCAATTTCTCAACAATTTACCAGAGTTATCTAAAACCTTCAATTAAACAGTCTATCAACATCTATAAAATTTAAAACATCGATATACAAGTCGATTCATATCTCAAAAGATCAAAAGATCATGTACAATACTCAGGAACTACACTACAATCATCAGTACAGAAATCTATCATGTCCTGAGTACAAAAGAATCCCTAATCGACCAAAAAGACTAAAACCTGAAGATCTGAATCAATTCCTATCTTCTGCTCCCAAGCCCTGACCTGAAAATGTCAACCACATATAATGAGCTTTACAAAGCCCAGCAGGTCACCTAATACCTATAACTGAAATCAAAGCACGACGATGCTATCAATATGCATGTCAATCAATCAAATCATATCAGTCAATGGTCAATGAATCTGTGCAATACAGAAATCCATAGTCAATAAAACCAGTCAATGCAGCGGCAGACAAATCGATAAATCAACTCAATCAATACACGTCAATCTCGAAGAAATCCGTACACAGTAGAAAATCAATCGATCCGTCAAATCAGTCAATCCGTCCGTCAAATCAATTCGTCAAATCAAATCAAATCAAATTTAATCTCTACTATTAAGTCGATGAAAGCAATACGATATCCTATCAGTAACTCAAATGTAGCAGTCAATACAATGCAGAATCAATAGTATCAATGAGTATATCAATTATATTCATATCAATGTCAATAATCAATATTGTCCATGCTCAAAGATCAATCAATGAAATCTATAAATCCATACGAAACAGTAAATCCGATCAAATCAATAAAGAAGAAATCGATAAAGCAATAGATCCGTATATCAATACAGTAAACATGCATTCAATACTATTATACTTAACAAGTACAAACAACTGGCTATGTTGCTGTTGTAGAATCCATATTGCTGTTGTAGATATCCATATACATTGGTTCTATAAATTAGAGTCGTCACTCTTTTCGCTCGTCGGCATATCAATAAACTCCTTATGACTCCCATCCATATATCAATAATCAATGTTTAAAGGAAAGCCCGTCGGCTCACCATCCTGCACAGGTCTATCAATCTTCAACCAATGTTCAACCAGGTTCCACTTGTGTTCCAGTATCAATAGTCAATTCAATAATCAATTCAAGAATCAATCAATAATCAATTCAATAATCCATATTAAAGCAATCTAGAACAATCATATCATTAGTCATGCACATATCAATTCAATCTATCAATTTCAGGCAAATCAGAAATCGTACGAAAATCGGGCAGAGTAACGGCAGTCTATCAAATTTACACAAAAATCCTGCAAAAAAGCACAAATTCCAAATTTCTCCAAATTACAATAGAATAACCACGACATCAATACAAGTCCTGATATTTTTCTATAAAATCTAAAACAAAACAAGTCCTGATATTTTTCTATTCAAATAAAATCGCGTAGAATCAATTCCGACCGATGAAATCTTCGTAAAACATAGTCAAATCGTGTACAATAGTCATATCTATAACATACCAAAAGTTGTGCGGTGAAAGTTGTGTCAAATCAAAATCAGGTAAAAAGTTCGACTACGAAAACACAAAACAGTGCACAACTCGGTCAAAACACAACATCTCTGAAAACAGAAATAGGATTCGGAGTCCTTACCACGAGATCTTCACTTTCTCCAATAGCGGCGTCGGACAAAAAGCGCTCCGCGGTCTCCGAAAACTAGCTTTTCCTCTTTTCCCTTTCTCTTTCTCTCTCCTCAAAATATCTGATTTTATAAATTTGATTTTCTCTCTCCTCGAATCGAGCTGATTTCAATTTTATAAAACTCAGATCGGCCCGGCCGATCGCCACATCGTCCCAGGACGATCAGATCAATTTTGATCGTCTTGGACCGTTCCAGGGCTATGCTCAGGACGATATTGTGAACAATACCGATCGGCCTGGACGATCTCAATATCGTCCCGGACGATCCTGTCCAGAAATCGTTCCAGAAAGCATTTCAGAAATCACCTGTTTTCAATGCACTGATCGCCCTGTACGATCTCAACATCGTCCTGGACGATCCTGGGAGGAAAATCCAAATCAGAGAGGAACAGTAAGGAAACGAGATCTCACAAACCCGGACCCGAAGCGGATCGGGTTCGGGTCAGGAAAACTGACCTGTTTTTAAAAACGGGTCGGGTTCGGGTTGACCCGAATAGTGCCAGGTTAGTTTCGAGTTCGACGCTTACCCGACCCGTGACCCGAAATTGACACCCCTATTAATAACATTTTTACAATTATCTTTATAAAACATTATAATTATCCCAAATTTCTTTCATAAAGGTATTTGTATTTAGTCGTTATAACTTAAAATTATTGGATTTTATTTTGAACAGTGAAATTCAAATTCGATTTTCTATGCTATATTTATCTAAACATAAAACTTTCCTGAAATAAATCATTTAAACTCGAATCAGACAGAAACAGAAAAGGTCGTTCAATTCGGCCGTTCTGACCCCAAAAACAAAAACCCAAAATCCATATAAAGACAAAAGAAAAAAAAAATCATAAAATAAAGGCAGCGACCGTACCGATACGCGATTTGCTGACAACTTCTCCCCACTCGAGAGGGATTTCGCATTTCGGCCCCCTCCTTTGCCATTATTACTATTATTATTTAATTTTTCCGTTGAAGGCCCGTTCTGTTATTTGCAATTAATAAAACTTTTTTAGTTTTTTTTGGGGGAATAAATTAATAAAACTTAAAACTCACAGCTTTTTTTAACTGTTTTAAACTAATTTTTTATTAAAATATATATATATATATATAATTTTAAAATTTTTATAATAAAAACTGTTTTAAAAAAATAATAAAAAAATTATTCCAAAAGAATTCTTATATTTAGATTTATTAATTTATAAAAAAAAATTTAAACTTATTCATTTTAAATTTTAAAATTTTACAAAATATTTATTTTTGAAAATAAAATATGTATTTTAAAAAATGCCTAATTATATATATATATATATATATATATATATATATATATATATTTATTTTCATATAAATTATATGCAAATATTTTACATATCAATTGAAAACTTCAATCAAACACAGATTTTTTTTTTTATTTCAAGCTAGCTCTAACTCAATACCCCATCTCATGCTAGGGGTGTAAAAGAGTCAAGCCAACCCTGATTTGAGCTTGATTAATTAGTTGAATTCGAGCTCGAGCTTTATTCTACGAGTTTGAGCGTCTTATTTATTACAATAGAGAGAAAATAATTACGATTTCAGCAATTATTATAATAAAATAATAATAATAATAATAAAAATTATAAGAAAATAAATAAAAAATTGCATAATATAAAAAATTGTGATATACTTTTTAAATATTTTTAATAACTTTATATTTTAAATATATTTTATATTAATATTTTTTTAAGAGGCTAGCTCATGAGCTTAGTGAGTAGAGTTAAAACTAGTTCAAAATTTGACTAATTAGCTTATCAATTCGACTAATGAGCCATTTATCATACCGAGCACAATCAACTTATGAACCGGCTTGACTCACTTTTCCCCCTATGTCCTACTCAGTTGCTGGAAAGTTGAATGCAATTTACTCCATTCCTGCATCCCTTTAATCTCGTTCTGATTTGAACATAAAATAGTCACGCAACTGTAATCCTAAAAGCCTACGCTCCTTCCAACACACTGTTTCTCTCTAATAAAAACAAGCCAATGGAGATGGCAGAAAGCAGTAACATTGACGAGATACGCACCTCAGAGGTCTGAAGGAGCAGAAGCCTTAGTTGCAGAAGTGATGGATGAGATCGGTAGAACTGACTGAAGCAACCCCTGTTTGATTGACACATACTTTAATAGCCCAAAAAGAAGGGAGTTATTCAGAGCTCTGCTTTTGTTTTCCTCTGATTCAATTCGGGCGCCCTTCTCATGTCTTTCTTTGATCTTCTTCCCCTTCTTCACTGCACAACCTTCTCGCCATGTACTCACCTCACCTTTTTCGGTACTTGTCGTCTCTCTCATTTTCTTCTTCTTTGCCATTTTTTTTCTTTGTTTTATAGTTTCTTAATCTTATATTTGGGTTTCAGAGGCATGGAGAATGCAAGGAATGGAGGGCTCGAAGAAGCTGCTGGTGGATTTCACATAGGCGACTCTGTGCTTGACCTCAGTCGAAGTAGTATACTGTTTATGCTATTCAAAATCAGATTTTTACTATTTGACTGCGTTTTATGATTCGTTTTTTGTTTGTTTCTTGTCGTTGGTAAGGCCCCATTCTCAGTCCCAGGGCGTCTTCTTGCAATCAGTATGGCGGCTTTGGTAACGTGGTACTAAAAAAATCTGAAATATTCATTCTTTAGATTGTTTTGAGTTTTTTTTCCTTTTGTGAGATCTTTTGATTTTTGGTTTTGCAGAGCGTTCAATCTTTGGAAATGGGCGGCAGGCTCTGCTTTCAAAGGGGAAGTTTTGAGAATGGGGCTGATTCCGGCATCGTGGTTGGAGGTCTCAGGGCGGATGGCATGGACCCCTTTGATAGAATCCGTGAGGTTAGATATATTATTTATTTTCAATTGCTTGGTGGAATGCGAACACTTTGCCTTTCGGTTTTGTGTTGTAGCTGGTAGATGAGAGATTTACCGGCGGCAGCGGCGGCGAAGGGGCCTTTTATGGTGGCGGTGGTGGTCGCGTGTCTGTAGATTCTTCTGCGGTGTCTATGGAGAAAACAGGGGATGATAAAGTGTGTTTTTTTTGTTAATTTCTTATGGAGTTTGCTTTATCATTTATGGTTAGCATTATTTGCCTCTAAATAAGTAATTTGCATAGTGCAGATTATCCGGCGCTTAGCACAGAATCGGGAGGCGGCTAGGAAAAGCCGGCTAAGGAAAAAGGTGAGAGCTTTTAATCCTTTCTTTGGAAATGCAGATGCTCTTTTGGTTGTTTTGCTTTGCAGTCCTGCAGAAATAAGCTCAATTGTTTCAAAAGCTTGTATTCTGCATTCATCTTTGGAGAAACTATTAGGTAGGTTTTACAAAGTGGATGATGAGAGAAAATATTTGTGGAAGAGAGAGTGCATATCTCAGCGTGGTGGCTAGGTTAGTTTTGAAATTTTGCTTCCAAAACTCTGTTCTGTGACGGAAAAGCAGATACAAAACAAATTTTGTAACCGCCAAAACAACAACGTTTACTAAAAAGTAATTATGAATAAGTTTTGATTCCAAACAAATAACACTAACTGATTTTGACGTATTAAAACAGAGAACGGAGGAAATACGCCTAATCAAACGAGGCCTTACTCCAGAAGATTTTTTGATGTAGACAGCCCAACAACTTTCAAGATTTTTATCAATTAAATTAAGTGCTATCAACACATATTAAAGGCTGCTTTGTACTTCGGTATTTCCTTATGTGGTAAGACAATTAATGTATGACATATTTAAGCTGAATTGGAATTCATGGTAGCAATTGGATACTTTAATGGAGTACTGCCCCTCGTATTTAGATGAAATAAGAGCTGAGTTTGTGTTTATTTCCTTAATGATGGCCCATCCATGCTCTTTATTGTCTTCTATCTCTATCCTTTTTGTATCCTTTACTCTTGCACTCCAATTTTTTGCATATCTCCTTTTTTAATAGATTTTCCTTGAGATCTGATTACCTTTTTGTTTTTCTAGCTATTTTCATTATGAATCTCTTTACCATTTTGATTTGATAGTTAATGTTGCAAAAGTGGGTTGAGGCTAGCCATGGTTGGTGGGGCAACACAACCAACATTGGGTTTGTTGGTGATTGGTGTGGGGTAGGGGCTGGCCGATGCGGCTTGCAATGTTGGGTGACTAAGAGTTCATGTTTTGAAAATAATGAAACTAAATAAATTTTTTTGAATATATGTTTTTAATACTCAATTTATTTTTCAAATATAAAACAAAATTATCGAAAGAACTTAAAACAAACAAAAATTTTGAAAATAGAAATAAAAAATGATGTTAAATGGCCTTTCATTTTTTTTTTATCTTAGATGGTTTGTTCACATAAAATGTTCGGCCTTTTGATGACCCTATTCGTGTTGCAATCCGAGAACCAGATTTTGTGTTTTTGATGATTATAAACATATTTAGATTTTTATTTTATTTTCTCCTATTTTATATATTGCATACATTTTTCTCGTGCGCTAATAACATTTCTAGTTCAGTATACACTAAGTACCATAAAACAATAAGAGTTGAACTGTTGAAGAAATCATTGTGTTGATCAATTACTTTTTGAAAGAGTATTTTATTTTTCTTGAGTATATTTTTTTAATAGATGTATATTGGCTTAGCAATCATGCGCACACACACTAGGGAGAGTGAAATTAAACATTATAATTTTTTTTATGATCGTATTGGACTTTCTTGATTGTATTGTACGATTCGTGCAAACAAAAAAAATAATTAAATGTTTAATCAAATGTGGTTAATTTGTATTGGGATATAATTAATCTATTGTAAAACCACAACATCGTGCAAGATGTTCAGCTTTATTTGATATCCCCGATGTGATTTAAATTAACAAATAATTTAAATTTTGAAATTTTTTCGGATTGTACTATACGGACTAGTTTGTACTTTATTATGTTTAAAATTTTTGCCTAAATTAATCTCTATGATTAAGCAATTGAATCAGGATTAATTAAGCTTGATGACTGTAATGTGTGGTCATGATCATACTTGAGGATCAACAAAGCAACCCTTTGGACAATAATTAATCGTCCATGGATTTGTACATTATAAACTACTATTTGATTGAGTTAATAATACTGTATGATTTTAGATCATAAAGCAGAGGTTGAATTAATCATATTGTACTGTATGAGTGTCGTACTGGATGAACAGAAGCGACATAATTGTAAATTATAATTTTTTTAAAAAAGTTATATATAAACTCTTTATAATTTTAGAAGAGTCTTTAGGTAGTCAATGATTTATGTTTCTTTTGTGATAGAGTTTGGAGAGAACATAGTAATGGAGAGGGATAAAATTCTTGATGGATTTAAGTGAGAGTGAGAGGGGTTTTCAGACGGTTGCTTCGGTTGGACATGCACTTAAGGTCCTTTGGTTGTATTGTTTTGCCTCTTGAGATAAGTTTTGTGAAGGAAGGACTTTGGGGCCAAAATATCATCTGCAACTCTGCTGAACCATGGAGGTGAAAGGACTCGACGACTTTACCGAACCAAGGAGGTTAAACGAGGACACAGAGATTCCATTATACTGAGGAGGTGAAAAAAGGACATGACGGTTTCGCTGAACCGAGGTGGAAGGACATGGCAGCTTTGCCGAACCAAGGAGGTGACATGAGGGATTTTCCATGTGTGAAGAGTATGTAAAGGTGCATTTTTTGCATATGGCAAGAGAGAAGGGCTTTTCTGCCTAGCTGTGGGCTGAAGGAGAGACATTGTGTTGGTGTAATTCCTGAGGAGAGAACTTCGAGTGGTGGATGTAGGTCAAGTTGGTCGAACCATTATAAAATCAATTTACAACTTTATTTTTCGCATTTACTTTATATATTTTACTTTATTGCAATTATATTTATAGCACTATGGTTTGATTGTGGTTATATCTGTGAAATAAGTTTGCTGTGGTTAATTTTGATTCATATTTGTGTTAAAAAAATTGTTTTCTACAAAATTTAAAAACAAAAAATTGTAATTATTCTGAATTGTGTAGTGAGTTGATCTATATTGTTTATTCAAAAGCTTTCGCATGAAATTTAAATTTGACTTTTTATTCAAAAGGTTTTTGAAGAAATTTTCAAATCACCACCAATACACCCTCTCTCTTGTTGTGTCATTTTCACGTTCAATTGGTTTCATAGCCAAATATTGAACTTTCAATAGGAGAGGAGATGCAGTAGATCCAACCTATGTTAAGATAGGTAGAGCTAGAACTAAAGAGACTTGGTTATAATGTATTAGAAATGATTTTTTTATTAAATTTAAATGAGGATTTAATTCTTAATAAAACACAATAGAGAAAAAAATTTCATGTTGTCAGCTCAATGTAGTGGGATAAAAGCTTGTTGTTATTGTTGTATTATTTTGTTTAGAGAGAATATATTACATTTTAATTTAATACACCCAATTTAATAAGGTATTATGTAGAATACAAAGTTCTAATTTTACATTCTCTATAATTTGTGTAATTACATGATTAAGTTGTTGCAAGGATCTTATTGACGTATATTTTTTAATTCACAATATATAATTCAAAATTATATCATAACTTCAACAAAATCAATAAAATGTTAATATAAGTAATCATTTTAAGAAATATTATGAAATTTGATTCCGTTTATAGACAATTTTTGAAAAAAATAAACCCTGAAACATAATCGTATTTTTTTAATCATTTATGTAATTTTTAGAATTTAATTGTTATGATTTGTAACCCATTTGTCCTTAAGCCTACTAGTCATTTTGTGGATCACCCTGCTTAAATATTTTTTTCAATCTCTGTCATGTCCATTTAAATTATGTTTGATTTGTATCCTCCTTTGCGTGATTGCATTTTGACAACATGACTCTCTCTTGGGAGCACCTCTCATGGACTTTTCTTGAGGATACTTCTTGTGAAGGCCCCTCAAAGAAGCTATTTGTAAGTTCTTCTTTTAGGAGACCTTTTGAACAACAGCTAAAAGCCCCATGCTTGACCCAATGATTCTCTTAAATCATATGTTTTAAACACAATTTGTAGAATCATTTATTATAGATATGTCTAAATATAATGTGTCATGTCAATAGGTGATCTTGCACATATATTAGCAAGTAATGCTGTTAGCCTTATAATGCAATAATTGTCAAAGTAAATAATGCTCGCTTTTATAAGTATGTCTGAGTCTAAAGGGCATTGATGTCTTGAAGGAACTTGCTCATTTATTTGTATTTATTCTCGGCCCTCCTACGAGAAGGCATTGGTATTCTAAGTCATTATTTATCGTTCTTAATTAGCTTATTGTCTTGAACAAATGGGTAATAAGCAGGGGCGGAATTGTTTAAGGTGCAGGGGGGGCAATTGCCCCCCCTAAAAAAATTAAAATTCTTTTTAGAATAAGTGCTATTCGATAGTTTGCTCCTTTGAACATTATTTTTTGCCCTAAGACTTTTTTCATCTTCCCAAGAAAAGACTTTTTTAATGTTTTCTATTTATATATATTTTTGCTTTGATTGTCCGCCTGCTCTATTTGAGATAATTGCTCTTCTTTCAGAAAATGATTGCTTTCTTAGTTATTTAAGCATAAAGCTTGCTAGAAACGAAATCTAAAATATTTTTTTATATACTAGAAAGCAAAGTTTGTAATTTTTTTATTTAATAATTGTAATGCAATATAAGAATTTGATTTTGAATTTTTTCTTGTATATATTTTTATATTTTTGCCCCTCCTAAAAATTAAGGCTGGTTCCGCCCCTGGTAATAAGGTTGGATTAGCATTAATGACTCAATATAATTGCTTAAGTCTGAAATTAATTTTAAATTAGGTTTGGGCTCTATTGAGTCAGCATAGGATAGAGTCATGGTCATAGTGATGGTGCTTGCTAGTTTGTGATTTTATTATGTTAGTTAAGATTGAGTTGATTTATTTGGATGAACCCAAGAAAATTTTATACCATAATTCCCTTGACCTTTTAGGTGGTCAATAATAACATGATTGATCCTAATTAGGATACTCTCACAAAATGCTTAATCTTGTCTCAAGGGGTGATTGAATTTTATTCTTTCAAAGCTATGCTTGACCAAGAAAGTTATTTGGAATTTAAGACAATGTTTATCTTTCTTAATTGCTCAATGCCACGAGCAAATATAAAGATATGTTATGTTAGCGATTAGTGATTATTTTTTGGTCTATAAATAGGATTGGGTTAGTTAGCTTCCTAGAGTCAACTTAGGATAGAGTCAAGAACGTAATGGTGGAGCTTATCAATTTAAGTCAGTGTTAGTGATGTGGACATCTAACCGTCCATGGCTATCCGAGGAGCTGAAGATCAACGGCTGTCATCGTCCTACGTTATCTTATATTTTATTTGTAATTTTTAAAATTTTTATTGTGAATTTTCTATTTTTACCCTCACTTAAGAGGGTCGTCTTATGTAAGCCTTAGGGGCATATGTGTCTTGTTTTAGTTTCTTAGGTCTATATATAGAGGCCCTTTCTTATGTAATGGGATGATGATTTTTTAATGAAAATTTGCTTTTTGCTTTCTCTTTGTGAGTTCCATCTTTTAGATCTCTTAGTGAGTTCTTTTTCTTTTGAGATCTCTTAATTAGTTCTCTACTTGGTGTTCTCTTTGTGAGTGCATCCCTCTCTCAGATCTCTTTGTGAGTTTTGGGAAGAGCTAGATCTCTTTGTGAGTTCTAGACCTTCCTCCAATTTTTCTTTGCGATTAATTAGTGTGAGAATTCAAGTAGAATCTGTTTGGATCGCATTCTTCCTTGAACCCCATCCCTTCACCCATTTCCACCCAGCACTTCCGCCCCTCGGATAGCCATGGCCAGCCACCACCTTCCACACCATGGCCGCCCCTTTCCTCCCTCCTCTAGCTGCCGGCTTCCCTCTCTTTGAATTTCAAAATTTGAAATTCAAATGTTTTATGGGCCATTAATTGTTTCCTAAAGTAGCTCCTTAATTTACGCTATCAATTTAATTGATTTTAATTTCAAATTTGAAATTCAAATTGCTTAAATTGATTGCCCTCCTAAATGGAAATTTTCTTTCCTTAAGAAAACTGAAAATTTATTTCAGATTTTTGTAAAATCTGAAATTAAATTGGTGGTCCCAACTTATTCCAAAACTCACCCCTCTCTCTGTCCTTATGTGGCCGACCACCTCATTGGGCATAATCTCTCTCCTATCTCATTAATAGGCCCCCTCATTAAGCCTCCATAATTACCTCCCACAATTCCCTCTCATCCAATTTAATTCTCCCCATTAAATTTGAGTTTAAATTCAAATTCATATCCCGCCAATTTCATTTAATCTGAAATTTAATTTCAGATTTTCATTCTCTCTCCCCAAATTGATTTGATATTTAATTAATCTTGCCACCTAGGTAAGTACATGGCATTTACGTTTCACATCAGTTAGATTAGTCAAGATTGCATTGATTTAGTCTGAAAAACCTAAGCTTATAAGTTTTCAAATTTTCCTTGACCTTTTAGGAGGCTAATAGTGGCAATATTGTTTGACTTCCCCAAAAGGGATGCACAATGAGAAAAAAAATTCTTTGAAAAAATTGAGGATTTTCCATAACATATTACAATCAATACTAAATTCAAATGCTTTATTATCAGTTATTAAAATTTACAGCCATGTTGTTAGAATAGCAATTTTTGTTTCTATTTTATTTTAGCAATTTATCACCATGAAATTATTAAAAAAATTGTTCATATTTCATTTTTTTATATTACACTTTAATTTTTCTAATTTTTCAGAGATTCAATTGTGTAATGTTTCAGAACATGATAAATATGATTTCTAGTGTAGTAATTATCTACTTGTAAAGTAGGCATATGTTCATCATCTCGAAAGTAGTCGGTTGAAGTTGATACAACTAGAACAGGAGCTTCAGCGAGCACGCCAGCAGGTATTTTAACTCTTCTTAGCCATCATTTATCAATTTTGTTATCAACATTTAACTCCATTTTCCTTGGTTCACAGGGTTTGTTCGGTGCTAGTGGTTACCTTGGTAATCTTGGCCTTTCAGCTGGAATGAATGGTATATTTGCTTAAAATTTCCACAAATTTTAGCAATTCATGTTGTCAAAATTGGCATCAAACTTAGACTTTGTTTGGGATGGCTTTCTTATTGCTTTTCAAAGTAGCTTTCTAGTACAAAAATTAAAAATTTTGTACTAGAAAGCTGCTTTGAGAAGCAATAAGAAAGCCGTCCCAAATGAAACCTTAGTTGTTTTCAAATTAGCGTGCAAGAAACATAATTGATGTTTAATGCGTGTGATTTTTTGTCCTAACTTAGAAGTTTGATGGAGAATCATTGCTTAGGTTTTTCCTTGGCCAGCTAAATATGGAAGTCTTGATTAACTTGAGCATCATTATCATAATTATTCAAATTATTGTCAAAATACATATACTTGAGTTACCTAATTTGTCCTCCTTTTATCTTATCCATCCTAATACTTAATATTGTGCTGAAAGGTTATGATAGAGTTATTGGTGCAGGATTTACTTTAGTCAGGCATTAATTTTTCATTCGCCAATTACTTAACAAACCATTTTTTTCATCACAAAGACTAGTCTGATCAATGCAAATCCATGTCTTCTCTTTATCACCTAAACACTTAGGCTTCATTTGGGACGGCATTCTTACTGCTTTTTAAAACAGCTTTCTAATAAAAAATTTAAATTTTTGTACTAGAAAGATGTTTTAAGAAGCAGTAAGAAAGACGTCCCTAAACGAAGCCTAAAATTATTGAAATTTTGAGTTTACTAAGCAAGAAATGAGAGAGAACATATGATTTTTTTATGCTTAGAAATGTTGGAGAGCATATTACAAATTCTAGAAAAATGTAGGATTTTATCCTATAGTTTACAATCTTTTAAATTCCATGGGAATTCGCTTACAAATTAGGCATTAATTTTTCATTCTTCAATTACTTAACATACCATTTTTTCACCAAGTAACAATCAGTAAATGATTGGTTCTATTAAGTTTTAACGTGCCGAACATATAGTCTGCTAAGATCACCAAAAGTGCCACAGCTTATGTTTATGTGATGAGAAATTTTACAAGTTGATCATGAATAGTTGATTGTCCTTAAAAACAATTTAGGTGCCTTGGCATTTGATATGGAGTATGCTCGCTGGTTAGACCAACATCAAAACCAAATAAGTGATCTGAGATCAGCTTTTAATTCTCAAGCAGATGATGAAGAACTAAGACTTCTTGTTGATGGTTTAATGTCACACTATGATGTTCTCTTCAAGCTCAAAAGCATTTGTACAAGGTCTGATGTCTTCCACATGCTTTCGGGCTTGTGGACAACACCTGCTGAAAGATGTTTCATGTGGCTCGGCGGTTTCCGTTCCTCCGAACTTCTCAAGGTGATTTCAACTTTGCAGTACCTTTTCTTACTGCTGTAACATATAGAATCTCATTATCAAACTTAGACTTTGTTTGGGATTGCTTTTTTCCTACTTAAAACAAGCTTTTCTAGTACATAATTTAAAATTTTTGCATTATAAAACTGCTTTTAGAAGCAGTAGAAAAGCCATCCCATAACAAAGCCTTAGCATCTTCATTATTCATTGTGAAATAACAAGCAAAAAGGCCAACAAGAACCAAAAATCATCAATGAAGGAACTTTAGTGATCAATAGTTCACTACAATCAACAACAATATACATAAATAACTCAATTGTCTAAGCAAACTAGTATTTGCAGATGCTTGTGAGCCACCTGGAGCCATTAACAGATCAGCAACTTATAGGCATATGCAATCTCCAGCAGTCTTCGCAACAAGCTGAAGATGCTTTGTCTCAGGGAATGGAAGCTTTGCAGCAGTCTCTTACAGATACCTTGTCACCTGCTTCTTTTAACACTAATCCTTGTTCTGATAATGTTGCTAATTACATGAACCAAATGGACAATTGCAATGAGCAAGCTTGGAACACTTGAAAATTTCCTTCGGCAGGTATAACCTCCCAAAAATCTGGAGAATATTCTTTTGCTGTGTTTTTTTATTAAATTTTTATTAGTTTATGATAGGAAGTACTTGTAGATCTTAAGTATTTCCTATCAATTTTTGAAAAACAGCAAGCTTTCTGTACCAAAATTCACAAAAAAACCAAAAAAATAGTATATAATTTGTATTATTTGATAAAAGGGGAATAGAAAATAATAAGATACAATTGATCCTCTCTTCGAGAGGAGGATTGATCTCTCCCAAATCTCTATAGGACTGTTAGAGCCCAAAGGAAAAATCTAAATCTAAGAGATCTCAAATTTCAGCCCAAATTCAAGGATGCCTTAACCCTAAGAAAACAAACTATTTAATGCATACAAATCAAAAGGAAATCCCTAAATAGTCCCTATACATTTAAATTTCCCTCTCAAATCCCTCAGAAATCCTTACATAAATTGTTCCGCTTGGGCGTTTGGACCGCCCAATCTCTGAAGGAGGCGGAGATCCCGCCTCTGTTGCGCTGGGCCAGTCCCGTGCGGCCCGATTGGACCGGTCCAACGGTTTCTTCACTTTGTGCTCAACTAAGCCAAAGAGTCAATGACTGATACTAGCTTTACATGACATTTGCTCTCTATTTCAACAGAAACCAGCAAAGAATCTTAAATTGGTTTCTTTAGAACTATTCACCAAATTAACACTATAATAAGTGAAGGAAAAAGCTGTCGCTTTTATTGGTTTCATCAAGAAGAACTTCTGGGATTAAAGATTTGGCTATCTTTTGTGCATCTGAATATCTCTATAACAATTTCTTTTTTTGTACAAATAGGCTGATCTTCTGCGGCAGCAGACATTGCAAGCAGATGCACCGAATACTAAGTACTCGTCAAGCAGCTCGAGCCCTTCTTGCCATCAGTGACTACTTCGCTCGCCTTCGAGCTCTCAGTTCTTTGTGGTTGGCTCGACCAAGAGATTAACAACAAGATGTATATTCAAGCTAATTGTGTTAAATTAACTAGTAGAAAGTACTTGAGTTTACTTACAGTAGCCATTATGTTCCATGATTTGGAATGCTGAGGGCTCTTGATTGTTAGTTTAGTTGCTGTAGTAGTAAGTTTTATGCTGTTGGTGTTATTTATTTAGTGCCACTGCAGTTTCCTTAAACTTTAATTAGCTACCATTATGGCTTAGAGAGAAGAGTTATTGTTGTATGCTTTGGCAATTGAGTTATTATTGTATATTGTTGTTGATTGTAGTGGACTATTGATCACTAAATTTCCTTCATTGGTTCTTGTTGGCCTTTTTTGTTTTCATTATTTCACAATGAATAATGAAGATGCTAAGGCATTGTTTGGGATGGACTTTTCTGATTGCTTCTAAAAGTTATTTTATAATACAAAAAATTTAAGTTATGAATTAAAAAGATGCTTTAAGTAGGAAAAAAAAACGGTCCCAAATGAAGTCTAAGTTTGATAATGAGATTTTATATGTTGCTTTGTCACATATTTGGAACTAGATTGGAAGGTAAGTGGCTTGAGTATGATAAAACAAATCAATAAAAAATCTTAAGATTGCATCATTTTCATTTTTTTTCTTGTAAGAGAAATAACAATTGAAGGGAAATGGTTTGGTGTACTAAAGAGATGATCATTGCATGAGTAATGGATGTAATCTAACATTCATGAAAATTTTGTGTTGAAATCAAAATAATGTTTATGTGTTTGATATGTTAATTGTTGTGCATGTTTATTTAAATAATTTTTGTTGGCATAATTACATAAAATTTAATTTAATCACACATTTAATGAATTATAATTATAATTTTTGGTGATTTAATTTAAAGATTCTCTTTTTTGTAAGAAATTTATTACAAATTTGATCATACGTCATAATTTCATCACTATTTTGTACTAAATTCTATTTATTTCAATTAATTTTGTTGTAAATTTGTTGTAACATAATTAAAAAATGGCCATTAAATATGAATAGCAACTAAATATCAATGTTGCATCAATAAATCTTAAATCTATTTCCATCACATAAAACTTAATAAACAACAACGTTGATGTTATAAAAAGTTATCAGCACTCAGATCATCTCCAACGAAAATCTCATTTTTCACTCCAAAATGTCGGAAACTACAAAATGCCGTGATTTCATCTCCAATCGAACGCGTTTTTCACTCTTTTGCAGGTAACCGTCGCCTCTTTTTTTTCCCGTCACAAGTTCGGTAGAGTGATAAAAATGGCGGAGATGAACAGTGCAACGCCAATATTGGCGTCCCACTGTTCACCCGCAGCCATATAGCGAAAATTTTGCAGTTCGGCTGGAGCTGGCCGAGAGCTCCATTCAAGCGTTTGGAGTTCGGTTGGAGATGCCCTCAAACGATTAACTTATAATAAGCATTTTAGCTCCCCTAAAAATCGCCATTTTAATAGATTCGTTATCATTATCATGATCGTTGTGAGTGAGAGAGGCTTTTCTTGCAGATATTATGTGTTTGCTTAGCAATTTGTGCCATTTGATTATTAGAAAAAGAATCGAAGGTAACTTTAGGCATCTGCTTTATGGCTCGCCCTCTCAGGAGAGGTTATTTTGTGCAGACACCGGACGGGAGAACAGTCTGGCATTGCTTGTACGGTACCGGGCGGTATTGAGCGTGGTACCGGGGTTCGGTACTGAATGCGGTACATTTTGGACGCATTTTTATTGGTTTTTGGATGACATCCAGACTTCGCACAGAATAATTTCTACCCTCTTACAGCCTTTTGTTTGGTGAAATTATTCTCTGCAGAAATGGACGTCGTCCGCAGGCGAATCAAAACGAACAACATCACTCATTTGATGTGTACCGTGATTGAGTATCGCTGTGTATCGGGTGATGTGGCGAGTTCTAACTCACCTCCGAACGCTCCGGTGCCCACCCAAAATAATTTCTCCTTTGTTTTCCGCATGCCATGAGTAGCTCTATTGAATTTGGAGTTTGTCACGGGTTGTTCTTCCATACACTCGACTCTTGAGCCTTTTTCAAAGTCAAATGCAGCTTATGCAGCTTTTATTTGTATCAGCGTCAACATCACCCTGAGAACTTGAGTACTTGGCTACTCTCCACATCTTTCATCAAAGCTAGCAATACAATCATGTAAAGACAAAATATATAATTTCAAATGTGGTAGTATCTTTTATTTAATGGCGTATGAATCATCACATTGTGTGAACATGCATCAATGATGAAGAGTAGACCTTATCGTCTTAAGTCTCCTCTATACATGCTCTACATGATGAAGAGTTAAAGTCGACCCCTCACTGTTAAGATAATATATTTCATTAGCGACTTGAGTAGGAAAAATTATTAGGTGCGGAGTGCGCACCGTCTGCATAAGCGCTGGGTACCCAGTAGTACCGAGTGCGGGTACCGCTAGATACGCATTACTTGTGTTAAAATCAAGGAGGAAGATATTGTTTGATCTTCTTGCAAGATCAAGAGAGGGAGGAGGCGGTGAGCCAAAACAATGCAAATCTTTATTTCCTTGGCTTAAGCAAATACAACCTAAAGACTCCTATTAATAGGCTCAAAAGCCATACAAAGAGCAACTCCTAAAGCTATACAAATAGCTACACAAAAGCAAACCTAAATCTAGGACTAATACCTAACAATCACCCCCTTAGTCCAGATTTTACAAAACAAAAGATAACCACTGTTCTTGATAGAACAGCCAAAGAATGATCATGTCGGTCTCCTCCGCCAAAAAACGTCCACCGACATTCAAGCTCCACCTCCCGACAGATCTCCTATCGCACTACGTCCAACGCAGCCAATCCCCGAGCACCCTTAGCCCGGCTTTCGCGCCCTGTGCATCCACCAGCACCCTGCGCCTCAGTGCCCGCGCCCTGCGCCTCCAGCCCGCGTCCAAACGCCACAAGCCCACGCCCGCGCGTTGCACCCATGTGGTCTGTCACCGACCACATCCTGCACGTATCCACCCGTGCAGCGAGCCCTGCGCCTTCACCCGCGCTCCGCTCTTCCCAAGACCACGCTCCGCACTGCCGCATCCGGCCAGTACCCTGCGTGTCCTTCACCAGTGCCCCACGCTCCTATGCGGACTTCTCGTGCACTGCACGACCACGCATCTCCAAGCGCCCCGCACTTTCAACCCTGTTCTCCAAGAACAGCAAACACTACCTCAGTGTCTCCCGGACTCTACCTGAAGTCCAAAACTCTACCTCCAAAGAGGATATTCAACAGTAAAAACAAGAGGCTTAAAGAGAACAACAGGAACCGAAAAAATGCCAAACCAGAACTTGATCCAAGATCAAGCAAAAAACTCTGGCCTCAACGGCTTCCATGCCTCCGCTCTTGTTCGCCTTCGTCAACCACGCCTATATCAAGCAAACCAGAAAACCACACAATAGGCTTTGTTCTTGCAATCAAGAAGCACAAGGTCTACCCACGTCCACCGCATCCAACTCCTCAGCATGGAACAACTGTCTGGAATGAACCTCCTGCCTCGCTTCTTGCTGATTCGATGGCTCCACCTCAAAAGATTTTCACAAAAAACCATTAATCAATACCTACAGCCATCTCTTCTTGCACAAGAGCCAGGCAGCCAGCATCAAAATCCTTGCTGCCTTCTTGTATCCCGATCGGACACCATGCCCGATTCCGCCTTCACCCACGCGATCAAGCTGCCGTCTCCGATCGGACCTGTCCCATGCTGAAGCCACTTTTTCCTTCTTGCTGTTGACCTCGATTTTGCCCAGAATCGGGCTTGGAGAGTTGACTTGGTCAAATTGACCAGGCCAGACCCCAAGACCCTCTCCAATGAGTTCAGTGAGTCGAGTCGAGTCTGTTGAGCCCTGACTTGGACCCTGGGTCAACCCAGTTGACCAAGTCAACCAGGGTTGACCGATTCGAGCCTTTTAAGCCTAAGACCAATTTTAAATTAATTTCATGGCTTCATAGCTCGATCCTCCACCCACTTAGGTCTAATTGACCATGTTGACTGGATTGACTCATGCCTTAGTCAAATCTAGTCTTGCATGGTCAAATATGACCTATTTTGGTCAAATTCATCGAAATTTAATCTCATTTAAGGCCTTAATTGATTCGAAACGTTTTGGAATTAAGAATCCCGCCTAAATCACTCCCTCTCCCTCTGAATTTAACCCTTGATCTCATCTCCACCGTCCAAGGGAGAGAGGGGAGTTTAAATAGCAAAATTTAGGTTATTTTGAGGACTTTTTTTCTTGCTCTCTCTCTAGGCCGCCTCAACACCGGAGACTTCGTGTGAGAGCTCTAGAGAGGTTCTTCTACCTTCTCCAATCAAAACCCGACGGCCAAGGCGTCGCCGGCGGCAAGATCCCGGCGAACCCGTAGGGAAATCTCTTCCAAGGATCCTACCGACCGATCGAGGCCTTTTAGGAGCTAGACGTCAACTAGGATCTTGTTCGCGATTCATCCCCGAGTCCAACGAGCCCAAGATCTCCCGAATCCACCGTGTGGATTGAGGTAAATCTCAAACCCTAGTTAGAACACTTAGGGTTAATTAGCGTCGTTATTAGTGCATATTAACTCGAGTAAAATACCCCCCAAAGATGCTCTTCATCCCTAGAACATGTTTTTAAAATTTTACGCGATTTGGTTCAGCCGTTTGGGAGAACGAGACAAAAATCCCCTTAGGGTCTCGGACGTGTTCGCATGCAGGGTGGAGAGATCAGGGTCGTTGATCTTTCGATCGACGGTCACGATCCGCGCCTCTCGCGGTCTGGATTGACCGCGGATCTCCGCCCGCGGTTTGGCCTGCCACGTGCCGCCATCTCGTCCGTCCGCTGGAACCGCGCGGATCGAACGGCGGGGGAGACATCCGACGTGGCTAAGTGGCCACGGGACCGCCGCCGCAATCATTGCCTAATGATTGGCGGCGGCGCCAATCATTGGCTGAAACCGCGGAGCCAATCCGGGTATGCCACGTGGCGCACCGAGCCGCCTCCGGGTTAAAATAATATTTTTTTTATAAATTTTTTTTTTAAACCTATTTTTCTTCAAAAAACCATAGAAAATCCAATTTCGCTCCGTTTTTGACGTACAATATACCGAATTGCTCGGATTTTTATCCTCTTTAATTAAAAATTATTTTTATTTAAAAATAATGATTATATATTTATTTATTTTAAAAATAGTGAAGTGTTATTTTTTTTTATATTATTTTAATTATTTTTATTATAATATTAATATTTTAATTATAATATTAGTTAGTAGACTATGTTAGCTTAGTTCTATTACTATTATACATGTATTAGTATTATTATTATTATTATTATTATTATTATCATATATAAAAGTGTATTTATAATAATTAAACATTATTTTAATTATTTTTGATTAGTTAAATTCTTTTTTTTAAATAACATTAATAATTAAAATATTATTATATCATTTTAAATTATTGTTATATTTTAGATATTTGCCCTTATTATTATTATTAATATTATTATTAATATCATTTGGTAGTTATTTAATTATCCATAAATATAATTATTTTAAAGCCTTTAAGTATTTCAAACTTTGAAAAAATCATATCTTTCTCGTTTTTGGCCCGATTTTTACGTACAGCGTCTTGTTTTGATCGTATTTTGATTCTGCACATCCTGGAGTCTGCACTGCACAAATATTTTTAGTATTTCTGTACTTATTTGGAAAAACAGCAAACTGTATTATTTTCAAATGTTATTTTTATTATACTTAAAGTTTGAAATTACATAACTTTGTCGTTTTAAGTCCGCTGTCAACGCACAATACCTTGTTTTGAATGTACTCTGAATTCTGCATATTTTTAAGCTGTTTTCAGGTGAAAATTTTGTCTGAATGTTCTGTCATTTCAAAAACAGTGAAACTGCACTATTTTAAAATATTATTTTATTGTATTTGAACTTCGGAAATTCGTATATTCGTCGTTTTAAGTCGGATTTCGATGTACGACCCCTCGTTCTTTTCAGCAAGACGAGCTTTATGTTTTGGAACCATTTTCAGCCCCCCGATTTTGGCTGTATGAATAGATTTCTATTTTTGATCCAATTATTTGGAGATTTTGATATTTATATATTAATATAACAACTATTTTCAGGATACAAACTACTTTCAAATTGCTTGAGATTTTGTTAGTGTAGCCAGTGGGTCTCCCTTATATGTATTTATCATAAATTGATCTATTTTTTTTTTTTATTATGCTATTTTCCAAAGGTTTATATATTTGTAAGTATTTTAAAATGTTTTAAAATTACTTATGTATTAAATCTTTTAATTTTGGGAGATCCACTACTTATGAAATTTTAGACATGGATCTTATGTGTGAAGAGCAATCATGGGGGAGTGGGTTAGTGAATGGTTGAGTCCCAATCATTCACTAATCATCTCTTTAGGTGTCTTTACTTTTTTTTATCTTTCGTAGATTGCATGTGTAGGTCGTCGCACTACCACCACTTAGTTTAGGTTCTCCTAGATCTAAGGACATGGTGTGTTTATTTATTTACTGTGCTCCCATGCATTTATTATCCCGAGGGTTAGTGTAAACATCACTTTAAACTCCTACGAAGTAGTGACACCCTAAGGACAAAAATTAAGGACCTGTCTAGCGAACTTAGAAGTTTTCTAGGAGCTAGGATAGATCCCAGAACGACATGAAAACTTCAACATTTAAACTTAGTGACATCATAAACCTCCCTGAATTTTCTAGGAATTTTTAGGGCTTGTTAGATCCCTTAATTAACCAACCCTAATTAACCTACTAAATAGGGCCCCGAGACCTTCAGAAAAATACAATAATTACATATTAGGTCAGAAAATTTCCCATAATACCTCAAACTGACCAGGATATGACCCTTGACCTTAGATAAATAGGGTTCCCTAGTTTGACTTCAGGTTGACCCTTAATTTGACCTTAGGTGAAAATTACCATTTTGCCCTTAATAAATTATTAAAAATTATTAAAAATTCCAAATTGTCTCCAAACACTTGGGAACACTTTCTTAGGTCATCCCTGATCTTTGGGAGTGATTCCAATCAGTTTGGAGCTTGTTTGGAACAAAATAGTAAAAAAGGCCCTTTGTTAGGAAATTTAGAAATTCCCTTAAATACCCCGATCTTTAGAAATCCATAACTAATTGTAGAAAACTCCAAATTAGGCAAACTCACTTGCATTAGACTCCTATTAGGGCCTAGTATTTATTAAAAATCTTAGGTTTCCAGAAATTGGTCTAGATTAGAAAGTCAATTTTTTGGTCAACCGTAGTTCATTTAGAGTCCGAAACTTAGAAAATTCATAACTTTGGATAGGAAACTCCGATTCCAGCCTACTACCTGTCTAACTACTCGTATCAAGGTCTAGTATTTTCCTAAGGTGATAGGAGATCCAGACTTAGCCTTTTTACCATAGTGACCTTTTGGACCCTTAGTCTAGTTCCTAGGAGGACCCAGGACTTTCCAAAATTGGCTAATATAACTTTAACTTCAAATATCATCACTCTAAGTTCCTAAAATTGATCAACAAACTATATTAACTAAAATGCACCCCAATTCATTAATATTTGAATTTCAACAAAAATTTCCTTTTCTGGCCTTCAACAGATTTGAACTTTAGACAATTTTAACTAATTACCCTGCCTAGGACCTATCCAAGCCACACTAGCCTTATACACACATAGAATGGTTTGCTAGGGCACCACTTCTAGATCTAGGTTAGGCCGCTGGGTTTTATTTTTCTGCTGTGTGCCGGAGCTTTCCGTGGTTTTCATTGCATTCTGTTTGAAAAATGATTGCTGTGTTTGCTTACTTTTTCTGCACTCTAGATGTGAGCGTTAGATTTACCCCTAGGTTAGGAGCGCCATATATATACTGTTCTTCCGTGCAGGTGGCCATGCTCATGCTGATAAAAGGGGGGAGCAATGTCATGATTTCTAATAATGTGTTTTATGCAGGTGCTTGCTCAGCTCCCCCTAAATAAAAATGAGGGCTAAATTAATTATAACTGCACAGGTGGAGCGCTTAGCCCTCAAAATTAAGAGCATGGCTTGGCACAGGGTCAATGGTGTTAGCATTTTTTTTTATATATATATGAACTGCTTGGGATTTTTATTAGGATAACCATGCAGGTCCTTTTAGATTTTTCTGCTTTTCAATTAATGTAATATCTGTAATAATCGTTAAGAGTTGTGAAAACAACTTCGAGTTGGGATATTCTTATCCAACTCGGATTCCAAAAGAAGAAGGCATCCCTAAGGGGAGAGTCTTCTTCCATTTGGAAGATCGAGTTGGATGGCTTTAGATATCTAAAGAGAAAAGGCAATACACCCCATATTGGGGAGAATTGTCTCTTCGTTTGGATATTCAAGCCACGACGGATCCAAGGAGTCCAAGGAGGAGTGATCCAAGGAGTCCAAGGAGAAGATACCCAGGAGACTGAAGATATTGAAGATTTGAAGACCCAATATCCCACTCAAAGTTGTTGGCGTCTGTCATAGGCTTAGAAATCCGGGTTGTTGGCAGTGGTGCCCGGCCACTTTACTTTTTTGCATACCCTGGGTTGTAATTAAAGGGCAGTTGGCCTATGGACATTTACTTGATTAGTTTGATTTATATTGATGTGTTTACCTGATTGTGCAGTAGAAATACCTGCTTTTCTAGGTTTATTCATTGCATGCCGATCTTTGTTTTCGCCTGGATATCGTTAGGCTCTTTAAGGATTATAAAAATTTTTATACTCATAACTAATTTTCTAATATTTTAAGGCTTTAAATAACATAGAAACTTAACGAACCTAGGAAATTGCCGGAATCGTCCGGGGTCGCATGCATATTACTGCATCTTCTCTCTCCTTCTAATAAGACATCTCCCTGCCTGCGGGTAGAGTCCGGATAATCTGACCTATGAGGATGAAGTGCCGGACCTAGGGAGACTCAGTCTTTTCTAAAAATTATTTTATATTAAGCCTGTTTTTAAAATCCAAAGCATTCATGAGCTGACATTTCAACTAGCATGCATTGCATTAGTAACCAACTAATTAAAATTTAATTGCATTAGCTAGGGACATTCACCCAACATAAGTCCAGGACCACTTAGGAAATTCTCTAGATGTCGGTCTTTTTTCCAATAAACTGTACCTCCCACCCATCTTTCATAACTGACTTGACAGCATGGTTTTAAATCGATTAGGTGGTTAGCTGGCTCCCCCAATCCAGGCCGGGATAAGTCCAGATCTTTGCATCGCATTAGCTAGGACACTAGTCTTAGTGTGTGTCGAACACTAAGTCCAAACTAGATTTAGGATTCGAGGCTATTACATTCGGTCTCGTAGTATGCCTTAAATAGTAGGTAGGTCCCTTCTGTTCAGGGATCCTAAATCCTACTTATCCGCGTCACAGGATGACGCCACCTCCATCCTTCTCTCACGCATGTGATTGAATGCTTGATTTTATTTCCTCCAGTTTCTCTTTAGTACCCTAGAGCCTCCGAATGCTGGTATGAACCACGCATGTTGATTCAGCCCTTCGGACCTTTTTTCCCTTTGAGTAGGATTTCCTAGTCTATACCCTTGTGCCGATCCCATTTTAGGAGAGGATAATGTATGATCCTTAATCGAGAGTTTTCTCAGGTTCCGGCCTGGGATGTAATTAACCACGGGGGCTTGCGCCCGTGGGAAACTCGGTCCCACATCTACTAAACCCCATTCGAGCTCTTGCATCGGATGGGGGAAACCCGTGATTTGGTCATGTATATTACTACCCATCGAGGTGTGTTGGCGTCAGCCTCTATCCTCAATGGTCAGTCGTATGCGCGATCCAATCTGTCCCTTCCAATCGACCCGTTCGCGCGGTGCTCTTTCGGAGGTCCACACTTGCGTGCAAAAATAGCGGCCAATACACCTCCGGCTTCTCCGATTCTTGCTCGTCCGCCTCTGATTTGCTTGCATCCTACACGACCGACCTTAGCTGCAAGGAACTGAATCCCTTCAGCCTACCGTCGGCTCTGCTCTTGCACCGATTTCGCCTCCGATCAAGCTGTCTCGCTCAGATTCGGCGAGACAACTCTCTGTCCTTTCCTCTTACGAAAGAATCTTCCAACCTTCAAGTTCACCACCAGGGCTCTGATACCAAATTGTTAAAATCAAGGAGGAAGATCTTGTTTGATCTTCTTGCAAGATCAAGAGAGGGAGGAGGCGGTGAGCCAAAACAATGCAAATCTTTATTTCCTTGGCTTAAGCAAATACAACCTAAATACTCCTATTAATAGGCTCAAAAGCCATACAAAGAGCAACTCCTAAAGCTATACAAATAGCTACACAAAAGCAAACTTAAATCTAGGACTAATACCTAACAACTTGTGCGGACGGTTATCCCCATCTGCACTCCACACCTAATAATCTCTCCTTGAGTAGAGGTCAATGCTCTGCTTTCAAAGAGTCTTCTTCTCACACAGAATTAGAAGACCCCTTATGCAATTCCACTCTATGAGTGGTTCTTGGGATTCTCTTCACTACTCCTTAAAATCATTTAAGTCATCCTCTAATTGAATTCAACAAGTTGAGGAGAAATCACGTATTCTAGATTTTCCATATTAATAGATTCTTCACCTCTTTTAATGTTGTTTTGCTTCGCATAATACCTATCTTCTAGTTACTAGCATGCTCTATGTTCATCATACTTTTGAGAATGTTGAGTTCAACCCAATGATATTCAGGGCACTGAGTAAAAAGAGAGTTGATAAGTAGGTTGAGAAAAAAATTACAGACAAAAAGTTATGATATTCCTAGTAAAATAAGCCTCAATATAGGAAATTGGATTTTAGAGAAAATTTGAGTAAAATTGCATAAATTGAGCTCACCCATCGACCTCATACTTATATTTGAGTTAGGGTTTTTAGTGTTATAGAATTTTCTACATACATAACTATATAGAAAATAAATGAAAATATATAGCGTAATTAAAAAGTTCGACTTGATCTAGTCATCTACAGAGTAGTTGAGTTGGTGATTAATATATAGCCTTGAGAAGCCCCCATCTATTGATTTGGAATTATTTCCTAATTGAAATAAACTTTTATTTGGAAGGCTTTTAATGGCTCATTATTGTGATTGATCAGGGAATAAATTATTTCCCTAATTAAATTGATTTGACAGGAGATTTTATTGATGCATTAATTAGGAGATCTAATTATTACATTAATTAGGGATTTGATTGGCTCTTTAATTAGTTATTTGATTGGGAGTTGAATAGGATTAGATTAAGAAGCTTTTTCCTTATTTACTTTGGCTCAAATCTATAAATAGAGCCCTAGGGACTATTGTATTGTATGCATGAGATGAGAGGAAGAGATAGATTGAGCTCATTGTAATCCATATTATTCTCCAATTTAGTGAAATCATCATTTCCTCCCCGTGCACATAGACATCTTCGCCAAACCACGTAAATCGTCATATTTCTTGTTATTTTGTTGTGTGAATTTTATTTCTGTTCTGATTGTTTGCATAACAACTAGTAGCAGAGCCGAATTTCAGTGGGATTTCCAGTGACAGTTTGAAGTACTGGAGCAAATCTTTTAGACATGATCTGGTAAGATCGAACAAGCAAAGGTTGTTAATTTTTTTAGTATTGCTGCTTAGTTTGATTGGTGTAATTTTGATGTCGTAAGGAAGATACAATTTGGTGGAAACGATGAGATCCGGTGGAACCATGGCTACATCCAATTCGTCTATAGAGAAGGTGTTGATTAATCAGGTGATTACACATCCCATCAAAATTGATGTGATGAAATTTGACTGCAAAGAAAACTTTGGCATGTGGTGATGTGAGGTGATAGATGCATTGTGCCCTTTGAATATGGAGGTTATTCTGGATGGCGATGGACGTCGTGAAGAGATGTCTGAAAGAGATTGACTCAAGATGAATCAGAGTACTTGTGGCTTGATAAAAAATTGCCTATCTCAAGAGATCAAATATGGGGTGATAATGGAGACTTATACTATGAAGCTATGGAAGACTTTGGAGAACAAGTATATAACGAAGAGCATAGAGAATTGTCTTCAGTTTTAGATGAGGTATGAGATTATAATTGATGAGCATTTGAATTACTCCACAAAGTTATTCACAGATCTTTTGAATCTGGATGAAGAGGTTGGAGATGAAGATAAGATGCTCCTTTTGTTGAATTCGATGAGTAAGAAAACTTCACTATAACACACATTCATGGGAAGAAGATCTTGAACTGTGGTGAGGTGACTATTGCATTGTTGAATCACAAGTTTCATCATCAGGAAAAAGAGTCTACAAAGATAAATTCACATGAGACTCTCACACTCTAACAAGGAAGATATGATAAACATAATAATAAAAGGGACGGCATCAGCAAGTGGGGGCAAGTCTAGTGGACTCAATCTTGGAAAAAATTAGTGTGTTTTCTATTTGTAGACTGGTCATTGGAAGAAAGATTACCCAAAACTGAAGGAGAAGGAAAAAGGAGTTTCCACGGAGGCAAATTTTAGCATGGAAGAGCATGAAAAATATTTAGATGTATCACTATCTATAGTATCTCAGAGTTTGTATTTAGATGGTTCATGCTGGATTTTGGATACTGGTGCTACCTATCATATTTGTCCCACCAGAGAGTGGTTTTGTACATACAAGAAACTTGATATTGGGGTTGTTACCATGGGAAATGACCTGGTTTGTCATACACTTGGTGTAGGGAGCATCTTCATCAGAATACATGATGATAGTGTAAGAGAGCTGATTGATGTAAGACATGTTCTATGTATCTAGAAGAATCAGAAACCAAAGTTTTTGAGGCAAGAGTTCTGAAGATATATCATGAGGAACTGATTTATCTGAAAGGAGTTCATCACAACAACCTTTACTACTTTCAGGGAAGAACAATGATTAGATAGACTATTGTTGCTGATGATTCTTCTGATGCTAATCTATCATGGTATGTGCAGCTAGCTCATGCTAGAGAGGCTTCTTTTATGGCTTTGGTAAAGCAATGATTGATTAAAAGAGCAAGCACCTGCAAGTTCGATGTTTGTGAATATTGTGTGTTTGGCAAGAAGGCACATGTATCCTTTGGTACTGACTTCTACAATACAAAGGGTATCTTAGAGTATGTTCATATAGATGTTGGGGCCCGACAAAGACAACATCATTCGGCCGGCGATGATACTTTGTCTCTTTTGTTGATGATTACTCCATATATATTTTGGTGTACACCATGAGGCACAAGAGCGAGGTGTTGAAGATTTTCAAAACTTGGAAGAAGTGGATTGAGACTGAAACTGACAAAAAGATTCGGTGTATCAGATCAGATAATGAGGACTAACACACTTCAGATGCATTATTGTAGGAGTGCCAGAAATCTCTGATTGAACATCACTTCATTGTTAGAGAGATTGAACTAGACTATGGTGGAGAAAGCTTGATGTATGTTATCCAATGCTAGGTTGGATAGAGATTTTTGGGTTGAAGCTATAAAGTATACATGTCACTTGATGAACTGTTTGCCTTCAGCAACTATTAAGAAGAAGATCCCAGAGGAGATGTGGTCATGATATCTTGTTAGAGATTATGAGTACTTGAGAGTGTTTATGTGTCTAGCCTATTATCATGTTTAGAATGATAAACTAACATCAAGGGTAAAGAAGACGATCTTTATTGAATTTAGGGGTGAAGTCAAGGGCTTCAAAATCTATTACAAATAGAAAAAAAGATTGTCCTCAATAGGGATGTTATTTTCGATGAGACTAGCATGTTGAAACTTTGGGACTCTAAGTAGGTGGAGAGTTCCACTAGGACCACATATGCATTGCAAAAGGTGGAGTTTGATGCGATTCCATTTTCTCCACAAAAGGTAGATCATTTATACCTAGGTACATGATTCAACTGTAGACCAAGAGGTGGAAAACAGTGGTGATGATATTCCTGCTTATGAATCTATTGCAAGGAACAGGTCCAGGCACTAAAATTTCCCAAAACCAACTTGGTTAAGGGATCACATTGCATTTGTACTTTCAACCACGAAGGTTAAAGTTCCTATTCACTATATCGAAATGGGGGATAGTCCTGATTGTGATATATGGAAGAGGGATATTGAGTGCAAATGGATGCGTGCAAAGAAAGAAGGATCTCATGGAACTGATGTACAATACAAGGCTAAGTTGGTGGCAAAATGCTCTATGCAATGGAAAGGGATTGCTTATGATGAGGTGTTCTTCCTGTGATTAAGAATCATCGACCTGTGGTTACTTGGCACTTGTAGAACAGCACGGTTTGATTTTAGAGTAGCTTGATCTAGGTACTGTGCAAGTAGTTTTCATTGTGGGTAGGTTCATATATGATACATGAAGGAGTCATTGACAACCTGTGAAGAGTATACTAAGATATTTGGAGGATACAATTGATATAGGCTTGGAAATGCAGGCATCTTGATAGTGGTGCATGACTCATGACTGATTATTTACTTGTTTGAAGAACTACACTTGGCTTGATCCCTTGGGAGGGGGGTATGTAGACAACCATATGGGTGTAGTCATTCTAATATTGGAGTATAGTTTATAATCTTTCACTTTTTGAAGTGAAAGATGAGATGTAGATTATTGATTTGGAATTATTTTCAAATTGAAACAAACTTTTATTTAGAAAGCTTTTAATGACTCGTTATTGTAATTGATCACGGAATATATTATTTTCCTAATTAAGTTGATTTATTTTCCAAGATCCCTTGGGAGGGGGGTATGTAAACAACCATATGGGTGTAGTCATTCTAATATTGGAGTATAGTTTATCATCTTTCACTTTTTGAAGTGAAAGATGAGATGGAGATTATTGATTTGGAATTATTTTCAAATTGAAACAAATTTTTATTTGGAAAGCTTTTAATGACTCGTTATTGTAATTTATCAAGAAATATATTATTTTCCTAATTAAGTTGATTTTATTGAAGGTTTGATAGATGCATTAATTAGGATATCTAATTATTATATTAATTAGGAATTTGATTGGAGATTTGATTGATGCATTAAATATGGGATCTAATTATTGCATTAGTTAGGGATTTGATTGAGATTTGATTAGGAAGTCTTTTCCTTATTTACTTTGATTCAAATCTATAAATAAAGTACTAGGGGCTATTATATTGTATGCATGAGATGAGAGGAAAAGAGAGCTTTAGCTCATTGTAATCAATATTGTTCTTTAATTTAGTGAAATCAACATCCCCTCATCGTGGATGTGGGCATCTTCGTTGAATCACGTAAATCGTCGTGTTTCTTGTTATTTTGTTGTGTGAATTTTATTTCCACTATGACTGTTTGCATAGCACCACCCTCCATAGTTGTTTGGCCCGCCTTCATAAATAGTAGTTGCTAGGGTTGGCTATTAGGCTTTACTCGCCAATTAGGACGAGTTCTTTAATTATTGTCACTTGATTATGACGAGTTCTCTAATAAACTAGTGATAAAAGAGGATGCGTATATTGTGGCTTGAACTGAATATTACGAAGATTTAGATATTCAAAATAATAATAATAAAAAGTTTATCAATCAATATTAAATTTATTTTCGAATTTTAACATCTTTTAGTAAGACTAATTTTATATTTGTTTGGTCATATTTTTGACATGAAAAAAACTGAAAAAGTAAAAAAAACATTTAACCATGCAATAAGCATTTATAAAACATTAATTCAGATTTTAATAAAATAATATTTCATTATAATTGAGATGGGTAAAGTTTGAAATCATCTAAGTTTTACAAAAAAAAAAAAAAAAAAAAAAAAAAAAAAAAAAAAAAAAAAAAAAAAAAAAAGACTTTATGAAAATAATATCTATACATTTTTTATTATAATCAAAATAAAATAAAAAATTAATTAATTAATTATTATTTATAAATAAATTAAACTATCATTTATTTATAAAAAAATTAAATTATCATCTCATGTAAATATCTCAATTTGTAAATATCACGTTGTTCATCGGGTTGTCCCTATGAGCGCGGCGGTGTTGTGACTAAACCCTTGTGCTTCTAAATAGTGAGTGGGAGGGTTTCGTTCGTACTCTGGTTTCTAGGTCTCCCAGCGGCTCGACGAAGCTGCACACCAGAGCCTTCACATCTTGAAATCGCCTTTCCTTGGCTAGTAAGCTTCCGCACTTGCTGCTCTGCCATGGATGTGTTTCTCAAGCTTTTAAATTGTTTTTGGTGAATGAATCTTCGATATTACCTGTTGGGATTTTCTTAAATTTTTAATTTTGTTTTCTTCATATTTTTATGTATTTTGCTTTTCTTCGTGGTAATGGATGCTTTGTTTTATTACAAAAGGGCGCTTGGCTGTGGGAGGGGCATAGTATTTGGGGATTAGGAAGTTTCTTTAGTGCATAAATGTGGTTTCGAGTTGTCTCCTCGATCTGCTTGTATTTAATCATCATCATGGCCGTTTGGGTATTTTTTTTCGATGAATCCATGCTTAAAGTATAAAATATCTTATAAAAATCCTTTATTTTAAGTACCTGAATGTGCACCAGAAGATTTGAGCGTTAGATTGTTGTTGTTTGTTTTTTTTCTTGATTAAATCTCTACTTTTTTATTTGTTTTGGTTGGCCATGGTGCCCTTGGATCTGGATCGAATGTGGTTATAATATTAGTTGGGCTAAATTTTAACTAGATGCTTGAAGGCTCAAAACAATAATCTAAAATATGAAATCTTGACTGATGACCAAAAAAAGAAGTTGTTTTATTCATGTTTGTTAAGGGCTTGTTATTTACCTTGAACGAACAGTTGACCAAAAATATCATTTGGTTTATTTTTTCAAAAGGTTACTAGTGATTTTTCAGTTACTTGGGTTGGATTTTGGAATCACAACAATTATTCTTTGGTAAGGTTTTAATTTTAATATCAAAATAGATAAATTTGATGAAATAACAACTTTGCTTGGTTGAAAATCACAAGCATCATAATATGGTAAAGTATATATATTTTTTGTTACAAGCACTAAATATAACTTGGAAAGTGGAAGGAGTACATTCCATGCTTTATTTCTTCCTTAAAACATGTGGCTATTGAAAAGCCCCTATGCATGCAAGTCCATTTCTTTTGCATTGAATAAACATTCAAAACTATGTTTTTATCCTTTTCTGCCAAAAACAATGGTAAATAAGAGGAAAACCATCATTTCTACTTCACCATATGAAATTTTGCTTTGACGCATTATCACATAATTTTGGCCATCCGAATGTTGGCCATTAAAAGAGAAGCATAATACTAAGTTTAGTGTTGCAGAGATGAGGATGCTCAGGTGGTTGAGTGGCTTTACCCTTAGAGATGGGATACAAAGTGAGCATATACGTGAAAATTTTGAAGTAGCTCCAGTGGAAGATAAGATTAGAGAGAGTCGCTTTAGATGGTTTGGTCACATAAAACGGAGGCCTTCCGATGTCCCAGTTAGGATAGTTGAGGTATTAGATTTGACTTATGTTAAGAAAGGTAGAGGTAGACCTTAAATGACTTGGTTATAAAATATTAGAAATGATCTTTCTTTATTAGATTTAAACGAGAATTTGACTTTTACAGGACATAATAGAGAAAAATTATTCATGTAGCCGACCCCACGTAGTGGGACAAATACTTGATATTGTTGTTGTTGTTGCATTATCACATCATTTTAAATCTATTTAGTGACTAAAGAGGAGATTATAACACCTAGAATTAGCGGTTAGTAATAATCAATGCTATTCTAGAATTACTTTCAAACGAAAAATCTTAAACAATACGAAGGAAGAAAAAGGTTCTTTAGATTGTAAAAATTAAAGAGAAAGCGTGATAATAACCTAAATGATTTATAATGTGACCTTGATTTGCTTTGAGATGCCGGGAATAATATACAAGAAGAAAAAAGTTGCTTTAGATTTATAAAAAGTTAAGAGAAGGCATGGTATAGCCTACATGATGTGCAATTTCGCCTTTTCTTACTTTGAGATGCTGGGAATAATATAAAAATTGAGCAACATTCTTTCCTTCTTGTTATTGTCATACTTCCCCTTTGCTTGTCCTCCTAACGTTGCATAGGTTCATAGTTGTGATGTAGAAGTGTGTGGTTGATGCACACAATTTTTTTGGTTGCTAATTTTTATTTATAAGCATGAGGTTGACGTACACAATTCCTTTGGTTCATAGTTGTGTTATAGAAGTGTGAAGTTGAGGTAAACAATTGCCTGAATGTTTTGTGTATAGCCCTTATGGAAGCCATAGAAAAAGTATAAACTTTCAAGGGATACACTAGTAGAATAAAAAATGTAGCAAAATTTAAAACAAACATTGGGAACAACAATATGGCCATAATTGTTGCAGTTTGTGGGGAGGAACGAATATCACGTGTTGTCAGTGTTGCCGCAGGGAGGGATAGAAGTACTGCAAGGTTAGCTAGGTCGTAGGGATGGTGGGCTTCGCATTTGAGGCTAAGTACTTGGGCTGACAATGTTGGTAATGCATCGCATCACATTACATGTGTCGAGGGACAATACTCAGAAGGCCAGGATTGTCATCACATCACGCGTAGGGGCGGAAGGTCTCGCAAGTTTGGTGATTGTGTTGCCTCGTGTCATATGTTGGTAGGGATGAAGGTCTTAGAAGGTTGATAATGATGTTCGTTTAGGGAGGGGCAGAGGTTTTGCGAGGTGTACACAATTACTCACATCGCATGCATCATTGTTTGAGATTTGAAAGTTTGAATTATAATTCAAGAAAAAAAGAAAGAATTGTCAATCTTGGAATTTCAGTTTTCAACATTTGCATGGTCTTCAATTTTGCTTGTCTTTCATAGATCAACATGCTTTGATTTGGCTCCTCTTGATATGATCATTCCATTCGATAAAAAGTTTTAAATTTTAAATGGTGTTACTCGTTAAATTGATATGCTTTTCTTGCCTTTTGATCATTATGAACCATATCAACCTCTTGAATTTGATGATATACTTCCTTGATGATTGGTAAGGTTTTCCTTAACGTCGTCAAAACTCAATCATCTTCATGGGATCAGGATTCTGTCTAAATATCATGGAATAGATGGTTCAACTGCAATCAACATAGCCACGCAGTTAACTTTGGTTAGCTAGGATTCTGGTCCATCGATACAAAAATGGTGGCTGAATTTGATGGCAATGAATGCATCTTGCAATTACCATGGTAATAGAAAGAGTCCAAATCCTATCACGAAGGCTATCTTTGTTTTTCATCTATAGCTAAATCGTTTGCACACCACGCAAATTTCACTGCTGAATATTCTTATTTATTTTATCTTGAAAATTTTATTTCCTTCTCCAACAAATTTTTTTTTTTCATTTTAAAATGTGATATTCTACGTGTCTCCCTTGATCTTCAACCTTGACAATATCATCTATCTTCACATTTTGTCTATTTTGAGATTTGGTTGTTTTATTCATCAAATTTGATGGCTTTGAATAACGTCCTAGAACATAACTTTTCCATCTTTCAATGCATCTATCATTAACGGTAAAACATTTTTTTCTCAATCTTTGAAATGTTTCTTCTAAACATCTTACTAGTGGAGAAGAGATGAAGTGGAGGATTTGGTGTGGTTTAGGGGGATGGTTTCTTGGAATTTGACAAAGAAGACCGGTTACGTTTATCTTGTAGGATTGTTGCAATCACTCATAGGAAGAAGAAAACCTTGGACCATTCTAGGATTTTGCCAATGACAGCTACAATTCTATGATTTTAATCCTTTCCTCTATAACAATGACAACAACAACAACAACATCAATCCTTTATCACACTATATGGGGTCGACTACATGAATCCTTTTTTCCGTGGTGTCTTGTTAAGAATTCAAATTGTCATTTAAATCTAATAAAGAAAAAATCATTTTTAATATTTTCTAACCAAGTCTTTTTAATTATATCTCTACATTTCTTAACGTAAGCCATATCTAATTCATCTACTCTTATGATCGGGTAATTGGATGATTGACATTTATGTGACCAAACCATCTAAGGCGACTCTCTCTAATCTTTTCTGCCATTGAAGCTACTCCAACCTTTTCACGTATATGCTCGTTTCGTATGCTGCCTCTAATAGTAAAGTGATGTAGAATGGGTATGGCCGTATGGGGATGGGGGAGATTTGGACTTTGAATTAATTAATTCCCATAATGGGATATCTAATTAGAGAATTAATTAATTGAGGGGAATTAATTGGAAAGGGGAGGGGCCGGCCGTAAGTGGAGGTCATTAATTGGGATTTGATTTAAAGACTTTCCTAAAGTAGATCAATCTATTTTAAGAATTTATTCAAAATTCAAAATTGAATTGAATAAGTAATATCAAAGCTTCCCAAATGAGGGTGTATGTAAAAGGAAAGTAGGTTTCAATCAAGAGCAATAGGGGGGGGGGGGGAATTGGGGAAAGCTTTAGTTACTTGCCTCTTTGGGAATCCCAACTTAAGGAAAAGAAATCAATTCCCATCTAATTTATTTGTTAATTTGAATTAGATTGAAGGAGTTTCCTAAAATAGAATCCTATTTAAGGAAACAATTCAAATTTCAAATTTGGATTGGGGGAATTGAAAGGAAATATTTCCCAAATTAATTTTGCAAGAAAAGGAAGGGAATAAAGGAGGGAGTTTAATGAGGCATTCAAAGCTTTTCTAAATTAATAAATTAAATTTGGAATGAAAGATTTCATCCCAATCTAATTCAAAATTTAAATAGGCTATGAATTAGTAAGTTTTCTAAAATAGGATTTGTAAATTAGACAACTATTTAAATTTAAATAGATTTAAATTTGACCATTAAGATAGTTACCTAAAATATGAAAACTATTTCAGGAAAACTTAATGGCAAGTGGAGATGGGAGGAAACCAAGGGGAGGGACGACGGCTTGTGGCTTAGCTGTGAGTGGTGGTGGAGCTAAGGCCAGTTTGGTGGAAGTAGGGAGAGGATGAAGATAGTGACTAGGAATAACACGAAGGAATAAAAACAAAGAAACAAAAGATAAAAGATACGTTGCCCTTCCGAAGACTGACGGGTGATACGTTGCCCTTCTCCAAGAGACTTCAAGTCACGAGCCCGGACCCATCATGCGGCTGGTGAAAACTCCGATTCTTTCCTATAGGAATCTCACTAACGTACTCCCAAAAGAACACAAGTGCAACACACAAATTTTATTATAATTCCATCATTCCTAATACAAGAGAAGGAGCCTCTATATATAGGCCTCAAAAGAAACTAAAAGACACATTTGCCCCTTGGGCTTACATAAGACAAGGCTCTTAAATAAAAGGGTAAAAAAGGTAAATTGCAAAATTAAATCAAAATTCAATTAAATAACTAAAATAAAACGGAGTGATCTCGGCCGTTGATCTTCGGCTCTTTCTATGAATATTGTCCATCGTCGGATGTCCGCATCATAAAGCCACTCATCCACCTGATCATTCTCATCTCTACAATACTTAATTTTATGCTTGTGTTTTAATGGACAACATTCTGCACCATAAAGCATTGCAGGCCTCGCAACCATCTTATATAATTTTTCCTTAAGTTTGAGGGGTACTTTTCTATAACACAAACTTTTCTATTACACAACAAGCCCGATGCATTCCTCCACTTACCATTTAAGTTGAATTCTATTAATAATATCCCCATCTATTTCACCATCACTCTGAACAATAGACTCGAGATACCTAAAATACTCCTATTAATGACTTGATCACTCAAAGTCACAACCCCCCACTAGTTCTATTACACTATTAAAATTACACTCCATGTATTCGATTTTGAATCTACTCAAATGAAAACCTTTAGACTTTATTGTTGACCTCCATAATTCAAGTTTACCTTCAACTCACTCGCTAGTCTTATAAACAAGACGAATATCATCAACAAAAAGCATACGTCAGAGTACATCCTATTGCAAATGTCTAGTAAGAACATCCATGACTAAAGGAAAAAAAAGGGCTTAAGGCTGATCCTTTATGTAATCCAACATAGACAAATACTTGGTCAAACTACCTTTTGTTTGAACGCAAGTAACAACTTTTGCATGCATATCCTTAATGACTTGACTATAAGCATTATTAACCCTTTTCTTTTTTAGAACTCTCCATATTACTTCTCTTGGTACTCTATCATATGCTTTCTCTAAATCAATAAATATCATATATAGATCATCCTTATTCTCTCTATACTTCTCCATCAAATATCTCAATCAATGTTTAAAATTGCATATTCGGGTATTGAGGCGTTTTTCATTCGTGAGGCGACAGGTAAGCCTCAAGGCGTTTTGAGGCGTAAGCCTCAAAATCAAAAGATTGCGTAAACATAAAGTGATAAATTTTTTATATACTAATGAGTGGATAATATAAAACATAAAAAAGCATAAGATATGAAGTGAAATCAAAATATCTCAATAATAAGACAACATGAAATATAGTTCAACTCAAAATTCTATCTTTCCCAAATCTTAGTATTCTTTTCATTAAAATATAATTTCAATTTCCAAAAATAAATAGCAATGACATATCACATAAGAACAAATAAGTCATCAACACTGTCATCACTCATCACTAAGGGGTTCTTCATTTGAATCATCATTATGATGAACTGCTCTCTCCCCTTCCTCCTCTCCTATAGAGTCCAATATCGGGCTTTTACTTCAAGATTTATGTAAGTTTTAATATATATAGCGTGAGGCGTAAGCCTCATGCCAGTGAGGCGAGGCGGGCCTCAAGCCGGGCCTCAACCAAGTTGAGGCGCAAGCCTCATAAAAGAAAATCAAGGCGTAAGCATCGAGGCGTTTTTTACTGGAATTGCGCAAAGGCAGGCCTCAAGGCGAGCCTCATATTGCTCAATTTTAAACCATGCTCTCAGTAAATGTATAGCTTTCATAGTAAACCTACTTGAGATGAATGCAAATTGATTTTGAGAAACATTAGAATCACGATGTAACCTATGCTCAATAACTCTCTCCCATAGCTTTAAAGTATGATACATTTACTTAATTCCTCTATAATTTACTCGTCTCCAGCTACAATTTTCACTCTTGAGCATCTTCTTTATTCTTAAAAGCAGGAATCAACACACTCATTCTCCACTTATATGAAATCTTTTTAATCTTCAAAATATTATTAGAATGTTTTGTAAGCCAAGAAATGTTTCCATCTTCTAAGCATTTTCATACCTCTATTGGAATATTATTAGGTCCAACAACTTTTCCTCACTTCATTTTCTTTTAAATCCTCTCTAACTTTGATTTTACTAATGCACCACCACCACCAACACCAACAACATCAAGCCTTCTCCCACTACGTGGGGTCGGCTACATGAATCCTTTTTCTCTATTGTGTCCTATTAGGTAGTCGACAACCAGCGTAAAACTTGTTAAATAATCATGACTAATACACTGATAAAATAAAAAAAATCTCAATTTTTATTTAGGGTGTTCAGGTCGCTGAAGTCAATCATATTCTCACAATCTCATTGAAAAGCTTATCAAAATATTTCATCCACCTTTGTTGAATATCCTCTTCTAATAAAAACACTTTTTGATCTTCATCTTCATCTTTAATGCACTTCACTTTTTGATCTTCATCCTTTGCTCTATTATACTAGAATTAAAATATCATTAAGTTTATATAGAATATAGTGCCCAGTTCTAAAAAATCTAAATCATGGCTAAAGTCTTATCATCAAATGCTGAAAAAGGAAATAATATGAAATCTAAATAAAATGACTAAAAATGAACCCCAATAAAATAAGGTTGCTATGATCTGAGCAGTGTTATGGTGCTACAATATCGATGACGGTTATGCTAATGTGGCACATGAGGCATGATAGGGAATCATGGAAAGTAAATAGATCAGAGGGGAGAGGAATTGTAAGTGAACATTATAGAGATTCAAAGCTATTATGACAATTTACTGCCACCTTCAAGTACTACTCAGTTGGAAACCTGCCTATATAGCAGATTAGGTTTTAAAATGTAGGATTGTAGCAGAAAACCTGAGCACTTCCATTTTTTATGTAAATATATAATATATTTAGACTTTCTTAATTTAATGCGATTTGAGTTGACCCTTACATTATATTTTTATTTGGCGTTGCTGTTGTTTATTTTAATTGGGCAAGCATTTTGTTGTCTATGAGCTTTTTGGGTGGTTAAATATGCCTGTGGACATTATACTTCTTATTACTTCATGTATCTTTTTTTTTTTTTTTTAAATCAATTTTCATATTTTACTTTTATAGTATTTACAATTTTGTAACCCTTTCATTAACGTTCTGCCAACGCGGCTTGCTACTTAGCCTTAGATCCTTTTCTAGGCTATTGACCTTGGCTTTTTGATGGAGGATGAGCCAACCTCGAGCTTACAAGAATTTGTTAGTTACCCTCAATTTATTATGACGATGACTTAAATAATGGCCCCCTCAGACATGACAACATAAATAATTGTTGTTGTATAGTTTGATAGAAAGCTAATCTGCTATTGTTTAATATATTATTTGAATATTATATAAAAAAATACTTTTAACATTTATTTTAACTTGACACAATTTTTGAATTTTGAGTCTTACGCCTCAAAACGCCTTGAGACTTATGCCTCAGAATGCTTTGAGGTTTACAGCTTGCCTCACATATGAATGAATAATGCCTCAATACCCATTTACGTAATTTTAAACATTGGTTATGCTATGTATAGCCTAAGACTGGCATGAATTGGATGTTCTATACTAGATATGCTACCATTCGTGATTTGTAATTTTATGTATCATGGGTGTGAGGTGTCCTTTATTTCATTTGTGAACCTTATATATAGCCTTAGATGATGTTTTCGGAATTGGCTTGCAAATATCCCATCAATCTTTCATAGCTTGCAAAATCTTCAATCAAATATCTAAAATCTAAATCTAAGGTATTTCGGTGAGAAATTTTTTTTGTTGATTTTTGCAGTTTGTTTAAAGCTAGAACTGGTGTGTGCTAAGGAAACCTTTTCATTAGTGGATATTTCATGATTATGTATCTAAAATTAATGATTATCTATCAAAAGTTAATGCCATAGGAGTAGAAAAGAAAACGGGTACACCAAAGGTGACTTGGATATTATAGAAGTGCAAGAGATTTGAATATTGTAGTGTTAACAGCCTTTTATGTAATTTTTTTAAATTAATTATAAGTTTGCTCGTTCAGCTTTTCCTTAAAAATTTTAACACTTCATGCAACTTTCAGAAGAAACAAACGAAGAATGTGGATGATAGTGTTTCATATTTAAATATGATCATATTATTGCATAAAACATGGAGCTAATGGAACAATCACTTTTAAAAGGCATGATTGTCTCTAATCTTGAGCAAAGAAGTACCAATGAATTTTAATCATCTCTTCTTCCAAGCAGACCGCAATCTCATAAAATAAGAATAAAAAAGATCAGTGATTATGAAAATGCTGCCATTCAACATCTTATTTTATGTATTACCTATTCGACCTAGAAATTAATGGGTTTCTAAATTGTTGATAAGTTCAATTGGTCAGTCTGTATCGGTTGGGATTGGCAATTGACAATTCAGCTCCATGTTTATGAATAACTCTAAGATCATGTTGAATTCTAGAATTTGGTTCGTTGAAGAACAAATAAGGCCGCCAAATATGGAAAGGATTCCAGAGCTTGTTTTACTTAATGCCTGAACACAGGTAGAACCCATCATTTAAGTTTTCAGTTTCTTTATTTATAGTTTAAATTATGTGCAAGAAAAATGCAAAATCAAAATTTTATCGAAACTGGAGAGGATTTTTAAATTAATATATTTTATGAAAACTAAAATTATAAATAATCTGAGAAACAAATCAGATAGGCTACATCAAATCAACATCAAAATCTATGGTTTTTGTGTTAGTTATGGAGGTATTTATAAAAAAGAATTATTAGAAGAATGAAAACGTCAGAAGATAAGAGTTTCGGATTTGTAAGTTGAAACAATCTGTATTGTAGACACTTTTAATGGATAGAATTAAAAAAAAAAGCAAATAAAAATGGGGATTGAGTGATATATAGGTATGCTAGTTTCAAATATCTTTGCTTCATTACATTAAATAATAGGGGTATTAGTTAGGATATGGTTTCTAGGTTTATAATTGGATGTATAAAATGGAGACTGAATTGTGGGGGTTTTATGTGATAAGAGACTATCACATGAAGGAAATTTTCTAAGGGAATAATAATAGCTGGTATGCTGTGTGGGTTCAACAGTGGACCATTAAAAGAAACCAATGAATGCTAAGTTATGGCTTCTAGAAATGAGAAAGTTAATGCAAAAATATCTAAACTCTGGTAATTGTAGTCTTACATTTTTGTAATTAGAGGGATTTTGGGCATTGAATCTTTTTATTTGGGTTACAAAAGGCAATTTTTTTTTGTGTTTTTTGAATTTATAATGCAGACCAAAAGTTGCTGATGACCTGAGTAGATTGAAATCAGATAAAAAAAGGTAAGACAAATGTAACTTGGCTAAAATGTTGCTAACCTTGGATAAATTAGAGTTGATAGCACTTGAAGCACTCAGGTTGAATGAATGGGGAAGATGAATTCATAGTTAAAAAATGTGCTTGGACGTCCTGACACATTTTCTTTTAGGATAGCTTTAAAGTGATGACATATGATATTCACGTGTTTGTGAAAAATAATAATTTATGTTCTCCACTTTTGTGATGTCATGGTTTCATGAAAATATCTTCAAAGTATAATATTTTGTCTATAATAATAATCTTTTGGGCACAAATATTCAAAATTTAGGACAAATGTTTTCAAAATTTAATATCTGGTCTTCAAAATTATTACAAGTGTTTTCATTTTTCATATAAATTATGGGGTGGAGATGAATTAACCAAATATGCGGTTTGTATTTTTAAATGCCACATGTTATCATTTCAAAGCTGGTCTGACAAGAAACTGGTTACGATTACCTGCCAATTTTTTTCGTTTTCATAAAGCTGATCCTAAATAAATGGGTAAGGCAAATAATAATAATAATAATAATAATGATGATAATATTGTCGATATCATATAAGAAGACTATATATAATGTTTTGGAAAACAAATTAAAAATGAGCATCTACCTGGTTTCAACCGTGTTAGTGCATGCTTACCATTTTTCTTTACCATGTTGTCATTTTCCCTCTCCCAATTTCTATGATAGATCTTGTACTAGAACCAGAGTAAAGAAAAAAAAAAAAATGAAAACATAAGTGCTTAGGAGGTGTGTTTACAGCCTTACAGGTACATCTGCCATCCAGTTCTTAGATCTTTTCTTTCATTTTTACCTCAAAGGCTTAAAGTTCTCCTTGTTAAAGGCATCAAACTATTCAGCAGGTTCGTCCTCTTTCTCTTAGGATCTCTGATGATGTCTGGATTGATACTTCTTGCATCCTTTCTCCTCACCTCTCCTCCCACAGTGAGCTCTCTTCTGCTCTAACAGTTTAACTTAAATGGAGCTTATCCTACTCTATTAAGCTCTCAAATCTCCTATTACATTTTGGCTAGTCACGTGTAGTCTTTGTCCGCCTCTCTTGTTTGTTGATTGATTGTCTATTTTCTTTTTTATACTGGTTCTTGTACTCTTTTGTTTTCAGCGTTAGTCACATGTATGCCAAGCTTCATAAGAATTCCTTGAGCATTTTCGTTCCTGAGCTTAACTCATTTGTCTTAGCATTTGAGTTAAAGCTAACCAAATGCGTATAATAAATTTTTTTTGAACTGATTACTGATACCAACCATTTGACTATTTTGTTTCTCTGAACGATGACTCATCTTTTGGGATTTATTTTTTGGAGAAGAAAGATTGAGATATAAGCTGGAATCCCATGCATCTTATAAATATGATTATTTTTTTGCTGGAATAAGTTATGCAAGCTATGAATTTTATTGGTCATTTATGTGCAAGGTTGTTTTTTTTTTGGTTCTAAATCTGAAGTTCGTTTGATAATCACTTGAATTGTGATAAACTCAAAATTGGAATCAATTTGCTTCAACTCAAGATTTGCTTGCTTGAAATTAGTTTGATTAAACTTGATCAGCCAAATTGATGTAAAAATATATATTTGTGTGCTCGTCTTCACTCATATATATATACACACACACAATAAGTATACAATATGTGAATACATTTATATTTATACATAGATGCACGCTTATGTTCTATATACCTTTAAAAAAAACTAAGTACAAGTATATAAATTTACATTTATATTCATCTGCATAGAAATTTATAAAAATTTTTAAAATTAAATAGACTTGAGCTTAAATTTAATTGAACCATGGAATCGATCTTGAAATTAAAACTTTATTTGTATCGAGGCTTGACTTACTCGAACAGTCAAACTCAACTTGATGATTCATTGATGATGATTTGGATTGAAGGAGCATTAATCTGTTATGCTTTCAAGAAAAGTAGAAGTTTTTAAGGTATTAGGTTTTGAAGTATAGGCTTCCACCTTCGAAGATTATTGATGTAATGCAGATTTTGGTTTTTGGTTTTTTTAATGCAACTATGATGACTCAATTAATCCAGATCACATTAAGAAAAAAAAAAACATTTTCAGTAAAAGACCACTAAGCCCAAAACTCAGTTTTATAGGTGCGGCCAATAAATGCAAGAATTAGAATTCAAATAATAATAAAATAATTGATTGAATTCAAAGAAATCAATGAGATATTGGAACCATAAAATAATAAATAATTGAATTTTATTACCTCCATTGAAAGACCATTTGTATCAAATTTGAATAAAATCAAGAATTTCAACAATGCTATAACAAGGTATTTAGAATAATTTAGATAAAGGAAAGAGATCACCCAAATGAAGAAATCTAGGTTGCATGCCGGTACATAGATAATTTCGTTGGAATTAGTTGCACTTGGATGGTTGTACCGCATTCAAAGGAATTCAACATGTAGACGCTTGAACTAGAATAATTTTTTATTGAATCTAAGTCCATCACTTTATATAAACCTCTTCTTTAGATTAGTAGATATGATTGATATAAAATCAAACTTAGTTACAAATAAAACTAAAGTTCAAATCCTGATAACTAAAGGTCATATCCAAAGTTCATGTTTAAAAATTTAAAGTTCACGTTAAAAGCTGGTGATTTTGATCTCCGCAGGACTGGAATGCAAAACCAAAATCACTTAGAACAAAATTTGCCTCTTATATGGATGGGGTCAACTATTGATGCTGGAAGACTCTCACATGCTACTCTATTGTAACACAAAAATTGCTTACTTCAACAAACCTCGAATGTCATGAAAGGGCAGAAAAGCCACAATTTTTAGGAAACCTTGTAAGCCATGAAACTACATCTCTAAGGAATCACAAAGCGTCAATTGGTAATTTTTTAAATTTTACATCACAAATGTGAACTTGAGAATGACCACAATTGAGATAACCTGAATTTATGCTAAGCCATACAAACCAATTTATTATTGGGATTCAGCCTCATAGAGAACACATCTTATAAACATTCATGATCAATATGTGCCCAAAGCATATAATTGAACAGTGCGAAACAAATAATTTTTTGTTTGTTTGTAACTAAATATGATTATGCAATTCATCCGAATATTTACCAATTAATATATATTTCTCAAGTTTATATTTTATGCTAGCTGCCTTGTCATAGTGATAGCATTACTTTTTTTTTTCCATGGTTAGCTATGGCTGAAATATTGCATTTACAATAAAGAGATAAAAAAGTTTTTTTTTTTTCATGGTTAGCTATGGCAGGTAGGAGCCGTTTGCCTCGTCAGCAGGAGTTGCCTCGTCACCATGAACTGCGTGGCTTTCATGATGGCCTCCAACGGCGACATGCTCCGATGCCTCTTCACCCAATCGAAGAGGAGATTGCAATACGGCGCGATGAGATACGCCGGCTTCGCGCTGATAATCATTTGCTTGTTGAAGAAAATGTTGCATTTAGGAGGGAAATAGCCGCTGCAAAAGAAGAACTACATGCACTTGGACAGTTGATACCCAAGATTCGTGCAGATAAAGAAGCTCAGGCTAGGGAACTGATTGAAAAGGGTTTAAAGCTGGAGAAGGAGCTCCGAGGCCTTGAGCCTCTCAGGGCTGAGCTTATACAGTTAAAATCAGAAGCTCAGAAGCTAGATGGTCTGCGTAAAGAATTTTCAGGCGAAGTGCAGAACATGTCCAAGGAGCTTAAACACATTCAGGCTGAGAACCAGCAAATATCTACGCTGAGGCTGGATATTGATGGCCTGCACCAGGAGCTGGTCAGAGCCCGGACAGCTTATGAGTATGAGAAAAAAGCTAATGCAGACCAGTTGGAGCAGAGGCAAGTGCTAGATAAGAACCTTGCTTCCATGGCTAGAGAAGTGGAGAAGTTGAGGGCAGAGCATATAAGCCTGGAGAACAGAGCAAGGGGACCTGGTAGTAGTCTTCTTTTAGATCCCACTTTCTCATGGCAAATTATTAGGTCCGATCACCTGACCTAATTTTTCGTCCTGATTCCATGCGCTTTTGATGTATTTTTGAAAAACAGCAGCTAATACACAATTTTAATTGCATTTAGTTGCTTTTTTGTTGAGTATTTGCAAAAATATAGCAAAAGCGTAACAAATATCTTACTCATTGAGTATTTGCTATTCTTTTGTTGTGCTTTTGCTGCGCTTTTTAAATACTTAGTAAAAGAGCAGCTAATATACAGCTAAAATTGTGTATTAGCTGCTCTTTTTTAAAAATACATCAAAAGCGCACTAAAAGTGCATGGAATCCGGACGAAAAATTAGGTCCAGTGATCGGACCTAATAATATGCCCTTTCTCATAGCGTAAATTTGTACAGTTTCTTATTGTAGTTTCTTTCACTGCCAGGTCCTGGAGCTTATGGCGATGGCTTTGGCAGCGATAAGGGACTCTATGATTCTGGTTCCTGGTTGTCTTATGAGCACCGCGGCTTTCCTCGCCATTGATAGTTTTGAACGTTTATTCGCTCCCTCCTTGTTCCAGTTAGTACTATTTCTGAACTCTTCAAATGGTGTTTTATTGCGAAGTATCTGAAACTTCTATTTGTTAATGGAGTTTAGAGCATTGTAAGCTTATGAACATGAGATTCTTGGTTTGGCTTGAAAGTTTCCTACCTGTTTTGCTGAACTACTCAATGAAGAAGAGTTTCTATTATTCTTCACTCTAATGCGTGAATATCCTTGAGCATTTTTTGGTGGTTTGTTGAAAGCTCTTTATTAACTATATTCAGATTTTCTATGCAAGCTTTTATAGCTTTATATTTTCTGCAACTTTTTCTATTTGGAGATGTCTCTCAATTAAGATGTTGCTTTGCTCCATTATTATATGCTATATTTATAAACATTGATTGATTATGATTTCAGTTTTAAAACAAAAAGGAGAATACAAATAGAGTGGTCCATTTCATTGATGCTGAAGCTTCTGAAAGCTAGCTGGAATGAGAAGTTCCTGTTTATGGCTTTATTACTATTTTCTAAAGTAAATTTTTTTAATTAAAAGTAGTAAGAAAGCCGTCCACGAAGACTGATTTTGTTTGTGATAGTTTTCTTCATGCTGCTTGAAGTAGTTTTGAAGTATAAGAATTAAAATGTTTGTATTAAAAAATTGCTTTAAGAAGCAGTAAGAAAGTCGTCCCAAAAGAAGCCTATATATGTGCAGACAGCTGGTGCCAGAGTGCAATCGACATTGATTGAGAGAATGCTACCAACAGAAAAAATTAAGGAGAAACTAATAAATTCTTTTAATTTTTTTATTTGATTAATTAAAAATTAATTTTTATATTTTTTATCAGGTAAAGAATTGCCAATTATGAAGATAAATCCATACATATTTCTTCTCATTCTTATTAGCATTGAGTAGTGATTTGTTAATAAAAATGTATGTTGTTATATACTTCTATATAATTTTAATTATTTGTTAATTATATTTAAATAAAATTATCAAATAAATTATATTTATGTTCCATCTAATTCTTTCGAATAAGATGGATTTCATTAGGGATAATTTATTATTATTATTATTATTATTTGTTATTTTAAGAAAATTATTTATTTTTAAGATAATTATCCATTGCTTCTTAAAATAATTTGTAGTAAAAATTTTAAATTTTTTACTAAAAAGTCTATTTACGAATCAAGAAAAAGCCCGTCTCAAACTAAGGTTATATTTGGGATGGCTTTCTTATTGTTTCTTAAAGCTGTTTTTTAATATAAAAATTTTATTTTTTGTACTAGAAAGCAACTTTATGAATCAGAAAGAAAGCCGTCCCTAAGCCTAAGAGAGTGCTTTCTCCTAACGCAGAGAGGTATTGGGCGTGAATCCATCTAACTATACGATTAACTCATCCAGCATTAAAACTGGGAAGAAGGTAAAATAAATATACATTACTATATAAAAGTTCTCTTATTGTAAAGCAAGAAGAGTCACCATTCTAATAATTATCACATACATAAAAGGCTTAATCAACAAGCATTAATGTGATAACATAAGCCATCTGCTTTATAGAAGCTTTAAAATGAATTGAAACAGGTTACAATTGTAGAATTAGATATGCCCTTGAATAAGAAATTAAAGCTTTGTTTGGGATGAATTTCTTACTGTTTTCTAAAGCAGTTTCATAGTACAAAAATTTCTAGTCCAAAAAAATTGTTTTACTAAAAAGCCGCTTTAGAAAGCAATAAGAAAGTTGTCCCAAACAAAGCCTAAGCCTACATCTCTAATTTTGTGCTGGGGGATTCATCACTGTCACTGCAGCTCTTGGTTTGGCCTGCATGCCATGAACCGCTTCTGTTGCTGGAGATTGAGGCATCAGTGGAGGAGAACTTGCTCGACGTAGGAGCACCTTCAAGCACAGTGGAGCTATCTGGGTTTTTTCTCTCAGAAGAATAAGGTATCATGTTGCTTACTCTGCATGTAAGATGGAAAATATCAAAGATTATCATTTAAATTGTGTCATAATTCTAATCTAATGGATCTAATGAAGCCAAATCTATAATCGATACAGAATAAAGCCTTCTTTGGTTTAACTCAAGCTGTCTCACATAGTTCATCTTGATTTGTTGGTTGGAAGTTTATGCTACCAACTAAGAGGTCTTGTGTTCGAGTCTTGTGTATGCGATGTGTGTGTTAGTCTACCTTAATTGACCTAACTGTCCAAAAAAAAAAAAAACTTAAGCTGTCTCAACGCAGATGCATGCTGTATGGGTGAAATAAGAAAGAGAACTTCTCCTTGGAAAAAACTGTTTTTTTGGCAACGGGATAAATATTTTGACTCATATGATAGTTTTTGTGAAGTGTTGCAGAGATGAGGATGCTCAGGGGGATGAGTGGCTTCACCCTTAGAGATAGGATACGAAATGAGCGTATACGTGAAAAGGTTGGAGTAGCTCCAGTGGAAGATAAGATTAGAGAGAGTCGCCTTGGATGGTTTGTTCACATAAAACGGCGGCCTTCCGATGACCTGGTTAGGAAAGCAGATGAATTAGATTTGACTTATGTTAAGAAAGGTAGAGTCAAACCTAAAAAGACTTTGTTAGAAAACATTAGAAATGATCTTTCTTTATTAGATTTAAGCGAGAATTTAATTTTTAACATGACACAATGGAGAAAAAGGATTCATGTAACCGTCCCCACGTGGTGGGACAAAGGCTTGATGTTGTTGTTGTTGTTGTCTATTGACAGTTTTTATGAAACATCTTTTGAATTGAGTAAAAAATTTACATAAGAATCCATCATGGAAGAAGAAGACAGCAGTGTTGATTTCTACAATTTACCTCTCCTTCCGCTTCTGTAAAAATCGAGCCAGAGACGCCTTCCGAGCTTGCGGCACAGCTGAGTAGAAGAACCATAAGTGCTTAAACACTTACATAAGAAGAAAATATATCCAACCAAATATACACAAAAAAAGTTCCACTGGAAGAATGAATTATGAACCTCTTGGCATGATAGTGGCAGACGATGCTCCAATACATGTCTCAATAGTCCTACCGGGCTCATTCTTGCTGGTTAAAATCAGCTCTGCAATGCTCTTTGCTCCTATCTTATCGTCGGCGAGCCCAGCTTCAATTCCAGTCTTGATTTCAGAACATGAAAGTTGCAAATGATTAGCAGTGTTGTTCAGAGTTTCTGTTGTTATATTCAGGCCATATGCGTCTGATCTTGGATGTCCAGAACTTATAGAAGTTTTACACTCTCTACTTGCTGTAAGCATAATTGCTTGAGCCTAGTGAACAAACACAGCTAATATGATTGATATGTAATTGTAACCATACAATTCTATCCATAAAATCACAGTAAAGTCTAAGAGCAATACCATATGGGATGGAACATCATCATACACATTCACCGACCCGGCGTAGAATATAGTAAGCTGGGCATTTTTCGTCCGAGGCTTCTCCGCATTCCTAAAGGAAATATGCAAATTCATTTTATGAAGTGATAAACAAGAGATCCACAAGCACTTAATGCAGATAATAATCTACCTTGGTGTGAAGGCACCAACCACATTTTTTACTAAAGAGGCATCTGATGCAAAAGGTTGTTGCTTTACTGCTGTGGCTGTGGGATTGGTACCATTTGAAGAACCATGAGAGTTCAAGAAAGGACTAGTCATGGCAACGGGGATCGAAGAATGCGACATTGCTGTAAAGCTATCATAATTGAAGCTTTGAGTTGAAGCATGCATGGAAAATTGTGTGACTCCATGCCTTTCCATACCCATTTTTTTCTAAAATTGGTCAAAAAGATGAAGGAAAAGATCTACTTAGAGCTTAAAATCTGAATTACATTTCAAATGAATCCAAGGATCATGGCCAAACCTCAGTAGCATTTACAGAACAAACTGTATTACTAGCCTTAAAAGCATCAACCGAAGCAGGTTCAACTAATAATTTTTTGCGTTTGTCTTCTCCTGAAGTCTCAAATGACATAAATTTTTGCAGTGCAGAAGTCCTATTCAGAAAAGGCCAGTGAACAGCTGAACTAACTGAGAAGGCTGAAATCCAAAAGGAGAAAATCAAGAGTAAGATCAATAACCCCAGTCATCCATAAATAACCAGCAGAGGCTGCAGAGCAACCTAACAATAGATAGAAGCAGCAGGAAATCATCTAAGGGTGAAACAAAGTTATCTATTTTTTACAAAGAAAAACAAGGGAAATGTACTAAGGATTTCAGGTGAATATAAGTCTGTCCAAAAACCTGGAATTCAAACAAGAAACATAGTCTGTAATAGAATCAAAGCAATACAAAATAGTCATACATCCATGAGCATAAAGGATTATATAGCTAAAAGGTAACTATAATAAACCAGGAGCTTTAACTAATACACTTTACTAATAATCTATACGAGCTGCAATTAAAGATATTATACAAGGCCAGCTAAAGAGACACCAAGTTCTTAAAATCACAAAAGCTAAAGCTTAAAAGCAGGAACATATATAGTACTGCAAGCAAGAGCCTGCAAATATCTTAAAACCAAAAGAAGAATTAAAGCAAGCAAAATGTTCCTTAAGAACAAACTTGAAGCAGAACATGAATCTATCAGAATTAAAGAAAAACCAGAGAAAAAGAGAAACTTCATAAAACAAAATACAATTTTTAACACAGAAGTGATGAAAAAGAGAAACTTTATAAAACAAAATACAATTTTTAACACAGAATAGATGTGAAGAGAAGGATTTGATTCAAAGTTTCCTGAGATTTTTCATTTGAAAGACCAAACCTGAATCTAAGCGGCCGCCAAGGTTCTCCTCCATCACAAAAGCCCTGGAATTTCGCCCACCTACTCCAAGAAAATCCCTCTCCATTGCAATAAGAACAGAGATTCTTCGAAGTAGAATCCGTTGCCCTCCTTTTCCTGGAATGCCCCTTACCCTTCTAATAAATTCTCTCTCTATGCGGTCTCTCTCAATTGAAACCGCATGAGCTAATTAGCTTGCTTTCCTCCACCATTCTTTCACTTCATATATTTTTTTTCTTTGAAAGAGACCGTTTAATTAGGAGGATTTTTTTTTTTTTTTTTTAATTTCATCTCGGCTCGGGCTATTGCGGGCCAGGCGAGCACATGGGTGGGAGGTGACTGGCCGGAGCCGGTCATCTCCCACGTGCGCCGACTATCATTGGACGGACCCACTTCTCCTCCCAACACGTGCCGCCATGCAGTGGTGGGGACGTAGAAAATATAACACGCGGCATGCAGTACACTTTTATTATTAAAATAAAGAACACTAAATCTAATTAATTAAAACTATGACATAATAATTACATAAATAAATAACTACTTGTTGCGTCCTGAAAAATTCGCGGCGGTAGAGAAATATGAAGATTAATGCCTTAGCTTTGTACGAAGATTCAGAACACAAGCAGATGAAAGAGATGAGGGTGTAGCGTTCATAAGAGACACCAGAGTTTTTACGTGGAAACCCCTAAAAAGGGGGAAAAACCATGGGGCCTGGCCCAGTTTGAATGAATCCACTAGCGCTTGCAATTGATTACAAATGAGGCCCATTCTTAGGAGGAAGGCCTTGGCTCGAAGTAACAAATATACATCATATAAAATGCATTGTGTGGTGGAAGTTGGAAGAATCAATGTTGATATGTTTGTTTGGGGTGGCAAAACCATAGTCGACGAGCGATGTAGATCGGAAGAACCATATTCGACGAGTGACGGAGGTCGGAAGGATTGTAGTCTATGAGCGACATAGGTCAGAAGGACCGTTGTATTGCGATGGTAGTTGGAAGGATCGTAGTCACCGGGTGACGGAGGTTGAAAGGACTGTTGTCGGCAGACAATGGAGGTCAGAAGGATCATAGACGGCAGGCGACGAAGGTCGGGAGGACCTTAGTCGACGAGCGACGAAGGTCAAGGGGACCATAGTTAGCAGGCGACGAAGGTCGGGACGACCATAGTCGGCGAGGAATGTAGTCGACAGACGATGAAGGTCCGAAAGACCATATTCTGCAAATGACGGAGATCGGAAGGACCGTAATACTATAGTTGGCGAACTAGCGGAAGTCCTGCGGTGTTCGGCAGACTGGTGGAATTCCGATGGCGGACGGCAAACTATGAAAGTCTGACGATGGTCGGCGAGCAAGCGGATGTCCGGCGGCAGTCGATGAACTGGTAGAAGTCCGGCGGCGGTCGGAGGACGGGTGGAAGTCCGGCGGCGATCGGCGAGCTGGTAGAAGTCCGGCGGTGGTCGGCAGGAACCCCGGCGGTGGCTGTCAAGTACCCCGGTGGTGGCCGGTAGGAACCCCGGCGGTGGTCGGCAGGTACTCCGGTGGTGGCCGGCAGGAACCCCGGTGGTGGTCGGCAAGAACTCTGGCGGTGGTCGGTGGCAAGAGAGCTCCCAAATTCCTCCCTTCTCTTCTTCTCATTTCTCTTCACTTGAGCCCTTCATGTGAAGAATGAGGGCCTATTTATAGTTTTTTGAGAGTGACATGGCTTGTAAATATGTGGAGGATCAAGGGCAAAATGGGAGTGTTTGAGTGGACGGCCGATATTGATCCCCTTGGTCATGGACCGTTTATTGGTCAATTGGATGCCTTAACGATATCAGAATTAAATGATCTTGGGCTCGTTGGATTCGTCTCGTCGAGCCGCTCGATTCGAATATAAGCATGCCATACTTGAAAACCATTTGGGCTCGGATTGAGTCGAATTTGGTGTCGATGGGTTTGTCTTTCTGAGACGTTCAGTTTGACTATAAGTTTGCTGAAATCGGAACTCAAATAGTCTTTGATTTAATTTTGGAAGCTTTCAACTCAATTTTGCTTTGAGATTCGTGGCTGATCAAGATAATTTTTTACTGATATATCACTACTAAATAAATAAAAAATAATAAAAATAAATTAATTATTAAAAGTCTTCTTAAGTTGTTTCTTTCAAAATTAATTTTTTATTAGATATTGAATATTATATAGATATTACTATATATTAAATTTATGATATCTGTTTGATACTTTGATGTATATATGCTATTTATTTATTTATTTATTATTTTTTAAACAAGTTTGCTGTCATCTTGATATGTGTGGGATAAATGCCGACCTTTATTATTATAATTATTGTTTAGGATTTAGGAGGATGTTTTATGATATCTTGGGTACTTTGTAGTCAGTAGTTATCGAAGATCATCAATCTCTTCAAGAATTTTTTTAATATATATTAAATTAAAAAAAAAGTACTTATAATAGGAGGGAGAAAAAAAAATATTTTGTTAAATTTGATAATATATATAATAATAATTTTCTTAAGAAATATGATGCGGGTTTTGTTTGGGATGAGTTTCTTACTGTTTCTTAAAGTAAATTTTTAGTTTAAAAAATAGTAGAAAAATCATCCCAAACGAAACCTCAATCTAACATATATATATATATATATATATATATATATATATATATATATATATATATATATATATATATATATATATATATATATATATATATATATATATATATATATATATATATATATATATATATATATACCAATTCTTATTATTGATTTTGACATATAACTTATTTGTTAATAACTCTTGCTATGAAAATCACAAAAATAATAGTAATTTTGAGTGTGTTTTTTTTTGTTAATAAATCATTAAATAAATAAAAAAAGGTTAAATATAAAATATTTTTATAAATTAATATGAAATTTAATAAATTTATAGTTTTAAAAGAAAATGTGGAAATTGTATATCACACTTGTGATACTAAAAATCAAATACATAAGAAAAAAATAACAATAATATCTTTTTTTGGGACATTAATTTAGGTCAATTAAAGCAGACTCACACACTCATCGCATATACAAGATTCGAACACAATACATCTTAATTGACAGCTTAAGCGCCCAATTAATAGATCAAAGTGAGCTTTGTACAATATAATCTCTTTAATTAAAATATCGCTTATATAAAAATAATTTAAGATGAGTTTGTTAGGTCCATAACACTTGAGTTCCTATTATATTTTTATGGCATCATTTTGAGTTTTGTTTTGTTTTTTTTCTATCCTTCAATATTAAGAAATTAGATAAAGGAAAACGTCTCATACATAATTAAAATATTTTATAATATCTCATAAAAAATAAAGTATTACAATTCATAGATGAGATACTTCTCTTTGTTTTGAAGTTCTTTAATCTAAAAAAAAAAGAGAGAACTTAGAAAATTGATATAATTAAGCTTGAATTTTCATACGATTTTTTTGTTACGAAAATCAATTTATTATGCTAAGAGTTTCAAAAATAAATTTAGGGGCAGTTTGATTTGAAGTAATATGAGTGTAAAATATTTTAAATGCAGGAGTTTTAGGAATATTAGTGTTTATTGAAGTAAAAGAAATACAACATAAAATTCTAGTATATTTGAAATACACGTAAAATTAGGGGTGTCAAAATGGGTTTTCGGATCAGATTCGGGTCCAACCCGATCGAAACTTACATGCCCTCGGCTGCTCCAACTCGATTACATAAATGGGTAAGAAATATGAACCTGGCCCAACCTGCCCCAAATCCGGGTCAACTTGACCCGACACAAGGATCTGGGAGAGTGCATAGCAAGTGAAGTTGAGCGCAGAGCACAAATGCGAGCGAGCATGGAGGGGCTGTCACGTGGTGCAGGCGGGAGCAGGATGTTGTCATGCTGTGCAGGAGGCAGTGGAACGCGGTGTAGGTAGCAAGTGGGATGTGGTGTCAGACCTTGTGGTTGCGTACGTACATGGTGTGAGCTGGGATGCGCGAGTCATTTCTGGGTAGTTCGTTGATCTAGGCCCGACCTAATTTTTCAGATGGGTTGAGAATTAGAACTCAAACTCGACCTATTTGTTAAATGGGTCGACTCGAGATCGAATTTTTTAGGCCGGATTTGAGTCTGGTTTTTCGGGTCGTGTCATAAATTGACACCCCTACGTAAAATTAGTGCATTTGGAAATCGATATATTTGAGCGGTTTTTAAGTACATCATAATTTCATTGCCATTACCACTCTAAGCTGCCACTTGCCCCCACTGCCACTCTCTTCCACTATCGACAGTTTCTGGTGATAGCTAGCCCCCGCCATTGGTTGTCCCTACCACCCACTATTACCAGCAGCCTGGTCCACCACAGGCCGCTATGTACCCCTGTTGGCTGATGCTGCCGCCCCCAACGACCACCATAGACCACTTCGCCCGCCTTCTGCTATTGCTGCCGATCGATACCACCAACCTATAGGTAACTGCCGCTTGCCACCAACCACCATCATCTTTGAGCTTTAGATTATATTTATTTTCTTCAAGTAAAAAAAAAAAAAATCACCTATGTTTATTTTATACTTATCCAAACAACTTTCAAAACATTTTAAATATATTATATTTTTTTTCAGCCAACCAAATGAATCCAAGTTCATTTTGCCACTGAAATACCCAAAAAAAAAAAAAAAAAAAATCTAAAAAATCTAAATAGACCTCTCATCATCTCCTCCCGGCCCGCACCATTCTCCATCGTTTTTAACTCTTCTATAGTTTCCGAATACATGGGTTCACTATGAGTGGGGAACTCTGGCAACCAAGCTAAAATACTGTGAGTAATACTTGTTTTGATTATTTGTAGCTTTAAAATTGATATTTGATTTTGATCTATCGTACTTATATTTGATTTTGACTCAAATGTTCTGAATTCAAAAGTGATTATATCGAGCAAAAATTTTAAGTAATTATAATGTATAAATATTTATTGAATATTTTAGCATAAAGTAGTAATTTGAAAATATATTTGACATAAAATTTGAAGAAAATGACCCTTGATTTTCTCTAAACTTTTGCAAATAAAATTTAAATACTTTTCAAGATATAAAAATGATTGTCATTGCATTTGTGTATCATAAATTAATGCATTCTAATTGTTGCAAGCAAAGGGTGATAATGTGATTTCATGTCGTATGAATTCAATGGTTTCAAGAACTTGGATATGTTCATCACATGAGTGTATACTCATCAATTCATCTCATGCAGTTTTGATATTCTCCTTGAATAATGATGATACATCAAGGATGTTCTTGCTCGCACTTAACCTTCGTTTGGGATAGCTTTACACCATTTTTTTCCTTACTTTCAAGTGTTTTTATACTAAAAAATAACTTCATAAAACAGTAAAAAATCTGTCTCAAATGAAATATTACATGACTAACTCAGAGCTGGTCCTCACATCATTTGCTACTAGTTTTAACCTAGCTCTCCACTATGGCTTTGCTATCATAGATCCAAGTAACTACAAAGCTACATGGTTCAATATAGAATTTATTATAGACAAACTATCTAATGCTTCATTTGAGACGCTTTTTAAAATGACTTTTTAGTACCAAAATTTTAAATTCAGAAATTTTCGTACTAGAAAATTGTCTTAGAAAACAAGAAGAAAGCTGTCTCAAACGAAGCCTAATTAGTCCATACTTCAACCAACCACTGATCATCGGATTTCTATGAAGCATATTTTTCGACAGCGATCTATTTGTTATGTCCCACCATTGCATTCTTTTATTGTGTAATTCTCTACTATCTTTATATACATGCTTCTTGGGATGCCAATCATGTTGGTAATATTGACAAACACTCCTACACCAATGCACAGATCCTCTAATTGAGTTGCAATCCTTTCCAAAAGCCAAAACATTATTGTCGATCATTAAAACAAGCAGAATAAAGATCTATATCTATCAAACTCAATTGGGTATGCTCTAGCTTAATCATACTTAGAATTCATTTGGGACGGCTTTCTTATTATTATTTCTTAAAGCAGTTTTTTAGTAAAAAATTAAAAAAACTTATACTAAAAGAACATTTTAAAAAGCGATAAGAAAGCTATCCCAAACACAATCTTCAAAATTAGCATGCCCGTTCATTTTATACCAATACCAATACAATTTAATTTTAGCATACCAATTCACAAACTTACCTATATAAATTTTTTATTCATTTTTATGAAAATAACAATGACTTTATTTTATACCAAATAAAATATAACTAAAATAAAAAGAAAAAAAAAACATCATTAATTACATGCCAAAGCAAAGACAGAGGTGACATTAATCTCACTGTGAAGACATTTTTTTTTCTAAGTTAAATTCTCCTCTATACATACATTGCATAAGTTGAAGCATCAAAATCAGAAAAAAAGATTGGATGAAAAGGCTCGATCGTTTTAGTATAAATATTGTCAAATTTATATAGTCCTGATAATGGTAATAAGGTTATTTTTGTCAAACGTCTTAGCATGTTTCTTAAGTTATAATAAAAACAGTAATTAATGCAAAACCCTAACCTATTGGATCGAAGTTATGTCCATGCATATTCCAAAATACAAAGTCGACATAATGTTAGGTTTCGTTTGGGACGGCTTTTTTATTGCTTCTTAAAACGGCTTTTTTATACAATTTTTTTAATTTTTTTACTAAAAAGCCGCTTTCAGAAGCATGAAGAAAGCCGTCCCAAACGAAGCCTTAATCTTTTAAAAACACTTTAACTGAAGCACCAAATAGAAATTAATTAATAATAAGTAATAACTTGATTGATGTCGATATGGCAACTTTCGTATTGTTTCGCTTTTCAGAACGTAATCATAATTTTTGTTTGGCCACTGATTTTTCATTGATTTCAATAAATTTTTGTTTTAGAAAATTGCTTTTGATAGTATCCTTCAAAAAGTCACGTTTTTGAAGCAGTTTTACAATCATCTTTATAAAAACCAACAACCATCTAAAATGGACATTTATAGAGTCATGTGAGTCAGCTTATAGTAGGTGAAACAAAATTATTTTAATTGCACGTGGCAAAAGAAAATTGTTTGCGAATTCTAAATTAATATCTAATTCAATGTGTAAGAAATTTCATATTGAACTACAATATTTTATCATATTACAACTTTTAAAAGAAAAATAACATTATTACAAGCTAGAAAATTCACTATGAAAAGTTTGAATCATAGTTTTGTACGAATATCAAATATATAAATAAATAAAAGAAAAAACATGTGTCGTATTTAGGGGTGTAAATAAAGGACCCCCGACTCGACAAACCAACCCAAACCTGATTGAAAAAAATATACGTTCAGATTGATATGGTTATTTTTTAGCTTGGGTTTGAGTTGGAAACATTAACCAATTAGTTTTCGGGTTAGGTTTAGTTTGACCTAAAAACCCACAATTCAATTGCCATTTGTATTTAGGTTAAACAAGTTGAGTTTGGGTTAAACAATTCATTTTCAGGTCAAATAGATTGTATTTGTGTTAAATGAGTCGTTTTGACAAAAAAAATTATAGGATTAGAGTTGTTATATGAGTCAAGTTCTGATTAGTCGGATTAGGTCATACATTTTGACCCATATGATAAATGAGTTAAATTCAAGTCCTACTTATTCTAGTTGGGTCAATTCCATATTAGACTTGAACCCAACCCACCAACTCGAATTGATGCCCCTAGTGACAATAGAGTTTTTATATGAAAAATCAGGAAATTGAAAAAATCATGGCGCATAACCTAATTGAAGTGATTCCATTATACATGGGTTGATTACAAAAGATTTTCCCATCCCCTAATTTCAAGACTACAAGATTACAAGAGTATGGTTAGTTGGTAAGGGATGAAAAAATGTTCAAACTATTATGGTTGAGCGACATTGGTCCAACAATGTTGGTTGAGTGGTGTTAACCCAGTGAAGGTGATTGGGTGGTAGCGATTTGATGGTGGCAGTCGAAATTACAGAGGTGGTTAGAAGTTAGTGGTCAGACAACTGTGGTCCAATGATGATGGTCAGATAATAGTGATCGCGCAAGAGTTGTGTGATGATGGAAGTGGTCCAACAACTATGGTTAGGAGACATAAGTCTGAAAATGGTCGGACGATGACAAAGGTCACATGACAGTGATCGGTAGGTGGTCTGATGATTTTGATTGAGTGATAGTTCGACGATGGTAATCTAGCGGTAGTTCAATAGTGATGGTAAGACGGTTGTTCGATGATGATGATTGGATGACAAAATCTGACGACAATGATTGATGAATGTTGTAATCGAAAATGCCTTTCAAACTTATGAAAAACGTTTGTTTGATGAATGTTCTAATCGAAAATGCCTGCAGATTATATATATAATGAACGTTGATTGGGAGGCATGCGCTAAACTTTGGATGTCCTTTGCATTTAAAATAAATGAACTTCAGTGTTTCGTTTATTATAAATAATTAAAGGTCTTCGCAATTGATGTTTTTTATTTATTATAACGTACTTATCAATTAAAAAAAATATTTTAATAATTGCATGCCTTTCAACTTGTAGTATAAAAATATTTAGCCATTATTTAGCGCATGGTTACAATATATAAATAATATATGCTGTTGTGCTACATCAGCAAAAAAAATAATTTAATTAAATACAAATTTAAATGCAATTTCAATTTCTCATCAGCATCCTGAATTCCTGATATTCAAATACAACACTTGTTAAGGTTTCGTTTGGGACGGATTTCTTATTGATTCTTAAAACAATTTTATAGTATAAAAAATTTAATTTTTTACTAAAAACTGCTTTAAGAAATAAAAAAAAGTCATCCCAAACGAAACCTAAATCTACTTCAAGATCATATGAAGTTCATTTTCAGTAAATTTCTAGTTGAAACAAGTCTCAATGAGACAAATAAGATGAAACTAACAATGTCTTGATTGGAAAAGGCTTATCAGCTTGTGGCTTGATTTTCCCAAAAGCTCCAGTGGGAAATCTCTCTATCTGCAATCTGATCCAGACTCTATCACCCTCTTTGAAGTTCACTGCTTTGCGTTTTTTATTGGCCTGTTTTTGACATTTAGCATTATTCCTTTGGATCATTTCTTGGATGCGTTGATGGAGTTGTTTAATTTCTTTACTGCGTTGTTCTCCATCTGTGCTGAAACTGGATATGGTAAGTTGAGGAATTAGATCTAAGGGTGTTAATTGGATTGCTTCCATACACAATTTGGAAAGGAATTTGGTCGGGAGCTTGATTAGGTGATATGTTGAATGCAAATTCAAGTTGAGCCAAGGCTGGATCGCATTGTTGTATGTTTTTTCCCACAAAACATTGCAATAGGTTGCCCAAACTTCAATTAACGGTCTTTGTTTAGCCGTCGGTTTGAGGGTGTGCCATAGAGCTTTGTGCTTAGCTTTCCCCGCAAGGACTTCTAAACATGGATAGAAAATTTAACATCACGATCAGAGGTGATCGTTTTGGGAATGTTATACAATTGAATGATTTATGTGAAGTAAATCAAGGATGAGAGTAGCATCCAAAGTTTGTCGCAGGCTACAAAGTGAATCAATTTTGAAAAACGATATACCACTATCATAATCGAATCTTTATTTCACAGGATTCGGAGGAGGCCCTACATGAAATTGTGGTTGACGTTGATCTACAGTCCACTGGGAATGAGAAGTGGTATGTATAAACCACTGCAAAATCTCTAACTGTGTTTGATGAATTATTTTGTTAAGTGTTGATGGGCTTGGAGAAAAATCTCAGAATGTATTGTTTAATAAAGTCTCCATCATTTGATAAATCATAGGATGCAAGCTTTATTAGCATCGTTATCCTTTGCTTCGTGATGAACTACTTACCGAAGAGCTTAGCTTTATTAGCAAATGTATGTATAAAAACCTTTATGAAATAAAGTAGAACTCGATGCAAGCTTGGACCTTCAAGGTGGTAAGGAAAACTTAACAAAGCAATGTATCATATGCCTATTGAATGTATATAATTATTTTGTAATGGCTGATGTCCTCATAGATGTTAGATGAACCATTAGAAGAGTTGATAGTAGATAGCTTGAATCTCATTGGAATGGCCCGAATGGGCACTAGATGACAACATTAATCATAGGAGAAGACTCTTGAAAATTATAATTAGAAGAATATTGTTCATTCTTTTTCTGAATAAAAATTTCTCAGATCAAACACTGAAGCTAGTTTTGAAGAACATTTAGGTTGTTGTTAATGAAGTGAGATAGGGAAAAATTTTTAATAGTCATTGGAGCACTATAGCATGAATAGGCATGTTAAGGAGGTCATGCTTTAACAGTGGAGAAACTCTAATATGATGGTGGGAGGTAATTGCATGGATTTCCTTAACTTTACAATCCCAACATGTAATTGATCCCAAGGAAGGAAGATTATTCTTGTATAATCTAATTTTGATGATGCTAATTGGTGAGCCTCATAATAGGATAAAGACTTGATATTTTTGTTGCGTTGATGTTGTAATTGGTGAGTCTCATATAACTATTTTTTTTTGTTAATTAAAAATAATTAAATCATATAACTTAAATATCTTATATTGTACAAATGGTGTCTTCCATAGATGAGCTAAAGGTTACTTCCCTAATAGGTTTGCATTTGTTAGAGAAGAAAGGAGTAGAGGCCTAATAGTCCTAGTTTGCATTTGTTAGAGAAGAAAGGAGTAGAGGCCTAATAGTCCTGGTTTGCATTTGTTAGAGAAGAAAGGAGTAGAGGCCTAATAGTCCTGGTTTGCATTTGTTAGAGAAGAAAAGAGTAGAGGCCTAATAGTCCTGGTTGAAGGATTAGTTCCTAGTAACTAGAGTTGATGCTGAAAATTCCATATAGACATTGAACATGAGTTTAGGAGCTCATCGATGCCTACAAAATTTTTGTTATCCACTAAAGTCATTTTTGTCATACATATGGCACAATCCTTTGTTTCAAGCATTCAATAATTGTATTGTCCACCGTCACATTTGGGAATTCTTTTGGAATGATTCTTTGGAGATGCCTCTTGGGGTTTATCAATACACAACTCTCGAAAACTTTCTCTTAGGTCTTTCGTAAGGACTACATGCAATATTAATGATAAAAATATTTATTTTGATTAACATTATTTACTAAAAAATTTAGTACCACTAAAAATTAAATAATTATACGCAATAATTGTTTATCTAAATAGTTAAAGAATCACAACAATGATCCAAAATTTTCCACTCATTAAAATGATAAAATAGACACCATTATTAATACAATACATGCTTATTTATGTCACTATGATTAATATATATTTTCAAAATACAATATTAAAAGAAAAAAAATGTTTTTATAATAAATAATGTAATCACATTCAAAATAATATGCCTCCTGTCCAATAGTGCAAAATCTACAGTGGATTCTCATCATGTCAATTAATTGTTGCAACAAAAAGGATTTGAGTAATTATAAGAAAATGATGGGAGACAACTTAGCCAATATGGATTAGATAAAAGAACCAAATTATTTGAATAAAAGAAGCTCTACAGTTAGTAATGTGATGGTCTTATTTGGAGCTATTCACAACACTATTAAGATTATGTTGTACCATAATCATTATAGTATTGTGAATAACTTCATTTATTGTACCATAACATCAAACAGTGTTGAATTATTTATCACTTTTCAATACCTGTAAAGTGTTAATTTATAGAATAAAGCATCCAATATGCTATTAAGCCATAATTAAATGAGCAATATAATTAAGTTCTTGACAAGCTAATTACTAAACAATGAGCAATTAATTATATTCACAAACATAATGAAGAAGCATTAAGTTTGTTCATTTAAAAAATGAATTTCTAAATTTTTTGTCAAATTGGTTAGTTTTGTAAATAGATGAACATATTTGAGCTATTATGAATGAATATCAAATTGCTAAGTTTTCAATGTTTGATCATGAAGTCTAAAATCTTAGATAATTGCCTCTACAACCTAATGATACTTAGGTTTCCTTTGGGACGGCTTTCTTAATGCTTCTTAAAATAAATTTTTAGTACAAAAATTTAAATTTTTTGTGCTAGAAAGCTGCTTTAAAAAGCAGTAAGAAAGCCTGTCCGAAACGAAACCTTAATTAGATGGATAATGAACATCACATTTTTAGAATGGAAGATTAAAAGGGTGAATTTTTTTTGTTAAGTGTTGGTGGGCAAGGAAGAGAAATCATTTATTGCCTTGTCGCTTTCTTTCTTACTAGTTCTGGGGGAATCTTCTTTTTAGTGATTTGGGCTTGGTTGCATGTTGGTTCATATTAAAAAAAAAAAGAAACTAACCTCCCCTTGATCTCTTGGTTAGGAGCTTTGGCTATCAACCAAGAGGTCTTGAGTTCATAATTGGGTGTGATATGTGTGTGAGTTTGTCTTAATTTGCTTAAATGTTTAAAAAAAAAAAATAGATACAATTTATAACATAATTGATTTTAAAAAAATTATATTTATTTAAAATTGATATTATGGAAAAAGAATTTATATCACATAAATATTGAAAAATTAATCTTCTAATTTTTAAAGTAGTTATAATATAAATTATATGAAGATGTCTTGGACAAATTTTTTCTATCAGTAATTTCACTAGACATGTGGACAAGTGAAAAGGAAAATGATTATTTGCTTTTAAGGGTAAGAACATGAACCAAAATTCTACAGATAGATTACAAACAACTGAGATGACAAAAGTTTGAAAGAAGTGGTCCATTTCAATCGAGATCTACAGGATGAATAAATGCTCCACATCTGTTTATTGCAACTTGCAAAAGGTTATATTATTTCCTACTATTATTATATATAGCAAGACAATTAACTAAGATTATGATACTTATCTTAATTTGTTAGTTAGGAGCTTAGTTTTCTGATTATGTTACTTATCTAAATGGAGATCTACACAGCTCACCTGTGGTCTATTGGTTGGGAGATTAGGACTATCAACTAAGAGGTCTTGAGTTCGAGTCTTGTGTATGCGATGTGTGTGTGTTTATCTTAATTGACTTAAATGTCAAAATAAAATTAAAAATTAAGATGTCTTATATTTGAGGTATGATATATGTCACGTGTATGTTTACGATCAAATTCACTTGAAGTTTAAAAAAAATTATCTTCTTTCGACTAACAAGGACTTTTTTTTGGAATGATAAGTTTATAAGTATTAGTGAAATTTGTATAAGATTTCGATTTGGGACAATTTTTTTACTGCTTCTAAATTTATTTTTTAGTATAAATTTTTTTGTACTAGATAGTAAAGTCTAACTATTTTTGTTTGGGATAGTTTGGGACATTTAGGTCAAATAAGTCAAGCTCACCACACATTGCATAAACAAGGACTCAATTCAAAGACCTATAGGTTGGTAGTCAAAACTCACAACCAACCGACCTAAGGTGAGTTGCTTGTCTGTGGCAATTCAATGCTGTATAAAGACCCTAGCAAGGTTCCAACATAACTCCTCAATTGCATTAAATGTTCAATAAGTTTAAGGCAAACTATCGATAAAATGGACTTAAAACACCTAATTCGACCATATCCGAGCCCAAATAGGTTCAAATCAACGACCCAAGGCATATTTGGAAGGTTCAAATCATAAATTGGATGAATCAAATGTTTTTGAAATGTGACATGCTTATAGTCAAATTGAGCGGCTTGATGTGATGAATCCAACGAGCCCAAGATTGTCGAATTCTGATATCATTAAGAAACTCATGAAATACTCGATAAACGACTCATGATCAATGGAAACAATCCTATTCAAAATATTCCGAACATGCCCTTGAACTTCTCTCTATTTACTAGTCATGATACTCTCAGAAAATTAATGAAGAGAAATCAGAGAAGAGACCGGCCTCATTCCTCACTGAAAGGGAACCAAATAAAGAAGAGAAGGAAGCTGGAGAGGATTAATGAAGGAGAAATAAGAGTTCTCTTGCCACCATACTCCTCCTCGACCATCGTCATGTTCGTCGATCGTCATTGGACTTTAGTCCCGACTACCAACTATCGCCGGACGTCCTCCTAGCCACTAACTGACGCTGGATTTACGCTCGGCCGCTGACTGTTGCCGGACTTCCTTTTAGCCCCTGTTTGTTGCTAGATTTCTGCTCGACTGCTGACTATTGTAATCCGATAATTCTCAAGTTCAAGAATGAATCAATCATTTGTAATATATTCAAACACTAATTGATCCATTTCAACTAGGCATGACCCCGTAGTTTTTCCTTTCAGAATTTTCCACATAAAATTCTGATATTTCTACTCTTTTTATTTGTGAGCTGGATACTCTCGTGCAACATTAGGACACGAAATTATATACTTTACCGCCGGGATATCCTAGCCCTAGCCCTCAACAGTTAAAGAAAATATACATGCAAGCATTAAAGCAAACAACTGTGGCTGCGCAAGGGAAAAAACAAATATTAGGTAAATCAGTTAGAGAGAGAGAGAGAGAGAGAGAGAGAGAGAGAGAGAGAGAGAGAGGTGCGAAGGTAATTAGAAACAACCTTCAACATTCAATGGCCTTGAAAGAGGCCTCCTTGCCCTCTTGATCCCACTATGGTGACTTTACATGAAAGCCAACCTGTGACTTGACCTATAATCCGCATGTTTGTAAAGGTAAATTAATCTTCACAATTTAATAATTATACAAAGAGTTGATATCTTCATCCTTTTTTTCTCTCTTTATTTTTGAGCCGATGAACGAATAATCATAAATGATATAGCAGTTAATGGTTAATCCAGGATTCGAATGCTGTTCTTCATCGAGGAGGCCTCAATCCACGACGCCGCAGCTGAAGTTGTTCTTCCTTATCATTTCTCTATCTCTTGCTACACAAAACAATGAGCTGTGCCTATACAATAGCCTATCTTCTACAGTTTACTCACAGCAGAAGATTTTCTTTGAATTTTAACCAAAAAGAAAAATCAACAGGATTTTAAAAAATCAAACTCGTGAATGATGAATTACTTTATCAACTGCTTAATGAAAAATTATTAACCGAGCGGATGCTTGATAGATGTTCTATTATTATTTTAGTCATCCGTTAGAAGATCAGTTAACAGTAATCATAAGCTTGAATCCATATAACGAGCGTCTAGAACACTTGAGAGATTATTACGTGCGGATATATGACACAGAGAACCGTTTGGATTTTGTCTCTATAAACAGCAAAAATATAGTAGCGAATAGTAAAAGTGCATCTCAGTGTACTTTTACTGTTCACAGAGACAAACCGGACGGTTCTCTGTGTCTGATCTCCGTAATAATTTCTCCTAGCTAGCTAAAACATTTGGTTCGTTTGGTTGCCTGGTGCTTTATCTCCTGTTGTGAGCTCTGGTTGGTGTTGCTTCTTTTATTCAGAGCCGACTCCCTTTGCTGTAAGTGGTTTTTTCTTGCAGGTGTTTGTGCAGATTGTTTTTGCCTTTTCCAGATTTGTTGCTGCTCGATTATGATTTTCTATTATTCCTGTGTTGGGCTTCCTTTGGTTTCTCTTTGATTTTCTGTGTTTTCATTTTGTTATTTGTATTCTTATATTAGTAAGACCGGCCATAGGCTCATTAGGTTTTGTTTCAAACGCTATTCATTTAGTTGAGATCTTGGTTCTTTAAAAGACTAGTATCCGTTTTTTATTATTAACGCATAGGCCTCTCCAATGCTTTTTTCAAAAAGAAAAAAGAAAAAAAAGTCTTTGAGAATTGGACCATGGGTAGAAGTATTGTCATACTGAGGTCCATTAATCTATTGTGAGTTGGTTCTGTGAGCGATTGAGGTTTCATTTGAAACGACTTTCTAACCTGCTTAAAATAGCTTTATTATAAAAGTTTTAATAATTATTTACTAAAAAGTTATTTTAAAAACCGTTTCAAACGAAGCCCGAAGTAGAAGAGCTTGCTGTCTATAATGTCGGAAAAACACATCACTACTCCATAAATTTTTCTTTTTCCTCACTTCTTCAGTTGGCTATGATGAAATATTTTGAAAAGTTTTTGGAATAAACCTTAAAATATAATATGAACCAGTCATATTTTGGATTTTAAGAACTTGAATTGAATCAAACTGGAGACTGTTTCTAGATGCTGATTTTACTGATAATGGCTTAGATGTCAATCCATCAATATTTTATAGAGCACCAAATTACTAGCTATGGATCTTAGCTTTCTTCTCACAACCATAATGTTAGTTGAGGCCTAACTCTAACTTCTCCTTCATCCATCACCATTAAGACAATTATTCGTGTCTTAGATTTCGTTTGGGATGATTTTTTTACTATTTCTTAAAGTAATTTTTTGTATTAATTTTTTAATTTATATACTAAAAAGTTATTTAAAAAGCATAAAAAAAGACGTCCCAAACAAAGCATAAATCATTTATTGAAATTTTAGTTTTACTCTATGGCTTCATTTGGGACGATTTCTCACTGTTTCTTAAAATAATTTTCTAATAAAAAAAAATAAAATTTTTACGAAAAAACTGATTTAGGGTTCGTTTGGGACAGCTTTTTTATTGCTTTCTAAAACGGAGTTTTAGTAAAAAAGCCGTCCCAAACGAAGCCTTAATAAGTAACAAGAAAGTCATCGCAAACGGAGATTATAGAATCTGTTATAAACTCTTATAAAATTTATTTATTTTTGAGACAGATATATAAAATTTATTTCAAATAATAATAAAGAGCTACATGACAACTTTAGTTGCAGTTCTTCTTCGATTTTCAAAATCTGAGGAGCTGCTTGGGATCATTTTTATTATTTATTATTTATTTATTTTATATTTTAGTATTAAGTAAAATATACTTTATATATTAAAAAAAATTGATTTAAGCAAGATAGTGGATGGTTGGCTTGAACTTTTATTTTGTTCGGTTGACCGGATGCAAGAAACATCCGGTCTTAGACAAAAAAAAAAAGCGGTACCGAGGTGTACCGAGTTTTTCAAAAAACTCGGTACACCGCGGTACCGAGTTTTTTTGCCTACGACCGGATGCTCCTCTGCATCCGATCGGAGGACATAATAATTGTTCGGTTGGCTGGGCGAAGACCATGGCAGTTGTTACGTGCGGCAGTGGAGGCAGACAGATATGTAGTTGTCATTAAAATACTCAAAACACCTCAAATTTGCTTGAGAAATATTTTTTTTTTTAAATAATATGATTTATTTATTCAAATAAAAAAAATATTTAAAAGCAAATACAATATTTTAAAAAATAAATAAAAGTTAAAAAATAACTCAGTGAAACTTACAAAGCAAATTTTCTCAAAAAATCCAAAATATAATGACTTCTATTAAAAAACCCTAAATAATACAATAACCATAGACAGAGTTATTTAGGGTTTTTTATCAACATCTGATCCCTCATGCAGAGATATCTCTCAGTACAGATATAGTTCTTCAATTGATCGACCAAGCCAGTCTTGCTTCATATCCAGCTACCTAAAACAATTATGTTATCCGTAAAGTCAACAACTAACCTCGATCAATCCTAACCATCTCTTAATTGTTTCAGAGAAACAAATTATATCAAAATATTTCAATACAAAAAACTAATAAAGAAGAAGAAGATATTTAATATTACTGACCTGTTATTTAATTATATATCAGCTCCAGCCTCCATGCATACAGACTTTCAGACTGATCTCTCATGCAACAGGTTCTTATGCACCTCATGCGCCTCTTTTTCGTTGACCATTCGACCTTGAATCAGATCCCAATTCACTCATATAAAAATTCAACAAAAAGTCGATCTCTTTACATGGAGAGCTACAAAATCAGAAAGGAATTGATTTGGTAGAGAAAGCCAGTTTTCTCTTGAAACACTTTCATTCCATGCAAAAAAAAAAAAAAGAAAAAAAAAAAAAAAAAAAAAAAAAAAAAAAAAAAAAAGAAAATTTAAGCCTTATTGAAAAACTCATTGATGAAATTTTTTTTTTGTTGGAAATCTATTGATCGAAATTTTAGACAGAATTATGAAGCTTTTATGTTGGTAGTTCCAGCATAATCTTTTGTTGATAATTTACATTAAGGATTCATTTGAGACGGCTTTCTTACTGCTTCTTAAATCAACTTTTTAGCACAAGAAATTTTAATTTTCTACTAAAAAAATGCTTCAAGAAATAATGAGAAAGCCAGTCGCAAACATGAAGCCTAAGTATTTTACATCAAGAAAATTTTAATGATGCATTACTTCAAACATCAGAAAGGTTTAGTAGCATATCATGCTATAATTTAATAGTATTTATTAGTAATTTAATTAACTTTAAACTTAAATCTAAACATAGGCAAAAGTATATATTCAATTCAAACAATTTAATCAACCCAGCAAAAATTAATTATTTGGTTTATCAGAAACTTGCATGTTATTAACCAAAGCTTAATAAGGTTGATTAACAGACCCGAATCTATTGAATTAATTGTCTGTAACTGAACTTGTTTGCCGATCGAATCTATCAAATTATTTTCCAAATAACAAATATTTTTGTTAAGATAAAACCTTGAATGTTCTGAAATATCAAAAAGTACACTACAGTTTCAGAATTAAATTTGAAGGAGAATATTGTAAGCTAGCCCCTCTTTGATTGTGTTCAATAAGCAGATTATTATATAATGGACCTTTAAAAATGCTAATAAGGAGACAGATCGACCGAATAATTAAGCTTATTAATTAAATTCCAGAAGTAAAATCTTGTCTTCTTCCAGGTCGAACGGACAACGAAGAACAGGCTGATGAGCTTTGAGATCTGCTCTCTTGAGAGAAACCATGACGTCGATTTATATTACACATACAGTATGATTCCACCACTGCGTCGATGTCCTAAAAAAAAAAGGCCATTTAACAGAAGAAAATGCTATATAGATAAATAATATTAATGGATGCATGGACTACGTATGTACCTTTGAATGGTCCATCGCCATGGCCGAAAGCTCTTCAAATGTATTCTATACTTGCTTGTTGCTTTGATGGAGAAGGCCAGCTTCATTTATAAGGTCGGAAACTCTAACTACCAGCACTGGAAGAGTTCACCTTCGGCTAAAGTTAAATATTGACTTGTTGTTGAGCATTCTCATGTACTTTCCTAACTAGAAAGCTAATTTTTTATAATTGATATAAAAGAAAAAAAAATGGTGTAGCATGTATTAATGGACCAACTTTAAGAAGAAGAAGTGATAAGAAATAATAAGATAAATTGAATGCAAAAAACATTTTTTTTTTTAGATTAAACCCACAGTAGGGGCCTACGCGTTTTTTTTTTTTAATTAAAACCCACGGAGGGGCCTACGTGTTAATTTCAAAAATCGGTTACAAAGTCCTTAAAAAGACCAACCAGCTTACTACTGCTCCGAAGAGCTACAATCCAAATAGGGGCCTACGCGTTGATATAATTAAAACGGTTACAGAAGTTCTCCATATTTTATAGATTCTATATCAAATTTGTGTTCTATAATGAAGTTTCATATAAAAATAATAAATAATCATGCCCATGCCTTTAATTACTCACCATGTAAAATAAGAGTTATATTTTTAATACATCAATAGTGAGTCCTACCTATTTGTTAAAGCTTTTAGGCTAACAAGTATCTATATATTAGTATATTTGCCACAACTTAAGCCCTAAACATTCCATCATCCTAATAATTAAGTTGAAGAAACAAACCATTTAGCCTTGATTCTATCACATTTTTATTAAATTTAAAACCATCTCTTGTATTTTATATAACAACAATAAAGATAATTATCTTTTGGATTTTCTAATATGATAGAAACAATATTATTCAATTGTGATAGAAAAAATTCAAAGGAAAATATAATTTGAATTAAATATAATTTAGAATATAATATATTGCTCATCATCACATGCTACTCCTCACCAACAAATATGTAGTAATCTTCAGCCATGGAGCATATATACTCCACAAACCTTCCACACAAATCCATACAAGCTGATCACCAATAATTGAGGAGATGGGTACAATTGAAAGGTGGGGCATATGGTTTTTAAATTTTTGTAAGAACACATTTATTATTTTTGTACTATAATGTAACAAATTGATGAAGCCAAGCTTGCCATCCATTTCTCTTTATAAAACACTAAATTTTTGTTCGCTGAACGCATGCCCAACCATTGAAAGATGGGAACCTAGCTAAAGAAAAATACAAACTGAAGAAGATTAATTATTAGGAGACATGAGGATTTACTCTTAATTTAGAGCTATTTTATTAATATGCCATGTGATCTTCTCACTTATTTGGGAAATAAATTAAGATTTGAATTGAATTATTTATAGGAAGGAGAAAAAGTAGAGATGCTATGCATTTAGAATATTCGTAGCAGTAGAAAGAGTGTTTGATGTTTCGATTTTATATGAAAATCTAACACATATATAGATAAAAGAAGTTTTAGATGAGATAGTAGAGTTTTTATGTGAAAATTTTGAAATGAGAAAAAAATTACGGGCCTTGGTCTAGTTGAAAGATCTATTATGTAAATAAGATTATGGAAGTCAGCTATTATTCTGAATCGGATAAAATGTGATTACAAAGTTGAAAACACTTGTTTGGTTTCCAATAATTGCTGTACAGGTTGTTGAAGAGTTGATGGAGGGTGTTAGCAAGTGGCGGTTGAGCAGTGAAGTTTGAGTGATGATGGCCAATTGATAGTTTGACAATGATTGTCGGACAATAATGGTTGGACAATGATAGTTGGATAATGACAGTTGGGCAACGGTAATCATCAGCATCAAACACCGGGTGGAGCGCTAAACGTTTTTAGATCTACAAGCTATCTCCAATCTCAATTCAAGGTCTAGTATATTCTTTATTTAAAAAATGCAAGCCTATTTATAATTTTTTTAAGTGACATTTCAGTAATTTTAACCAAAATTCCATCAAAATTCCATTAGATGGACCATGTTGATTCCTTCGATCGTTTACTATTCTTTTAGCTTTTAAATGCTTTAATAGCTTTAGAATTAAGTGATCTAGGACTTGTTGGAATTTTTTTTTCATTGAGATGTTTATTTGATCACAAACATGCAAATTAAACTTGAAGATCATTTGATTGTTCAATTAATGTCATGAAAATTTTTGAGTTCATTTGATCTGATATTGGATTTCTTCAGGCGTCATTGGATTTACATTACTGAGTCATTCAGTTTGTTCATAAATTTGTTGAAATCAAAATTTGAATGATTTTAAATTTAATTTTGAAAATTTACTATTCAAATGCAACATTGATATTCGTGTCTTATAAAGTGGATTTTTCCCATGATGTATTCGTAATTTTTTGAGAGATCTATATATTTAGCTTGTGTTGATATCTTAGTTGGAAATATCATCCTCCCGTCTATCAATTGGTCCTTTATCATCTTCTCTTGCATCCCATAAAGCCAAATTGTATTGTTAACTACCGAAGCACTTTAACAGATAATCTTTTCTTTACTTTTCTTTGTTCCAAACAAACAAAGTCAAATTGTTGGGATGTGAAAGTAAACCAAACAACACAACGAAAAAAATAAGAAAGTAACAATAGTGGAAATAAAAGGAAACCAGGATTTACCATGGAAAAAAAAACTAAAATCAGGAAAAAAATCACGGAACCATACCACATCAAAAAATTAACTATTAAAATAGGGAGAAATAAGTACAAATATATTTTCTTTCTCAATCTCTCCTTGCTTCTCTTCTCTCTTACACATTTTTTCACACTTTAAACAAAAGAGAAAGTCAAGTAAATAACACCAAGAGATGTCAACCTTAGGGAAAACGAGAAAAAAAAACTATTCAGTCCCCCTCAAAGCATTGCAGTCCTAGTTTGGAACACTGTGGCGTTCAAACCTCTGATCCTAATATGTCTGTCGATGATGCGACACTCAAATACACAGCGTTGCGACATCAAATCTAGAGCACTACAGAGCTCCGCTCTCTGCCATTTCTCCTACACAACCCTAGGTGCTTGGGTACACATCGCCGAAGTGTTGTACGGATAAAAAAGGGGGCAAATCACCCAAAACTAATTAAGCAGGTGAGGGACCCCAAAACCCACCCCACTTAGCGAGCAAAAGAAATTAACTTGAAATCTAAGGCAACAATATAATCTGATTGATCGACACAATCAGATTCCACACAAACTAAGTTCTTCCTGTAAATGCATGAAGAATTGAAGACTTGTGGGCAGCACACAAGTTATTGGAGTCCTTCAATAATATTACAAACATTTGCCTTTATATATTGTTTGAACTAATATGGGATTCTCTCTACCAATGATAATAACTAAACATTTAATTATCTCATCCTAAGTATGCAAAGTACTTGACGTAAGAATTGGTTCCACCAAAATCATGGAATCAATTCCAAATCTTCAAATGAATTTTGCCGTTGGAATAATTAAAGCAATTACTGTAAATGTAATTTTAGTTTAACGTTTCCTAAGGACTATATAAGAAACGAGTTGTTACAAGCTTAAAAATAGGCAGAAGTTGACAGGTTTAGAATTATGTCAGCAGATGATCATACACATGCACTTGGCTTTCCTCCCTTTTCCTTTTGAATGTGACTTTTGTTTGTCTTTCTCGCAGCAACAATGGAAGCAGAATATGGGGAAACTTATGTATGATTGCAACTTTAACACAACTTAATTTCAGCATTATCACTACAGTAAAGTCAGGTTTTTGCGACAAAAATCCGCCGCAAAACAAAGTCAATTTCATTGTAAATTTTATTTTGTGGTGGAATACATTCTGATGGTAAAAGTTGTGTCACAAAAGAATTTACAATGGATTAAATCCGTCACAAATATTTTGCCGAGGACTTACGAAGTAATTAAATTCAAGAAAATGACAAATTTTGTTTTAGCTGATTTAAATTCCGTCACAAATTATGACGGATTTGCGGCGGATTTGCAGCGGAATTTCCGTAGCAAATCTGCCGGAAACATGAATCATAAATTAAAAAAAATCAGCTCCTAAAATCAGTTATTGAACTTTTCAACAATAACAATCCAAGAAGTTCAAAAACGATAGTCAATAATGCTAAGATTCCAACAAACAATGATAAAATAAATATAAGAAATACACTTTTGTACCATCATATTCCAATTGCTCAAATTGAAAATCACATTCCATATAATTCTACAATTACTACAACACTATTAAAGTATCAAATATTCTTATACATAAAAAAAGCATAAAAACCACTACTATGACAATCTAAACAGAATTTGTATCCTCACTATCTTGCTCGGCCAATGCAGACACATGTTGATTTCCACCAATATGCTATCTCAATCTCCGAAGTTCATCCGATATCAGAATGTTAACGTCTGCTTGCGATTTTCATATATTTTCTAGCTATGCTGTCAAGTTAGTCACATGTTAGATATACAAACTCTCATCACAATTTGCAGAGTAGCTGGAGGTATAAGAGGATTGTCCCTCATACGCGTAGGCCTGCGAGCCTAATCCATAAACTCATCCATTTTGCATTACACCTAATGCTTGAGACCAAATGCAGTAGTCAGAAATATCTGTGGAACACCTAGAGGCCATATCTCTCTAGCTGCAATCTGGCTCTCTCAAAGTCATGTATACTTACCTTACAAAATATAGCATAAGATTAATCATCGTATAATCATCACTTATAATCTTGTTGATAAGACTAGAGAGGGAGTTGAAGGTAAACTTGAATTATGGAGGTCAACCTTAGAGTCTAAAGGTTTTGCTTGAGTAGATCTAAAACAGAATATATTGAATATAATTTTAGTAGTAATAGACCTAGTGAGGGGATTGTGACTTTGGACGATCAAGTCATTAATAAGAGTACACGTTTTAGATATCTTGTTCAGAGTGATGGTGAAATAGATGGGGATATTATCAGCAGAATTCAAGTTGGATGGTTGAAGTGGAGGAATGCATCGGGCTTGTTATGTGATAGAAATGTACCCCTTAAACTTAAGGGAAATTCTATAAGATGGTAGTGAGGCCTGCAATGCTTTATGGTGCCGAATGTTGGCCATTAAAAGAGAAGCATAATACTAAGTTAAGTGTGGCAGAGAAGAGGATGCTCAGGTGGATGAGTGGCTTTACCCTTAGAGATAGGATATGAAATGAGCATATACGTGAAAAGGTTGGAGTAGAGTCAGTAGAAGATAAGATTAGAGAGAGTCGCCTTAGATGGTTTGGTCACATAAAACGGTGGCCTTCCGATGACCAGGTTAGGAGAGTAGAGGTATTAGATTTGACTTATGTTAAGAAAGGTAGGGGTAGACCTAAAAAGATTTGGTTAGAAAATATTAGGAATGACCTTTCTTTATTAGATTTAAATAAGAATTTGACTTTTAATAGGACACAATGGAGAAAAATGATTCATGTAGCCGACCCCACGTAGTGGGATAAAGGCTTGATGTTGTTGTTGTTGTTGTTATTGTTGTTGTAGTCTTATATACTTACCTATGTCATCCTTGCTTGCTCATCCACCTACTGCTGGTCCTCCTAGAGCTTGTGAGTGTGACTGTGCAACTCAACTACAGTGAGTTTTCTATTAAGCATCTCCTTCTACAATATACTTAGATTAACATGCATGATTAAAAAATTATTAAAATATGTTAAAATTCTTTCAAATCATCATTTGCGCTTAGTCTGTGAAACTGAGTCCTCAGTATGGAGGGAGCTACCTAGACCCCCGATGTTATGAGCTCGATTCTATCTGTTCTTCTCTCTCCTTATCATATAATCTGGGCTGTCCCAAGCACTATTGAGCTCGAACCATACACCCTCTCCAATCCAAAGTGGTTGCTCGCCTGTTCGATGCATTCCTCCACTTCAACCATACAAAATGAGCATATATGTGACCTCCAAACTATCTTTGGCGATTCTCTCTAATATTCTCTCTTTCATTGGAGCAACTCCAACAATGTCACGAATATGCTCATTTTGTAACATATCTCTAAAAGTAAAGCCACTCATCCATCATTTTTGCAACACTTAATTTAATATTATGCTTCTCTTTTAATGATCAACATTCTGCACCATAAAAGAATTGTAGGTCTCACCACATCTTATAAAATTTTCCCTTAAGTTTGAGGGGGACTTATCTGATACAACAATCCTGATGCATTCCTCAATTTCAACTACCCAACTTGATGTCAACTAATAATATCTCCATCTATTTCACCATCACTATGAACAATAGACCCAAGATATTTAAAATGTGTATTCATCAAATCCCTATCTAATATTATCAACAAGAAATATCATCAACAAAAACCATACCTTCACAACAAAACTTGGCTTTGCAGCAAGGAGGAGTTTGGCTGATGAGGGATTTGGAAGAAGAAGTGCGCAGAAGAAAGAAGGAGCCAAGGAGGTTTAGAATCGCCGGAGCTGAAACCGAGTAGAACGAAACAGAACAAATGAAATAGATGCATACTTAGTTGGTTAGATATGTTAGTTAGCGTTGGATTTGTGACTGATTTGCAGCCAATTTGTCGTCACAAATTTAAGGTAGATATTCCGTCGCAAATCTGCCGCAAAAAATAATGAATATTTCCGTCGTAATTTCCGAGAAAAAAAAATCCGTTGCAAATGCCACTGCAAATCCGCCGCAACCTACTAACTTTCCTGCAATTTATGATTTTTTCCTTCAAATTTTTGTTGGCTTGATATCCTGAAACTGGAAGATATGTTGTTACTGCAGCAAAAGAAAGATGTTTAGCATTCCCATAACCTGAATCTTGCTGCCTCATGATCTACTGCAATTCGCCTTTCAAGCCCTGTAGAACTCTAGCTGAAATTAAAAAAATCTCACCATTTCTTTGCTTCAAGTTAATATTACGTGCTCTTATCCAACTTCCTCACTTCCTGAAAGTTTTTATAAAAAATCATTTGCAACTAATTATTTAGAAAATTCCTTTCAATACCTTATGTTTTATACAATTGATATGTTTTCTTTTGACTGTACTTTGTTGGTGGGGATTAGGAATATCTTTAAAGATTATAAGCTTATGGATCTTATTCTATTGGTTACTTGGATTATTTCTTACGTTTTGATTTTGGAGGATTATTCTCATTGGTTTTCATATTGAGATTTTGTTTGGGACAGCTTTGAATTATTTTATGAAGCAGTTTTTTAGTATAAAAATTTTTTGAAAAAGAAAATTTTATACTAAAAAATTACTTTTAAAAGCTGTAAAAAAGCCGCCGTTATAAAATATTGAAAATATTAATGTTAGTATTATGCTCTTGTTGTAACATTTTTAAATCAATGCTTCTTCTTAGTTTGTATTAGCCTATGAATTATGAAAAGCCATTAATGCTTTGCTAAAGATGAAACATAAAGAGATATGATCAATCTAAGGTGAGTCACATGAACCAAATGCCTACGCATTTTCCTTAATAGGTTGGCCACACCTTTGGCCTTCTTTTAATGGATGGATATATGGTTGTTGGTTTAGTATCTCTTAGTGGGAGTGGCTTTCCTAAGGAAGAACATTACAATGAATATTTGGTTCTTGATGAGAAGGTTAATCCTTATGTGGTTTCTTCTTGCGTTCTTGCATTCTCTTAAAGGGAAAATATTATGGATTAAGGTTTTGATGATACTGTTTTCTTAATTTTGTTCAACTAGGACTTCATTTGAGATAACTTTCTTAATGCTCTCAAAAGCAGTTTTCTAATATAGAAGTTTTTGATTCAAAAATTTTTGTACTAAAAAATTGCTTTAGAAAGTTGTAAGAAAACTGTCCCAAATAAAACTTAGATGTTGTGTTGGTGGTTAGAGGCTTCACCTAGAATGATTCATGTTGCAAGTGAACTATTGTAGAGCTAGTGGAGGTTTTTCAAAATATGAATGATAAGGCCAATCACTTTTTGGCTGAGTGTGTCCAATAATGAATAACCCTAAATAGGTTTTATTTCCTTCTTTAATCTAACTTATATTTGGCAAACATGGTATGAGGAAGTCTAAAATGAAGTAATTTGTTTTCTTTGTTGAATTTCTCTTTTGCTGTGGCCCTCCTTGGTTGGTTTTACCTTTGGGTTTGGTGTTGCTTTCGTTGGTGGGTAGTCCATGTGTCTGGGTCATTTCGCGGTGTTGTTTTGTTGGCTTTGGGTTATTTCTCTCTTCTCTTTTACAGGTTTCTTTGGGATTTCTTCTTACAGGTTACTTTGAGTGGCTCGTGTGACTCCATGTCTTTGCTTTGTTTTGTTACTTTAATTCTTTTGCTCATCATTGTATTAGGTAGAACATTTGGCTCGTAGGTTTTGCTTCAAAGATTGTATTTTTAGAGAGTTAGATGTTCTTTAAGGACTTGTAATTTTTTTATTATTAACACGTTGGCCTCTCTGTGTGTTTTATAAAAAAAAAAAAAAAAAAAATCTAACTTATGTTCCTTAAAAAAGTTTCAAATTATGAGAGTATATATTATTGTTCTACATTATTACTACTTTGTTTTTCTTTATCCTATATTTAGCTCATTGTCTGCTATGTCTTCATTTGGATTATATGTGCGGAGGCCCAGCCCAGTCCTTTTAATATCTATCTAGCTAGGCCAAATTTGTGGCCCAGTTAATTAGTTGGGCTGTCTTTCTATCATGAAACTCATTGTACTTTCCACGCATAACTAACCTTGATTAATAGTCAATCAACATAATTTACATTTTTAATTATGTTGCTCTATTCTTTACTACTTCTTATAATTATCAAAAGGATAATCTACGAACCTTCCTACTACCAATATGAGGCTTGTGCTAAACCACTAGCTATTAGGGGTGCTAATGATTCAAGTTGAGCTCGAGTCATAGAGTGTTTGATTCGAGCTCGACTGTCAAATACCGAGCTCCAGCTCAAAAGTTGAGCTCGAGCTCGACTCAACAGAGGAAAAAAAAGCTCGTCAAGCTGCTCGAGTAGCATTTCGAGCTTAATTTGTTCGTCGTGCCTGCGTCCGTCGGCAGCATCCGCATCGTCACCAGCTTCTCGCTTGGCCAGCGTCCACGTCCGTCGAGCTTCCATCCAGCTTGTGTCGTCACCAGCTTTTCCTGCCTGCGATTTCATTTTCTCTCTCGAAATTGTATTTCCCCGCTGGCGATTTCATCTGCGAGCTACTTAATGAGCTCATGAGTAGAGCAATAGGTTGTTCGAGCTCGAGCTCGATAAGCTGTCTTGCTCTAAATCGTATTTGAGCTCGACTCGTCGAGCCCGAGTTAGCTCACGAGCTGGCTTGACTCAGTTGCACCCCTACTAGCTATATTCATATCTTTCTTTAGGAGGCATGCATATGTTTATTCTCACCAGTTAATCTACGATGAAAAATACAACAAATTTTTAATTGGCTGAGAAACCAAAAGGAAATTCTCAGTGATATAATAGAAAATTATAATCAAAGCCAAGATTTCTATCAATTAATTAATCTTAAAAGGTCTCTAATGGGACAATTATGTTAATCAATTGTAAGATATGCACTAGCTTCATTAGTTAATCACCACATCTTCTATCATTAGAAATCTAATCAAATTTTAATTACACTTACAAGCCTGATTATTATATGTCATCACCAAATTAATACAAAAGGACTGGGTACATCAATTGTAAGTATTGGGTAGATTAATATCTCGTCATATTTGATATCTAATTTAAGCTTTGTTTGGAACATCTTTTTATTACTTTTAAAGATAGTTATTTAATACAATTTTTTTTTAAAATAGATTTTTTTTTTAAAAAAAAATGTTTTAAAAATAGCAAGAAAGTTTTATCAAACTTAGCCTTAGGCTTCATTTGGAACGACTTTTTTACCTCATTCGAGCCGCTCCGCGCCTCTTCTATTGCTTCTTAGGCTTCGTTTGAGACCACTTTTTTGCTGCTTCTTAAAGTAGTTTTTTCTAAATTTTTGTACTAAAAACTTACTTTAGAAAGTAGTAAAAAAATCGTTCCAAACGAAACCTTAATTCTTATATTAAAAAGCTGCTTTAACAAACAATAAAAAAAATCGTCCCAAACGAAGCCTTATTCTTTTTCTTTGGTGAGAAAGGGATAAAGGCATAAATATTAAATAGTGACCCATCACAAACATAGAAGGGCTGTCATCCAAATTAGGGGTGTCAATTTCGGGTCACGGGTCGGGTTCGGGTCGAACCCGAACTGACCCGGGTGGAAAACGGGTCGACCCTAACCCGACCCGGGTAGAGAAACGGGTCGAAAATCCGAACCCGGACCCGACCCGGCGGGTTGCCGGGTTGACCCGAAAAGACCCGGAACCGCGCGGCAGCTCGCGGCAGCAGGCGACGGCGGCAGCGCGCGGCAGCGCGCGGCAGCGCTCGCGGCAGCGCGCGGCACGCGGCAGCGCTCGCGGCAGCGCGCGGCACGCGGCAGCGCGCGGCAGCAGCGCGCGGCACGCGGCACGCAGCACGCGGCAGCGCGCGGCGGGGGCAGCAGCGGCGGGCAGCGGGGCTGGGCAGCTGGGCAGCGGGGCTGGGCAGCGGGGCGTGGGCAGCGGGGCTGGGCAGCGGGGCGGGCAGCGGGGCAGCGGGGCTGGGCAGCGGGGCGGGCTGCTGGGCAGCGGGGCTGGGCAGCGGGGCAGCGGGGCGTGGGCAGCGGGGCTGGGCAGCGGGGCGGGCAGCGGGGCAGTGGGCAGGGGGCAGGGGGCGGGGGCAGCGGGCAGGGCGGGAATTCGAAATTTTTTTAAACTAAACGGGTTGGCGGGTTGACCCGGCAACCCGCCGGGTCAACCCGAACCCGACCCGTTTTTGAAACGGGTTGATTTCTGGAACCCGAACCCGACCCGTTTTGAAATCGGGTCGGGTTCAACCCGGCGGGTCCGGGTCGGATCCGGGTCGGGTTTTCGTGTCGTGTCAAAAGTTGACACCCCTAATCCAAATATTGAAAAGGATAACTTATTCATTCATAGGCCAATGTCACCTTTATTACAGCTTAGCTTGCAGCATCAAAGGAGGATGTAGAAAGAATATTTGACATAAGGAGAAAGCTGTGACAGGATCAGATATAGATAGTTGCAAATGGAGGGCCATCCTATAATAAAAATTATATAAATTATATGTATATGAAAAATATAACTGAGGCAAAGTCATTAGAAAAGTGGTTGATAAATTCAATCTCAATTCTCAAGTCAACCATTACAAAGGATAGTCTCCATGAGATCTTTAAATGGTTCAATAAGTCAAAATTTATGATTAGAAAGGTATACAATGTAAAGAGATTTGATTGGTGAGGGAATGTCTATTACGATGTTTGTGGAGAAAGTCTTGATATGTCATTGATGAAGTCTTTGTTTGAGATGATTTTTTTACTGCTTCTTAAAACCGCTTTTTAATATAAAAATTAAATTTTTTTGTACTAGAAAGACGCTTTAAGAAGCAAGAAAAAAGCATTCCCGAACGAAGACGAAAATCTTTGATCAATTGGTGAAGGATAATATTTTCGAAGCTCTCGGTGTTGCAAGTCCAATAAAGTTGATGAAACATAATTTCAAATATCAAATTGGAATGAAAAATATGAAGAAGCGTAGAAATCAAATTCCAAGCCTTGAAAAAATAGATGAAGATAAATTGTAACTTTGATATCAATACTCATCACTTTTGGAGAATGTAGCAACACAAATCACTCACAAATAGGAGGTTTGGTGGAATTATAATTTAGATTTGAATTAGGCTCTAGCTAATTATTCAATTTAATTTTAATTGATTAATCTCTAATTTCTTAAAATGAAATTTAATACTTTTTTTTTTGGGGTTAAACCTGGGCCTACACGAAAATATAGAAAAAAGGTTACAAGTCCTTAAAGGGATCGAAAACTAGGAAATGCTCAAAGAGCTACAAGCAAAAGAAAAAAGTCCATACATACAATATACACACACTTGCGTATGTGCCTATGCAATTTATTTTTATCAATATACATTTCGATTCAATTCAAATTTAACTCAAATTATAAAAGAAACAACTTAGATTTGGCTCATTAGGTAAAACATTAAGGTATTAATTAAAAGAAATATTTAAGAAAACATTAACATATGTTACCAACATCTTTAAAAATCAAACTTTAAAAAGCTCTAACAAATATTTGTATGGAAAATATTTATTATTTAAAATTACTATTATTCATAATTTTTATAAACTTCATCAATTTTTTTTTTGTTACTCCATAGGATTAAAATAGAACATAAAGTGTTTATTTTATTTATAATTATAAAGAAAAATATGAGTGAAATTTAATATTTCATTGCGTGCATGTTTTTTTTTTTTTTTTTTAAATATCGTGTTACTAAAAGTTCTAAGAGTGAAAGAACCTCCGTACATTCGATTTAATTTGTTGCTACATTATCGTAGTTATGCAGTTATTGAAGAGGTGATCAATATCTGATATTCTTTTTCTAACTGACATTGCTCTCACACATATTGATCAATCAAGAGTAATTATAAAAAAAATCATAACAAAATATTTTAATACAAAATAAATTATGATAGACTTCAAAATTGTTAGTTTTATCATGAGACTAAGGCTTCATTTGATACAATTTTTTTTACTGTTTCTTAAAATAACATTTTTGTACAAAAATTAAAATTTTTTGCATTAAAACTCTGTTTCAAGAAATGTAAAAAAGCCGGGTTCTTCAAGCAGTTTTTAGTATAAAAATTTTAATTACTGTACTTAAAAACAACTTTTAGTAGCAGTAAGAAAGCTGTCCCAAATGATGGGCATTGTTTGGAACATCTTTCTTACTGTTTTCTAAAGCAAATTTTTAGTGCAAAAAAATTTGAATTAAAATTTTTGTATTAAAGAAATTTATCTCAGAAAGCAATAAAAAAACAACCTCAAATGAATTATAAGTAATTGCATATAAAAAACAATCTATAATTATAGGATTAACCCTTCGCTCTTTTACGCTCTGCTAGGGTTTACCCCTCGCGGCGCCATGCCGTTCTCCGGTAGGTCGGGCTGGCTTCTGGCTTCCAGGAAAGTTCTTCCATTATACTTTCTCCTAGTTTTTGTTCTTGTTTCTGAGATTTTGTTGGTGGTTTTCTTTCCGGCGTGTGTCGGATGGCCCCGAAACTTGTAGACCCTGGTTTTTTAGAGGTTTCGAGTTCTTCTCGCTCTTTTCTTCAAGATCTTTCGGGATCTTCTGATTGTAATGAGTTTCCTAAACTTAAGGTGTCTTCTTTCCGCGGTATGCCTTCACTGTGGATTTCGAATGAAGAAATCAAGGCATTGGCTATGCCTTTTAATTTGCTCTAGTTGGTTTTTTTTTCCTACTAAGCGACCATCTCTTGACTCTATTCGTAAATTCTTTTTTAATCTCAAGCTCAATGGCGATGTCTCGGTTACTTTGCTGGATTCGTCCCATGTTCTGATCAAATTGGAAAATGATCTTGATTATTGTCGCATTTTCTGTCATAGATCTTATTTGGTCTTTATCTGCTTTATGAAACTAACGAAATGGTCGCCTTCTGTTGATATCGGGGTTGAATCAACGGAGATCCCGATCTGGGTTTCTTTCCCCTCTTTGCGGCCGCATCTGTTTTCACCTAAAATTCTTCATGGCTTGGCATCCATTTTTGGCAAGCTTCTAAAAATTGATACGGCCATGTCTTTGGGTTCTAGACCGTCTTTAGCTAGGGTGTTAATTGAGCTTGATATCACTAAATCCTACCCTGATCGTATTGGGTTAGGTTCCGAAAAACTTGGATATGTCCAGCATGTTGTGATGGATGTTTTTCCTTCTTTTTGCGGTACTTGTCGTTGTTTCGGTCATGCTGTGGGTGATTGCCGGCTTAAAACTGTTGTTTTGGAATCGCCTGTTTTACCTAAAACTGTAGAACCTAATGCTAAAATTGTTCCCCCTGTTATTGTGGAATCGGTTGCTGGAGCTCAGGATGATTTGATTGTGTCTGCTTTGGTGGTTTCTGCATTACTTAGGGAGGAAATTGGCGTGCCAGACGTTGGCGGTGTTAATTCTGAACTTGTTACTAATGCTTTATCTCCTAATGCATTACCTTTTTTTCCCCCCTGTTTTGGTGAATGCTAGTACTGAGGGTTTGCCGGGTAACCCTTTGATTATTTCTTCTCTTTCGGAAGAACTTGCTGTTGTGAATCATGCTGTGATTCCATGTGAGGATTCTGTGTGTTTGGTGGCTCCTCTGGTTGCGACTTCTTTGCTGAGTAATGAGGCTTTGCAGCCTGGTGTTTCGATTGATCCAATTAGTGTTGTAGTTCCTGTTGTGGCTGAGGCTGTTATTTCTTCGCCTAGTGCCGAGTGTGTGCTGGTGGAAAATAATGTTGTTTGTGTGGAAAACTTGAGGGATTCTCCGGTACTTTCTAACAATTTCATTGATGTCCCTGTAAATTTGATCGATAAGCATACTTTGGTCAATCATCTGGGGGAAAATTCTGGGCTTGTCATGTGGAACCATATGGATTGGCTGAATGGTTCGTCAGAGTTTGAATCGGAATCTGATTTCTCGGATTGTGGCTTGGTTTCCCCGGACATTTGCGGTGGATCTGACCCTGGCAACGACTTTAATTTAGTTCGTGATAGGCCTGTTGTTTCGGTCACCCCTCGTGGAAGGTTTCGTGGGATGGGACGAAGGAGAAGATAAGCTGTCTGTTTGCTGTTTGGTCCAGTTGTTTTGTGCGATTGGTTTTTGCGTTTGGTGATGAGATGGTTTATAGGGCTATGATGTGGCTGGGGCTCGTATCCCTTTCGCCTCGCTGGTGGCAACCATTGGTGCAGTCTTTGAGTTGGTGGTTTTTGGGCGATGCTGTCTCCTTTTGGATGGTCCCGCGACGCTTCTGGGTTGCTGGGAGCCTCAGCATTTAATTACTGAGCCCGCTTTTGATTGTAATTTCTTTTCATGTTTTTCTTTTGATTTGAGCATTTGCTGTTGTAACTGTTTTTGATCTTTATTAATATATTTGGTTGTTAAAAAAAAAATGGAAACATAAGTAATTGAGGATATTATATACAATACTAAGTTGTCCATAAGCATCCCTCCTCTTCTGTCTTCTGCAAATTCCCTGTTTAAATCACCCCATATTTCAGAACAGCTCTGAACCTCTTTTGCATGTTGCTCTCCCACATTACAAATAAACAAATCAACACTATCATCATCTGCCCATCTCTCTCCTCAGTATATCCATTCAACATTTCACTAAGATCACTCAATACTTGCTCAGATTCAGCAAAAAAAGAAAGATAAAAAAGGTTCTGAGCAACACAGCAAGTTGCTTCTTTGTCTCCCTCTTTGTGCAGTTTCAATCATGACCTCATTTGACTCTTTCCTTTTTCTCTTTCAAAGTTCTTTGCTGGCTGGTCTGTAACGTAACTGTTGTTTATTAGGTTAATTATGAGAGCACTCGCTGGCTAGTTCTATACCATGCATGCCTGTTCACTTAAAAAGTTCCATGTAAAAAAATATTATGCATCTTTTTCACTTTATTGTCATGAATTTTTAAAAAGGAATCCTATCACGTATGTATAAAGAGAGTACAACATCTTATTACAGAGATAAATATAGAAGGAGACAAACTCTTTACTACAAGAGAGAATAGACAGCACTTATTGAATTTTTTTAAGAAAATAATAACAACGTGGAGAGTAAGGCTTTGTTTGAAATAATTGTTCTTTGTGGATGCCGAATATTGTCCGAACACCAACCAGAATGTGTCACGACACCCTTCGCTGTGTAATGCGGCTCGGTATTGTAGCTCGGTACAGCTGATGTGGCTGCACCTGATTCGCCTCCGGATGTAAAGCTGCATCTGGCTTCCGCATAGAATAATTTCTCCTTTGTTTGAGACGACTTTCTCATTGCTTCTTAAAATGATTTTTAATACAAAAATTTTAAATATAACACAATTTTTTTAAAACTTTTTGTACAAAAAAATCATTTTAAAAAACAGTAAGAAAGCCATCCTAAATGAAATCTAAGAATTAAATCAATGACCTCAATCATAAAAGGGAAGTTACATACCACTAAGTCATGATCTGATTTATCAATTAACCCAAACATCTCCATGCATAATTATAAAATAGAAATTGAAATATTTCTATTAATAGTCATTTTAATGGGATTGTGTGATAAAACTTGATTAGTAGTCAAGATATTTATTTTAAAATAGAATTAAATATGCCATTTAGGCACATTTTAATCTTTAATCAAATTAAGAAAATTAAACAAAAGACTCTATGGCTCATAATTTTTATTATAAAGATGATTATTTATCCACAAAAAAATTAATTAAAAATTTGTCAATTTATAGCATTTAGCCACAAAAATATTACTTACTCATCACAATGTTTTAAAAAAAAATATGTAAAGAGTAGTATTTAATAATATTTAAAAAAACAAAACTATTGCTTAAAAATAATTACAAAGACTATCCTAATTTTCAACTTTTAATCCACGTGCCATCATCCAATCGGAGCTACATGTTATTTCCATTTTATATATCTCACTATTGTATTTGTAATGTGTGGACCCTGCCTCAAATATTCGTACATGTACATGCTCTATTTGAGGAGAGATTTTTACGTGCGGAGTCTGAACACAGAAAATCATTTGATTTTGTGACGTCAAACAATAAAAACGTAGTAAAATGCAGTTATGAACAGTAAAAGCACAATGGTGAACAATAACTGTGCTTTTATTATTCATTGTCACAAAACTGAACGATTCCCTGTATCTGAACTCCGCACATAATAATTTCTCCCGTTTGAAATAACTTTGCACTGTTTAATTTCTATTTCATAGTGCAACTATAATTTCATTTGTTCACTACACTTTTGTTAGTTTTGAAATATTTCTATGATAGAAAGCTGCATTTTATACTCAGAACTTTTAATATATGACACCTTTGAGAAAACAACTATTTGATTTAAAAAGGAACCTATTTATAATATTCATATCAACTTTTTAAAATATTACTTTCCTCAAAATAACTTTACAACTAGCATTATAACATTTGTCTAACCATGAAACAACTAGGTGGCCCCACTTGTAAAAGAAATATAATAGTGTAGAATAATTGAAAAGAGTGGCTGGGAGTGATAAATCTATTAAAAATTATGTACATATATATGAGAATACATTGGGCACTCTCAATATATATATATATATATATATATATATATATATATATATATATATATATATATATATATATATATATATATATATATATATATATATATATATATATAATCAAATTTATTTCGAATTATTACTATTATTATTATTATTATTTGGAGGTTGTTGTGTCCTGGAGTATTCGTGACGGTAGAGAAATATAAAGTTTAGCGTCTCAGCTTTATACGAATATCCAGCACACACACAGATAAAAAGAGGGTGTAGCGTTCATAAGAGACGCCAGAGTTTTTATGTGGAAACTCCTGAAAAAGGGGAAAACTACGGGGTCTGGCCCAATTTGATTGAATCCACTAGTATTTGTAGTCGATTACAAATGAGACCCTTCCTTGGGAAAATGTCTTGGCTTGATAATACAAATGTACATCATATAGAGTGCATTACATGGTGAGAGTTACATTAACATGTTTGTTTGGTTGGCAGGACCATAATCGATGGGATATAAGTAAAAAAGATTGTAGTTGGCAGGAGACCGGGGTCAGAAATATCATTGTCTGGCGATGTAGGTCGGAAGAACCATAATATGCAGGAGACCGAGGTCAGAAAGACCGTTGTAGTAGGACGGTACTATGGTAGAACTCTGGGCATCAGATGGTGTCATGCAGAAGTTCGGGCCTCGGGTGGTTGTCCGGCAGAAGTCCAGGCTTTAGATGGTGGTCCAATGGAAGTCCGGGCCTCAGGTGGTGGTCTGACGGAAGTCCGGGCCTCAGGTGGTTGTTCGGCGAAGTCTGGACCTCAAGTGGTGGTCCGACGAAAGTTCGGGCCTCAAGTGGTGGTTCAGCGGAGCAACGACGTCAAGCAGTATTTCAGTGGAAGTCCAGGGGCCTGAGGTGGTGGTTCGGCAAAAGTCTGAGTCTTAGGTGGTGGTCCGACGGAAGTCTGGGCCTCAGGTGGTGGTCTTGCGGAAGTCCGAGTCTCAGGTGGTGGTCCGACGGAGCAACGACGTCAGGCGTTGGTTCGACGGAAGTTCGGGCCTTAGGTGGTGGCCTGGTGGGGCATAGGCCTCAAGTGGTGGCCACGTGGAGCACATGGCCTCAAGTGGTGGTTCGGTAGAGCAACGAAATCAGGCGGCGGTCCGGTGGAGGTGAGGGCCTCAATTGGTGGTCTGGCTGAAGTCCTGGCTTTAGGTGGTGGTCCGACGGAGCAACGACATCAAGCGATGGTCTGGCAGAAGTCCGGGCCTTAGGTGGTGATCTGGTGGAGCCAGGGCCTTAAGTGGTGGCCTGGTGGAGCACATGGCCTCAAGTGATGGTCCAATGGAGCAACGACATCATGCGGTGGTCCGGCGGAGGTGAGGGCCTCAAGTGGTGGTCCGACGGAAGTTCAGGCCTTAGGTTGTGGCCTGGTGGAGCACAGGGCCTCAAGTGGTGGTCCGACAGAAGTCCGGGCCTCAGGTGGTGGTCTGGCGAAGCAACGACGTCAAGCGACGGTCCGGCGGAGGTGAGGGCCTCAAGTGGTGGTCAGGCGAGACTCCGGTGGTGGTCGAGGAACAACTTCTTCCTTCTCTTCTTTTCTTCTCTTCTTGCTTGGATCCCCCTCTAAAGATAAATGAGGGGTCTATTTATAGATTTATGAAGTGACATGACTAGTAAATAGGTGAGAGATCAAGGGCAAATGGGAAGTGGTTGGATGGACAACCGATAGTGGACCGTTCAAGCAAGAAGAGAAGACCGTTCAGCAGACATTTGAAGGTCTTAATGACTTCGGAATTCGGCGCTGGATTTGTCTCGTCAAGCCGCTCGATTCGAATATAAACACATAATGTTTGGAAACCGTTTGGTAATCCAAATTGTGGTTCGAACCTTCCAACAGCGCTTTTACTTATTGATTTGGACTCATTTGCGCTCGGATTGAGTAGAATTTGGTATCGTTGGGTTCGTATTTCCGAGACGCTCAGTTCGACTATAAGTTTGCTGAAATCGGAGTTCGGATGGTTCCAATTTTAATTTCGAAAGTTTCCAACTCGATTTTGCATTGAGATTCGTGTCCGATCAAGATAATTTTTTGATGAAGTTTTTTGATGACATATAGAGGTATTATTTCCTAATTATTAAATATGTAATTAGCTTGTATTGTCTGGTCAAATTATAACTAAAATTATCATTAATAAATTGATCGTCGGCTCACAATTTTCCTCACACATTAATAAAAAAAAACAGGTTAATCACGTGCCGGACAGGGCCGCCGTGGCCCACATCAGATCTTTTTTTTTTTTTTTTTTTATAATCTTATTGTACGCTTTATTTTATTAAGATATTTCAATGTCTTACTCGAGGTATTTGGATACCGCGTGGAACTATAAAATATAAATTAAAATAAACATTGGGTGAAAAAATTTATCCAAAAAATAAAAAATTATATTATACATAATCAAATATATTTTTTCTCAAATTAAAAAAAACAAAAAAACTGTATAATGTAAATCACTTATAATGAGCTAAAATTTGTATATTGTAAATTTGATTATATGTTTAATGTAAAATATGCAGTTTTTGTTTGTGACATTTTTCTTATTGCTTTTTTATGTTAAGGACCGTTAATATCAATCTGTATTTATGTATTCAATGAGAGCATTACACGTGTTCAACAGTTATTAGAATAGGCTATATATATTGTATCATTACAGGCATAATGTAATCAAGAAAGATTTAATAAAAGTTTACTTCTTCTTTCTCCCGTTATCCTCATCTCTGTTCTTGACGGTATCACTTCTACATGGTATCAGACAGTGCGTGATCTTGCGGACCGAATATGACAAATCCGACACCGGCTTCCTCGTCGATCGGTACCACAACCACGGGCGCTGCGGCATCAATCCATCTTATCTCTCCCTCTCTAAAATTTGTAATCTCTAATCTCAAATTTCTGGTTCCTCACGCTCTTACCCCAGACAATTTTCCGATCTGGAGTACACAGATCGCTAAACTCTTTAAAGCGAATGGCTTCGCTGAGTTTCTTGACTCAAAATCGACTACCGAAAATGTTGATCCCAATCAAGATCTGCGTTCTTGGCAAGTCACAGATCAAAATCTTGCGACGGCGATGTGCTCCACCATCTCGCCGGCTGTTCTTCCCTACGTGATTCAGCTTGAATCAACTCACGAAATATGGGAAACTCTTCACAATCGATTTCAGGCCTCGAATAGATCCAAGGTAATACAGCTCAAAAACGAGCTTCATAATATCTCTATGCAGGCTATGACGATGACTCAGTATCTCACTGAGGTTAAGAAGATAGTGGATCAGATAGCCTCGGCCGGTTCTTCGGTAGATCCAGAAGATGTAATCATATACATCTTGAACGGACTTCCGTTGGCCTATCAATCATTCGCTACCACTATCCGCACTATGCAAGGATCATTATCTCTCGACTCTCTCTATGCGCTTCTCATAAGCGAAGAAATCCATCTAAAATCGGCGGCTCTGAAATTTCCTAAACTACCGGACAATCAGTCGGCCTTGTACACGAAAAGAGGTCGAGGTAGGCGCGGCTACGGAAGACAGCTGCCAACCACAGGTCCGGCAACCAATACTAACCCAAACTCTTCCATTGTATGCCAAATTTGCAAGAAAAAGGGACACAGTGCGGACGCATGCTGGCACAGGCTCAATACAAACTACAAGCCTCAACAACAAGCGGCCAAGAACACAAGTGCGCTCATAGCAAATAACGAAGGTAACTCGACGTCGGATTGGTACATCGACTCCGGTGCCTCATCCCATATGACGAACACAACTGAGAATTTGGACTTCTACACGACGTACAACGGATCTGAAAACGTTATCCTTGGCGACGGCCGAACGGTTCCAATAGCTCACTCGGGTTCAGGAATTCTTCCTACCCCCGCTAGTAAGCTAATTTTATCTCGTTTATTACATATTCCTTCTTTATCCTACAATTTACTATCTATTTCTAACCTTGTTAAAGACAATCCTATTTCTATAACATTTGATGCAAGTGGCTTTGTGTTTAAGGATCGGATGACAAATCGAGTCATCCTTAAAGGCCCGTGCAATCAAGGAGTCTACAAGATAGCAAATCAGTTTCATGGTGCTACCGCAACCGCTCTCGCAGCAAATACATCTTCTCCTGGAACCTGGCATTTGCGCCTTGGACATCCGCATCATCGTGTTATTCAAACTTTATCGCGTGTTAACCCTTCGTTACATATAGGCACTAATAAATACAATTGTACTCAATGTATGTCTTGTAAAGGACACAAATTAGCGTTTGAACGATCTTCCAACAGCAGTCGTTTTCCGCTTGAACTTGTTCATTCCGACGTGTGGGGACCCTCACCGGTTCCCTCACACCAAGGTTTTATATACTACGTTATATTTGTAGACGACTTTTCTCGCTTTGTTTGGTTATTTCCGTTATTACACAAATCTGATGTTACACTTACTTTTGTTAATTTTGTGAAATTTGTTGAAAGACAAACTAACCGGAAACTACTCACTATAAGAACCGACGGTGGAGGTGAGTTTATTAACAATCAATTCCAATCCTTCACCAAAAATGCAGGAATTCGTCACCAAATGTCTTGTTCGTACACTCCCGAACAAAATGGGATAGCGGAACGTAAGCATAGACATATAATCACTACGACCAGAACTCTGCTATCTACCGCGGGACTTCCGCTGACTTATTGGCTTGAGGCAGCCACAACAGCCACGTATTTGATTAATAGACTACCGTCTGTCACAACTAAAAACACGGCTCCGCTCTATCGTATGTTTAACATTCAACCCTCTTATGCTCATCTTCGGGTGTTTGGGTGTGAGTGCTTCCCGCTCCTTCCTCCAACTCAGCGCACGAAACTCACACCGACCTCCAACTCTTGCATTTTCTTGGGGTATTCCGACACATCGAAGGGATATAAATGTTTAAATCCGGTAACGAATCAACTCCTTGTGTCTAGAAATGTTCGTTTTAACGAATCTGTTTTCCCTCTTAAAGTCAAGGTTACTCAAGAATCGGTACATCAAGTTTCGGTGCCACCGTCGATTCTCATTCCGCCATCTGTGGTGCAAAAGCATAACAGCAAACCTTTACCACCAACAGCTACCTCCTTCGTTCAACTTAATCCCGAACAGACTATGCATATCAATTCAGGATCTACCGCTGCTATACACACGGATACCTCACCTCAGCAATCAAACCAAATTATTCAGCATCCTATGACAACTAGGACCAAAACGGGATCTCTCAAACCCGTTCACCGACTTAATTTGCTTCATAAAGAACAGCTTTCCACTGATCCTACAACATACAGTGAAGCTAGCAAAAATTTTGAATGGAAACAAGCAATGGCACAAGAATTCTACGCTCTCCAAAAGCAAGGTACCTGGCTGCTTGTTCCACCTCCTATAACAGGGACTATTCTAGGATCAAAATGGACATACCGAACCAAATTCAATTCAGACGGGACGGTTGCTCGCTACAAAGCTCGATTAGTCGCTCAAGGCAATCAACAGGAATATGGCTTAGATTATCAGGACACATTCAGTCCTGTGGCTAAACTTCCGACGATAAGAATTTTAATTACCATAGCCCTGTTCTACAAATGGAGCGTTCAGCAACTCGACGTGGCTAATGCATTCTTGTACGGAGACATAAACGAAACAGTTTTCATGCGTCAGCCCAAAGGGTTTGAGGATGCATCCAATCCGAATCATGTATGCAAACTACAAAAAGCTATATATGGTCTTCGTCAAGCTCCGCGACAATGGTATACAACCTTTACTTCTCATTTACTGCAGCTCGGGTTTACTCAGAGCCAAGCAGACCCGTCTCTCCTAACTCTACACCGTGATTCTGTCCATCTCTATTTACTGATTTATGTCGACGACATTTTGCTTACTGGAAATAACGAGAAAGCTATGGCTGAACTAGTAAACAAACTACAATCCAAATTCGCTATGAAGCATCTTGGTCCAGCAAATCAGTTTCTTGGTATCAAAATTGAACGCATGCAAGATAAGTTCTTTCTATCTCAAACTCTTTATGCCAAATCAATAATTCAAATGGCCGAGTTACACAAATGTAACTCGGTCGCTAATCCGTCCTATACAACAATTCCAGATTCTTGCTCGGACGATCATGCAGCCTTCGACGAGCTCAAATATTGAAGAATTATAGGCTCTCTTCAGTACCTAACTCTGACCAGACCGGACATTGCATACGCGGTGAACGCTCTATCTCAGCATATGCACAAACCGGCTCCAACTCACTCTGTCATGCTCAAGAAACTCCTCCGATATATACAAGGCTCTCTCGAGTTCGGGCTTCCGATTACTCGTTCCACTCTGACACTCAAGACTTATTCGGATGCAGATTGGGCGTCAGATCCAGATACTCGGAAGTCTACCTCAGGATTTTGTACTTTCCTCGGAGATACATTAGTTTCATGGACCGTTAAAAAGCAGAATACGGTATCCAGGTCATCTACTGAATCAGAATACCGTTCACTTGCCTCAGCTACGGCGGACATCATCTGGATCAAACGTTTATTATCTGATTTTGGTGTGTTACACTCTCAACCCATAGACCTATACTGTGATAACATGTCTACCATTGCTCTCGCAAACAATCCTGTTTTTCACGCTCGTACAAAACATATTGAGATTGACCAACGGTTCGTGCGTGACCAAATCCAGAACAACAATATTCGGCTTCTTCCTATTAGCACAGTCGATCAAGTGGCCAATATTTTTACCAAACCGTTAACTACACCAAGGTTCAAATTACTGCGCAACAAACTAATTACTGCGCAACAAACTAACCATTGCTCCCAATGTTCAGCTTGAGGGGGCATGTTAAGGACCGTTAATATCAATCTGTATTTATGTATTCAATGAGAGCATTACACGTGTTCAACAATTATTAGAATAGGCTATATATATTGTATCATTACAGGCATAATGTAATCAAGAAAGATTTAATAAAAGTTTACTTCTTCTTTCTCCCATTATCCTCATCTCTGTTCTTGACGGTATCACTTCTACATTTTAAAACAAACTAAATTTTTTTTATATTAAAAAGCTCCTTTAAAAATTAAGAAGAAAGTCATCCCAAACAAAATAGTAATTAAAAAGATATAATTAACATAATTATTTTATATAATATTGCCAGAAAATATGTATAATGACACGTAATAATTTATTTATCTCTCTTTGATTCATAAGAAATTATTCTATGTGGACACCAGATCGTCCGGAGGTGAATTAGAGCGCATCATATCATCTGGTACACAACGAGTACACAGCCGTAGTACATAACAAATGGGTGACGTGAAGCGCTCTGACTAGCCTTTGGACGGCGTCTGTATCCACACAAAATAATTTCACCTAATTTAGAAAAAAAAATATAGAACTTTTCTTGCACTCTCCCTTTTTCTTTTAACAATTATTTTAACAACTTATCACAAATTGTTGATATTAACAGTGCATAAGCTCATAATAAGATATTGAACGGTCCTCGAGAAGATAAGTCCACATCTGCAAGCTTGAAGTAAAAAAAAAGAAATGAGACAAGTCACAGATAGGCCAATATTGAGAACAGCTAGCTTGCTCTAAAAATTGTCCACATAGGCAGAATTGAACTGCTGATGCTCATAAATTCTCCTATCGAAAGGGACAATCACATAATTTCTCGGTTATGCGCATCGTCAATTTTTCCAAATGATAAACACATGGCGACACTTTAGAGTTCCATTATCTATAATATTTTCCACCCTGAATACTGAAATATATAATATATATATGGTAGAAAACGACATAAATCAAAGTTAAATTCAGATGAAACTTAAATTGAATTAAAAGTCTATTTGAGATGACTATAATTTTTTTTAAAAACTGATTGTGAAATTGTTATTGATACATCAACAAAAATTTATCTTGACCGGGCATGAATCTAGAGGCAAAATCAAGTTGGAAACTTCCGAAATTAAAATTGGAATCATCCGAACTCTGATTTCAGCAAACTTACAGTCAAGCTGAACATCTTGGAAATACGAACTCAATGACACCAAAGTCGAAGCGTTGTCCACCACCTGATGCCGGAGTTCCGCCGGTCCACCATCGAATGCTGAAGTTCCGCTGGATCACCACATGATGCCGAAGTTCCGCCAGACAATAATCGGACGCCGGAGTTCCGCCGGATCACCACCAGACGCCGAAGTTCTGCCAGATCACTAATCTTCACCCAGACTTCCGCCAGACCACTGCTTGAAGTCGGACTTCCGCCGGCCAACACCAGAGTTCCCCATCAAATCACCGACTTATATCAGAACTTCCGTCGGACCACCAACTAACGGCCGGACTTCCTTCAAACCACCAAGTGACACCAGACTTTCATCGTTGTTTGTCACAAGATATTTGTCACCAGACAACAACCATACGGTTGACAATTATAATCTAATTGCCCTCAAGGACGAGTCAGCCCACTGTACACACAACTCAAATTTTAGTGGAATCATTATCAACTAGGGTATGCCCCTTTGTTTTTCCTCCTTTCAGGGTTTTCCATGTAAAAAATATTATATTTTTTATGTGTGAGTTGAATATCCGTACAACACTAAGACGTAGAACTATAACTCAATTACGTTGTATATTCCAGACCACAACAATTATAGAGAAAACAATTTAGTTAATCTGGTAGCCAAATTTTTTTTCGTCATAAGAGTTTATGAAAAGTAGTAAGAAAGTTATAGCCAAACAAAATATGTGCTTGTTATTTGAAAAGCATAGCAACGAGAAAGCTGTCTCAAATAGACCCTAAGAATCTATTTTTCTCGCTATTTTATTTCATAGAGTATAACTATAATTTTATTTAGCTAGTATTTTCTTGATATTTTCTCGCTGTTTTTTTATAATCAGAATTGTTATATTAACAGAAGCTTTTAAAAACATTATTTTCCCCACTAAGACTTCATTTAGGATAACTTTTGATCATTATTTTATTGCTTCTTTCAAAAAAAAAAAAAATTTTGTACTAAAACCTTATTGTAGAAAGCAGTGAGAAAACTCCCAAACAAAACATAAGTCTTTATTTGGAGCAGCTTAATGATTTTTATTTTTGCTTTTTAAAGCTCTTTTTTAAGCCACAATTTTTTTATTGTTCTTTAAAACAATTTTTTAATACATAATTTCTTCAATTAAAAATTTTTATATTAAAAAACTGCGGTTTAAACTACTGACAAAGAGATTTATTTTATTTCCTCACAAGACGTTTGTCACAACCTAACCCGATTAGGGCAAGTCTTATCATGTTGAGCTGTGACAGGCAAATCCCAAGATCTTGTTTTGGAATTATTTTAGATTTTATGCAAATATTCATTGAAATAAATTACATGCTACAGAGCTACTAAAACAGACAAATACTGAAAATAAATTCATCTATGAGGGTTCTTTCATTTCATCAAAATAAATATCTACAATACAGTACATGATTACAAACAATAGTTGTATAATTAAAATTTAACTAGCAATAACTGTATAAAAATCAAAATAACAAAATATTTATAATATCAGATATGATCCAAAACTGCTAGTACACAATCTCTTTCTCCATCCCAGATCCTGAAAATTAGATGCAAAATTACAGTGAGCTACACAGCTCACCAAGACGTATAATCCGATCTAAATTTTTAAAATTTTTTATTAAATACTTTGGTGAATATTTAAAAGCACTTAAATACAGTTTAAATAAATCAATATACTTAGAGATATAATAAATGCATAACAATTTTTCCTTGATTTAAATAACAATACTAAACAAATAAATTAATTAAAATTCATTTCACATAGTAGTTTATATCACATTTCTCGGATCCAGACAGAATCTCAAATGATTCTGACCACTTGTTACTCCCTTTTGTTTGTGTTTATATCACCAGAATATATCACACATCATTGTCTCCAATAAAATCTCAAAGGATTCTAGCCCTTTATTGCTCCCAACAATCCCCTAACATAGATAGAATATCAGCGGATTCTGACCCCTTTATAACTCCAAGAAGATATAGTTTAATCAAATATGCATATATATCATCATATTTTAGCAATTTAAGAGTAATTGAGCATGTATAAGAATTGCATAGTATTGTATAACGGTAGACAACAGAAAATCCTACTAAGAAAAAATGTTTCTTTTCAAAAAATTATTTAATTATCAGGGATTGTGTAAGATGATATTTTAAGAATATTATTGTATTACAACACTATTTTTTAACATCTACATAATTTTCTATTCATTAAAAATCCCATAAATTTTAAAACTAAAGTTATAAAATTTCAAGAAAATATTTAAAATATGCATAATAACAATCTTTATAACATATAAAAAGTTACGCGGTGAAGTTGAGTATTTTTGAAAAAAGTTGCATATTTTTGATAACATATAAAAAGTTATCAACATTTTTCGCTCGTATATACAAATTTTTAATTAAAAAATTTGCTAAAAGTTACGTATTTTTGAAAATTGAGATCGACATAATGTGAGTTATCTCAAGACGAATAAATTTTTCAACTGGACCAACGAACAAAATTAGGATTTCAAAGTAGTCCAAAACCAAGATTTTCTCTTTTTCTCCTCTCTTTCTTACCTAATCTCCTAAGTTGCTCTCTATTGGTGAAAATAAAATATCAAGGGAAGAAAATGGCATTTAAAGTGTCAATTCGGGTCAACCCGTCGGGTTCGGGTTGAACTCGACCTGACCCATATATAAATGGGTCAACCCGAACCTGACCCGTATTTGCAAACGGGTCAGACATTTCAACCCGGACCCGACCCGGCCGGGTTGCTGGATTGACCCAACCTGACCCGCGACCCGGCAGTGGACAATGCGCGAGGGTTCGACAGCGCGACAGCGGCGACGGTGCGGGTTCGACGACGGCACCCGGGGCAGCGGGGCTGTGGGTTCGGCACACCAGTTCTGCACGCACAGTTCGACGACGGTGCGGGTTCGGTGACGGCACGTGGGTTCGGCGACGGCGCGGCAGCAGCGGCACGCGGGGCAGTGGGGCAGCGCGGCAGCAGGGCAACGCGGGATGCAGCGTGGGGCACACGGGGCAAGAAGGCAGTGGGCTGCGGGAAATTCAAATTTTTTTAAAATAAACGGGTTTTCGGGTTGAATCTGCGAACCAGAACCCGGGTCGGGTCCAACCCGAATTTTTAGGGTCGGGTTGTCCTGTCGTGTCAAATATTGACACCCCTAGCCATTATGGCTTAAGATATATTTTTTATTATAAAATTTTAGTAGAAAATTTATGAAAATTCTTTTAGGGATTCCAAAAATTACAGAAAAATATTTATAAATTAGCTCATTTTATTTAAAAGATTCTGTTGAAATTTATTTGCAAAACAAATACCTAATGGTCCCAAAAATCTCAGTTCTACCTACAAATGCCGATTTTTTAAGAAATTTTAACGATGCTAAAAAATTATTAAAAAAAGGGTAATTAAAGCACTACACTATAAATGATCTTGCAAAGACAGTTTATAATTTGGACTTATAATGATTTATGAAATAATTTTTAATTGTTTTAGGTCAAAATAATTCTAAAAAAAGAAACTTTTTTAAGGATTTCACAATGTTGCCCAACTCATGCCACTCCCGCTCCAGCACGTCTTGCTCCCGCCTCCGCCTCCCATGCCCACCTCTTTCTCCCTGAACCCAAACTCGCCCTAGCCCTAACTCACGCCGTTGCCTTCTCCCCCTTCCACAAGGTCGCCCTTCCTCATGACAATCTTGCTAAACTAAAGGTTGCGACAAACATGCTTTGTACTCTCTTGAGGTGGAGGAATGAGACTAGCAGGCGGATCTTCAACTCGCAACTGATGAAGCAGTAGCTGCAATGATTGACTCGAATGGTACAAATGGGATATCGGTCCAACTCCAACATGAAGTTTTGAATGGCAAGTTCAAACCTGCACCTGCTAGTCACGATCATGACGAGCTACTTCACCAGTGTCAAAAATTATGAAAAAATATTTGTGTAATTAAAATACTATAATAACAATGCTATGACGAAGATGATTTGCGATTTAGAGTGATATTGACTTCAGAAAAAAAATTATTTATCTAAATTAAAATACAATTATTACATTTATCACTTTGATGGCTCTTTTAATTCCTATAAGCATGTAAGCTATTATAGAATAATCAAGCACACGTAATATGCATTTAATTTACTTAGATATTAAGTTTTTTCTATTATGCTAAAAGAACAAAGTTATTTTTGACACTACTATCTCCCTTACAAAAATAATAAAAACTTCATAGATGATATCCTCTACCATTTCATCTATTCGAATTTAAATTGATTTCTATAGATCCCCAAAATGGTTTTTTTTAATTCCTAGACAAACTAAAAACTTACATGACAATCATGCATGTATGTATAGTATGCCTCTAATTCACTCATATGATATGATTTTTCTAACGTGCATAAGGGACAAGCTCAGTGTGGTCTTACTTTTTTCCCCCTTTGATATATTAACAACTTCATCAAAATGGATTAACTTTTTGTTTGACCAATTCATGGTAGTAGAAGGATCATAAAAAATAACTCATATTTTTGTCATTTTCTACATAAGGTAGAATCATTAAAGAATTTTTCCAATTGTTATGCAGGTATCTTGTAGGCTTATCTATTTAATTTAGAATGGGTGCACTTTAGTCTTTTTTTCTAACACTTAGTTATATATATATTTTAACCTACTTTCTTAAAGATGATTGTTGCGTCTTGTAATATTCGCGGCAGTAGAGGAGTATATCTTTTAACGTCTTAGCGTTGTATGAAGGTCCAACACACAAGCAAATGAAAGAGAGAGAGGGTGCAACATTTATAAGAGACACTAGAGTTTTTACGTCCTGAAAAAGGGGAAAAACCACGGGGCCTGGCCCAGTTTGAAAGAATCTACTTGTATTTCTAGTTGATTACAAATGAGGCCCTTCCTTGGGAGAAGGCCTTGGCTTGATGTCACAAATGTACATCATATAGACATATTTGTTTGGTTGGCAGGACCATAGTCGATAGGACAGAGGTCGGAATGACCTTAGTAGGCGATAGAAGTTGGAAGGTCCGTCGTCGGTAGAAGACCGGGGTTAGAAAGATCATATTTGGTGATGGAGGACCGTTGCAGGCGACGGAGGTTGGAAGGGCCGTAGTCGGCAGGAGACTGGGTCAGAAAACAGTTGTCTGGCGAGGGAGGTCGGAAGGACCGTAGTTGACAGGAGACTGGAGTTAGAAAGACCGTTGTCTGCGGGGGAGGTCAGAAGGATCATAATAATTGATGGAGGTCAGAAGGATCGTAGTTGATAGGAGATTGGGGTCAGAAAGACCGTTGTATGGCGAGGAAGGTTGGAAGGACCGTAGTAGGCGACAGAGGTTAGAAGGATCGTAGTTTATAGGAGACCATGGTCATAAACACCGTAGTTGGCAGGAGACCAGGGTCAAAAAGACTGTTATATGGCGTGGGAGGTTAGAAGGACCGTAGTAGGTGACATAGGTCGAAAGGAATATAGTCGACAGGAGACTGGGTCAGAAAGACCATAGTAATAGGGTGATACTCCGGTAGAACTCCGGGCGTCAGATGGTGGTCCGGTAGAAATCCGGGCCTCAGGCGGTGGTCCAACAGTGGCACTTCAGCGTCAGGGTCACTCCAACTTCGGGTGGCACTTCGACGTCCTTGGATGGTATGGTGGTGGTTTGACAAAACCTGACGGTAGTGCGGCAGAACTCCGATGTTAGTCAAGGAGGAGATAGGAGGCAGGAGCTTTCTGCATTCTCTTCCTTCTTCTCTCTTGGCTATTCTCCCCCTTTCAAGAGGAAATGAGGTTCTATTTATAGAATTCTTGAGTGACATGGCTTGTAAATAAGTGGAAGATTAAGGATAAATTGGGAGTGGTTCGGATGGACGGCCGATGTTGATTCCTGTGATCATGAACTGTTCAATGGACATTTGACTATTTTAATGATATTATAATTCAATGATCTTAGACTCGTTGGATTCATCTAGTCAAGCCGCTCGATTAGACTATAAGCATGTCATGATTGGAGACTGTTTGGTAACCCAAATTGTGGTTTGATCCTTACAAAAGTGTTTCGAGTCTTTGATTTGGACTCATTTGGGCTCGGATTGGGTCGATTTTGGTGTCGTTGGGTTCGTGTTTCCGAGATGCTCAGTTCGACTATAAGTTTGCGTAAATCAGAGATTGGATGATCTCAATTTTAATTCTTGAAGCTTCCAACTTGATTTTGTTTCAAGATTCATGCCTGATGTTTCAATGATATATAGAGCACATCATAATCTTCACTCATGTGCTTACTAGCCTCAACTTACAAAGAACTTAATTTTTTTTCTCAATCAATTATCACAAAAGGCGTAATGTACATTAGATTAAGCTTTGCATTCTATGCCAAATCTACTCCTTTCAGTGAATTAAAAAACTTTTGTAAATACAAAGAATCAACTACTTCATTCTAATGTTTATAGGGCCGAATCATAGACCTATCATAGCTCAATCTATTGACTTGGAAAACTTCATAAAATGCATCATATTCATTGACTATTGCCACATTTAAACATTTGAACCATACTTTCATTTTTTATATGTTATGGTGGTTGGATGATTGATTTATTTAATCATATTGCACACTATAAATGCCTATTTTTTATTTGCCTATCTCAAGCCTCCTTCAATCTATCTTTATTGATTCTTATTTTCACTATGTCATCATCAATAAGTTAAGTTCCAAAATCATCTTCTTTTTAGTTTGTGATATTAATTTTAACATGTTCAAAATAGCCTAAGGATGCTTTTTTCCCTCATCTTTAACATCATAAAGATATATATCTTTAACAACTATAAAAAGTTGCCTCTGAATTGAATGAAAATATTCAGAAGCTTTGATTACTTGTTCATTTAATGAAATTATATTTGAAGGAAACTTTTTATAGTCACCCCCTCTCTTTTTTGGCTTTCATTTGGAAAAGTTTTTTTACTGCTTTATTTATTAGAGTTCAATCACAATTTCTGTTTAAGTATATTTTTCAAATTTTTTATAAGGAAACTATTTTCTATAATAGTTTTAAAAGTTACTTTCTGAATAAAAACTTTACAAAGAAGTAAAAAATTATCCCAAACGAAGCCTTATTCCCCTTAAAAAAAGTTAATGAGCTAGCAGAAAAATATCTTTTTGGTCAATAGGATGAGAAATTATTCTGTGCGGACAGTCGACCATTCGGAGGTGAATCAGAACGCGCCTTGTCAACCGGTACATAAAAAACGAGTGATGTTGCACGTTCTGATTTGCTTCTTGACGGCTTCTGTATCCAGACAGAGTAATTTCACCAATAGAAGAAAGTCTTGTCAGATCATATATCACTTACATATCAGTATATGAATACCGCGTGAATTGTAGCTGCACCTGTTTAGCTAACAAAGAGGGAATAAAGCATGTAGTAATATTGTAGTATGGACCTGTAAAGTAAGAAGAAAAGAAACTATTGAATAATCAGTGTAGTTTAAAATTATTTCTGAAGACCTGAAAGGAATAAGTATTTAGCTTTAGTTTATTCCAATCCTCCTCTTTACTCTCGTTTTATATTAGGAGATAATCACATATATAATTGAAATTAATTAGCCAACAAACTTTTAAATTTTTTGGGAAAAATTCATAATTTTGTATAAAAAAAGGAATCTTTATCTATCTCACTGAAATATTCAGATATTGCATACATCAAATACATTATCCTACCAACAAATTGAGAGTAGACCAAACATTACCAATTAAATCCCATCACATATTTTGACAAATTGATAAACACAAAGCCTCAATCAAATGATTGAAACCAACCAAATCGTCCTTAGAATTGACATTGATTAGCCTCCAAATTCCGAGAAATTGTTCTATGCAGAGGCCGGATGCAGCTCTATGTTTGGAGGCGAATCAGATGCATCCACGTCAGTGGTACCGAGCGAAGGGGTGATATGACGCGTTATGATTGATCTCTGAACGACATTCGGGCCAGCACAGAATAAATTTTCCCAAATTGGCTTTTGATACAGAATTAATAAACTTCTCTATACATTTGAGCAGTAAAGTAGAGGAAATTACATCCACAATTCAAAGAAACTTCTTTCTCACTTATTAAACCTTCCTATTATGAACATACAGAAAGTGACTAATCACTCTGTAAGACTTATTTCTTCTACCTCTCTTTGCCACAATGATAGACAAACCAGCAAGAAGAAAAGAAAAAAAAAAAAGGAGAAAATAAAGGAAGAAGTAACGCAATCAAAAGAGCTCAAACTTCCATTGCTCTTGATTCTGGTTGAAAAGATCAGTAGAGCTCAGCTTTCCTTCTCCATCATGAGAAATAAAGTCCCATCCCATAAAATCATCCATTCCCCAGAAATATACTGATTCTGGCCACTCCATGGATGGAATTTGTATCTCCTCAGCTTTTACTGAAGAATTGGACGATGATGATGATGACGACGACCATGTTGTTCTTTTAGTTGTTGAGGATGATGATCGAGAAGATGATGAGCATGGAGTGGCGGAGGGAGTGCAGGGTACAATGATCTCATGAGGCTCCATGAGAGGAACTTCATCAGTGCAGAAAGTCTCCGGGCCGTCGAGTGGGCAATGGAGATTGGCCGCAGTTGATAAGTCCGAGAAGGCGGAGGGGGCCTCATGTTCTTCTTCAAAAGAGAGGGGTTTGTGCGTGAGAGGGTCAATTCCCATCTTTCTTAGCTTCTTTTTTATATGCGTGTTCCAGTGATTCTTGATCTCATTATCTGTTCTTCCAGGGAGGTTTGCTGCAATTTTTGACCACCTGAAAGAGATGAAAAAGTCTCAGTTTGATGTGAAGAGAAACGGATTAATAATTGGAAGAGAAATATAATGGGAGAGGAGAGGGACCTGTTTCCAAGTTGGGAATGGAGATCAATGACCAGCTTCTCCTCGGATTCTGAGAGCAATCCTCTCTTCAAATCAGGACGGAGATAGTTTGTCCATCTCAGTCTGCAACTTTTTCCGCACCTTAGCAAGCCTGCAACATGTTCTGAAAGATGATAATACATTCTACAAATCGAACAAGATGTTCAAATATGATCTACTACTGCTGAAAGTCAATTCATAGACAAATTAAGTCTAAGAGAAAGTCTAAAAAAAGTCTTTTTTATTGAAAAATTTAAAAGCTGAGACAGATCAAGCCACCTTCTCCTCCTCTGAAGAAACTGAATCAAGAAAAATATCAGCAGGTAGAATAGGGAGAGGAAGGAAGGAGCCATTGCCCAATATTTACATAATTTTAATCAGAATATACCATAAAAAAAACATGAAAATAAAAAGATTAATTTCTCCACTTCCCCTTCTCCACATTACTACAAAAAATAAATAAATAAATCTTTTCCTCTCACTTTCTCCAAAATCAGCAAACATGCAAACTTCACATCATAAAAGGAAAACTTCTTTACTTATGAAATCCAACATTTCTAAGAGAAAACCAGAAAGCTCTTCAAGCAATAGAGGAACCAGAGTGATTCAAAGCTTGGAGGACCTGCAAGCTTAGGCACAGCTCTCCAGCAGCATTGGCCATTGTTGAGGATAAAGCTGATGAGCTTCTTGTCTTCCTCTGTCGTCCATGGCCCCTTCTTCAGCCCAACCTTATCACAACAAGGCTGCCTTCCCATTCTTCTCTACTTCTCTTCTTAAAATATCAACAACAAAGCAAAAGAGAGGTAGAGAAGGAGCAATGAAGAGAGAAGAGCAGTGGAAACAGGGCGCACCACCTTCCTTTATAAACAAGGGGGGAAAGGAGATGGACTTGAAGAAGAATGCGAGTGAAGGGACACACGTGTCAGAGGGGGCTCCACACGTGCGAAGTGGGATCGGAGAAAACGCCACCTCATCCGCTGCTTGTTTCCTTTGCTTACTTTGCAAGCGCGGACGCGTCCAAGTCTTCCCTGTATTGTAAATCAACCCGAAAAAAGAAAAAAGCCATTCTTTTTCTCTCTTTCCTTTGTTCTTAAAGTAGAGGGGAGGGGGGAAATTATCTGCATCCTTCATACAAGAAAATTCTTTAAGAGAATGTACTCTAAGGAGACTAATTAGGCTTCATTTGAGACCGCTTTCTCACTGCTTCTTAAAGCGGCTTTTTAGCACAAAAAATTGAATTGTTGTACTAAAAAGATACTTTAATAAACAATAAGAAAGCCGTCCCAAACGACGCCTTAGGCTTCTTTTGGAACGACGTTCTTATTGCTTCTTAAACCAGCTTTTAATATAAATTTTTTAATTTTTTACTAAAAACTTGCTCTAAGAAGCAGTAAGAAAGTCATCCCAATCAAACATAAATATATTATCTTCTTTTTTCTAACTGTTTCTTTCTATAGTTTTTCTCCCTTGTCATAGGGTTCACACTTGAAGCATGGCCAAGTGTGAAAATTGCAAGCCAAGGAATCTCTTTGGAAAAATAGAACAAATTTGTTTATATACATAGATGAAAAAAAATTAGCTAAGTATTTATATGTTCTTTCTCATGCATATATCATATATGTGAACATTGGTCCTCTTTGCAAATAGTGTAATAGGCGAGTGATAAAGAGGCTTTGTCTTCCTTCTAACAACTAATAAATTTGTGCTTCGTGCTCTCATGATCAGAAAAAGAAATATTTGTTGTATTTTCGATGAAAAATTTATTAGGTTCAGATATGCATGAATTATCAATTAAAAGGCTATATGTAACTATTTTAGTTGAATGTTCACACATTTATTGTATGCATATATATAATAATCTGATAATATATGAGAGTTATTTGGATTTATGTATAAAAATAATATTTGAAAATTGAAACTTAAGAGCATAAAGTATGATTTTTATTTTTGTCTTTCTTAGAAAGTAATGCATGCATATGGTGAAATTATTACGTGCAGTCACCGGATACCGTCCGGAGGCGAATCAGGACACGTCATGTTATTTTTTTTCTTATTGTGTATCTGTACTGTGTTCTGATGTGTACCAGATAACATGACACATTTTGATTCGTCTCTGAATGATCTGGTAATCGCATGTAATAATTTCTTATGCATATGAAGCCAACTCTTGATCTTGATTGTTTCACAAAGAACAATTAACATTGCACTTTTTTTCAAAATAATTAAATTCATTTGTAATGTAATGTTTAAATATTTATTTGATATAAAGAATGAGTAATGATTAATAAAATTTTCTGAAATTATATTCATAAATTGAGAAGTGAATTTTATTCTAGAGAAATTTTTGAAATCACCTTCAAATTTATTTATTTAGTTTTTGTGATTGATAAGTCTAAACAAATTTTACTTGATCAGCATGAATTTCGATGTATTTTTAGAAATTTCTTGAATTAAATTTATGATAAGCCGAATTCTAATTTCAATTAAATAATAATCAAACTGATTGTCTCAAAAAGAAGAATCTAATGAGATCAAAGATGATCTGACATAAGTCAGAATGAACAATATTTAATAAAGTTGCTATATTAATTGATACATCAAATCATATCTAAATCTTATATGTTTATAATCAAATTGAGCAACTCAATATGATAAATCCAATAGTCCCAAAATCATTTGATAATGATGCATATGTGAAGAACAAATGATCTATAATAATAAAAAAAAATTGTTCGAAGCTAATTTTCATGGAGAAATCAAAGCAAAAGTAAATAGAAAATTACACAACATTTATTTTACAGAAATGTCATGACATTCAGGCTTTGTTTGGGATGACTTTCTTGCTGCTTCTTAAAGTAAATTTTTAGTACAAATATTAAAAATTTTGTACTAAAAAGCTTCTTTAAGAAGGAGTTAAAAGCTATCCCAAACGAAGCCTCAATCCACAATGCTTGGAATAGAGCTGACCTTTAGGAGCATAATACGGTTCAAAATAAATGCATTTGCTTTACTGTTAACCAAAAGTACTTAAAAGAAACAAATACTGTAACTTATTTATTTATGTCATACTATATCTAAAGATAGTTTTATAAAAGACATTATCAATTAATTGGAGCAATAAAAAGGATTTATGAAGTTCAGGATAAATTTTTTCCTACCTTTGCATTGAAGTTCTGATTCTATAGAATTGTAGTTGCTCAGTCATTTTCTAATTAGTCTATAATCAAAATATATTAGTGAAGATTTTGCTTTCCTCAGAGACTTTAAGGTCATGTAATGAACGTTTTTTTCTTCAAGTCATTGGTAGTTTCATGCATCCAGCTCAAAATCACTTTGTAGCCATATGGAAATTTGGATTGAGAGAATGACGTTTAGGTGTAATATTATTGCTTAATTTGCTTCATATTTAAGTTGCATATTCTAGATACTTTCAATATAAATATTTTTTTTTTTGAAAAAAAAGCTATTTGTATCAATGTAGAATTCTAGTTTTCATCATCTTTATTATTGGGCGAGCTAAGTGGCGTACGCCCTCTTAACTTTTACCCCACGACACAACTCCCGCAAGTCTATCTAAAAACCAAAGGCAACCCCCATTCGCACGCTCACGCTCTCTCAGAACCGAACAGGAAAAAAGTTAGCTTTGTGACTTATCTCTTACAGGCTGACATCTCTCCCGATCTCGACCTCTGCTCTCGCCGAACTCAACTAGTTGAAGTTTCTGTCTTCCATCCATGATCGCCAGCTAGATCCTGCTCCTCGATGCGATCAGGTCAACAATTACCACCTTTTCTAATCAATCCGAATAATTGATCAATGATTTCTCTCTAACTTATTGGCGTAAAATTCAAACAAACTCAAAACAATAGAAGTGAAATAAAGCCAAACTATCAGGTCGAGCCCTCGACCCAAACCTAAAGCTCAGATAGACCATTTGGGTCACAAGCTCAAGCCACCAAATAGCTCTCATTAAAGAAAAAAAAAATCTTATTAAAATATATTGATATTCTTTTATATTAAGACCTAAAAATTTTTTTGGTGCATCTCTAATCTATTGGCTTAATATTCTTATAACATACTTAATTATAATAAAAATTAAGCATAAATTTTGTATATTATATATAAATTATGTAAGTTTTTTTTTTTCAAATCTAAATAAAAAGAAAATATCTCACATAAATATTAAAAAATTAATCTCATAAATGAAATCATATAGGCTTGAATCAACATCTGAAAATTAATTAGAATCGCTTTGAAGTTTTCCCTTAGAGAAGATAATCTATTATACATAGATTAATTATTATCAGTTATCATGATTACATTGGCACTTAAAATAGCCAAAAAATGCCACCATCTTTAATAAATTTTAGATGCTTCTCTCCATATAAGCATAAGATCTATAGTTATCATATGAGTTACTAAATAAGTTATTAATATTGAAGGAATGAAAAGAGAGTGATGAATAATTAAATGATCATAAGGTTGTCATTGTGGACTACTTAATTAGGAATGAAGCTCTGCACTCTTTGCACTTTCAATGTTTTGTCGCCTTTGATTTAGGGTTATAACTATACACTAATTATAAGGATTAACTTTAGTTAAGAATTGTAATATCAGGGTAATCTAATTAACACATTGAGATAAGGATCAAATTGATCTCATAACTCCTTACAAATGGATCAAAAAGCTCTACAACTACTTAGAAGTCTCATTTTAGTTTCTTTATTTTTTAAATAAAGGCCTAAATAATCTAGCAAAAAAGACTAATTTATCATTATTTAAAGTAGGGGTGTCAAAACGGGTCGGGCTCGGGTCAAACTCAGATTGACTCAGGTCCAGAGACAGAAGCCCCTTGTGCTCGGGAGGACATTGCCCCCCTCCCCCCTGTAAAAAAAAAAAAAAAAATTCTTTATTATATATTTCTTTAGGTAATTTATCACCCTCCATCTACCTGACCGGGCAGGTCGAACCCTGCCAGGGGGTGTTGCCCCCTTGGACTCCCGAAATATCAAGTTTCCTTATTATTTTATTTAGATGCCTTAGTTAATTTTGGTAGCTAAAATATATCATTAGCGGTCATTTTCTTTTTGTAGCTATTGACCACTTTTTTATAGTGAAGGGTCGAGCCACACATTCGAGGCAACCACAAACAGTTACTTATAAGTCTATCCCTCACTAAAAATTAAGGGTAGTTCTGCTCCTGTCCGGGTCTAAACGGATTGACCTTAACCTGACCCATTTGCAACCGCTTTTTGCAAACGGATCAATAAATCCAACCCAAACCCAAACCGCATGGGTTACAGATTGATCGAACATGACCCACGAACCCGTAGACGAGCTTGCGAACTGCGGAAGTCGCGGTCCTCGTGGAGGGGCTTTTTGCAAGCATAGGGAAGACCACAGACGGCAGAGATGACAAGACAAGCTGGTGCCTCGGCTTGGCAAATGACAGAGGAAGGACGGTACGGAAGCCGCGGAACCTGAAGCTTATATTAAATGAGTTGACCCCCAAACCCGACCCCATTTTTAAAACAGATCGACTTTTTGAACCCGAACCCGACTCGTATATTAAACGAGTTGACCCAAACCTGTAATTTTTCTAGTCGGGTCAGGGTTAGTTGTTAGGTCGTGTTAAATATTGACACCCCTAATCTAAAGAGTCAAGATATTAAATTTATACTTCTATATAGTGAGAGACTTTTTTATCATTTAGAAAAAAATTAGAGGACTAATATTAGATGATTGCACTATCTTTTTTTTTTTTTTTTTTTGTAATATCCAAAAGCAAGGATGCATCATCACACATAACAAAGTTGGCAAGTTGCAAGTACTTAACCATAAACTTGCATGACTTGCATTGCTTTCTTTCTTTGTAAAGGTTTGAATAAACTACTTAGAAGGCCTTCATGTATATAATCTAAGATCATCAAGTCAATGAGATGAATTGCCCTAACTAATTTGTACTGCCCTCAATGCCAATATTTTCTCAAGTTCAGGTCAGTTGCGTGTGAATACTGTTAATATAGAGAATAAATTGACGAGTGCCCACACATAAATAGAAAATTATAGAGAAACATGGGGGCACCATTTTTTTTTTCTTGTAAAATCTATGAGAAAAAGAGTTCATGACATATACCCAATTAAAAAATCTCCACTTGGATAGCGCAAAATCCTAATTGAGGGAGGGATGAGTCCGTTATCTAAAGTGAATGGAGGTAGGGGCGGAATCGGCCTTCATTTTCTGGGGTGAGGGGTGCCTAGAATTTGGCTTGATCCTACACTATAAGAAAATTGGTCAGTAGCGACTCCTAGTTGTTCATATTCTTAATCGTCGTATGCTTCACAAATATATCGGGAGTCCAAGGTAGCAGCGCCCCTTAGCGGGACTCGACCTACCAACCTGCCTTGAATCGGACCCGAGAGAGAGAGAGAGAGAGAGAGAGAGAGAGAGAGAGAGAGAGAGAGAGAGAGAGAGAGAGAGAGAGAGAGAGAGAGAGAGAGAGAGAGAGAGAGAGAGAGAGAGAGAATAGAACGGTTCATTTGTTTAAGCTAATTCAAATTAAAATAATCTAATGTAAAAATATCTCCAATTTTGTAGGGGTGTTACTAAATGACCCGGCCTCCAAACATGCCTTGAACCCTACCTGAAAAATCCAAATTTAGATTGAACAGTTTAAGAAACTGATATTGAGTTCAATTGGGTTTTTCAACCTGTTTATTAAATGGGTTGGATTCGGGTTGACTAGTGCAAATGCCTAGAATTTGGCTCGACCCTTCACTATAAGAAAGTAGGTTAATAGAGACTCCTATTTGTTCATATCCTTGATCCTCGTATGCTTCGCAGATATATTGGGAGTCCAAGGTAGCAGCGCCCCTTAGCGGGATTCGACCTATCAACTTGCCTTGAACCCCACCCGAGAGAGAGAGAGAGAGAGAGAGAGAGAGAGAGAGAGAGAGAGAGAGAGAGAGAGAGAGAGAGAGAGAGAGAATAGAATGGTTCATTTGTTTAAGCTAATTCAAATTAAACTAATCTATTTTAAAAATATCTCCAATTTTGTAGGGATGTCAATAAATGACCTGGCCAGCCAAAATGCCTTGACCCCGACCTGAAGAATCAAAATTTAGATTGACCAGTTTAAGAAGCAGATCGAGTTCAGTAGATTTTTCAACCTATTTATTAAATGGCTCGGATTCGGGTTGACTAGCGAATGCGCTTTTAGCACGAAAATGACTAATTTAATAAATTTTATTCCTTAAATTTTGTATTACTTGTGGGAATAATATTCTTATTTTTTTATCAAATATATTAAATTTTATAGTAAATAAGTCATTTTTTTTAACCAAAACAAGTTAACTGATCATATTCATGTCAATCAAGCTAGTAGCGGGTTGAATTCGGGTCAATCTGTCTGACCCGTTTATAAAAAGGAAGGCATGACGCTTGACATGCAATCTAAAGTGGAAATAGTGGACCAAAGTGAGTACTTCTGCAGTTTTTCCAAACGCGGCTTTGTCTTTGAAAGTTTGAAGATTGAAATATTCCCAAAGTACACAACTCCTCTTGGCCTATTGGTTGAGAGCTTAGGCTTCCAACTAAGAGGTCCAAAGTTCGAGTCCATGTGTATGCGTTGTGTGTGTGAGTTTGCCTTAAATGACCTAAATGTCCCAAAAAGAAATATTCCCAAAGTTTCGCAATATTGGGAAATAGCTGTTTTAGGAGATGTTTATTTTCAAATTCATTAAATTTAATGGCTATTTTCTTATTCTTTTTCCTCTCATCAAAATCAGCAACCACCTCTGCATGGTACCATTATTAAAACTTCAAATTGCAATCATAAGCTACTTAAAATAAAAATTAAGAAAAAATATGTTTATTACAAATACTGATTAAAATAAACTTCAAAATTTTAAAATAATTCTTTTAAATTATATAAAATTACATAATTTTGTTTTGCAAAAAAAAAATTATAAAAATATATGATAAAATAATAAAAAATATATTTAGACATTTAAATAATAAAAAAAAATGAATGAAAATGTAGCCTTAAACTCTTAATCATAAATTTCTTTGGCCACACAAATATCAGTTGATATTTTTTTTCTTAAAAAAGTGAGGACTAAAAAAAAAAGAATATTAAAATATTTTAGCCAATTTTCATTTAGAATGAAAACATTATTAATAAATGATAACTAAAATTAAACTCAATCATATTGTTCCTGAAAAAAAACCCTAAGAACTTTGGGAATTTATGAGGCATGAAGGTTGGTTGGTCATTGGCTTTATTCAAATTTTAAGCCAAACTGGGATAATGTTCTCTCTTGTGATTCATAAAATGGTACAAATATGCAATCCAAAAGGATTAAGCTGCTTTACAAAGAAAGCTTTTAATTTATTGGGTTTTACAATGAACAATCAACATAAAAAGTTGTGAAAAAAAAATTGTCATGTTATTCTCTATTTTACGAGAAATTATTACGGTCACTGGATCGTCCGGAGGCTAATTAGAATACGTCACGTCATCCGATACATAACAATACACAACAAAATAGTGAAGTAACACATCCTGATCTGCCTGCGGACTTCGTTTGGGACAACTTTTTATTTCTTTCTAAAGCGTCTTCCTAGCATAAAAATTTTCTTGAACTAGAAATTTTTGTGCTAGAAAACAACTTTAGAAAGCACCAAGAAAGTCATCCCAAATGAAGTCTAGGCTTTGCTTGTGATAGCTAGGCTTCGTTTGGGACAGCTTTTTTATTGCTTTCTAAAACAATTTTTTAGTATAAAAATTTTCAATTCATGAAATTTTTTAACTAAAAGTTGTTTTAGAAATCAACAAAAAAGTTATTCCGTAAGAAGCTTAAGTCTTAGGCTTGAATGGTGTTTTCAACCCCCCAACCATTACTATGCATTAATGGAGTTTGAGTGTAAAGGAGCAGCTCAACTCAACATCTACACTTTAACATAGAAATGATAGAATTGACAACACTTGAAGTATAGTAAATTCTACTCCAATTAATCCAGTACATACTACAGAGAGAGAGAGAGAGAGAGAGAGAGAGAGAGAGAGAGAGAGAGAGAGAGAGAGAGAGAGAGAGAGAGAGAGAGAGAGAGAGAGAGAGAGAGAGAGAGAGAGCAACATGTGCAGTCTTCTTCCCTTGCATTTCAATGAAACTCCAAGCTCAGCGGTCATTGAGGAGCTTATCTGATCTGTTTGCCATCAAGTAACTCTTGGGTGCCAAAGGGGAAAGCTTTGGATTGAAACGTGTTGTTGGGTGTCACATCTCACTAACAGGCATTTAACTTGGATGAAATGTTTAGTAGTTTTTAAGCATTTTCATTTTCTTCACTAAAGGAAAGTCAGTATTTTGCGGCGGATTTACGACAGGCTTTATGATGGATTTTTTTTTTTACATAAATACTGACGGATTTGGGATGAAAATTTTCCACGATTTTTTTTGTGCGGCAGATATTCTGTGACAAATCTACGGCGTAGTGTATATTTTATATAATAATTTTGATGGCATGTGAAACTATCATAAATAGTTCATAACTTAAAAATCTAGATCTATAAAATTTTAATAAGATCATGATGATTAACATGAAATCATTTTCTAAAAATATCATATCAATCACAATTGAATAACAACATATTGTATCCTACCTAATCTAACTCAATAATCTCTTCTGATATTTCATAAAAGAAATTTCATACTCACGATGAATCTCCCATAATAAAGGAAAATTTTAGATATGTGATTTGCGACAATTATCATGGCTTCGTTTGGGACGGCTTTCTTCTTGTTTTCTAAATCAACTTTTTAGTATGAAAACTAAAATGTTATATAGCTGATATACATCAAACAATCATCTACATTACATTATCTAAATAGGACATTTGCATAGCTTTTTGACTAAAACATATGTAAGATATCTTTTATGGCACTTGATGTAATCTTGTAAGGATAAAAGTTGGTTTATATTTAAATCATAATGAAATTATTTTGTTTCAATTTAGAAAACTATTAACTTTGGGTGGGGCTAATGGATTTTAGGCTACTTTTCTTGCTTTTCAAATTAGACTCTTGTATTTTTATTAGGAGTACTATACTTTTCCAATGAGGGTGGTATTGTCTTTGAGAACGTGTCACACTATTTGTAGAAATTATTACGTGTGGTCACCGGATCGTTTGGAGGTAAATCAGGATGTTCTATGTCACCCAGTACATAACAATACACAACAAAATGCCGACGTGGCGCATCTTGATTTATCTATGGACAGCATCTAGTAACTGCACGTAACAATTTCACCACTATTTGGGCTTCGTTTGTGATTGTTTTTTTATTGATTTCTAAAATAACTTTCTAGTATAAAATTTTCTAGTTAAAAAAAAAAATATTAAAAAAAAAACATTCTAAATGAAGCCTTAATTTAAGCAATAGCAAGTAACCTCTCTTATTTTATATTAATCAATTTAAGAATGATGAAGAGATTGACATCATTTATAGTAAATCTAAAAAATTTTAGGGGGAGTTTTAACAGATTAATTATATTCAAAGGTCCAACCAATAGACATATTTTTTGCATAGATAAACCATTAAAAATTAAGTCATATAAAATTTTAGTTTTTAACTCGCGGTTCATAATTAATTAGTCTATATTTAAGTTTGCATTTGGAATAAATTTTTTTTGTGCTTCTTAAAAGCAATTTTGTTTTATAAAATTCTTAATTTTATACTGTAAAATAAATATTACATCACTCATTATAATTCTATAAGTAAAGCTTATGCTCCTCTGGGGATTACGGGATTCGAGATTAAGGCTTCGTTTGGGACGACATTTTTATTGCTTTATAAAACAGAGTTTTACTACAAAAAAATAAAAAAATTTGTATTAAAACTCTATTTTAGAAAGCAGTAAAAACACCGTCCCAAATGAAACCTAAATTTAGAAGAAAAAATCAATTTAAAATTCTGATCATGATGAACTCAAAATCTTTAGGATACACATAAGATGAATATAATACATAAATAATTAATAAATTTAAAGTAAATCTAAAAAAATTTGAAACTCGTATTTACCACTAATTGGACAAATAACCTAATATTTAAAATTTTCATTAAATTTATACAAATATGCTTGCGCATTTCTATGTTGATGTTATCTAAAAGGAAAACCACCCTTCTGATAACAAAACAATTATTAGGTCCAGTGAACGTACGTAGAGGAACGTCCGGTCGGAGGCAAAATCCCGCCAAAAAACTCGGTATTTACTCGGTATTGCTAGATATTATTTGATAATAACGAGGAATATTGCTCTGTGAAGACCAATACCGAGCTATACCGAGCAATACCGAGTTGTACCGAGTTTTTCTAGGAAAAACTCGATATTTTTTTGTATAACTCGGTATTGCTCAGTATAGCTCGATATAACTCGGTATTAGGTCTTCACATGATGGTATTAATCGTTATTGTTTGGTATTGCTCGGTATTTGCTTGGTATTTCTCGTTTTTTGGCACTATTTTGCCTCCGACCGGATGTTCCTCTACGTCCGGTCGGAGGACCTAATAATTGTTCTAACAGAGAGAGAGAGAGAGAGAGAGAGAGAGAGAGAGAGAGAGAGAGAGAGAGAGAGAGAGAGAGAGAGAGAGAGTATTATCATAATTTCTTTCCATTTACACAACAAAATGTATCATATAGACACCTATCAAATATTTACTTCCACACTTACATAGGTTTCATCTTATAATATTTCAGTATAATATATTTTAAAAAAATCAAAGCAGGTCATTTGGTAGCTAATCTTACCATATTTTTTAGTTACTAGATTTTTCTGCAATTCGATTCTTTAAAGCATTTATGGCGAGTACCTGTTCGTCTCATCTTTTGGATAGATTATTCTGTGCAGTATCCGGATTGGCCTTTAGACGCATCCGTACACTGCACAAAATAATCTCTCAGATGAAAAATTATTACGTGCCGTGTTTGGGAGCGTCCGGAGGCCAATTCGGGCATGCACATCACCTAATGCATAGTGCATTGGGTGACATGGCGCATCCGGATTGACCTCCGGAACACCGCACATAATAATTTTTCATATTTTGATAATATTGACAGCATCTTTTGATGAGAAATCTGCAAGCTGCTTCTGACCGTCGTCTGATTTTCTGATTAGAAGGATTCCAATTCCAATAGGTAATAAGAAGTTTAACTGGTCTAATATAAGGGAGTAAAGACTCATGAATATCATTAAAGTCAAAATATAATTCCGTAGCAACCAAACAGTTTTGGTAGTTGTAAGAGCAACCACAATTAATTAAAAAGGACATTGGGGGATGCAATCTTCTTAGCAACTATTTAGTGATTATAGGTGGAAGAGAAACATAGCGTGTTTCAGCAACAAGTTAGACTTCGTTTGAGATGACTTTCTTACTGTTTATTAGAACAGCATTTTAATATAATTTTTTTTTTTTTTTCACTAAAAAACTGTTATAAGAAGCAGCAAGAAAGCCGCCCCAAATAAAGTCTTAGATAGAAGAGAAAGTACTTTGGTATACCATCATTAGTCTGATGCATAATTGGGTTTCTTTTTCTCAATGTGGTATGGTTGTTAATATAAGCAAAGGCTATGAGAATCCACCAAGGATGTGAGACATTTCCGATGTTGTATGTCGGAGCCTTTGCTCGACGACGTTAACCTGTGTGGAAGAGGTCGGGAGAATCCACCAAGAATGTGAGACCTATCCGAGGTTGTATGTCGGAGCCTTTGCTCGACGACGTTAACCTATGTGGATGAGGTCAGATCAAATCCCCCTGGGATTGATCATATGATGATTGAGATACAATGTAGATCGTGTATTTCTCAAATCATGAAGAAAGAATTTGAGAAGTTTTTTATCTTTCACAAGAGAAAAATAATATCACAATAATATGAACATTATATTACTACATTACGTAAGACAGTACAATAGTTCCCTAGTATGACTTAGGGATATACAAATAACAAAGTACTCAACACATAAGGTCTACGTACGACGACAATACAACATTTAACTTCGACGAAAACATTAGAGGTATCAAAGTGACACCCAACTCAACATAAAAGAGGCAACAAGACAAGTAGAATTGCTAATACAAATCCGCTAAGTGCGTGATCATTCAATCTCTCTAACCATTTGAATAATATTCAATGGTTGTCTTTGTTGTTGACTTTGCCCCCCAGCGGGACGAGCTTCCTCTCGGGTAGGTGGATCCCGAATAAATTGTCAAAGGTAGCCCTGGCGGATAAGTTTTTCAATCTCATCCTTGAGTTGCTTACAGGCTTCGGTGGTGTGATGACCTCGACTTCGATGAAAGTGACAGTACTGATCTGCATTTCTTGTGTTCGATTTCAAAGGATTTGGCCATTTCAATGTATCTTGATCTCGAACAGCCATAAACACATTTACTCGAGATGTGTTAAGTGGTTTATATTTCTTCTCCTGTCGAGGTTCCCATCGCGGTGATGGAGACCTATGAGGTAAATTATTCTTCCCCTTATTTTTTCTGCTGTGATAAAGAATTGTTCATTCCAGGTACACATTTGTGCTTCCCATTGATTTGCTCAAACTGCTTCATGTGAGCATTTATAGCTTCATCTGCAGAGATTTGCGCCTTCACGCGATGGATCAAGTCGGCGTATGAATGGACGGTGTCTCGCATAAGAGCCGAATAGAAGGGGTCAGGACGAAGGCCTTCAAGGAAGACTCCTCTGAGTAATTCAGGGTCTACTCCTGGAATCTGTCGAGCCTCGGTGGAAAACTGCTGAAAATACTCCTTCAACGATTCTCCCTCATTTTGGCGGATCCCGGAGAGGTGCGAAGAATCCTTAGCAATTCTTCGGTTAGCCACAAACTGTTCAACAAAGAGTTTGGCTAATTTGATGAATGAAGGGATCGTTCTCGACGGAAGAGAATAGAACCACGTTCGAGCCTGTCCCTTAAGGGTGGAAGGAAAAACCTGGCAAAGGAGTGCGTCTGATGCTCGTTGAATATGCATGATGGTTCTGTAGTAGTCGATATGCTCATACGGGTCGGTCGTCCCGTCGTAGGACTCAACGTTTGGCACTTTGAATCCGACCGGAATGGGATGGCTTTTGTAATACCCCAAGATCCGCGTAGCGAAAGGATTCGTCTGACATTCTGATCGAACTCCATTCCAGTTGCCTTGCTCGGACCTGAAATTGTTAACCACATATAATGAGCTTACAAAGCCCAGCAGGTCACCAAAGCCTACAACTGAAATCAAAGCACGGCGATGCTATCAATATGCATGTCAATCTATTCAATCCGTATCAGTCAATGGTCAATGAGTCAATGCAGCGGAAATCCATAGTCAATAAAACCAGTCAATGCAGCGGCAGGCAATTCGGTAAATCAATTCAATAAATCAATGTCGTCAATCAAATCGATACGGTCAAATCAGTACGATCTAATCAATGAAGTCAATTGAGAAAAGCGATACGAGACAAGGAATCTATAAAACAGTCAATACGGTGTAGAACAATAGCAACAGTGAATCTATAAGTCTATAGGCAGTAGTACAAATACGATGTCCATGTCCATGCTATCAATGCAGTATCTGTATCTATCAATGTCCATAACAATACTCAGTAGTCAATGCTCGGTAGTCGATCGATGAAATCAATAGAATCCGTACGATACAGTAAATCCGATCAAATCAATAGAGCAGAAATCGATAAAGCAATAAATCCGTACGATCGTAAATCAATTCGATAAATCCAATCAATATCAATAAATCGATCCGAAATCAATAAATCAATACAAACCAGGAAATCTATACGATGCTCTATCATATACATGCAATTTCATACAATGGTCTTACTCGACAAGCACAAACACTAGCTATGATGCTGTTGTAGTTATCAATCGTTCAATATCAATAGTGCTGTTGTAGTGGTCAATCTATATCAATAGTGCTGTTGTAGTTCGTTCAATATCAATAGTGCTGTTGTAGTCCGTTCAATACGTTGGTTTCTGTAACCAACGTTCAACTAGGTTTCCACTTGTCTTTCAGCAATCAATCAATCAATCAATGCAATAATCGATGCAATAAGCAATATTAAAGAAATCGAGAACGATCATATCAATAGTCATAGGCAGATCAATTCAATCTATCAATTCCGGGAAAATCAGAAATCATACCAAAATCGGGCAGAGTAACGGTAGTCGGTCAAATTTACACAAAAATCCTGCAAAAAGATACAATATCCAAATTCTTCCAAATTACAGTAGAATATCAATAATACCAATACAAGACTATTATTCTATAGAAACCAAATCAAATCAAGTCCCGATTATTTTCTATTCGATTAAAATCACGTAGAATCAATTCCGACCGGTAAAATCTTCGTAGAATACAGTCAAATCGTGTGCAATAATCATATCTATAACATATCAGAAGTTGTGCGGTGGAAGTTGTGTCAAATCAAAATCATGTCGAAAAGTCGACTACGAAAACACAAAACAAATCCCAACTCGGTCAAAACACAACATCTTTGAAAACAGAAACAGGGTTCGGAGTCCTTACCACGAGATCTACACTTTCTCCAACAGCAGCGTCGGACGAAAAGCGCTCCGCGGTCTCCGAAAACCAGCTTTTCTCTTTTTTCCTTTTCTCTTTCTCTCTCCTCAGATATTTCTGATTTTATAAAATGATTTCTCTCTCCTCAAAACGAGCTCATTTCCTTATATCATACTCATATCGGCCTGGCCGATCGCCCGATCGTCCCGGCACGATCAGACCAATACTGGTCGTCCTGGCCGATACTCCAGGGCGATGATCAGGACGATTTTAGGAACAGTGCAGATCGTCCTGGACGATCTCAATATCGTCCTGAACGATTCTGTCCAGAAATAGCTCCAGAAATCAGCTGTTTTCCATGCACTGATCGGCCTGGACGATCTCAACTTCGTCCTGGCCGATTCTGGGAGGAAAATCCAAATCAGAGAGGAACAGTAAGGGAACGAGATATTACAATCTCCCCACCTTAGAAAAATGTCGTCCCGACATTTCCCTACAGGTACGAAAAAAAAACAACGCAAAACAAATCGATCAAAATCCAAATCAAAACTCGTCGAAATCCAAACAAACACACAATGCAATCAATCCAATGTCAATCACTTATGTATGCAGAATGAATTCATTCTATCAAACTATCAATCAAATCCTTTCACTACACTTGCTCTGATACCAATTGTAATACCCAAGATCCGCGTAGCGAAAGGATTCGTCTGACATTCTGATCGAACTCCATTCCAGTTGCCTTGCTCGGACCTGAAATTGTTAACCACATATAATGAGCTTACAAAGCCCAGCAGGTCACCAAAGCCTACAACTGAAATCAAAGCACGGCGATGCTATCAATATGCATGTCAATCTATTCAATCCGTATCAGTCAATGGTCAATGAGTCAATGCAGCGGAAATCCATAGTCAATAAAACCAGTCAATGCAGCGGCAGGCAATTCGGTAAATCAATTCAATAAATCAATGTCGTCAATCAAATCGATACGGTCAAATCAGTACGATCTAATCAATGAAGTCAATTGAGAAAAGCGATACGAGACAAGGAATCTATAAAACAGTCAATACGGTGTAGAACAATAGCAACAGTGAATCTATAAGTCTATAGGCAGTAGTACAAATACGATGTCCATGTCCATGCTATCAATGCAGTATCTGTATCTATCAATGTCCATAACAATACTCAGTAGTCAATGCTCGGTAGTCGATCGATGAAATCAATAGAATCCGTACGATACAGCAAATCCGATCAAATCAATAAAGCAGAAATCGATAAAGCAATAAATCCGTACGATCGTAAATCAATTCGATAAATCCAATCAATATCAATAAATCGATCCGAAATCAATAAATCAATACAAACCAGGAAATCTATACGATGCTCTATCATATACATGCAATTTCATACAATGGTCTTACTCGACAAGCACAAACACTAGCTATGATGCTGTTGTAGTTATCAATCGTTCAATATCAATAGTGCTGTTGTAGTGGTCAATCTATATCAATAGTGCTGTTGTAGTTCGTTCAATATCAATAGTGCTGTTGTAGTCCGTTCAATACGTTGGTTTCTGTAACCAACGTTCAACTAGGTTTCCACTTGTCTTTCAGCAATCAATCAATCAATCAATGCAATAATCGATGCAATAAGCAATATTAAAGAAATCGAGAACGATCATATCAATAGTCATAGGCAGATCAATTCAATCTATCAATTCCGGGAAAATCAGAAATCATACCAAAATCGGGCAGAGTAACGGTAGTCGGTCAAATTTACACAAAAATCATGCAAAAAGATACAATATCCAAATTCTTCCAAATTACAGTAGAATATCAATAATACCAATACAAGACTATTATTCTATAGAAACCAAATCAAATCAAGTCCCGATTATTTTCTATTCGATTAAAATCACGTAGAATCAATTCCGACCGGTAAAATCTTCGTAGAATACAGTCAAATCGTGTGCAATAATCATATCTATAACATATCAGAAGTTGTGCGGTGGAAGTTGTGTCAAATCAAAATCATGTCGAAAAGTCGACTACGAAAACACAAAACAAATCCCAACTCGGTCAAAACACAACATCTTTGAAAACAGAAACAGGGTTCGGAGTCCTTACCACGAGATCTACACTTTCTCCAACAGCAGCGTCGGACGAAAAGCGCTCCGCGGTCTCCGAAAACCAGCTTTTCTCTTTTTTCCTTTTCTCTTTCTCTCTCCTCAGATATTTCTGATTTTATAAAATGATTTCTCTCTCATCAAAACGAGCTCATTTCCTTATATCATACTCATATCGGCCTGGCCGATCGCCCGATCGTCCCGGCACGATCAGACCAATACTGGTCGTCCTGGCCGATACTCCAGGGCGATGATCAGGACGATTTTAGGAACAGTGCAGATCGTCCTGGACGATCTCAATATCGTCCTGAACGATTCTGTCCAGAAATAGCTCCAGAAATCAGCTGTTTTCCATGCACTGATCGGCCTGGACGATCTCAACTTCGTCCTGGCCGATTCTGGGAGGAAAATTCAAATCAGAGAGGAACAGTAAGGGAACGAGATATTACAATCTCCCCACCTTAGAAAAATGTCGTCCCGACATTTCCCTACAGGTACGAAAAAAAAACAACGCAAAACAAATCGATCAAAATCCAAATCAAAACTCGTCGAAATCCAAACAAACACACAATGCAATCAATCCAATGTCAATCACTTATGTATGCAGAATGAATTCATTCTATCAAACTATCAATCAAATCCTTTCACTACACTTGCTCTGATACCAATTGTAATACCCCAAGATCCGCGTAGCGAAAGGATTCGTCTGACATTCTGATCGAACTCCATTCCAGTTGCCTTGCTCGGACCTGAAATTGTTAACCACATATAATGAGCTTACAAAGCCCAGCAGGTCACCAAAGCCTACAACTGAAATCAAAGCACGGCGATGCTATCAATATGCATGTCAATCTATTCAATCCGTATCAGTCAATGGTCAATGAGTCAATGCAGCGGAAATCCATAGTCAATAAAACCAGTCAATGCAGCGGCAGGCAATTCGGTAAATCAATTCAATAAATCAATGTCGTCAATCAAATCGATACGGTCAAATCAGTACGATCTAATCAATGAAGTCAATTGAGAAAAGCGATACGAGACAAGGAATCTATAAAACAGTCAATACGGTGTAGAACAATAGCAACAGTGAATCTATAAGTCTATAGGCAGTAGTACAAATACGATGTCCATGTCCATGCTATCAATGCAGTATCTGTATCTATCAATGTCCATAACAATACTCAGTAGTCAATGCTCGGTAGTCGATCGATGAAATCAATAGAATCCGTACGATACAGCAAATCCGATCAAATCAATAGAGCAGAAATCGATAAAGCAATAAATCCGTACGATCGTAAATCAATTCGATAAATCCAATCAATATCAATAAATCGATCCGAAATCAATAAATCAATACAAACCAGGAAATCTATACGATGCTCTATCATATACATGCAATTTCATACAATGGTCTTACTCGACAAGCACAAACACTAGCTATGATGCTGTTGTAGTTATCAATCGTTCAATATCAATAGTGCTGTTGTAGTGGTCAATCTATATCAATAGTGCTGTTGTAGTTCGTTCAATATCAATAGTGCTGTTGTAGTCCGTTCAATACGTTGGTTTCTGTAACCAACGTTCAACTAGGTTTCCACTTGTCTTTCAGCAATCAATCAATCAATCAATGCAATAATCGATGCAATAAGCAATATTAAAGAAATCGAGAACGATCATATCAATAGTCATAGGCAGATCAATTCAATCTATCAATTCCGGGAAAATCAGAAATCATACCAAAATCGGGCAGAGTAACGGTAGTCGGTCAAATTTACACAAAAATCCTGCAAAAAGATACAATATCCAAATTCTTCCAAATTACAGTAGAATATCAATAATACCAATACAAGACTATTATTCTATAGAAACCAAATCAAATCAAGTCCCGATTATTTTCTATTCGATTAAAATCACGTAGAATCAATTCCGACCGGTAAAATCTTCGTAGAATACAGTCAAATCGTGTGCAATAATCATATCTATAACATATCAGAAGTTGTGCGGTGGAAGTTGTGTCAAATCAAAATCATGTCGAAAAGTCGACTACGAAAACACAAAACAAATCCCAACTCGGTCAAAACACAACATCTTTGAAAACAGAAACAGGGTTCGGAGTCCTTACCACGAGATCTACACTTTCTCCAACAGCAGCGTCGGACGAAAAGCGCTCCGCGGTCTCCGAAAACCAGTTTTTCTCTTTTTTCCTTTTCTCTTTCTCTCTCCTCAGATATTTCTGATTTTATAAAATGATTTCTCTCTCCTCAAAACGAGCTCATTTCCTTATATCATACTCATATCGGCCTGGCCGATCGCCCGATCGTCCCGGGACGATCAGACCAATACTGGTCGTCCTGGCCGATACTCCAGGGCGATGATCAGGACGATTTTAGGAACAGTGCAGATCGTCCTTGACGATCTCAATATCGTCCTGGACGATTCTGTCCAGAAATAGCTCCAGAAATCAGCTGTTTTCCATGCACTGATCGGCCTGGACGATCTCAACTTCGTCCTGGCCGATTCTGGGAGGAAAATCCAAATCAGAGAGGAACAGTAAGGGAACGAGATATTACAGCTTTTCTACTGCTTCTTACAACAGCTTTTTAGTACAAAAATTTTAATTTTTGTACTAAAAAACTATTTTAAGAAGCAGAAAAAAAGCCGTCCCAAACGAAGCCTAAATGATTTCAAAAGCACCATCCTAATGGAAATGTCACTTACGCGCCCATGATTTTATGTCTTAATAGACCTACAAAGGGTGGGAAAATAAAGCAAACCTGTGTAGTGTGTGCACCCGAACAATCAATCAAAGAGAACGTCTATAAGGATTAGTAACTGCAAGCAAGACCTAGAGATATATCTGACTGTATTTGGCCATCTAATCATCTTTTGATCACATGAAGTTATTGAAGTAATCTTATAACGATCAACAACTTCGTTTGCCAGGGGAATCAAACTGCATACCTTACCTTACTAGACATTTCAATTAGAAATAATGACAAAGTAATAACTGAACATTTCTAATGTAGGGAACCCATGTTTGAAATTACACAATAAGAGTAATGTCATGGCACTTTTTTAGAAATAATTGCCATTAAGTGTATACCTCATATTGATTTTGTTGAGTCCAACAATTCAACACAAGTCAACAAGAGAGTAACAGAAAATGTTACCATAAAAAAATTTAGTAATTGAAATTATAATCATCAACATAAGCATAATTTTAAATTTTAATTTATATTCTTATTAATTTTTATTGATTATGAAAATAGAAAATGATTGAGATAGAAGATGAGGAGGAATATTGAGAGAATGTTGACACATTTGAGAATGAGGGATTAGAGATAACAATTCACTGTAATGATGATTCTAATAAATAACAATTAAGTGATGAGAGTGGAGGATGCTTTTGAATTTATAAATTATGATCTTGCTGGCTTAGACAACTTGTCAATGTTAATTTTGTAGTATGAGAGACTTATTATTATAATTTTGCTTTGACTTTTTAAGATCTTATCTTAATTTTAGTATATATATATATATATATATATATATATATATATATATATATATATATATATATATATATATATATATATATATATATATATATATATATATATATATATATATATTTTTTTTTTTATTCTGACACTTACACTTCAAAATAATTCGAGACTTAAGTCTCATCTCACAGATAAAAATGCCTCAATATCTGATTGCATAATTTTAAAAATTATAGGGTACAAGGCTAGTTGTAGGGATGAGCGTAGGTGCTGAGATGTAAATGGAAAGAGTGGTTGATTTAAGGAGAAGGGAGTTAATACCTTGGATAAGTTTTCAACCTCTCAAAGACAGCTCTTTGACACCCTTAGAGGCAAAAGGATTATATCACACACATCAAATAGAGGAAAACAAGCCTAGATGAAAGTTACAAGAAGCAATATAAGTCTATTTCATGCACAAATTCATACCCTCAAATGACATGGGACTGTTATTCATAAAAAAAGGACAGATCATAGAAATACAGGTTTGCTGATGAGTGCATTTTAAGAGAGAACGAAATAAAATAAGCAAGAAGCTTAAACAAGAAAATGGCATAATCAAATAGATCAAATAGACTATTAAATCTCATCCAAGCTAAGAATGGCATATTAGTTGAAGTTCCATAGGATGGAAGCCATTAATTTCTCAAGGACTATGATGCACCGACATTTCTCCTAAAAGCGGCATGCAATGAATGACACGTATCTGACACACCTTTGACACACTTCGGACATGTCGAAAATGTATCCAATTATAAAATTATTAAAAACAAATTGGACACTTGTGTCCGACATGCGTCTTAAATATTTTATGAAATATTTTTTAAATATCATTTCTTTTATTTAAGATATAAAAACTAAATTTCTTATATCCTATCCACAACACCAATTCAATCGCTCGCACTCAATACCCCACTCATCGAATATTCTCATTTTCATTTCTCATTGATGGGTCGCCACTTTTGTTTCACAGCAATACCTGATGTCATCTCAACATTGACATGTAACGTCGTTGCAACATCGACATTTCAAAACCATCTCAACATCCAAGTCTGACACTATCTGGACATTGATGCTTGACGCTAGCAATTTCAACACTCACAACTTCAAAGCTCATATTTCTCTGACATCGTCTTAATATTAACGATCAACACCCTTTCAACATTGATGATAAACACCCTTTTGACATCGACACCCAATAATTACTGCATAACATTGATGTCTGACTCTCGACAGCACTGACGTCTCCTCTCTCGATGCATGATATATGGCATTGATGCCGGACTCTCGACATACTATTATTAATCATTTTAAGAAAAAAATTCTAGTTAAATGACTTATTATTTTTAAATTATTTTTAATATTATATTTACTCAATTTTTATACACTTTTTAAAATAAAAAATTATAATACAATGTCCAACATCCTAGATTTTCAATAATTGACGTATTCCATGTCCAAGTCGTGTCGTATTTGTGTCGTTGTGGCTGTGTTTGTGCATCATAGCTCAAGGCACAAAAAACGCTCATTTGAAATATAAAAGTGGTGAAACTTGACTAAAAAACCTGACAACCATGGAGACAGAGGCTATGAGATTGGCTTATGGTTGCTATAGCAGATGAGGATTCTCTAGTTATTGAAACATCTAGGAGAAAAGTAACACTTCAAGGTACCCTAATAAAGAAATAAATTGGGCTGAATCACTTGGTGGATCCTTTTTTTAATATAAAAAAGAAAAAGGATGTGTAATTCAATGTATCGAGCTTTCATCACTATAAAGTCTAAAATGAGATATATGTACACAGTATTAACCCTACATTACTGCATTACATAGCAAAGTTTGTTGTATCACACAACCAAAATTCATTGCATGCAATGTAGATTATTACATCTATAACATTACAAAGTTAAACCTCAAATCTTCCCTCAATTCTCCTTAGGAAAGAAGCTTCCAAATGAAGTTGTGGTACCTCTAAAGTACCACGAGATCAAAAGAGTAGATATTATTCAATTGAAAGTCATATATTGCATGTCACCTCTTTTGTTAGATCTCTCAATGCATTATAGTTGCCTAATACCCAAAGCACTAAGGGCCACCAAAGGCACAGCCTAAGCATAGTGGGGGTGCCAGTAAAAACTTTAGTTTCATTGAACGCATGAATTTATTTAATTATAAGGAACATTATTTAAAATTGTAACCTAATGAGCATAACATTATATTATGTCCGGGAAAAAAAATTGAATTCTCAAATTCTATCGCACTCCAAGTTTGCAGAATTCATCAAACAGAATAATTTAAACGACTACACTAAAACTAAAAATACTAACATATAGAACTAAGAATGATTTAATCTTTACTAGCACCTTTTTCATCTACTCATTCCAAGCGCTCAACCATTTTCTTTTTAGTAGCCTTCCATCTTTTACTTTATTTTCTTAAAATCATCCACTTAATTGTCCTAAATTATTAAAAATTAAACCCATCCGCCAACATTTGATCATCCTATTTCCAAAAGAACATGTTTGTTTTTTTCAAAATGAATCATAGAATTCACTTGATAGGACATAAAGCCTTCTATTAGCAAAGATTGACATAATAATTATCACCTTAGAGAAATATTCACCGTAGATCTACAAGATCGTCTTAGATGATGCAACCCATGAATACCAACAATGATCCTTCGCTCATATAGGGATGATTAACTTTGCTGATTAATTATACCAGGATCTATAACAACCAAAGATGATAGAATCATGAAATTTTACTCCAGTTTGTCATCATTTCCCTCACCATCCACTTAGTGTTTAACAGTTAGCCTTAATCAAAATTTCTCTCATTATTAGGAGGGATAATTAATCATAAGGATTTGCATCTACAAATTAGGTGCTTAAAGTGCTCTCCCAAACCAATGTGCTCAATTGAACTCTGTCTTCCCCTTGGCCAAGTTCAATCTACACTCAAGTCTCTTGCACTCAATTAACGCGGATTATAAGTCATTGACCGGGTGTCAAATCATTAATACATCAACCGAGTAATCATCTACCTATGGCCAACCCACAAAGAAATCTGTTGCCAACCTCCTACTAATGTTGTCCACAACAGAACTTTATCCCCAAAAGCTTTCTTTGGAAGGAAAGGCAAAGTCTCTAAGTCATCCGAAAAGTATTCCTGAAAGCATCAACGTCAATGCTATCGTTAGTGGTGGAATTAGAGAATGGTTGGAACTAATGCAAGCCCTCTCTAGATTTGGGAAAATTTCTATCTTATTATTCATCTCCATCTGAGATTATTATTCAATTGAACTCTGCAGACTCAAACAGCGCAGTCAGAATGCCCAAAAGCTGTAGAGGATATTGGATTGTTAAAAAGAGACCAAGGAAGAGGCCATGGATCATTGTGGTTGGTTCCAAAACTTAATAAATAGACATCATCGATGCTGGTAGTTAACAAAGGACCATCAAACCCTAATCAAATATTGAAAAGCCAAAAAGACGAGGAACAGATACTAACCGCTCCTGAGGTCGCCACCTCCCGGCTCCCGCTGTCTACTACTTCCGTCGAAACCTAAGGGGGCTGTTTGGTAGAATCTAGGATTTCATTTAAGTAGGATTTTATAAATCCTTCAAATCTCGATTTATGAAATTTTGGGGGGTTAAATCCTGAAAACTGTTTGGTAACATTCATGATAAATCAAGTTAAATCATGTGTGATTGATTGACTGTTCAATTCAGGATTTAAGGCGGTTAAAAGAGTTGACAGACATGATTAGAATAATTAAAGCACGACAAAAAAAATTTAAATAAAATATAACAAAACTTTATTAATACTAATTAATTATTTAATTATTATTTATGATATTTTATAATAATTATCAAATTATAATATTAATTTTCAAATTACTTATTTATTTATTAATTTAATAAGAATTTGAAATCTATTTAATTAGTTATTTTTTTTTAAAATAATTATTTAACTAATACTCATACTAATAATTTTATTAGTTATTTAAGTGTTATTAATTAAATTTAAATATTAATTATCTTATAATCACTTAATTATTCTACTAATTATTAATTATTATTTACACTATTAATTATATATTTAATAATTTCTATATCAAATTATATTAAATGAGAAATTATATTAATTTTTAATTACTAATTATTTATTAATTATATTATATTTTTGATTTATTTTAATTAAATTACTTGAAGTAAATTAATTAATTCATACCAAACAGCGCTGAGGTAACCATTATATATTGAACGAGCCTTTTCGCCCTTTCGGCGACGTTCCTTTGCCGTTCGTCTGTCGGATCGGAGCTCGCTCGCAAGGTAACAATTTTCTCCCTTTCACTCATAGTTACGAGTTCTTCATCGCCGCCGTTCGACTTTGCTCCTTCGACGACATTACCTTCCTGTTGGATCGGAAGTTACGATATTTTTTTGATCTAAAGCAACAACGGGAGCTCGCTTGCTGTGAAGGTAACTTTCTCCCTTTCACGCGCTTCTTCGGCCAGATCCCGTAAATCCGTCGAATCGGTGGATTTGCGAAATCCGGGATTTACTGCAAGAAGTGCTCTTTTTCCGTCAACCGCGGATTCCATTTACCGTGAGATTTGGATTTTCATTTTAGGCCGTTTGGCTGAATTTCGCCCAAATCCGACCTTAAATCCGGCTAAATCCGCATACCAAACAGCCCCTAAGGGTCTGTTTTGGGCCTTCTGGCTGATAGTAGTATTTACTATTTAGCTGAAATAAATTTTCTTTGTCTCTATCTTTTAGTTGATGGGATGTTAAATAAATGTTTGACTATTTATGAATTTGAGAATTTATATGTTTGTGATTTTTAATTTGTATTAATTTAATAAGATTAATTAAATATTTAATAATATAAAATAATAACTCAATTAATATCTAAGCTAGTTAAATAATATTTTCTATTTAATATATTTAAGTAAAATTGTATTAATTTAATTACGCTAATATTCTTTTATTTACTAATATGAATTATTAATCTTGATTTAGTTTTGTATCAATTATAATTATGTTAATTAATTATAGTTAACTTGACATCATAATTAAATTAATCATTAATTAAGAGTTTAGAAATCTAATTAAACATAAAAAAAACTTTATCTATCAAATCAAGCTTATAAAAACTAAGTAGGACCCTTATTGTCGCTCTGCTAGGGTTTGCTGCTTCGGGTTTTCCCCCTCCGGCGGTGCCGGTATGGCGCCAGATAAATTGAAGGATCCCGATCTTTTTGGTGGTTTTTTCTCACCCTAAGTCTTTTCTTGAAGCACTTGCTAGCTCTTCTTCTTCCTTTTCGGATTTGAGGACTTCTACTTATCATGGTTTGCCGTCCTTATGGGTTTCCGATGAGGAAATCAAAGAGCTTGTTGCCCCCTTCCGATTTTCGTTAGTTGGTTTTTTCGCTCCTATCTTGTTTTCAATTGTTTCATGAAACTTACTAAATGGTCGCCTAGTTTAGATATTGGTGTTGAGTCGCCAGTTATCCCGGTCTGGATCTCATTTCCTCGACTTCGACCGCATTTCTTCTCTCCCAGGATTCTTTCTAGTCTTGGCGGTTTGTTTGGTAAGCCCCTGAAAATCAATGAAGCTACCGCTGTAGGTTCCCGTCCATCCATTGCTCGTATTTTAGTAGCGCTTGATATTACAAAATCCTACCCCAAGCATGTTTGGTTAGGTTCGGAATCGTTAGGTTACATTCAAGAGGTAGTTTTTGATGAATTCCCTCAATTCTGTACCGGCTGTAAGTGTATTGGCCATTCACTAGGAAATTGCCATCCGGTTAAGCCTGTTAACGAGATCTCTCCCATCCCTCCTAAAGTTAATCTAGACATTCTCAATACTGAAAATGTTTCGTCTCATATTTTTTTGGATTGTGAGAATGCGAATGTTGTGGTTCTCCCTGTTGCTGATTCGTCGTCTGCTTCCCCTGTTGTTGGGGAGGTTCCTCTGTCTTTGACGGATCAGGTTGTGGATGAATGTCGGACTAAAACTGTTGAGTTAGTTTCGTCTGATGTCCCCTTAAGTGTTGATATTACTCCTACTATTGTTGATCCTGTTACGATTTCAGCACAGAATGCATTAATTAGGTATATGTCTGGTACGGTGGATGCTAGGGTGGGAGTTGGAAGGCTGGAACAATGCAGTATTATAACTGAGGTTGTTACAAACGGCTTTATCACCAAATGCTTTACCCTTTTTTCCACCTAGTTTACCGTCTACTAGTAATGTGATTTTGCCTGTTAACACTGCGGAAATTCTTGTTGAGGTTCCTTTTCTGGCTGAGGCTGAGACTCATGAATGCATTCCGGTTGTCAATAATTTAATTGATGTCCATGTTAGTTTGGTCGATACGCGTAATATGGGCACTACCTTGGGTGATAGTTCTGGTTTGGATATTAGGAACCATATTAATTGGTTAGATAGCTCTTTGGAAGGTGAACCTGGATACGAATTTTCAGATGGTGGTCTGGTTTCTTCAGATTTCTATGGGGGTTCGGACCCTGGTAAAGATTTCACTCTTGTTCGTGCTAGACCCACTTTCAATGTTGACTCTCGAGGAAGATTTCGTGGAAGAGGCCGACATAGGCGATAGTGTTTTCGTGTTCTATTGCTTGTCCCTTACTCTTATTTCGAGTTTTCTGTACTTTTATGTTGAGCGATATGCTGGTTTTTTGGGATTTGGGTAATGATGTGGTTGGGGCTTGCGTCCCTGCTGCTTCGTTGGTGACAACCTTTGGTGTGGCTTTTTTCGGGCTGGTTCGTAGTTGGTCACTTTCTCCACCTTATTGGACGGTCCTAGCATGGTTTCAGTGACGCTGGAAGCCTCGATCGCTAACTAAGCCCGCTTTTTTAATTGTAATTTTCTCTTTATTTTTTCCCTTCTTTCTTATGTTGTAACAGTTGGGTTTTCTTTATTAAAAAGAAAAAAAAAAACTTTATCTATCAAATGAAATCATAAATAATATCTTTTTATTTAACTTAATATTTCTAATTAACTAATATTACTTATTAAAATTAATTAAAATTTAAAATTATAAACTTACTTCAATATACCTCACTCGTTTATATCCTCTTCAACCTAAAACCCTCTAAAAAAAAGGGATTGAGAAAGTCACGAGGAACATTTTTTTTTTTTAGTTAAAACCCACTCATGGGCCTACGAGTTAATATCCAAAAAAACGGTTACAGAGTCCTTAGAAGGCTCCTCCAGCTCGCTAATGCTCGAAAGAGCTACAATCCAAAAAGACAATAAAAAACCTAAGAGCCAGTGGAACCTTAAACTATGAATACAAAAAAAACCTAAGGAATAACTCGGGCTGTGAGACGACAGCACCCAAAAAAGGAAGAGCCGTAAAATTCCCTTCAGCACATTCTTCCTGCAAAAAAACTGAGAATAACAGAAAAAGAGACACAAAAAACAAACAAAGACTACCTTCCGGTCCATAAATTTCCTCACCTTATGCTCATTAAAAAGCCTGCAAGGAAATCTCCAAAAAAATATGAGAGAAATATAACTAGTAAAAAACCTTAAGAGACCCCTCAAAATACGGAGACACCAACAATTGGTGCGAGCTTGAGGAATAAGATCCTTACCAGAACTCCAACAGGAAGTAACAGAAAGAATATAAAGAACATAATCAGTATAAGCAATAATATCCTTAAACACCCACAAGATGGAAAGAACCAAACTACCCAGCAACGAACCGACCAGATACCAGAAGAAAACATCACCACACCAACCCCAATCACACCAAATTTCCCCACCAGAGGCTGAAAACCCAGTGCAAAACCTAACCACCTCAAAGCAACAACCATCCAGATAGGTAAAAAATAACCCAACAGTGAAAAAGAAGATCAGAGAATCCATCAAATAACAAAATAAAACAAGATAGTAGAAAAATAACCAAAAGAGCACTCCCAGGCTTAACTGGCAAAGCACAAACACAGATAAATGACGAGAAGCCCCCAGAAAAGATGACCACTTACCAAGATAAGGGAAGAAATCACATTTCTAATATGACCCTTAGAATTAACAAACCAAAGATCCAACAAATTAGAGATACCATTCGAATAATCAATAAAATTCAGATGAAATAATCTTCAAAAAAGGTCCAAACGTTGACCGCAATAGGGCTAGAAATAAAAATATGATGCATATTATCAACATGAAAACAACATTGACAATTGGAAGTAATGATAAAACCCCTCTTTCTCAAATTATCATCAGTAGGAATGTAGTTATGAAGAATCCTCCATATAAAAATAGAAACATTAAAAGGGATAGAGTTATGCCAAATCAAATAAAACAACTTAGAGGCTACCTTCTTTATTCTAAAAGAGTGCCAAACCCGCCCGCGCTGTCCGCCCTGCCCGCCGCGCGCCTGCCCGCGCTGCCCGAGTGCCCGCGCCCGACCGCGATCGCCGCGCGCCCGCGTGCCCGCGCCCGACCTCGCCCGCGTACCCGCGCCCAACCGCGCTCGCCGCGCGCCCGCGTGCCCGACCGCGCCCGACCTCGCCCGCGCCCGCGCTGTCCCTCTCGCGTCCGCCCGCCGCGCTGGCATCCTCCGCAGTCCGCCGCCGCCGTTCCGGCACCGGCCACCCAAACCGGGTCGGGTCGTGTCAACCCGGCAACCCGCCGGGTCGGGTCCGATTTCGGTTTTCCGACCCGTTTGTCTACTCGGGTCGGGTTAGGGTTGACCCGTTTGAACCTGGGTCAGTTCCGGGTTCGACCCGAACCCGACCCGTGACCCGAAATTGACACCCCTAGTTGCATCATAATTTTTGAAGAAGACAAATAATTCGATGATAATTATCATATTTTTGCATGAAAATTGAGACAAGTTTACCTTGCTAAAAAAAAAAAAATCATAAATTGAGGAGTTGGGGGAAATCATAAACTAGCACCTAAACTCATATTTTACCTACAAGATGTTCTGATGGTGATTAAAAAATTTAAGTGCTTCTAGGTTGCAGGCTTGTTGGCCAACCCCGTTGGTGGGGTTCCTTGTTATCTTATATGGGGCTTCAGGCTAATTATACAAAATGAAAAATCTATCTTTCTCCTTTTGTTGTGAATGAAAACACCTCTAAGATACCTTAAGCATCAAGTAGGCTCATTGCATAAGAAATATCTTGATATGCGCCTTACAATAGTACTACTAGACTTTTTGTTAAAAATTATCATGCTATTTTTGAAATTACTTAGTAATTGACTCTCTAGTTGGAAACTTAAGATCCTCAGTTTTGGGCAATAGGTTTCACCGTTTCAATATATATGAACTACAACTCTTATTATTCTTAACAAAAACTTATCACCATCTTGTATCTTGTGAAAAATAACAGCAAATGATCAATTTTTTATTTATTTTAACGCACCGAGGGGCAGAACCTTAAGTGACATTTTTGTTTGTTCAACTAACAAACATATCGGTTGTAAGTTTGATGCAAACAGGGGCAGAACCCCATCCCCCCCCCCCCCCCCCCCCCCCCCCCCACCACCGAATTTTTTTTTTTCATTATATTATTATTTACGTAATTTCTCCTCATTCAATATATTTTTTTAGCCTTTTACAAGGTTTTAAGGCAGTTGCCCCACTTTAAAATGTTAAAATATTATAATCTTTAGGCAATTACCCCAAATATAATTAAATATATTGTGGGATGTGTTATTATTAGGGAATGATGAACCAAATACAAATAGAAATAGTAAATCAAAATTTGTTCCGGGGCACTGCCCCTGGAAACACCCGTAGGGGCACTGCCCCCATGACCACGCGACCTGACTAGGTAGGTCGGACCCTGCTAGGGGGCGCTGCCCCCTTGGACCCCTGACATATATGCCAAAAGTTACTTACAAGTTTGTCTCCTCTGAAAATTATGGCTGGTTCCGCCCCTGAATTGATGCAAATAGGTTTAATCATTTTTTTATTTGGATTGATTTGAGAGGCTGACATAGATTAACATCTTCATATGTGGTATACTATTAAAAAATTATTTCTTTATGACATGAAAAATAAAATGATGTTCTCTGTATAACTGAATTTCTTAGCAAGAAAGCTACATTTAACAGCTTAACAGATTTTTTTGGTTTTTTTCTGCTAATAAATAGAATTGGTCGGTGGAACATTGATCCAACTTGTTTTAATCCTTCTTGTTTTTTTTTTGGATTTGTTTGAAAGGCCGTTTGGATTTATTTGAGAGGCCGACGTAGATTAAAATCTTCGTATGTAACGTATTATAAAAAAAATAAAATGTGACTCCTAAAATAATTAAGTTCCCTAAATAAAAATTGAGATTCATTTTATTCAAGAAAAGTATTTGATGTTTTGATTAAAATTTGATTAGGATGAATTTGAAGGTTCTAAGATTTGTTTCGACTATTGGTGGAACTGATATTTGAAATGAGAGGCAAAAAGGTTTTTGCTCAAAATTTAGGATGATGAACATTTTATAATATTGATAATTACAAGGCAATTTAAACATAAAATTTTTAAATTGCATATGATTATATAAGACTTTCTCGAATATTGTTAAGTGATGAGAGCTAAAACTCTAGTCAAATAATAGTTCTTATATGACTTCAATATATGTGAGCTATTTATATATTGTATTTATTATAAAATAAATCTCTAAATTTATTGTGAAATAAATGAAGCCATATATGTCTCTCTAAAGGCTTTCATCTGAAAATTTCAACTGAAGTAACATTTTCATTTAAAAGAAAAAAAAATGAACACTACTTGAAAATCTTCTGTTACTGGCGGCATTTTTTCATTTTTAGGAGGATTTTGAATTTTCTGCTGGTTTTATGGTGGAAAATTTTCTGTCAGTAAAACTCGCGTGCAGGACAAATTTTTTCGGCAGCCTTTTCCATTGGTATAAAGCTGCCGGAAAATTAAAAAAAGCAACCCGTTGCACGAGCGATGCCCTGCCTAGCTGCCTTCCGATCCTGACCTAGAGCTGCCCGCAAAATAACTACCGTGGGATTCGAACTCCTCCTGTAGGAAAATTAAAAAACCCAACCGTTTGCTGAGAATGAAAATGTGTTTAAAAACATACCATTTTATATTTAAACTATAATTATGTGAAATTAAAAGTTAAAAATAATTAAACTAAAAAATTAAAATAAATAATAAGTTATTAAATTACTACTTAATTAAAATAAATGTTTAAACTATAAAAATAATTAAAATTAATAATCAAGTTTAAAATGAGAATTAAAATATATAATTAATTTATAATGAAAAATAAGAATTAAAAATAATTTAAAATAAAGTATTAAAATTAAAAATTACTTAAAAGAGGCCGAAAAAGCCGTCCAAAAATGCCGGCGGCAATAAAAGCACCGAAAAAACCGCCGGAAAGGTCGTTTCATCATATTGCCATAAAATTGTCCGCCGAAACTCCGCCGGTAATGAGTGGTTTTTCTGTAGTGAAAGACTAGCTTTTAAGTTTAAACATTCAAGCAATTAACGGGGCAATAATTTTGTGTATGTTGTGTTTTTTCTTGCCATTACCACTAACTACTGAGTTGAGTATTATTTTGACCTATAAAATAGAGGTCAAGATTTTAAATATTAAAAAAAAATGAAAGCAATCATACTTATTTATAAATATTTCAATATTTAGCTTACGTTGGATACTATGAGTTTTGCTTACCTTTGCATGCATGCATTGTCATCATTTCAATAACTAAAAACATGAAACAAAATAAGGGTCAGGAGTTGAGAGTGAAGAAATTGAATGATGAGTTGGAATGATGGGGATAATTAATTATTTCAATTGTTTATCTATTAAAAAGGAAATGTAAAATAAGTATGATTCTTATGAGGCCATAGGTTAAATAGACCTATTAGTGTCTCATATGATGTTTGTTTGAATGAGTGTTGGTCGGCTACATAATGAATGTGTATTATATATGACAAACTAATTAGGAGTAAAATAGATATATTAATATCACAGTTTCATGACAAGTGGTGCCATTAATCTATTCTAACAATATGTGGATAAAAATCTGTTTTAGTAAAATCAAATCCCTCAATATTTAAAAAAACATTGACGTTGATGATCTCTATAAATCCATGGAACTAATAAATGGCTATTCTCTTATATTGTTTGCTTTATTCATAACTTTGATTTTTTTTTTTAATAAATTGAAAATTATTTTTAATTTGATGTAGATTTTTATAATGGCTCATATATGCTAAAAGAGTTATTTTCTGCACACTCAAATCCCCCAACATCCTTCATGGATTGGGTTCCTTATTCGATCGCCCATTAAAAATTGATAATGTTACCTCGGTCGAATTGAGGCCATCTGTTGCTCGTGTATTGGTTGAATTGGATGTTCCAAATGTTGCCCTGATTCTATACAGATTGGTCTCGATAATTTAGGATATATTCAACATATTGAAATGGAGAAATTTTCTCTCTTTTATGATCATTGCAAATCCCTGGGGCATAATAAGCTCAACTTGTCGTATCCTTCACCCCAACTTAGAGTCGGTGCTTGCGAACATTCATAAGGTGTTGCTATTGTTAATGAAACAAATATTTCAGCTTCTATGGATAATTCTGAGGATATTGTTTAGGAAAAATGTGGAATTACATAATTTTAAGGTTTATAGTCCGTCGGGAAGAAAGCTAGTTGTGCAATAATAGACCAAGCGATCTAGGTTCATATATCTATATCTATATATAAAGTGAAATATAATAAGATTGAACAAATGTAGTGATGGCATCAAAATGGTTTGAAGAATCATCTCATTTCAGATTCAATCAATTCTACAGAGATTATCAACCAATTTAAAGAGGAAAATCGTAGCTCCGTTACATGATAGAAGAGCAGTTGATACCTAGAATTCAGCCTATCTAAATGGAGACAATCAACTTCTTTTTAAATGTATAATAAGTGAATTGTAGAAAATGAATTCTATGGTGGACAAAGAGACTTTGAGTTGTTAAAAATGTCATTAATTATTAATAATCTGCTACGTCTTTCTATTATAAAAGAGCAAACCATTAACTAAGAGGTGAATTGAAGGCATTAAGCTTTGATAGTGATGATGGACAATCACAAGGTGGTGCAAATGTGAATCAACTTTTTAGTCAATGCTGAGCATCGGCTTTGGTGGCGGTGGTGGGAATTAATTTTAGTATGGCCAATAATGAGGGACAGTACTATTATCATCTTAAATTTATTTCATAAACACGTAATACAACTTCACTCAAGATCGCTAACTACCATCAACGAATAGCTTGTTACTTTATTAAATTGATGAAATCCTGACCTATTTTTATTGGAGATCTAATCTTGTGAAGTCAAAAATATATTGGAATGGTATGGTTATCATACTTAATTCCGAAATATTCAAAATTAAAAATTCAAATGGGTAGATTCTACATCAAACTTGGAATATTGAACATCTTTAGTGGTACATCAATAACTCTTCCCAACTATATATCATATATGATCCTCAATCATTCTTCTATTATTTGGGCATGGACGTGGCTATAACTATGAAACAACATCAAAGATAAAAAGAGAGGTCAATTTTCACTTTTAATTTGGGGAAAGCATGACACTCGTCTCACCCAATTAAAGTATAATCAATCTAATGGAACTCTTTTTGACACCTTATTATATATATATATATCATCATCATCATCATCACTTTGATCTATATGTAATCTTAAGGGACATATTTTTAGTGATCTTTACTATCAATTGATATTGTTTGAGCATCATCAATCTTTTTTTTTTTTTTTTTTTAATTTAAACCCACAAAGGGGCCTACGTGTTAATTTCAAAAATCGGTTACAAGATCCTTAAAAGTACCCACCAGCTCACTACTACTCCGAACAGCTACAATCAAAAAGAAAAATAAAAAACCTAAGAGCCAGTGTTTCCTTTTCCTACAGTTACAAAAATAACAAAAATAAGGATCTGGGCTGAGAGAGGTCAGCACCCAAAAAAGGAAGTTGCGAAAAGTAGCGTTTGGCTCAGTCTTCCTGCACAAAAAAGGAGACAGAACAAATGAAAACAATTGCAAACAAAAGAAAGGGAGACACTTACAGTGATTAGTACACTTGAAGGATCCGTTAACCAATAACCTGCAAAAAAGTCTCCAGAAAAGAACATTAAAACCGATCCTATGCCAAAAATAGATTAGTTGATCAGAAGAATTATTGATCTCCTTAATCCAGTGATTAAGCGTAATAAACAGAGGAACTAACAGATTTAACCAAAAGAAGAAATCATAACAACAATGAAGATTCACATTGTCCCAGATACAACCAACGCCGAGCATACCATCAAAGCAGGAACCAAAGAAAGGAGGCGGAGGAGAAAAATTCTAGCACCCAACCAGAAAACGTTCCAGAATGAAGTAAGCAAGCAAACCAGGATAGTGTGTGCCAATAGAGTAACCCACTTTATTCACCAAAAACTGAAATAAACCGAAAGCTTGGGAATGCCAAAAACCCAATTCCATAAGAAGAATACAGAAATAGTAACGAAACTTAGAGTAATTCCTCAGCACGTTAAGTATATCCTCAGTAACACCAACACAAAGACCCTCAGAAAATTGCAACCGCATAGAAGAACTGTTCCAGAAATTAAACATGTCTAATATAAGGTAAAGCAACTTTATCAAGGGTTATCATACCTTTAAGCATCAGATCCAGAGAGTTGATGTTCAACTCTTGAAAATGATCCAAAGTACACCCCAAATTGGCCAGCCAATCCGCACAGCAATTGGCCTCACGATAAATGTGAGAAATATAAAAAATAAAAGTAGTCAGGGACTGTTTGATTTTCCTAATGAGGTAAAAATTCTGAGGATTACCCAAAACAACGTTGTTAATAATTTGAATCACAGGTTGGGCATCCACTTCAAGCCAAATATTGTTACAACCCATATTAGAACAAATATCAATGCCATACGACAAGACATTAAGCTTAGCAGTAATAACAGTGCATTTATTTAAAGGACCTGCATAAGCCGCTAAAACATTACCATTATGATCACGGATAATGCCTCCCAAACTAGCACAATGATTCTTAACGGAACCATCAGAGTTTAATTTAACAAAAGGCACCTTCGGCTTAATCCAAGTAACAATTTTATCATAAACCATAAAGTCCCCAACACCCAATTGAATACCAAGAGCAGCATCAACATGATTACAATTAGAAAAGTGCTTAGGTAAAATAAGTTTACAAGAATAAAGATGCCGGATTTTAGCCAGAATACTAGAAATAATAAAATCAGCGTTCATTTTAATACCATTGTGTTTCGCTTCATTTCTAGCTTTCCAAATGAACCAAAGAATAAGGATAGGGACTAAATTGAGAATGCGACCTTTCGAATGAACCATCCAAACATTAAGCATAGAGTATAAATTGTTAACAGTAATATTATAATGAAGACTATAATTTTTTTGAAGTGATTCCAAACCTTATTAGCAATAATACCGTTCACAAAAATATGATTAATAGACTCAATATTGGAACAGCAATGGCACTTGGACGGAAAAATAAAGCCCTTTTTATGAAGTAAATTCTCCACAAGAATGAAACTCTTGATACATCTCCAAGCTAATATGGAATAAGAGACGGGAATGTTGTGATGCCAAAGAACAGAAAAACATTTAGTAGTGTCATAATTGATCCTAAAAGTTTCCCAAATATCTTTAATTTGAAATTTACCAGAAGAAGAAAGATTAAATAAAATTTTGTCATTGCACAATACATCTAAAGGAAGCACCCAAATCCTTTCAATAAGAGTGAGGGGATGCAATCCAAAAGCTTAGGCACATTCCAGCCACCATTAATAAAGAAATCCGAAACTTTAACATTATCAATAGAATGAGTGTTCAAATAATCATCAATAGAATGAGAACCTAACCAATTATCTTGCCAAAAAAATAAATTACCTTTACCAAGGCCCCATTGAATAAATTTTTCAGCGTTCCATTTGATGTTACAAAGTCTTTTCCAAGTAATAGAATAAGAAGCTTTATAAAAACCAAGTAAAGGATGAGAATCTCTACAATACTTAGCATGCATAAACCGGGCCCATAAGCTAGAATTAGTTCTGAAAGAGAACCAAAGTTTGTGAGAAAAAGCTTGAGCCATATCAGAAAGGTTTTTACAACCTAAACCACCTTCTTTTTGAACACCACAAATTTTATTTCAAGAAGCCCAACGAATACCGCTACTAAACTTAGAGCCCCAGAAAAACTTGTTAATTAATCTTTCAATTCTTTGGCAAAAAGGAGCAGTAGGTTGAAGAGTATGCATTAAGTAAACAGGAATATAATTTAAAACAGATTTGATGAGAATCAATCTACCACCAAAAGAAAGAAAGTTAGACGACCAGTGAGTTAATTTTTTTTTGAAAGGTAGTAAAAATATCCTCAAACAAATGACTTCTCTTTTTACCGTTAAAGATCGGGGTGCCCAAATACTTGATGGGCAAAGACTTGGACTGAAAAACCACAATTTCTTTGAATAGCCATAATTCTAACCCTATTAATGATTTTACCAGTAATAAAACTACTTTTTTCATTATTAATGGCCAAGCCACTAACATCCTTGAAATATACAAGAAACTTGTTCAACAATTTAATGTTTTTAATAGAACCATTCGAAAAGAGAATGAAATCATCCGCAAAACTAAGATGAGAAATAGGGATACCACGAGTAGTGCGGTAGAAAAGATTAGGGTTCCTTAAATAAAGATCTTCAATACTTCTAGAGAAAAATTCCATAGCAATGATAAAGAGAGCAGGAGAAATATTATCACCTTGCCTTAAGCCTTTAGAAGACTTAAAGAAGCCGTGATTCCTACCATTGATGATAACAGAAAAATAACAATTCTCAATACTATTTTTAATGAGATTAATGAAACAATCACTAAAGCCAAATAAAGAAATAACTTTATAAAGAAAATTCCAGTTAAGATTATCATAAGCTTTAGAAATGTCCAACTTGACAATAATATTCCCACCTTGAGGCTTATTATTAATGTCATGAGCCAATTCTTGAGTCAAAAGCACGTTATCGAAAATGCTCCTACCTTTCACAAATCCCGTTTAATTCATAGAAATAATTCTAGGGAGAATGTTAACCAATCTATTCGAAATAATTTTGGAAATAAGTTTATTAAAAAAAGAACAAAGGCTGATAGGCCTGAATTCATTCCATTTATTAGCACCACTAATTTTGGGGATAAGCACAATATTCGTAGAAGTGAAGAATTTAGGGTAAGGAGTACCTGCAAAAAAATCATTGACAGCTTCAATAACACTCCAAGCTTTTTGAAAAAATTTGATAGTGAAACCATCCGGCCCGACCATATAATCACCATTCAACTCATTAAGAACATCAACAATCTCCATCTCAGATGGGTGAATACAAAGCAATTGGTTATCATTGTCATTAATAATAGTAGGAATAATATTGGGATTAATAATAGGACTATTACATAAATGGTCATTGAAAGCCTTTTTAAAATAATCCACCCCATACTCACAAATTAAACTATCCGACTCAATAAAATCACCATCATTGTTCATAATTTTGTGAATGCGATTCGTGGACCTATTCCTATTAGCTAAAGCATGGAAAAACTTGGTATTTTTATCACCCTCAGTAGTAAATTTAACATTAGCTTTTTGTTTCCATAACATTTCCTCCTGATCATGAAGAAGAACAAGATTATTCTTAGCAGAATTGAGTAACATGAGCTTATCAGGAGAATTGTCAAGGAGATAATCATTTTCCAAATTAGTCACCACCTGCTCAGCTTCTTTAATATTAACAAAAATATTTTTGAAAACATTTTTGTTCCACCATTTCAGAACTTGCTTAAGTCTGCAAAGTTTAGACATAATCTAAGCATGCCTTTAATATTGTTGTTAGGAAAAACAGGAGCAGACCAGTTGGTAGAAATAATATTAATAAAATCATCATGAGCCAACCACATGTTTTGGAATCTGAAAGCAGCATTACCAACACTACTATTAGCATTAATAGATAATAACAAAGGGGAATGATCCGATAACGTTCTGTTAAGATGTTCAACAGAAGACATATTGTGCATAGAGAGCCAATCATTATTAAAAAGAAATCTGTCAAACCTTTGCCACATGGCAGATCTGTTCCACGTATAGGGGCTACCAATAAAACCAATATCATTCAAATTACAATCAGAAATCATGGTATTGAAATCTTCCATAGAAACAGGATTAGGAAGGTTACCACCTTTTCTTTCAGAAGCAATAGAAATAGTATTAAAATCGTCACCAATACACCAAGGCCCATTAATGTTAAGAGCAAATTGAGTAATTTGATTCCAAAGAGGAATCCGGTTACTTCTGGTACAAGCAGCATAAACAAATGATGCATGACACTTAAAATTAAAGAACTCAATATGACAGTTAATGACTTGAGAAAAATCCGAAATAATGTTCACATTAATATTGTGATTCCACATGATCCAAATTTTGTTAGAGCAGTTGGCAACATACTTAAAAAAACCCAAAGAATTAGCAGTAGCAGAAATCTTAGTAGAAGAAATAAGAGGTTTAAGAAAAATTAACATCACAATATTATGCATTCTAGAAAGATTTTTAACTCTAGCAATAGACTCCTTGCCCCCAATCCCTCTCACATTCCATAAAAGAGCGTTAATCATTAAAATGTTTAGAGGAATTTTGAGCTCTAGTAGATCTAGGAGTTGAGGGCAAAAAGTTCTTAACATTTTTACCTTTTTTCTTCCCAACTTTAGAAAAACCTTCTTCATCATTCATGTTATGACCATCACTAGGTTTAGAAGGAGAGGTAATAGGCTTACTCACAATATTAGACAAAGTAATGTTTTGTTCATCGTTGGAAGAAGGAACAATTTCTCCTTCCTCACAATTTTCATTGTCAGCCTCATTGTGAACCAAAGTTTCCCTGTCAAACTCATCATTAGAAGCCGGATTAGTAAAAGTAACAGATTTATTAATATTAATGGCGTTCAAATCCGTGTTATCAATATTGGAATCATCAAATTCATTAAACATAGAATCAATAGAAATGTAAATTTTTGGGTCTTTTTCCATAACATTATTATTAGCATCAAAAATTTCCTTTCCACCATCAGACATTGTAGAAACATCATTTTTCTGAGCAATAACCATTTCCTTATTAACATCTTTAACATTTAGTTTCCCACCATCAGAATCTGTATCATCAATGAGGACCAAAGATCCATCGATAGACATTTTAGGCACAACAGATGTAGTAATTGGTTCCGTAATTTTTTCTTCACCAATCTTCCCAATCGGCACATAATGTTTTGCAATAGAAATATTTTTCCCAATTGTTTGATCCTATTGTTTGAGTTCAGGGTGAAGTTTGAAACAGTCCTGTGAGGCATGCCCGTGTATTTTACAATGCGAACAAAAATCTGGGACTTTCTCAAATTCAACTTTTTGCATATAGCCATACGCTTTGGAACCAACCCAAATTTCCTTTGAAAATTTCTTAGTAATATCAACTTCTACAAGAATCCGGGCTACAGAAGGTCTAGTCCGAGAAGCGGTAGCCTGATTGGTTTGCAGGGGTCTCCCAAAAATGGATCCCAGCGCATGTAACACTTTGGTATTGAAAAAATGCAAACGTAAATTAGGAAAAAAGATCCAGATAGGGACTATAGGCGATTCTTCTTTAATATCAAAAAAAGGTGTCCATTTGAGTATACGCATTTGACAGTTATAGATAAAGTAAGAGCGACGAGCAAAAATTCTACTATAATCAAGATCATTTGAGAGTTGTATAGCAATGTGTCTAGAATCCAAAAGACCAATGGAAAAAAAAAACCAGAAAGCTTTAAGTTATTGAAAAACAAGCGGATGGAATCTAGGTTCGGTCTGCTCATACTAAATTTCCCAACAAGGGTGAACTTGAAGGGAGAAGCAAGTTTCAGAACTTCATCGTCGGTTAAAAGAATCGCAGGCACACCATTAAAAGTTGATTGAGAAAATTTAGGAAAGACATCACCTATGGAAGCATCACCCGACAGAACATCCTTAAAAGATCTAGATTTAGGCGAAGAAGAGAGATCGGCCGCATCCAAGTTGAAGAAACCAGTTTTTTGAACTTTCTCATTTCCTGAGGTGGAACCCCACGGAGTCACAGGCTGCGAAGCAGCCATCCAGAAAAGCCCGCAAGGGGCAAAACCAGAAGGAGAAACACAGCACTAGCACAGAGCAGGAGAATGAACACGAAAGAATGGGCGAGAAATAGGGAAGGAGAAGAGCGAAGACGAAACCCTAAATCGCCGACTTCCTTCTTCCTAGTCTCTAGTACCCATCTATGAGCATCATCAATCTTCTTCTTCTTTGAATGGGATATTTCATCATTATTTATAAATGCCATTTGGATAAAGATTTCAAAGCCTAAGTGATTATTTTCTGATTATTATTAGACTTTTTTAACATCACAAGTTCACAACGCATTGTTGCTTTTTTGGTTTTGATTTCATTTATGACTTGTTAAGCCTATTTGGTTTTGATCTTTAACTTTATCAACCTTATAAAAAATTGCATTGAAAGCCCCTATTTTTCTATCATGGTGAATGGTAAGAGCGATGGGTTCAGTAAGGCTTCTCATGGTCTTAGGCAAGGGGACCCTATATCCCCTACTCTTTTTATTATTGCTGTGGATTACCTTTTTAGAGGCTTGAGGATCTATTTGCTAAATACCCTGCTCTTTATTTTTGTACTCTTTGTGGTTTTAAAATATCTCATTTATGTTTTGCTGATGATTTCATTGTGTTTACTAATGCCTCTCTGAGTAAAATTAACAAGCTTGTGGATTTCTTTAATCAATTTGAGTTTATTAGCGTTTTGGCGTTGAGCAAACATAAGTGTTGCTTCAATGTTGCTAAGAAAGTTACTTCTGCTCATGTTATGACTATTAAGAATATCACTGGTTTTAGCATTGGCACTTTACCTTTCAAGTATTTGGGTATTTCTCTTTATAAGGGAAGAAAAAAAGTCTTTATTGTTTGATGATTTAATTTCCGTGGTTCTTAATAGGCTCTCCTCTTGGGAGGCTAATTTTTTAAGTTTTGGGGGTCGCCTTACTCTTATTAAGAGTGTTCTTTGTTCTATCCCTGTCTATACTTTTCAAACTTTATTTCCCACTAAGTCGGTGTGTAAGAGGATTGGTAGAATCATTAATAAATTCTTTTGGAAGGGTACTGGTAGTAGTTCTAAAATTCATTGGTCCTCTTGGTCTAAGTGTTGTGGCCCTTTGAAAGAAGGGGGTCTGGATTGTAAAACTCTTTTGGTTTTGGCCACTATTTTTCTTTTAAATTATGGTATAATTTTTGTGCCCATGATTCTCGTTGGGCTAATTTTATGGTTGCTAAGTACTGTGGTGAGAAACATCCCACCTTGTGTGTTTTCAATAATGGTAACTCTATGGTTTGGAAACGACTTTGCTCTGTTAAGTGGCAGGTGTAACCTTTTATTGTTTGGGGTCTAGTTAAGGGTAATATTTTCTTTTGACAGGATCGGTGGTTGGATGGGCTTTCGATTGATTCCATTATTAATTCCTGCTCTAATGAGATGGTGAAGGTGAATCATTTTTTTACTGACAATATTTGGGATTTAGATAAACTTTCTAGCATTTTGCCTGATATTTTAGTCCAGCGTATTTTACAAATTCCTCTCAATTGTACTACTAATGATGTTCAGCTTTGTACTCTCTCTAATGATGGTTCTTTTAGAATTTTAGATGCTTGGCATTCTCTTAGAGCTAAGCATGACTCTTCTAGGCTTTTTCATTTAATACGGCATAAAAGTATTCCGTATATTATTTCCACTTTTTTGTGGAGAATGTTGCATAATTAAGTTTATTCCTACTGATGATAATTTGTCCAAAAGAGGTTTTATTTTTCCCTCTAAATGTCAATGTTGCTATCATGTGGACAATATGCATCATGTGTTCATGTCTAGTCCGATTACTGTTAAAGTGTGGTCTTTTTTTGAGGATATTTTTACTTGAGCAATTTTAGTTGTAGGTCGTCCATTAATTCTACCTTTAATTTATGGTTTATTAATTGTAAAGGCCATATTCCTAATGTGATTCCTTCTCTTATCCTTTAGTTCATTTGGTTGGAGAGAAATAACTCTCGGTTTAATGGTATTTCTAGAACGCGCAGAGAGTTATCCAGAACATTAAAGATAAAGTGGTATCTCTTTACTTGTCTAATTTACTTTCTTTAAAAAGTTTTAAGAATTACACTTTTATTGCTTCGAATTTTGGCATTAATTTGGATAAGAGTTATTTGAAGGATATCCCCATATGCATTTATGGGACCCGACCTCCCACAGATTTTTTGAAGCTAAATGTGAAGTGTATTAATGGGGATTTTTGCTTTACTTGTGCTGGTGTGCTTAGGGATCATCAAGGTGAGTAATTTTTTCTTTTGTGGGTCCTGCTAATAGTGCGGATAGGAACTTTGCCATTACCTATGCTATTTACTATGGCTTGAATATTTGTTATAAGCTTCATAATTTTAATGTGGTGGTTGAGGTGGCTGATAATTTTGATTTTAAGTCTCTGGACTTTAGGGAAGACAAAAGTTGTGTTTCTTACCTATTCTATATTAGGCGTGATATTATGAACTTAAGAAAGAAGTTAAATCTTTCCTTTTCTGTGATTGAGGTTAACAGTAATGCAGTGGCTCAGGCTTTCGCCATGTGGGGGGGGGGGGGGTGGAAATTTTGATACTATGACCGACATCTCTATTTTTTTCTTACCCTGTTATGTTAAGGGGCTCTTGAGATTGGAGAAAGCTAATGTTCCTTATGTTAAGTCTTAGTTTGCTGGTTGATGTGGCTTTTGGTTTTGAGCTTTTTGTTGAGCTGTGCAGATTTTTCTGGTGGTGCAGTAATTGGCATTTGGACCTGATGTTTCCATCTGTTTTTTTTGGTTATGGATCAACTTATTGCGATTATTTTGGTTTCTATATACCTAAATGTTTATCAGAATTTTGATGGTTGGGGGTTCTGGCTGTTTGTGTTGGCTGGGGTGGGCCGTTTTGGGACTTCTCATTTCAGTTTATATTGGAATCTCCTTTTGTTGGTGCCTGGTTCTGCTATGTTTTGGGGTATTAAAAAGGAAATGTAAAATAAGTATGATTCTTATGAGGCCATAGGTTAAATAGACCTATTAGTGTCTCATGTGATGTTTGGTTGAATCAGTGTTGGTCACAATGGGCTCCATAATGAATGTTTATTATAAATTACAAACTAATTAGGAGTAAATAGATATATTAATATCACAGTTTCATTACAAGTGGTGCCATTGATCTGTTCTAACAATATGTGGATAAAAATCTATTTTAGTAAAATCAAATCCCATAATATTTTAATGAACATTGACGTTGATGATCTCTATAACTCCGTGGAATTAATAAATGGCTATTCTCTTATATTGTTTGCTTCATTCATAACTTTGATTTTTAATAAATTGATTATTATTTTTAATTTGATGAAGATTTATAATGGTTCATATATGCTAAAAGAGTTATTTTCTGCACACTCACATCCCCCAACATCCTTCATGGTTTGGGTTCCTTATTCGGTCACCCATTAAAAATTGATAATGTTACCTCGGTTGAATTGAGGCCATATGTTGCTCGTGTATTGGTTGAACTGGATGTTCCAAATGTTGCCCCGATTCTATGCGGATTGGTCCTGATAATTTAGGATATATTCAACATATTGAAATGGAGGAATTTCCCCCCTTTTATGATCATTCCAAATCCATAGGGCACAATAAGTTCAACTGTCGTATCCTTCAGTACCCCCACTTAGAGTCGATGCCTGAGGACATTCATAAGCTTGTTGCTATTGTTAATGAAACAAATACTTTAGCTTCTATGAGTAATTCTGAGGATGTTGTTTAGGAAAATGTGGAATTACATAATTTTAAGGTTTCTAGTCCTATTGTTGCACCTAATATTGACACTACTGTCACTATATGGGATGAGGATAATTTGCTTAGTGCACTACTTTTGACGTTCTTGAATTATTCGAACAGGAGCCTTCATGCTCTTCTATTCCTGTGATGATGCCGATTACTGATCCTATTTTGGTACCTAATGTTGACATTTCTGTTTCTATTCAGGATGAGGTTAATGCGATTAATGTGGTTACTAATAAGGTTGTTGAATTACCTGGACAGGAGCCTTCTGACACTTCTGTTGTTGTAATGGTGATGGGATGCATGGATATTTTGTAATAAAATTCCTATTATAGATATGCTCTTTCTCCTATTTTGGATGAAGCTTTGTTAAATTTAAGACGTTTATTGAATTAGTAATTGGCAAAGCATTCTATTAAGGATTTGGTTGATCACTCTGATTGGTTATCTATCTCTGATTCCTTGACTAAATGAGAATGTGGAGAGTGGATTGTCACTTTTGGCAATGGTTCTTTGGAGGCTTGTGACTTGTTTGTGGTGCAGGTTGATAATGAAGGCTTATTTTTCAATGTATCTGTCAAAAAAATGTAAGAAAAATGATAAAAAAAAAAAATTATTACTTCCTATCAATTACTCTATGAGTGGGCCCTCTTAATCGTGTTTGTTTCGTTGGTTAAGTTTTGGTTTCCCTAGTCTTGATTTCTCTTTTGGTTTGGTTGGGGGCATGTGTGCTTTTTCTGGGTGTTTCTTTGGGCCATCCTTGGTTGGTCTGTTGTGGTGTTGTTTGGTTCTCCTGTTGGGTTAATGGTGTTTTGGAGGAATTATGTTTGTTTCAAGTTGTCTTTGTCGTTTAGTGGTTTGGGGTTTTATTTTGTTTATGGTCTCTATAAGCTAATTATTTGTGTGGGGTGTTGTATCCTATTTCTTTTTTTTTCCCCTTGTTGCCATTGTGTTTTTCATGCAAGCGGTACTTTATGTTTGTTACTTTGCTGTTGGGTGGTCGTGAGTGGCGGAGCCAGGATTATTTATCTGTGGGGACACAAATTTTTAACTTGAAAAATACCATCAAGTTTTTTCATTCGAGTTTGAAATTGACATTAGAATTTTAATTTTTTTTAAAATATATAACTTAGGTTTTCATGTCTAATTTAAATAAAAATAATAATAATAAATAAAAAATTTATATAAATATAAAAAAATTGCATGTTATTAATATAAAAAATTATAATTAGTATATAAGCTACTTGATTTAAATTTAAATATTGTAATCTTTCTATAGTGTAATTTGTTGACTTTAATTATATAATTTTCCTATAAAAGAGAATTTGGAGATTTTAAAATAATTAAAAATTTTGATGAATTTTTTTATTTAAAAAAAAACTAGTAATGTGAAGAAAAATGATTAAAATGAAAAAAAAATATAAATGAAAAAAAAGTTTAAGATAGTCTAATAAAAATTAAAAAACAGCTAAGTGAAAAATATCATCTCACTCTCATGAGAATCAAATACAAAAGGTTGCCACTATAAGAGAAAAAAATTTAGAGAGAGAGAGAGAGAGAGAGGGGGGGGGGGGGGAGGGAAGAGAGGAATAGAGAGAGAGAGCAGAGAGAGAGCAGAGAAGGAGAGAGGGATAGTGAACAAAAAGTCATTTCAGCCAAAAGTTGATTGATTTTATAAGATTTTTTTTTTTTTTGGGAAGGGGACGTGCCCCCTAGCCCCCACCCCCCACCACCCCCCTCCTAAATCCACCAATGGTGGTTTTGTTGTCCCTTCTGGCTTGCTCGCACTATAGGAAATTCATCAATTACAGGTGGTCTGAATCGGCGGTTCTCCTAGCTGTCGGAATTAATGCCGGTTTAATCAGTGGTGTGATCGGTATGTGAAACATATTTGTCTCAATAAACCACTCACTTCAAGATCGACCCAGTATTCGGAGTATCATATATGGTCAGATGTTATTGGAGGAAGGCAGGGTAGAGGGTATATGGCATGGGTTCACAAGGCTATGCTTATGAGGGCAGTTCATCTACCTCAGCATTTTATGATCCAAGTGGAGCTGAAGAAATTGTAAGCCAGATGGTTGCAGTGCTGACGAGAGAGATAGAAGAGATGAGAAATGTTCAAAATAAGATGCAGGCAGAGCTACGATCCTACAGAGATGAAAATTAAAAGAAGATAGAGCAAGAGCAGCCACATGCATCACCAAACAGTGAGGATATGAAAAAGGATTAGTACTTTTTTTTTTTTTGATGAAGTTATTATAAACTTATTTGGTTATGAACTTATTTGGTTTCTTCTTAGTCATGAACTTATTTGGTTGAACTTATGAATTTAGTTATGAAATGGTCTGGTTTCACTTATTGTTTTATTTTAATGAAAATATTTGTGATAATTATTATGATTGACTATAGTGGCGTGTTACCCAAAATTATGAACATTGCTGTATTTTTTGTGGAGGTTTAGAGTTTATGGTGAAAATCCCTTAAATAGAGGGGATGCTGTCATTTTTTTTTTCAAATGCTACAGATTTTTGGTGGCCAACCAATGATTTGGCCGCCAGAAACGTCGATACCGGAAGATTAATTAACGGCAATGAAAAAATTTTAAACCGCTGGTCAACACCGGCCGTTTGCCGACGATGTCCGACTGTTTACTGGAGACACGCCAGCAGTCGCACCACTAGTAACAAAACTGGTGGTCACCGGTGCTTAGACTTCCGGAAGCTAACCAGCGGTCACCGGCGCTTAGACCGCCGGAAAAGGTTTATTGCGTCGTTTTTACCAGTTATTTTTGAACCGCCGAGAAGTCACCGGTTTTTTACCAAACCGCCGGAAAACAAGTAGTAACCATCGGAATAAGCCGTCAGTGATGAGTGAATTTCCTGTAGTTTCGTTCTTATGATGTTGTTTCCATGGATCTCTTTTACTAACCTCTTGGTGTGGGGAATTTGCCCTCTATCTACTTTGGTTTCTCTTTTTTTTTTTCTTTTCTTTTATTGTATGCTAGTTAAGTTCTTGGGCCTTATCGTGTTTCTTTTCCTCTGTCATTGTAGCTCTTTGGAGCATTAGCTGGCTAAAGAACCTTTAAGGACTTGTAAAATTTTACATAATTAATGCGTAAGACCTTCTTATGGGTTTTAACCAAAAAGAAAAAAGAAAAAAAAAGTTTAACTAAACCATCTATGGTCCAACTCACCATATATTCCTATAAGCTATTTGAGGATCCTAGGAAACCCTCTATTAACTCTAAATAGGCGGTGGACCCCCTTGGGTTAACCCTAGGCCAATACTAAGTCAAAAAATTGAAATTATCAAACTAGATTTCTTGATTAGATGAGTTTAATGACACCAAAAGTGATATGATCACAGTCCAATAGAGCCAAGTTGAACACTTAAGTTATATTTAAAGACTTTGATACATTAATTGAAGGATCAAACTATCTTGAACCTTACCTGCTTATTGTAATTAAATTTAGCATCTCACCAATAGAAATTTGATAAGCCCAAGATCACTCACACTACAGGAAAAACATCATTTTCCGGCAGACATTTTCGTCGGAAAATTGGCCAAAATCTGTCGGAAATTAGCATTTCCGACGGAAATATTTTCACTGGTTTGGCTCGCGTTGTAAAAGGTCTTCCGACGTAAAATAATACGCCAGAAATATTTCTGGCGTATTTTTGGTGGAATTTCCACTGAAAAAATATTGACGACGGATTTTTTTTTCCAATGCACTACCACCGGCCCGCCTATCCAGCCAGCCCAGTCGCTAGCAGTGAGCTCGCCCGCGCAGAGACCAGCCTCCTCGTCAGGGCCCGCTGGCGTGAGATCCAAGCCGCCTCGCCAAGAGCCGCCCCCGCGTGTACCGCCGGCGCAGAATGACTTTGGCGGGGTTCGAACCCCGCCCCCCTTCGCGCACTAAGCATTCGATCCGCGCCATCTGCCATCTATCCCTCAAACAAAAATCTGTAAAATCTTAGACTTTTTTTATTTAGCTTATAAGTGATCAAGTATTTTTTTAATTAGTAAATTTAATTTAACAAAATCTGTTTAATTAAATTAGTTAGTTAATCTTTATTTCAATTAAAAAATTTAATTTTACAATGAATTATTAAATTAGTTAATTTAATTTTTTGTTATTAAATACAATGAATTTTTAATTTCCGTTGGAAAGTCCGCCGAAACTGTTGTCGGAAAAAATCCGTCGGAAAACCAGTCAAAAAATGTGTCGGAACTTTGCTAAAAAAAATCCGTCAGAAATCCGCCGGAATTTGTGACGAATTTATTTCCGCCGGAAATGAGCTGTTTTCCTGTAGTGTCAGTTTTGAGGTTAATATATAAGACAAATACTAAAATGATGATTTATATTAAAGAGAATCAATATGAGTCATTAGATGTAGTATTTTGAAAATTTTGTCTAAAATTATCAAAATACTAGTCAAGAAAAATATAAATCTTCTTCCATTCTTCTCATGAAAAGAGGTTGAGAGCTTGTACCTTAATTCAAAATTGGAGAGAGATTGGAGAATTGAGGAACTCAAGAACTTCACCCTTAACTCAATTTGATTCTTTGTCAAATGACAAAATTTTCTAATAAATATGAATTTCTTCTCTTTCTTCGATAATTTCAGTGAACATTCATATAAAAATATTCATTAAAAAAATATAATATTGCCAAAATTTTACTGAAACACTTTTTATCAGATATAAATACAAGATTTAGTTATCCAAATACAAGGACAGAAATCACTTCCGGACAAGCTAGGGAAAAAAAAAATCCTCTATAGTGTGTATGATTTGGCCATTAATTTTAATGTATTCTCGAACAGACCCTTCTCTAAATTTAGAATAAACGAAACAAAAATGGACGCTGGGTATAGAGAAATATTTGAAATTTTCAAATAAGGGAATAATTAACCTTCTCTCTCTCTCTCTCTCTCTCTCTCTCTCTCTCATAACTCTTCAAGACCTATGGATCATTTATTTACAGAGTAATTCTATAAATTTTGCATGACAATTGCTTTCACATTGTATAACAAAGTATTATATTATCAATTGAATCATTCATGATAATCTTTCAAGTAAAAAAGGTAATTTGCAGTTGGCAAACTTTTAGAAATAGCATTTTTTTTTAATTTAAATTTTAAAAACACGAGGAAAACAAATATTTTGACAAATGAGATGAAATCTCTACATGGCCAAGTCGCTAACTTGATTGCCACATGGCATGCAACTCGTCAGCCAGATGACGATTTGATCTAATTTGCTATAATAAATATTTTTCGCATGTTAAAAATCTTAAAAAAAAAAAAAAAAACTGTTTTCAAAATTTTGCCATTATTGAGCAGCTGTAGCTCACATATTGACTAGGTTTAGCTGTGTCAGATGAAGATGAAGATTTTCAAGACCAAGCTCTATTTGGAAATGCTATTACAGGCGTTATGAAGAAAGTCGATTTTTTTAAAAAAAAAATCAAACTTTAATGAAGTTAGTGCAGAGCCGGCAAGCAGATGGGAAGAGATTTTGTCCAAAACTTCTATGGTTGGCGAAATAAAGGAGTCATTGAGCGGTTTGTCTCTTTCCAGCCATCATTTAATATTTATTAATTCTTTAGCACCTTCTATCTGCCTATAAATAAATGTATTGTTTCAGCATGAAGAGCCAATCCATCCCTCTTCTTCTTTCTTCCTTTTGCTTAGCCGGCACGAGTTTTTCTTTTAATTAAGCTCTTCTTCTTCTTCTTCTTCTTCTTCTTTTAAGTGTTGGGTTAGAAAGAAAGGGAAAAATAAGGGAGGAAGTGACCGGAGGAGATCAATGGTGTATTGGTGCAGCTCAATCCGACTGCTTGGCTAATGAGAGAGAATATATATTGGTCTGGTCGTCCGATTGAGCCGCGCCAATACCGCATGACCTCTCTTCCTTAATTTCTTTCTCATGATTAATCCCTCTAATCTCGATAAAAAATTTCATGTTATTAGTTATTAGCGGACTGGCAAATTAAAAATATGTGGTGATTAATATTTATGAACAGGTTTTTTATAAAAATTTATAAAGCAAACAATTGATATCTTTAAATAGCATAAGTTGACATGGCTTAAGCTTGGTTTGTAATGACTTTCTTATTGCTTCTTAAAGCAAAAATATTAAGAAAGCTGCCCCAAACGAAGTGTTAATTGAATCTTTTAGCTTCTTAATTTGCCTCTGCGGTTTTAATTATGCTTATTACTAAACTTTAGTTTTCGATTCCCTGCTAGCTAGAATTCATTTTGTCTTTCTTTTCTCTTGAAAAAAACTCTACCATCACTACTAGATTCATGTCAAGCAATATTGAAAAACTCTACCATCCCCTTGCCGGCACACCACCACGATACTTGTTAGCTTATCTTTGCATGCATTTTTATTCTTCAGCATGACTATAGGTTGCCTTAGCCCTTAGGCGTCTACTTCTCGTTAATGCTTACGAACTGTTTGCCTATAAGTATTTTATTTTAGCTAATCGCTAATCAACACTTGCACTTGCTATTTTGCTCAGCTGCTGCAAGAACTCCATCAATTCTTTTTCATAGCTGCAATCAAGATGATATATATATATATATATATATATATATATATATATATATATATATATATATATATATATATACCAGTATGTGCATATTGAAGTGGACTCCGATCCAAACTTGCTATACAGGCCATCTCTACTACTAATGATGTTTATCCTAAAGATTTCTACATTATCCGGAGAATTAAACTGTTACTTTCTAGTTTTAATTTTATCATATCCCATATTTACCGGGAAATGAATGTTTGTGCGGATTGATTGGCTAATTTTGCCTCTTGTAGTGATTACTATCAAGATTTACGAACTTCTAACATTCCTTCTCCTCTTAAAGGTATGATCATGCTGGATAAAATGGGGGTCCCTTAAATTCGTCTTGGGTGATTGTTTCTGATGCTTTTGTGTGGTTTTTGTGGCTGGCTCGCATGGAGGCTCTCTTTTTTCTCTCTGGATGTTGGTTTTTGTTGTGTCTGTGTTTGTGTTTTCTGGGTGTTTTATTGTTGCTGTCTTGTTTCTAACATCCATGTGATCAATGATAAGGTTTCTATGCAGTTTTGCTTTGGTTACCTGTACGAGCTTGAGAAATCATTGGTATGTTTTTACAGCGATAGTTGTTGGCTTTACTCGTATTTTGGTAGCGAGCTGACTGGTGGTAGTAAGTTTCTGGGTATTGAGTTTAATGCCCATATTAAGCTCTTATGTAGTTTTTTCCTCTGGTTCGTATTTTATAACACTCAGGCTGGGCGCTATGATATTGTTAGGTATTACGTTTTTGGTTTTAATGTGTCTATGCGCTGGGGTGGCTGTATTTGGAGGAAGAGCACTGGTGTGAGAATTTGTTTTAGGAAGATTGTAAATCAAGCTTTTGGTAGGGCTGGTAGTAATTTCAGTGGTTTTATTTGTTATCTGTAGCTCTTGCATCAGATCTATTTTGTTCATATTAAAGCTTGTTCTTACAGGGATACTATTGGGTACTATGCTTATGTTATCTACTATAGTTCTAATATCTTTTTTGGAGACTGCCTTACAGGGATCTTAACTTTCTCAGCCTTAACGAAAGAAAGCTTACTCTTATTTAATTTCTTGCATTTCTTTTTCTGTTATCTTCAATTTTTTTGCAGGAAGACTGTGCTGAAAGATATTACTCTGCTCTTCTTTTTTTGTGTGCTGTCTTCTCACAACCCGAGCTATTACTTAGGTTCTTTTTGTATGCGTAGGAAAAGGATCCACCGGCTCATAGGTTTTATGTTTTCCTTTTTAATTGTAGCTCTTTGGAGCAATAGAGAGCTGGAGGAGCCTTTTAAGGACTCTATAACCGATTTTTGGATATTAACACGTAGGCCCCTTCGTGGGTTTTAACCATATATATATATATATATATATATCACATCAACAAAAATCATTTTTTTCGCCCTAGCCGCCTCCCTTGGCGATTTTAGGGTTCATCGCTTAACTCTGTCGTGTGTTCGTTTTTCTTCTCGATTTCTCTTCGCTACTCCTTCGATTTTTTACTTTGGTCTCTTAGGGGTTCCTGGCCTCTTTGACGCAGGTTGATTGTTGGCGGGGATGACTTCGTCCAATATTTGGGGGAAGGCGTCCAGCCCGATTGATGGAAAAAGGAAAGGCTTTTTCGAGCTTGATGAATCTGCTTCCAAATCTCTTTCTCGTTCCTTTAAATTAAGATGTTCTTGCTGGTAACTTAAGCCAAGGTGATAACGTCCCTAAATTTACCCAATCTGTTGTTAATGGTGTTCCTACTGTGCTTATTTCTGATGAGGATGTTCTTAAACTAGCTTCACCTTTTCAGTTCACTTTGGTTGGAAAATTTGCTCTGCGTAGACCTAATCTGGATTTTGTGCGATCTTTTTTCACAAATTTCAAACTTTCAGGTTTTTATTCGGTGGGTTTGTTGGATTCAAAACATGTTGCGATTCAGTTGTCTAACAATTTGGATTACAGTAGAGTCTTTGCTAGGAGATCGTATTTTATAAACAATTGTCAGATGCGTGTTTTAAAATGGACTCCGTTTTTTGATGTGCATGAAGAATCACCTATAGTTACGATCTGGATTTCTCTCCCTAATTTGCGACTGCATTTTTTTAATCCTCAAGTCTTGCATGCTCTTGGTTTTGTTTTTGGAAGGCCTTTGCAAACCGACCAGGCGACGGCTTCCAGGACTCGTCCGTCTGTAGCTCGGGTTCTCGTGGAAGTGGACATTTCTAAGAAGCATCATAAAGAGGTTTGGGTCGGATCAAAGGCTTTTGGGTATTTGCAAATGGTTGAGTTCTAAAAGGTTTCAGAATTTTGCTCACACTGTAAGATCCATGGTCATGCGATGTCTGACTATTTTAGATTACATCCTGAACTTAAAAAAATTAATTCTAATCAAGTTAATGATAAAGCGGTATCACCTGTTAATGTTTCTTTTTCTGATAATGAGTTGGAAAAAGTTGTTTCTAGTGCAGAGGGTGATATTTTGGAGGAAACGGTGGAAGCCTCTGATAATTAATGAGTTGGAAAAAGAAGTTTCAAATGCTGAGGGTGATACTATGAAGGAATCTGTGGCAGACTTACATTTGCCAGGTAACACTATAGTTTTGGAGACTGGTCGGGCTGAAAAAAATGTTGGTAATGTGCTTGAAAAATCCCCTGAAATTTTTATTTCTGTTGATTCTATGTTACAAAATACTAATGAGGATCCTTTAGTTCCCCTGGCTGCTACTGGGTCTCAGGATTTTGAGGCTGAGAACAGAGAAAATGGTGAAGAAGGGGAAATTTTACCTTCTAATGTTAAGAAAGGAAAAGCTTTACAAAATGAATTGGAAAATGCTAAAGGGTACAAAAACTTTGAAGATTATTCTTCTATGTATAACATGGGGGAAGAAAATTCTACTAAACTTCCCAAGAAAAAAGGTAAGAAGGCTACGGAAGCTTCCTCTTATTTGCAGGTTTCTAATAAATCTCAAACTAAATCTAAAAGTTCTAATGGTTAAGTCCCTTGTTTGGAATATTAGAGGCATTGGTGGGAATGATTCTATTGTTAGAGTTAGAAATATTTGCAGGATTCACAATATTCAACTTCTGATTATTCTTGAGCCTTTAATTAGCATGACTAAGCTTGATAAAACTGCTTCTAAATTAGGCTTTACTAATAAGTTTGCTAATTGCTCCAATAAGATTTGAATTTTTTTGGAACAATGTCATTACTATTACTATTTTGAATGATTTTACTCAAGTTGTTCATGTCTCTATTTCTATGTTTAATTTTGAGTGTAAGGCATCCTTTATTTATGCTGCTTGTACGAGAGTGGGTCGTTTGACCCTGTGGAATCAATTAAAGGATTTTGCTGCTAACAGTCCAGGCCCGTGGTGTGTTGGTGGTAATTTTAATATTATTTCTAATACATGTGAACGTTTGGGTGGTAACATCCCTAATGTCCATGCTATGGATGATTTTAATTCTATGATTTCTACCTGTGTTTTACATGATATAGGTTTTTTTAGTAATGCTTTTACTTGGAGTAGAGGCACTTTGTGGAAAAGACTTGATAGAATACTGTTCAATAATGATTGGATGGCTAAATATCAAATGACTCATGTTGAACACCTTAGTAGAACTACTTCTGATCATGCTCCCTTATTGCTTACTATTACTGCTACTAATACTTACATTCCTACTGCTTTTAAATTTCAAAATATGTGGTTATCTCATCATAACTTTCTTAATGTGGTGGAAACTAATTGGCTTGCTCCGATTTTCCCTAATGATAATATCTCGGGTATGGCTAAGTTGTGGAATAAACTTAGTAGATTGAAGCAAGTCTTGAGATGGTGGAATAAGCATGTTTTTAGAAATTTATTTTCTAATATTAAGCTTGCTAAAAATGAGATTTTGGAACTTGAAAATGTTGTTATGCTGAATCCTGATAGTGCCAACCTCTCTGAGCTCAATAATGCTAAAATCAAGTTGTTAGAGTTACAAAATCAGGAAGAAACGTATTGGAAACAAAAAGCTAGTACTAAGTTTTTTGTTGAGGGTGACAGAAATACTAAGTTTTTCCACTCTTTAGCCAATAAGAAAAGAGTTAGAAGTCACATTTTCAAAATTACTAATGCTAATGGGTGTATTTTGGAGGAGGAGGAGGCTATTTTACAGTCCGGGGTTGATCATTTTTGCAATATTTTTAATAAGGAATTTATTCAGGAAGCTACTTTAAACCCTTATATTGTGCCTTGTGGTATTTCGGATACTGACAACTTATATCTTACTATGGTTCCTTCTGAGGATGAAGTGTGGAAGGTAATGCAGGCTATGAATGGTGACTCTGTTGCAGGTCCTGATGGCTTTACTACTATGTTTTTCATTAAAACTTGGCATATAATCAAAAAGGATATTTTTGATGCTATTTGTGATTTCTTTTCGGGTAATCCTTATATTAAGTTTTTTTCTACTACTAATCTTGTTTTAATTCCTAAGAAGAAGGCTACCAACAACTGGAATGACTTTAGACCTATAAGTTTATGCTCTTTTCTTAATAAGCTTATCTATAAGATTATCGCTACTAGACTTGTAAATATCCTCCCTAGGATTATTTCTCAGAATCAAACTGGTTTTGTTAAAGGAAGTAGTATTTTTGATAATATTTTATTGGCTCAAGAAATTACTCATGATATTAATACTAAAGTTCAAGGAGGTAACATCATTTTCAAATTGGACATTACTAAAGCTTATGATAATTTGTGTTGGACTTTCCTTTATAAAGTGCTTTATCTGTTTGGTTTTAGTGATAGCTTTATTTCCCTCATTAAGAATAGCATTGAGCATTGTTTTTTTTTCTATCATCATTAATGGTAAGAGAAACGGTTTCTTTAAGTCTAGTCAAGGGTTGCGTCAAAGTGACCCTCTATCCCCAGCTTTATTTATAATTGCTGCTGACTATCTGTCTAGAAGTTTGGAATGGCTTTGTAAAAGACATCCTAATTTGTTGTACCGGACGGGGGGTGGTATTCCCATTACCCATTTATGCTTTGCTGATGATTTTATTATTTTTACGAATAGTTCGTTGACTAATATTAAGTGTCTTATAAAGCATTTAAAGGAGTTTCAAAATAAGAGTGGGCTTTCTATCAATAAGAACAAGAGTTCTTTTATTATTTCTAAGAATGCTAGTCAAGGGAAGATTAATGATATTAAACGTGTCTGTGGGTTTAACTGCTCTACTTTGCCTTTCAAGTATTTGGGAGCTCCTATTTTCAAGGGGCGTAAGAAAAGTTTTCTTTTTGAAGATATGGTGACGGTTTTCCAAAATAAGATTACTAATTGGTCTACTAACTTTCTTTCGTTTGGTGGTAGACTTATTTTGATAAAAAGTGTTTTAAATTCTATTCCTATATTTTTTTTCCATATTCTTAATCTTGCTTCTTCTACCTGTCTTAGATTGGAAAGAATCATCAACAAGTTCTTTTGGGGTGCTAAGAATAGCAGGTCTTGCATTTTGTGGTCTTCTTGGTCTAATATTTGTGGTCCTTATGAGAAAGGTGGACCCAATTGTAAGAGCATCTCTGATATGGCTAATGCTTTTTCTTATAAAATGTGGTTTTCTTTTAGATCTAATGTCATTTTATGGGCTAAATTCATGCATGCTAAGTATTGTCATGATATGCATCCTACTACTTGTAATGTCAAGGCTTCTGATTCTTTTGTTTGGAAGCGTTTAATGAAGATTAGGAGGTTAGTCGAACCTTTTATCCAATGGGGTTTGGGTAAAGGGGATATTTATTTTTGGCAAGATAATTGGTTAGGTATGGGTTCCATTGACACTTTGATTTCTTCTCATACTATCTACTCTACCAAGGTTAGTTCTTTCATTGATAGAGGTTTTTCGAATGTCAATATGTTGAGATCTCTTTTACATGATGCTATTGTTAATCAAATTATGAGCATTCCTTTAGATACAAATGAGAATGACCAGATCTTATTTAAAACTACTACTAATGGTCTTTTTAATATTAAAGATGTTTGGAATGATTTTAGGATCATTAAAGATTCTTCTAGGATTTATGTGAATATTTGGCATAATAATATACCTATGTCGTATTCTATCCTTACTTGGAGGTGTTTGAAGGGTTTTCTTCCGGTAGATGTCAGGCTTTTGAGTAAAGGTTTTTATTTGCCTTCTAAATGCCATTGTTGTGCTGAAATTGAAAATATTAAGCATGTTTTTCTTTTTGGTAAGATTGCTCAAAAAGTGTGGAGGTATTATGCTGTTTTGGTTAATAAATCTGTGCCTGATTTAAATTCTTCTGCTCAGGTTACTGTTCTGTCGGTTTTATCTGAGTGGATGTCAAATGTTAGAGGAAATGTTCTTAATTTATTACCTATTTTCATTCTTTGGTTTCTTTGGAAAGCCATGAATGCGGCTAAGCATGATGGGATTAAGATGGTAGATTCTGTTATTATCACTAATATAAATCATAAATTATTTCAGTGTTTTAATGCTAAGCTTATTACTAGAAATAATATGGCCAATTGTCAGGATTTGTGTGTTAAGCTGGGTATTACTATTCATTTTGAGGATGTTATTAGGAGGGAGAGAATTGTGAGATGGTTCAAACCGAAGGCTCCGGCCATTAAGTTAAATTCTGATGGGTCTGTTGATAGATTCTCTGCTGGGTTTGGGGGTATTATCCGGGATTCTGTTGGTAAAGTAATTGTGGCTTATGCGGGCCCTTTATCTCCGTGTATAGTCATTTTTGCTGAGCTAATGGGTCTGTTTAAAGGGCTGATTATCTATCAGAAGAGAGGGTTCACTAATGTGGAGATTGAGGTGGATGCTTTAAACGTTATTCAAATTATTAATAATGACCAAATTTTCTATCCGCAGTTTTTTTATCTCATTAGAGAAATTAGAGTTGCCATTTCTACTGTTAATTTTACCTTGGCTCATCTGCTTAGAGAGGGTAATGCTTGTGCTGATGCTTTAGCTAAGCTTGGCAGCACTTTGGAGGAAGAAAGGCAATTTCATATGGAAAATTTGCCACAGTTGGTTAAAGGTTTGGTTAACCTGGATAAATCGAGCATTCCTTATATTCGTTTCAATTAGTTCTTGACTCTGCTATTTTTTTACTTCTGGTGGCCGGTTTTTGCTGTTGTTTTTTGTTACGCTGTATCTTTCTCTGTGCTGTTCTGGCTGCTGTTATTGTTTAAAGTATCAATTGGCTGTTGTGCTGAGGTTGCTGGGTAAGTATTTTGAGATCGGGATGGCTGTTGTTCAGTTGAATATCAAGGTTTGCTTGTGGCTGGGTTTTGGCAGTATTTTTGCTGCAAAATGGGTTTTACTTTCAAAAGTTTTTACCTTATACATTTTGTTTCATGACTGTTAGTGTTTTTGGAGATTCCCCTGCAGGATATATTTCATTAATTGGGTGCCTATTTAGGCGCAAGGCCTATTCTATTTGAGCAAGTGGGAATTTTAAAGAATTGCAAGGTACTCTTTATTTCTAGCTGTTTTGCTTTTTTCTGTAGTGTTCCTCAATTTTGCAGGAAGATGGTGCTGAATGCTGATTTAAGGATCTTCCTTTTTTGGGTGCTGTCTTATTACAGCCCGAGCTTTTCCCTTAATTATTTTTATAACCTTAGAACAAGGAACCACCGTCTCTTAGGTTTTTTTCTTTTAATCTTGTAGCTCTTTGGAGCAGTAGAGGGCTGGAGGTTCTTTTTAAGGACTTTGTAACTGCTAATTTTAATCTTAAAGCGTATGCCCCTCCGTGGGTTTTAATATATATATATATATATATATATATATATATATATATATATATATATATATATATATATATATATATATATATATATATATATATATATATATATATATATATATATATATATATATATATATATATGTATATTAAAACCCACTGACGGGCCTACGTGTTAATTTCAAAAAACATGTTACAAGGTCCTTAAAAAGAACCTCCAGCTTGCTAATGCTCAAAAGAGCTACAAAATTAAGTAAAAGAAAACCTAATAGATGTTGGTTCCTTATAAAGATTAATGACTCAAATATTTATGTATTATTGCGTCCTCGAATATTCACGGCGGTAGAGATATATGAAGTTGAACGTCTTAATGTTGTACGAAGATCCAACACCTATATAGATAAGAGAGAGTGAGTGTAACGTTCATAAGAGACATCAGTTTTTACGCAGAAACCTCTGAAAAGGGGAAAACCCATGGGTCCTGGCACAGTTTGAATGAATCCATTAATATTTGTAGTTGATTACAAATGAGGCCCTTCCTCAAGAGAAGGCCTTAGCTTGATGTCACAAATGTACATCATATAGAGCGCATTACTTGGTGAGAGTTACAAAAATCAACATAGACATATATATGATCACTTATTCACTTTGATGTTTTAGTGTAATTTTTCAACATTGTTTTATTTTTTATTTTATTTTGTTATTATTATTTTTTTGTTGAGAGGAGAATGTTAGAACTTGGCCTTAAGTACAAAAAACTTTAGAAACCAATAAATTTTTTAGCTTGATTTACGGGAGGCTTGCCTCAAGTTAGGGTAGGCAATATTACTTGATAGCATATAACCTAATATATTTTATATTATTTAGTACATACCTTTGGTGGAAGCTCACAAGTTCAGTAAAATAATTGGAAGTCTACACAGGAGCTTGTAATTAATAAGTTCCACTGAGTCTTTATGTGACATGAACCTTTAAAAGGATGCACTCATATTACCCAAAATAATATATTAATTATTTTTTTTAAGGAAAAATAATATATTAATTAGGTTATCAGAAAATCATTCAGGATAGACAAAAGAAATGAAACTAATAGCTAAACATTAATAAAGCTGGAGCAGCGAGTATTAGCTGTTTTCATAATCGATGGCATGGCTAGAACTATTGCAGTTAAAGTTACGCGGCTTGGCATTGGTGTTGGAGTTTATCCTTTCAGATTCTTTAAAAAGGGAACAATTTTTCTAGAAACTGACTTGAATTCTTATTAAAGAGATTGGACTAAACTTTGAAGTAACAAACTTTTATTGATTCATACGGAAGCTTACCTTTTGTAGTGAAGCCTATGCATAAAATGCCTTATCTGACACATTATGTGTATATATATCAGCGATGCATACAAAATTGTATTCTGCACATGAATTTGAAATATGGTTATTTTGTCAAGTTACATTACCACCTAATAAGGCTCAGGTGACACAGCTTCTATCAATTGATATTGAGTCACTCGTGTGTCTATTTGCATGGAGGCTTATGAGCATTATAAAATTTATCCTATATTTATAGTCTGATTTACAAAACTTCTTTACTCATTCATTTAAAATGATATCATAAGACCATTTTATGTGAATGATTTGAAACTAACTTCTTTTACCTCTAATGCAATCTAAAAGAAAGAAAACATTGAACTATTTCAGCACGCCGACAAGAACATTCAAATATCAACATAACATTTAATTTCTTCCTCTGCTGGTTTGAGTGTGTCGAATGACGGTTATGATGTTGTGGGTAAAATCATGTCTTTTATTTCTAATCCTATCTTGGACTCTGATCTTCATATTGAAGGCATGTATGTTTCTAATAGTGTCCCTTTTATTGATTTGCATGTTTCTCCCATGCAAGATGCGTGCATTAACATGGATTGTGAGTGGCATAAGGGCTTGCACTATGTTGACCCTGTTGATCATTTCGATTGGATGGATGAATTCTCAGGTAATATCCGTTGTCATTGGGATATTTATGTTGCCTGTTATATAGTGTCTTTAGAGGATTTTAATTTGGGTGTGATGAAAATTGATAAAGCTGATTTCTATATGAGTTTAGGAAAGAAAAATAATAAAAAGAAAGTTTTTTTTTAGCTGGTCTTTGTGTTGTTGATGGCATTGTTCCTCTGTTCTATATATTATTTTGTGGGGTTTCGGCTGCAGCTGTTATTATTTTTCTATGAGCTATTGGGGACCTTGGTTGACCTTGTCCGTGGGTTTTCTTCTAGTGTTTGATATTGGTTGGCTTGTGGTGTTGTGGGCTTTGGTGTTTTTCTCTATTCTTGCTTTGGTTGTTCTTAGTTGGTTTGGTGCTGCTGTGTTTTACTGGGTTCTTCTTTTGTTGGGCATTTATTTTTATGTTTGGTTTCTTATTCTTTCTCTAGATTTTCTGCAGGTTTTGATGCTTGGTGGCTTTTTTTTTTTTTATTATTATTATTATTATTTTTTGTTTAAACCCACAGAGAGGCCTACGCGTTAATATTTGGGAAAAAATTACATAGTCCTTAAAAGGACCTCGCGCTCACTAACTGCTCATAAGAGCTACAAAATTGAAAGAAAAATAAAAAACCTACGAGCACAAGGTCCTTACTACACAAAATTAATACATAATATCCTAGGTACATTCTATAGTGCTTAAGAGCAAGCACCCAAAATAAGGGAAGGGGATAATTACGAGCTTTGACGATTTGCTTCCCAACAAAAGAGCAAAAATGCTTAATAGCTATGAGAATGCCCTACAAAAACAACATGAAAAGCACAGAGCAGCAAAACCAAATATAACCAATGAAAATAATAGAAAAGCTATACGTTAAATTGAAAACCTTACCAACCGTAGAATGATCCGAATACTGAAAGTTGGTATACCAAGAGCTAATAGGAAAAACCTGCAACTTAAGAGAAAACTGGAAAAACCAACCCCAGGCAAAACAAACAACCGATTTGGCCAAAAGAGAGCAGCTGGTAAGATAACAAAACAGGAATAAATTTCCAGCCATATGCACCTGGAACCCACCCCACCGATCCCAAAAACCAAAGGAAGACCCCCATGTATTGGCCATACTAAAGTTAATTCCCACCACCGCCACCAAAGCCGATGCTCAACATTGACTAAAAAGTTGATTCCCATTTGCACCACCATTGTGATTGTCCATCATCACTATCAAAGCTTAATGCCTTCAATTCACCTCTTAGTTAATGGTTTGCTCTTTTATAATAGAAAGACATAGCAGACTATTAATAATTAATGACATTTTTAACAACTCAAAGTCTCTTTGTCCACCATAGAATTCATTTTCTATAATTCACTTATTCTACATTTAAAAAGAAGTTGATTGTCTCCATTTAGATAGGCTGAATTCTAGGTATCAACTGCTCTTCTATCATGTAACGGAGCTACGATTTTCCTCTTTAAATTGGTTGATAATCTCTGTAGAATTGATTGAATCTGAAATGAGATGATTCTTCACACCATTTTGATGCTATCACTACATTTGTTCGATCTTATTATATTTCACTTTATATATAGATATAGATATATGAACCAATATCGCTTGGTCTATTATTGCACAACTAGCTTTCTTCCTGACGGACTATAAACCTTAAAATTATGTAATTACACATTTTTCCTAAACAATATCCTCAGAATTATCCATAGAAGCTGAAATATTTGTTTCATTAACAATTGCAACACCTTATGAATGTTCGCAAGCACCGACTCTAAGTTGGGGTGAAGGATACGACAAGTTGAGCTTATTATGCCCGAGGGATTTGCAATGATCATAAAATAGAGAAAATTTCTCCATTTCAATATGTTGAATATATCCTAAATTATCGAGACCAATCTGTATAGAATCAGGGCAACATTTGGAACATCCAGTTCAACCAATACACGAGCAACAGATGGCCTCAATTCGACCGAGGTAACATTATCAATTTTTAATGGGCGACCGAATAAGGAACCCAATCCATGAAGGATGTTGGGGGATGTGAGTGTGCAGAAAATAACTCTTTTAGCATATATGAGCCATTATAAAAATCTACATCAAATTAAAAATAATATTCAATTTATTAAAAAAAAATCAAAGTTATGAATAAAGCAAACAATATAAGAGAATAGCCATTTATTAGTTCCATGGATTTATAGAGATCATCAACGTCAATGTTTTTTTAAATATTGAGGGATTTGGTTTTACTAAAACAGATTTTTATCCACATATTGTTAGAATAGATTAATGGCACCACTTGTCATGAAACTGTGATATTAATATATCTATTTTACTCCTAATTAGTTTGTCATATATAATAAACATTCATTATATAGCCGACCAACACTCATTCAAACAAACATCACATGAGACACTAATAGGTTTATTTAACCTATGGCCTCATAAGAATCATACTTATTTTACATTTCCTTTTTAATATATAAACAATTGAAATAATTAATTATCCCCATCATTCCAACTCATCATTCAATTTCTTCACTCTCAACTCCTGACCCTTATTTTGTTTCATGTTTTTAGTTATTGAAATGATGACAATGCATGCAAAGGTAAGCAAAACTCATAGTATCCAACGTAAGCTAAATATTGAAATATTTATAAATAAGTATGATTGCTTTCATTTTTTTTTAATATTTAAAATCTTGACCTCTATTTTATAGGTCAAAATAATACTCCTCAACTCAGTAGTTAGTGGTAATGGCAAGAAAAAACACAACATACACAAAATTATTGCCCCGTCGTTAATTGCTTGAATGTTTAAACTTAAAAGCTAGTCTTTCACTACAGAAAAATCACTCATTACCGGCGGAGTTTCCGCGGACAATTTTATGGCAATATGATGAAACGACCTTTCCGGCAGTTTTTTCGGTGCTTTTATTGCCGCCGGCATTTTCGGACGGCTTTTTCGGCCTCTTTTAAGTAATTTTTAATTTTAATACTTTATTTTAAATTATTTTTAATTCTTATTTTTATTTTAAATTAATTATATATTTTAATTCTCATTTTAAACTTGATTATTAATTTTAATTATTTTTATAGTTTAAACATTTATTTTAATTAAGTAGTAATTTAATAACTTATTATTTATTTTAATATTTTAATTTAATTATTTTTAACTTTTAATTTCACATAATTATAGTTTAAATATAAAATGGTATGTTTTTAAACACATTTTCATTCTCAGCAAACGGTTGGGTTTTTTAATTTTCCTACAGGAGGAGTTCGAATCCCACGGTAGTCATTTCGCGGGCAGCTCTAGGTCAGCATCGGAAGGCAGCTAGGCAGGGCATCGCTCGTGCAACGGGTTGCTTTTTTTAATTTTCCGTCAGCTTTATACCAATGGAAAAGGCTGCCGAAAAAATTTTTCCTGCACGCGAGTTTTACTGACAGAAAATTTTCCACCAGAAAACCAGCAGAAAATTCAAAATCCTCCTAAAAATGAAAAAATGCCGCCAGTAACAGAAGATTTTCAAGTATTGTTCATTTTTTTTTCTTTTAAATGAAAATGTTACTTCAGTTGAAATTTTCAGATGAAAGCCTTTAGAGAGACATATATGGCTTCATTTATTTCACAATAAATTTAGAGATTTATTTTATAATAAATACAATATATAAATAGCTCACATATATTGAAATCATATAAGAGCTATTATTTGACTAGAGTTTTAGCTCTCATCACTTAACAATATTCGAGAAAATCTTAAATAATCATATGCAATTTAAAAATTTTATGTTTAAATTGCCTTGTAATTATCTATATTATAAAATGTTCATCATCCTAAATTTTGAGCAAAAACCTTCTTGCCTCTCATTTCAAATATTAGTTCCACCAATAGTCGAAACAAATCTTAGAATCTTCAAATTCATCCTAATCAAATTTTAATCAAAACATCAAATACTTTTCTTAAATAAAATGAATCTCAATTTTTATTTAGGGAACTTAATTATTTTAGGAGTAACATTTTATTTTTTTTATAATACGTTACATACGAAGATTTTAATCTACGTCGGCCTTTCAAATAAATCCAAACGGCCTTTCAAACAAATCCAAAAAAAAAAAAAACAAGAAGGATTAAAACAAGTTGGATCAATGTTCCACCGACCAATTCTATTTATTAGCAGAAAAAAACCAAAAAAAATTTGTTAAGCTGTTAAATGTAGCTTTCTTGCTAAGAAATTCAGTTATACATAGGACATCATTTTCTTTTTCATGTCATAAAGAAATAATTTTTTAATAGTATACCACATATGTAGATGTTAATCTATGTCAGCCTCTCAAATCAATGCAAATAAAAAAATGATTAAACCTATTTGCATCAAACTTACAACCGATATGTTTGTTAGTTCAAAAAACAAAAATGTCACTTAAGATGTTAGATGCGACTTTCTTGTTGTCAGATTGAGCTTTAGCTATGCTAAATTTTATTGTTATTTTGCTACAAAAGAAGCTACCTCATATGTAACTACACTCTCACCAGAAGCTTCTCTGTTGCTGCCTTTTGCTTTATCCTGTAATTTTATTTATGTTCTTCATTGTATTGTATTTTAGTAGGGACCTTAAGTTATTAGGTTTCTTATCTTTCGCTTTGATTGTAGCTCTTCGAGCAATAGTGGCTCGAGGTCCTCTTAAGAGCTTGTAACCTTTTATTATTTTATGGATCGGTGTTGGCTCCTCGGCGGGTTAAAATAAATTTAAAAAAAAAAAAAAACAAACTGGTCATTTGCTGTTAATTATTTTTCACAAGATACAAGATGGTGATAAGTTTTTGTTAAGAATAATAAGAGTTGTAGTTCATATATATTGAAACCTATTGCCCAAACTGAGAATCTTAAGTTTCCAACTAGAGTTGTAGTTCATATTACTAAGTAATTTCAAAAATAGCATGATAATTTGTAACAAAAAGTCTAGTAGTACTATTGTAAGGCATGTCAAGACATTTCTTATGCAATTAGCCTATTTGATGCTTAAGGTATCTTAGAGGTGTTTTCATTCACAACAAAAGGAGAAAGATATTTATTTTTTGTATAATTAGCCTGAAGTCCCATATAAGATAACTAGGAACCCAATAACAGGGTTGGCCAACAAGCCTTCAACACTACTAAAAAATTGGATTTTTCGCAACACATATTAGTAGCGGATTTAAAACCGCAGCCAAAACACCATTTTTTGCATTGGTTTAGCCCGCTACAAATTGCACCGGTTTTAACCGGTGCAATTAGCACCAGTTTTAACCGGTGTTATTTGCACCGGTTTCACCGGTTTAAACCGGTGCAAATAACACCAGTTTTAACCCCACGAAATGGCCCGCCCTTAAACATACCGAACTGCTCGGCTCCCCACCATCTTCTGCCACGGTGACTCTCAAGCAGAGCAATCCACCACCGAGTGGAGCAAACCCTGTCGGAGGAGCACACTTTCGGGCATTGCTGTCGGAAACGCCCGTCCGTTCACACATCGCTGGCATCTTGGTCAGTATTCTTCAATGTGAGTTTCTTATCCCTCTTGAGAGTGGGGTGGGTTCCAGGTGCTCAAAACCGATGGCAGAAAAAACCCAACCGAACAAAATAAACCATGAACCCCAGCTTATCAAAATAAGGAAATCCTGTTTAGACGAGCGGAAAAAACCCCATAGATGAAACAACAAAAAAATAGGCCATAAGCATAAACAAAATCCAAGATCCACCTTGTGCCAAAGGCCCAACCAAGGAACTAAAACAAAACAAGAATCACCAGAAAGTGGCCCCAGGATAACAAGCCAACTAGCTAATTGATAATGTAAGGCAACTCCGAAGCATCCAACCGAATTTTGCCTTTCATAATAGCATGAGCATTTAACTGCTGAAAGGCACAAAAGTAGTTCTTAAAGACCCTTCCTTAGCCAACCACACTGCACACGCATTAGCAGCCATTTAAATATAAAAAATTCTAAAATTAAGATTACTCAGTGAAGCCATAGTCTTTTGAAACATATAAAAATTATTAGCATTAAGGTATTTTTTGGCAATGATCAAAGAAAGCAATCTTTTAGAATCCATTTCAATCCATAATTTCTGAATGTTGTTGCTATAGCACATTCTTAAACCTTTAAATAGACCATACAAATCAACACTCAAAGCATCACAATTTTGCATATTGGAGGCAAAGCAACTATCAACTTGCAATTATAATTACAAAGCAAGCCACCTCAACTATAACCATAACTCGAAGAAGAACCATGAATGTTAAGCTAAATCTCATCAAAAGAAGGCTTAGACCACTTGATAATCAAAGGACAAGAGACTTTATTAGTATTATCATTATGAATATTAAATAAAGTAAGTCAATCTTTCCTTCCTCTAAAATGCATGAAAGTTAACAAATCAACTTTGAAGAGCTATTGAATTTTGAAAGACAAAGAACTTAAAATCCCTTGAGGGCACATTTTAATACCATTGTACTTGCCCTTTTTCCTCTCAACCTAAAGAAGCCAAAAGATTGGTAAAGGGATAACAGTGAAAATATGCTTTTTAACTTTTTTATAAACCAAACATATAAAAAAGAGATAATAGTCTTATTGTTAATACCATTTTTAAATTGCAAGCATTTCTCTAAAGCAATTTAAACTTTGACAGCAAAAGGACCATTCAAAAAGACATGGCTAATAGTATCAACATAATAACAACATTAACCCTTAGAAACTAAAAATAAATCTTTTACTTGTAACCTACTACATCAGGAATATAACCTTTTAAAATTATCTAAGATAACATAGAAGAGTTTAAAGGAGTACAGGAATTCTAGATTATACCAAAAGTAGGGATAACATCTTTTTTGTTTCTAAAAAAGAACCAAACTTTATCATGACTAAAGTCATCATCCTCGGTAGTTTAAACATAATTTGGTCATTACAATTAATATTAATGGAAATGTTACATAGGTTATCCACCAAGCTTTGAGGAATAAATTCAAGAAGACAATTTTTAGACCATATATCATTGTTGATGAACCAAGACACCTTTAATGAGGAGGAAGAAAGCATTACAAATAAATTTGCATTGGATTTAGCAAGCATTACAAATAATTATACATTGTAAATAGTGAGTATCGTAAATTTTACTCTATAACCACATTTATTTAGTAAATTTAAGAAATTTGTGACTAATAGTTACTTTTACTAGTTGTATAATAGCATATCTTGCACTAAAACTCTCATATAATAAACAAAGGTAATGCAAAGTTAAACCATATTGGCCACAAAACTTTAGTATTTCAGCCGCCAATTGTATCACAGTTACGTTCAAAAAATTTCTTATCACACAAAACTTTGAGTAATCAACTATTCCCCATAATCCTTAGTCAATAACAAGACAAGTTTCATCTCCTCTTTTTTTAATGTACACCAAAGCCATTTCCCAAACAAAACTAACAAATACAAAAGAAGATATAGTTATAATCAACATCCCATTGCTAAAAAACTGCATCTGTAGCCCTTGAAGCTTCAAAGCATTAATTAGACGACCAAATGATATCCAACTAAGAATGCAAGTGATAGCATTCCGATTTCTTATGATCTAAAGATCTGCAATATTCACAAAAATATTCAAAATCATTCAATACAACTTTTTGAACATACCTATACTTTTCCGGCCCGGTCCATACAGATGAATCAAATAAATAGAAGTATTAAAAATTATGCCTAATAATTAGCTAGGTAATGTCCTATACATAACTTTATTTCCTTCAACTCGATATATAAATACATGAAGTAAAAGCATTCCTGATAAACTGTGAGGAAACTTTTAATTTTTTTTCCATTACTTTATCTTTCTGAATATTTAAAAGGGCGCAAGCTAAACCTAATAGTTTCATATGGCTAAATAATCTCTCTCACACCTCAGTGCTCTCAATTTATATTTATCATAAACTTAACCATTATAATGAATAAATCAACCACATAAATGAAGCGTGATAAGCTTAATAAAGTAATCGGAAATTTTTTTTAAAGTAATCAGAAATTAAATTTTCTAGATAAACAAATTGAAAAGAAACATGCATGATCATAATTATAAGCTAGAACTACAGAGTCAGAATCTATTAAACACGATGATTAATTAACTATATGATAGTGAGGTAACCAAGAGATGATATATCATGTTTCTCTTCCATCAGGTAAACTAGTTAATCAACAATTTATAGAAGAAAGTTTATTATTGTCTGCAACTAAGCTCTATTTGAGTAGTTTATTGTTTAGTTTTATTTTACTTCATTTATTTCTTATTGTAGTTTATTGTTTTGTCTTGGGATATGTTTTTTTTAGTTTAGGGTTTATCTTTCTACCGCGACCTTGATGATATTAATTAAAGGGTGTTGATTAGGGTGTCCTTTAACATAAAACGAGCACGTACTGCACTTCAAAAGAACAAACAATAGTATCTATCAGTAAACCTATACTAGTTTTGTTGGTTAGAAAAAAATACTACATTGAAAGCCATGTTTGTTTTTTAAAGCACCTTCAAAACCGTTAGCTAAGAACATTTTACTTAGAGGCCATTTACTGCAATTAAAATTTTTTTTTTGTTAGTATTTATTTAAAAAAAAAAGAGTAAAACTTTGTCTTGTAAATTGAGAAAAAAAGAATAACTATAATATTAAAAGAATATTTAAAACTGTTATTTTAAATCATAATTGTCTAAAAAATTATTTTAAATTTTTAAAATAAGGTTTTCGAATATTGCATTTCATGAATTTAGTACTGATCATGAAATAATTTTTTTGGCAGAAAAGGAAAAATAAAATAAATTTTAGCAGTGAAGTTAGATTTTTTTATTTTAATTTCATTATAGCGACTATATATAGTTAAAGTTTACGTACGTGAACAAACTCCACCATGCAATAACATTTTCAAATAGGGCTTCGTCATGAAAATCTTCATTTGAGAGAGCTATACCCAGTCAAAATATGAGGTACAGCTGCATTATAGTTCTGATTGGACTAGAATCCAACTGCAAATTACATTTGACATGGAAAATTACCATGAATATTTCAACTGATGATATAATACCAAGATCTACGGGTTGGGAGAGCAGTATACTCTGACCTATTCTTGTTAGATTATTAAACTTCAAATATTTCTCCATCTTCTGCGTCCCTTTTTGTTTTGTTTATTCTAAACTTTGACATCGATCTGCTGAAGAAGTCATTAAGATCAATGACCAAGTCATACATAATATAGAGGATTTTTTAACTAAATCTTGTATTTATACGTGGTGCGTCAATAAAATTTGGCAATATGTATATATATACACACACACGATGCTTGATGTGAAATAATATTTTTAAAATATTGAAAACTATATATATAACTATATCAATATTAAATTTAAGCTTAAGGAGGGCGATAAAATAATGACTAGTTTAAACATTTAGACGATGATGTTCAGATGACAAAGCCATGTGATCGTTTATGATATGGTTGACTGATCTCCTTTGTGAAGAGAAAATCATTGATGAAGAAGTTAGGTATAAATCTTAAGAGTTGACGTCAAGACTTAAGAGTTGGGTCGATGACATACATTAATCTTAATGGTATTAACCTGAATTGATATTGTTGGTGGCAACATGCAAAGGTGTCAACTAGCATTGCCACTAGTTTTTTTTTAACCCACAAAGGGGCCTAAGGGGTAATTCAAAAAATGGATACAAGCTCTATTCTGCTTATTTTTCTCCTTTCTCCAGGTATAATCGAGGGTGCCCCAATGTCTAATTAAATCACCCCAAACACTCTCACCAATTCATAGAGTTCACTCGTCAAATTTGCGAATATGTGTGAACATGTCTCATAGGAGCTTCGAGTATTGTTTCTCAAAATTCTTTCTTATCCTATCATTATGTTGGGTCAACCACCTAAAATCTTTCTCACTGACATAGATAATGAAGAGGAAGAAAGTTAGAGTATCTAAAATGCATAGTTATTATTATTACTCCTAATGTATCTCAAAATCCCTGAACCACACATCCCAAACATCTTGTGCAATTTTCTTCTAAGAAATATATAGAATATTGAACATAATTGCTCCTTATGATGCCTCTGATTTTATGCATAACTTATCTTGATAGATTGAAGCTATAAAACCAATTAAAATCATTTCAATAAAATCACCCATTACTAACGGAATTTTCTGGCAATTTTCTGACGGAATAAAATAAGATAATTTTTCTGACGGATAGATACAAATTTTAGGGATGATGAACTTCTCTGAGGAAAAAAATAAATGTCTAAAAATAGGATGAAAAATATTTTCATCTCGATTTTGTTTCGAGCAAACCGAAACAACCTCCTTAGAAAGAAAGATTAAACCCAAAAAATAAAAATATTTAAACTTGGTAGCCACTCACAATTGTACATTATGAAGGGCAGTGTTTGATCTCTTCATGGAAATTAATGGAAATCTTACTTCAATTGTGATTGTTTCTTTCCTTAAATTTTTTTTTTAATGGAAATCTTACTTCAATTGAACCTTTCAGATGAAAGATAAGAAATATATGGTGTCGTAAAATTTCATAAAAAACTTAAATATTTATTTTGAAGTAAATAAAATATATGAATAATTAATCAACTCGAATATTAAAATTATGTCACAAATATTATTAACTAATGTTTTCATAAAAATTTTATCTTTAAATTATTTTGTAATCATTTAGATTATTAAAGCTTCATCATCCTATAGTTCGATCTCCTCATTTGAGATATTAGTTCTACCATTAGTCAAAACAAGCATTATAATTCATCGTAATTAATCAAATTTTTTTCCTAAATAAAATGAGTCTTAATTTAATTTACAAAACTTTCTTAAAGAGAATAATGCTTTATTATTTTTTAAAATATATCATATATGAAGATTTTAATCTACGTTGGCCTCTCAAATAAATACAAAAAATAAAACAAGAAGGATTAAACCCACTTGCCTCAAACTTCCACCGACCTGTTCTAATTGTTAATAGAAAAAAAAAACCAAACAAAAAATTCATTTAAGGAGTTAAACGTTGCTTTCTTGCAAAGAAAATTGGTTATGCAAAGAACATCACTTTCATTTTCATGTCAAGATCAACTTTTTTTTTTATTGTTTTAAAACCAAAAATAACTTTATATTAAATCAAAAAGGAGTACACATGCAAGACAAAGAGCAAATGCCAAAAAATAAATAAACAATAGAAAATACAAAGTAAAATCCAAGTGAGGGCTCAGTAATTGGCCGAGGCTCCTAGCTTCCCCGAAGGCACGCACGGACCATCCAATTTGGCGAAGACAGTGGTCCAATCGATCCAACCAAGTATGAAAGCATCACCAAAGGTTGCCACCAGCTATGATGACGAGGAAACGAGCCCCAGCCAAATAAATATCCCACGACCCACAAAATCGACCAAAGCTCCAAAAATCCAGCCAGAGAAAGCAATAGGGCAATAAGCACAGGAAAAAAGGGACTATCTACCTCTCTTGCCCCTCCCACGAAACCTCCCACCATAGGCGACAGAGAGAACAAGTCTATCATGAACCAGTTTAAAATCATGACCAGGATCAGAACCTCCACAATACTCCGAAGAGGTTTCAAAATCGGATTCAAGTTCAGACGTACAATGCAACCAATCAAGATGAGTCCTCACATACATCCCTGAATTGTCACCCACATGATACACCAACGCTTCAGTATCGATTAAGTTCACTGGCACATCGACAAAAGAGTTAGAAATAACCACCATTCATTTCCCAACATTAACAACACCTCCAACCACATCACTTATACCAATAGTCTGAGAAGACTCCACAACAATATTAGAAACATTATTGACACCTCCACAATCCCCAATAAGGCTCACACAACCAACCTGTAACAACACAGATTCCCCTACCCCCACCACAACAGGTACAACAGAAAAAAACTGACTAGTTACCGCAGGAACAATAACATTATCAACCACTTGCTCAGAACCACAAACCCGCTGACCATCCAAAGGATTAGTCGTTTCACACAACGGAATATCACCAACAGCAACCAAATTATCCCTAGATATAACGTTCAAATTGTGATCAACGACAGGTGTAGTATTCTGAGAATTACCAGTAAATTCCACAAAAGGCAAAATCATATCACCAATGGGCAACGGATTTATGGGCGACAAACAGAGAGCAATATCAATTAAACGAGGGGAACTCACAGCAACATCTACAGAAGGAGAAGAACAAATACCCGCAAAAGGACTAACCATATCCTTCGGGGGAGACTTACCCAAAATCGGAATATCAGGTATAGGATGATAGTTACTAGAAGAATGCCCAAGTTTCTTCTGGTAACTTTGGCAGCCATGATAATTTTTAAAATTAAAAAAATACTATCATGTGATCGAGCAAAAGATCTCTGAATCACAACTTTGTGTAATTTTTTGTTTTATTGATTAAAAAATTAAAAAATTTCTTTTCTTTTACTCTCTCGGCATAAAAAATTTCTTTTGTTTATTCACAGACCTAAGTTTTTGTGGCATTATTTTTATAACTGTAGAAAAAGGAACCACCGGCTCATAGGTTTTTATTTTACTTTTTTACTTGTAGCTCTTTCGAGCAGTAGGGAGCTGGAGGTTCCTTTTAAGGACCTTGTAACCGTTTTTTGAATATTAACACGTAGGCCCCATGAGTGGGTTTTAATTAAAAAAAATTAAAAAATTAAAAAATTAAAAAAAAGAAAAAAAAAAATTTTGGAGAAACTTTTGCTGATTTGTAGATATTTAAAAAAAAATAGATTTTTTTTTTAAATTTCTAGAAAATTTATTTAGTACTTGTTAGTTAGCTATTCCTATATTGTGCTATTATCATATAAAAATTTGTGGAAGAGATTAATGAATGAATTTTTCTACACATGATGTTATTAGAAAGAGAATTTAATGATCAACGTCCTATTAAAACTTCTCATATATTTATCATATATTTTCCTTTTTTACTTTCAATATTTGTTCCAATATTCTAATATCATTATGCATGCATGAGCATTTTCGGTATAACTAAAAAGGGATCTTGATTTGTAGCCTTCTATTGATGGCGGGTGCTAATATTAGTGATTTGAAGCTTCAAAGTTGGCATTAATATGATTATAATCATTCAAGATGTATTACAATGAAGGAAAAAGGTATATACTCTAAAATTGTAACACATTCTAAGGTGGAAGAGATCGCCTATTTGAAGTTGAGGCAAAAGTTTAAAAGCTTGAAGATTATAAAAAACTTAAAAAGGAACTCTTTTTTTAGTATAATAAAAAGTATATTTTCTTTATAAAGTCAAATTAATTGTTCTATATATAATTTCACAATAAGACTTCATATTTATCCAGCTCTTAAATATATGGGGGGATAAAACTCAAAGGTGGTCCTACATGTTAATTCAAAGAAGGATTACAAGTCCTTAAAGGGATTGATAACTCACCACTGCTCGAAGAGCTACAATCAAAATGAAAAAAAAAAAATTAAAAGTCAAAGATCCTTGCCTAATTACTATAAATAATAATAATAAAAGAAACAGCAAGGTAGGCAAGAAGCAAAACCCCAAAAAAAAATGGAGCATCCCAAAGCTAAGATATACATGAAATCCAAATGATGCAGCCAATGACAATAAATGAAGGTCAGCAACAACAATAGAAAACCTACAAATCAAACCAAAACAGAATAGAAAAAAAGAACCTGATCAATAACAAACACAAGTACACAACACAACAGAAAATAGCAACTGGCAGAAAGACCAGTGTGGGCAATCAACCGGATAAACTATGATAAATGAAAACATAATCAAAGAAGACCATACTACAATAAATAACATAAATCCCGCTCCCTAGAGAATCGAATAATTTGCACCCCAATCAGGCGAGGATAAACCAAGCAAAAACAAGAGCACAATCGAAGGCCTAGGATAGGAGAACAAAAAGACCCTGGTCGAAAGACACAATAGACAAACAACAATAAAGTAACACAAACCTAAAACAAAGAAGAAGCTATCAAACCATAAATTATATTCGCCATATGAGCCAAATAGACAGGAATTTGCAAGAATCTCATTCAACCAAGTACCATCCAGATCACATAGCAGAAGCATTTTTGAATAAACTAGAGAAAAGCGACCCAAATATCGTGCAATACATAATAAAACACTCAGAAGAATGGAAAATTGGACCCAACATACGCATCAACAGGAAAATTGTAAGCCCAGAAAAACAAAAATCACTAAAGACCAATATGCTAGGAATTAAAGGCCATAAAATCAACATGAAATTCAAACAATTGTTGTTTTTTAATATAATCCCAATATTGCTCAAATTTAAACTATAGAAAAGATTGTTGATTATTATTTTTTGGATAAAATCCGCAAAGGGCTTACATGTTAATTCAACAAAAAATATTACTAGTTTTTAAATGAATTAAATGCTCAGTAATGCTCAAAGAGCTACAATAAAAAGCAAAAAGAAGCCTAAATAGTAATCAATGATCCCTACTAAGATACAAAATATAAAAGGAAGAACTAGCAAAGAGCCACCCACCAAAAAAGGGAAACCCAAGCTTAAGCCAATTTAGCAACCCAATCAAGCCCTGCAACAACACCACCAGTAGTTTTCCAAATCATTAATTGAGCAGACCAGCAACAAACTCCAAAAACAATCAAAACCTGAAAAAAAAAAAAGGAATAGATAGCAAAGCAGCAATAAGATACAAAAGGACTCAACCAAGCCAACATAACAAACAATGAAACGGCAATAGACAACAAACACTATTAACTGATATTTGAATGTTTATGCCGGCGTGCTGAAATAGGTCAATACTTTCTTTCTTTTAGATTGCATTAGAGGTAAAAAAAGCTAGTTTCAAATCATTCACATAAAATGGTCTTATGATATCATCTGAAATGAATGTGTAAAGAAGTTTTATAAATCAGACTATAAATATAGGATAATTTTAATAATGCTCATAAGCCTACATAAAAATAGACACACGAGTGACTCAATATCAATTGATAGAAGTTGTGTCACCTAAGCCTTATTAGGTGCCAATACAACTTGATAAAATAACTATTTCTTCAAATCATCTGCCAAAAACAGTTTTGTATGCATCAAATAATAAGTTATATAACATCGCTGATATACTCAAAATGTGCCAGATAAGGCATTTTATGCATATGCTTGACTACAAAAGGTAAGCTTCCGTATTAATCAATAAAAGTTTGTTACTTCAAACTTTAGTCCAATCTCTTTGATAAGAATTTAGGCCAGTTTCTAGAAAAAATGCTCCCCTTTTAAAGAATCTGAAAGGATAAACTCCAACACCAATGACAAGCTGCCTAACTTATCGATTATGGAAACATCTAATACTCGTTGCTCCAACTTTATTCATGTTATTGCTATTAGTTTTATTTCTTGTGTTTATGCTTAATGATTTTTCGAGTTTTAAGTTTTGCTGGTTACCTATTATATTATTTTGTGTAATGAGAGTGCTTCCTTTTACAGGTTGATTTCACATAAAGACTAAGTGGAATTTATTAATTACAAGCTCATGTGAACAATTCCAATTGAAATTGCTGTTTTGCAGTCTAAATCTTATTTATTACTGTTCTAGTTTTGTTTCCTGTGTTTTGTAGTGAATGAAATTGCTTTATTTTCCTGTAATCATCAAAGATTTTGGATTGGATTCTGCCTTGTGTTGGCTTATGTTTTATGGATTTAAATCTATTTGCTTTCTATTTTAAAAAAAAAGTGCAGAATTCCAATTATTTTACTGAACTTGTGAGCTTCCACCAAGGGTATGTACTCAATAATATAAAATATATTAGATTAGTGCTGTCAAGTGATATTGCCTACCCTAACATGAGGCAAGCCTCCCAAAAATCAAGCTAAAAATTTTATTGATTTCTCAAGTTTTTGTACTTAAGGCCAAGTTCTAACATTCTCCTCTCAACAAATAAAATTTAAAATTAAAACAATGTTGAAAAATTATACTAAAACATCAAAGTGACCATATATATGATTTTGATTGTAGCTATGAAAAAGAATTGATGGAGTTCTCTGCAGAAGCTGAGCAAAATGGAGATTAGCGATTAGCTAAAATAAAAAACTTATAAACAAACTGTTCTTAAGCATTAACGGGAAGTAGAGGCCTAAGGCAATATATAGTCTTGCTGAAGATTAAAAATGCAAGTATAATTGTATGTTTAGCATATTTAAAACTAACTTTAGTTTTCAATTATAAATATCTAAAAATTTAATTAAGATTTTCAAAATTAGGTTTTCCAATATTGCATGACAGTAATCTAGTAGTGATGATAGAGTTTTTTTTCAAGAGAAAAGAAAGACAAAATGAATTCTAGCTAGCAGGGAATCGGAAACTAAAGTTTAGTAATAAGCATAATTAAAACTGCAGAGGCTCAGTCACCCCTTCTCTCTCTTCGTTTTGCCCTAGCGCTCTGGCGATTTAGGGTTTCTCCGCCGTCACTTTTGCGACTCGTTTTTTCCTCCTTTTTTTTGGCGTTCTGATCTTCGATCTGCTAGCCTTGGCTTCGTCTCCTACTCTTTGGCCCCTTCTGGGCTGGTTTGGATGGCTGGAAATGTTTCGTCCTCCTCCTGGGGGAAAGTTTCCGAGCCGGTGATGCTTAAGAGTAAAGGTTTCTTTAATCTTGAGGATGATTCTCCTAAATCTCCGTCTAGATCTAGATCTTTTAAAGAAGTTCTAGCTGGTAAAGCGTCGTCAGGTGATGTTCTTCCATCCCTAACTCAGTCTACTTTTAATGGTGTCCCTGCGGTTTTATTATCCGATGAAGAGGTTCTTATGCTTGCATCTCCTTTCAAGTTTACTTTGGTGGGTAAGTTTGGTCTGCGTCGTCCGAACCTTGACGCTATCCGTCAGTTTTTCTCTTCCCTTAAACTTTCTGGTTTTTATTCTGTGGGTTTACTTGATTCAAGACATGTTGCTATTCAACTTTCAAATGATCTAGATTACAGTCGTATTTTTGCGAGAAGATCTTATTTCATTTTCAACTGTCAAATGCGTATTTTGAAATGGACTCCTTTTTTCGATATTAAAGAGGAATCTCCTATTGTGCCTGTCTGGATTTCTTTCCCTAACTTGCGGCTGCATTTTTTTAATCAGAAGGTTTTGCATGCATTAGGTTTAATTTTTGGTAGACCGTTACAAACGGATCAAGCCACTGCTTCTCGTACTAGACCTTCTGTTGCTCGTATACTTGTGGAAATTGACATTTCGAAAACTCACCCGAAAGAGATTTGGGTAGGATCTAAAGCTTTTGGATATATGCAAAAGGTTGAGTTTGATAATGTCCCTGATTTCTGCCCTCATTGCAAAATGCATGGTCACTCTCAAAAAGATTGTTTTATCTTGCATCCGGAACTCAAACAAGACAAAATTATGCCTAAAGGTAAGCTTGGCTCTACGGATTCTCAAAAAATGTATGTCCCTGTCAGCGAGAAACCTGTGAATTCTGTGGAACCGCAATCCAATGGGCATAATTTTGATATTAAGGATGACAACAATAAGGAAAATCAATTAGATATTGTCGTGCCCCCTATTATTCCTATTAATTTAGAGAATGTTGTTGATTTAGCTCTTTCTCCTATTGTTGATGAGAATGCTTTAAATTCCCTGATTAAAAACAATGAAGGTATATCTGATCCGAATCTTTTTATATCTGTTGCTTCAATGCTCAATGAAACTGTTAATGAGGTGCAGTTGGAGAATTGCCCTGTTATGAAAAATTTTGAGAAGCAAGGTTCTTTAACCAATAGTGATGCGTATGAAGACATTAATGAGGTGTATGAAGAGGGTGAATTCATTCCTCCTCCATCTGGCAATATTGTTAATAATAATATTTCTGAGAATGATGCTTCTAATGACACTTCGTTTGATGCTTCTAATAATAGTATTCCTAATGCTAACTGTCAGCTTGAAGACAATTTTAAACAGGTTTTAAAAAAGAAGGGCAAGCAGCCCAAGCCTTATTTACCACCCACTCCCAGATCAACTAGAGCTCTAACTTCATCCAAGGTTTGCAATGATTAAGGCTCTTTTATGGAATATTAGAGGTATTGGAGGTAAAAGTTCTAAATTTCGTGTTCGTAATTTATGTAGAATTCATAATATTCAGCTTCTTGTTTTGATTGAGCCTTTGATTAACAATAATAAAATGCTTGCTACTTCTAAGTATCTCGGTTTTTCCAATTGCTATGCTAATTGCTCTAATAAAATTTGGATTCTCTGGAAAAATGCAATTTCTTTAGATATTATTGAGGATTTTCCTCAAGTTTGCCATTGTGTTATCTCTATTTTCAATTTCAAATGCTATGCTTCTTTTATTTATGCTGCTTGTACTAAAACAAACCGTTTACCTCTTTGGAATCAATTAAGACTTTTTGCTTCGATTATAGATGGCCCCTGGTGTATTGGGGGTGACTTTAATATCATTTCTAACTCTGCTGAAAGAATGGGAGGTAATGCAGCCAATGTCAGTGCCATGGATGATTTTAACTCTATGATTAGTGATTGTAATCTTAATGATATTGGTTATTTTGGTAATCCTTTTACTTGGCATAGAGCTAATATGTGGCAAAGATTAGATAGATTTCTTTTTAATGATAATTGGATTACTGATTTTCCTTCTTCCAATATTGAGCATCTGAGTAGAACTCTTTCTGATCATTCTCCTTTGCTTCTTAATGTTCAAAATCAGTTGCATCCGAATGCTTTAGCCTTCAGATTTCAAAATATGTGGATGTTGCATGACGATTTCTCTAGCATTCTCTCTAGTAATTGGAATGCCCCTGTTTTTCCTGATAATAATGTTTCTGGTATGGTTAGACTTTGGTCTAAGCTTTCTAGATTAAAGCAGTGCTTAAGGTGGTGGAATAAATCTGTTTTTAAAAATTTATTCTCTAATATCAAAGAGGCTGAAGCTAATGTTACTGATTTGGAAAATATTTTCCAAAACAATCCTATCCCTAATAATTTGTCCAATCTTAACCTTGCTAAGGAGTCTCTTCTTTTACTTCAAAGTCAAGAAGAGTGTTATTGGCATCAAAAATCTAATGCTAAATTTATTGTGGAAGGTGATAGAAACACCAAATTTTTTCATGCTTTGGCTAACAAGAAAAAAACTAGAAGCTTTATTCACAAGATTATTGCCACTGATGGTACTATTCTTAATTCTGATGAGGAGATTTGCAAGTCTGGAGTTGAGTTTTTTGAGCACAGTTTTACTAATTCTACTACTTGTGTTCCGCTTACTAATTCTAATGTTATTCCTAATGTGATTTGCGAGGAGGATAATATCTTACTTTGTCAATCTCCTTCTGAGGAAGAAATTTTAAATGTGCTCAAGAATCTTAATAGTAATGCTGTTGCGGGCCCGGATGGTTTCACTACCAAATTTTTTCAAGAGTATTGGGAGATCATTAAAATGGATGTGATTAATGCTGTGCATGACTTCTTTGCTGGTAACCCTTACCCGAAATTTTTTTCTTCTACTTATATTGTTCTCATCCCTAAAATTGATGGCCCTAATCATTGGCATGATTTTAGACCCATTAGTTTGTGTACTTTTCTTAATAAATTGAATTCTAAAATCATTGCTAATAGACTCATCAACATATTACCCAAAATTATATCTTTGAATCAGACTGGTTATGTTAAAGGTCGGAGTATTTTTGATAATATTTTGTTAGTCCAGGAACTCACTCATGATATTAATGTTAAAAGTAAGGGTGGTAACATCATTTTTAAGCTTGACATATCTAAGGCCTATGATAATCTCAATTGGAATTTTCTCTATAAAGTTCTATCTTTATTTGGTTTTGCTAATTCCTTCATTTCTATCATTAAGAACAGTATTGATAATTGTTTTTTCTCGGTTATTATTAATGGTAAGCATAATGGTTTTTTCAAATCCACTAAAGGCATTCGTCAAGGTGATACTATGTCTCCTGCCCTCTTTATTATTGCTATGGAATATCTGTCTAGAGGGTTAAATGAGTTATTTTTAAGAAATCCTGGTTTAAATTTTCGTACTATCAGAGGTTTACCTATATCTCATTTAAGTTTTGCTGATGATTTTATTTTATTCACTAATGGTTCTATTAATAATATTTCCATATTATTAGATTTCCTTTGTACCTTTCATGATTTTAGTGGTTTATCTATCAATAAAGATAAGAGTACCTTTATTGTTAGCAAATCTATCAACCACAACAAAATGGCTAGAATTCAACGTTTATGTGGTTTTGTTCCTAAAGCCTTGCCCATTACTTATCTTGGTACTCCTATTTATAAAGGTAAGAAAAGAAGTTTTCTCTTTGATAACATATTTACTAAGATTGAGAAGAAGCTTAACAATTGGTCTTCGAATTTTTTATCTTATGGTGGCAGACTTATTCTGATCAAATCTGTTTTAAATTCTATGCCTGTTTATCTTTTTCACTCTTTATTTCCTTCTCTCTCTGTTTGCTCTAAACTTGAAAAAATTTTTAATAAATTCTTTTGGGGGTCCACTTTTAACAATAAAGGTATTCACTGGTCTTCTTGGGATAAAATCTGTGGCCCTCAATCTGAAGGTGGTTTGGGTTGCAAATCCCTGTTGGATTCTGCTATTGCATTTTCTCACAAACTTTGGTTTTCTTTTAGATCTAATGTTAGTCTTTGGGCTCGTTTTATGAATATCAAATATTGCTACAACAAGCATCCTACTGTTTGTATTCATAGAAATACTGATTCTTTTGTGTGGAAAAGACTTTGCAATATTAAGTGGGAAGCTGAAAAGTGCATTCAATGGGGTCTTGGCAAAGGTGAGGTTTATTTTTGGCAAGATAATTGGCTTGGGCCATCTTCTATTGATGTTATGCTTAGCACTTCTTCTATAAGCAATATTAAAGTTTCTAATTTTATTCACAATGGCAGTTGGGATATTGTTAAATTGAATGAGGTTGTCCCTACCTTCATTATTGATATGATTCTTCAAATTCCTCTTCAGTTGAATGAACAGGATGTTATTTTATTCTCTTTGTCTTCTACTGGCAATTTCATTTTAAAAGAAGCTTGGCATTCTTTTAGAGTTCATCAGGATAAATCTATTATTTTCACTGCTATTTGGCACATTAATTTTCCTTTATCATACTCTATTTTATTTTGGAGATGTCTTAAAGGTTTTTTGCCGGTGGATGTTAGACTTCAATCCAAAGGTATTCAACTTTCTTCCAAATGTCACTGTTGTTCTGATATTGAAACCATTAATCATATCTTTATTTCTAGTCCTATTGCTCAAATGGTTTGGAATTACTTTGGTACTATTGCTAATAAACCTGTTTGTACTAATAATGATGATTTCATTTCTGTTAGCAAAGCTTGGTTTCATGCTTTTAAAGGCCACATTCTTAATCTAATTCCGATTCTTATTGTTTGGTTCATTTGGAAATCTAGAAATGATGCCAAGCACAATGATATTAAAATGGATGCTATGTCTATTATATCTAATGTTAACTTCAAGATTAATCAAATGCATTCCTACAAGATTATTTCCAAAAAACATTTCAGTAAGTGCTTCCAGATTGCTAGATCTTTAGGTATTTCTTTTCCTAGTAATTCTAATATTGATAATGATAGAATGGTTAAGTGGATCAAGCCTAAGCCTCCTTATGTTAAACTTAACACTGATGGGTCTCTTGGGCCTAATGGAGCTGGTGCTGGTGGCATTATTAGAAATAATCATGGTATGGTATTGGCGGCTTTTGCTGCTCCTATTAATTGTAAGTCTGCTATTCAGGCTGAGATTCATGCGTTAATTCTGGGTCTTCAAGTTTGCAGCAATTTAGGTCTTAATTTCGTTTGGATTGAAGTTGATGCTGCTATGCTTATTCAAATTATTTCGAATGCTATTCCTGGTAATCCTGAAAATTATTATCTTATTAGGAAGCTTAAATTGTCCTTGACCAATTTCCAGTATCACATTTCTCATATATTTCGTGAAGCTAACTCTTGTGCTGATTGGTTAGCTAAGTATGGTTGTGATATTTCTTGCTATGAAGATTTAAATATTAACAATTTGCATCCGTTGATTCTGGGTATGATTTTACTTGATAATTCTGGTTTGCCTTACATCAGATATGGTTAATTTGAAGTGTTTATGGTTCTGTTTCTGTTTCGGATGTTATATCTGGGCTGCGTTCCTAATGTTGGAAGCGTTTGCTTCCTGCTACATTTTCTTGTCTCTGGGTGTATCCGCAAATTTGAATCAGATAGCTTATTCTTACTTGAGGATTTTATTATTACAGAGGTGGCCAGTTGTTTTTTGGGTTGTTTTTGCGGTCAATGCCCAGATTCTGCATCCTGTTTTCCTTAAGATTATTATTTCAAATTGCAGTAATTGGTATTCTGTGACCACTTTGTCTGCTGCTTGGGTTTTTTGCAACCCTGCCAGTTATGACAATTATGGTTTTTTCTATTTTGATATATGTTTCTTTGTTTCCAGATTGAGTGATGTCTGCCTTTTTTGTTGGATTATGTTGCACTTGAATATTTTATGCTTTTCACTGGTTGATTGGAATGTCTGCAGCAATGGCTGTTTTGTTTACTTTTCTATGAAACATCAATTTCCTTTTAAGTTTGATATCATTAATGAGATGTTTCAGGTTCAACCCTATTTCTGTTTTAAAATTTTGCTAAAAGGTTGGTCTAATTTAGTTTTTTGGAGAGTCTCTTGCAGGTTTTTCTGGAGAATTCAAATGCTTCCTATCAATCACTGTAAGACTCTCTTTGCCGTTATTTTTATCTTCTTTTTTTGCTTTTTGGTTTATCATTTTTGCAGGAAGTCTGTGCTGATCGAGCATATCATTAGCTTCTGTTTTTTGGGTGCTGCGGCCATGCAGCCCACCTTAATTTCTTGCTATTTTTGTAATATTAGCATAAAGGACCGCCGGCTCTTAGGTTTTGTTTTTCGTTTTGATTGTAGCTCGTTTGAGCGTAGTGAGCTGGAGGACCTTTCTAAGGACCTTGTAACCGTATTTTTTATATCAACGCGTAGGCCCCTCTCGTGGGTTTAAACTAAAAAAAAAAAAAAAAAAAAAAAAAAAACTGCAGAGGCAAAGTAAGAAGCTAATAGATTCAATTAAGACTACGTTTGGAACAGCTTTCTTAGTATTTCTGCTTTAAGAAATTATAAGAAAGTCATCACAAATCAAGCTTAAGCCATGTCAACTTATGCTATTTAATGATATCAATTGTTTGCTTTATAAATTTTTATAAAAAAAACTGTCATAAATATTAATCCCCTCGTATTTTTAATTTGCCAGTCCGCTAACTAATAACATGAAAATTTTGATCGAGATTAAAGGGATTAATCGTGAGAAAGAAAGGTGATATTGGCGCGGCTCAATCGGACGACAAGACCAATATACTCTCCCATTGGCCAAGCAGTTGGAGTGAGAAGCACCAATACACCATCGATCTCCGGCGGCCCCTTCCTCCCTTATTTTCCCCTTTCTTTCTAACCCAACACTTAAAGAAGAAGAAGAAGAAGAAGAAGAAGAAGAGCTTAATTAAATGAAAAAAAAAAAAAACACTTTTTGCCGGCTAAGCAAGAGTAAGAAAGAAGGAGAGGGGTGGATTGGTTCTTAATGCTGAAACAATGCATTTATTTATAGGCGGATGGAAGCTGCGCAAGAATTAATTAATATTAAATGATGACTGGAAAGAGATAAACAGCTCAACGACTCTTTTATTTCGCCAACCATAACATTTTTGGACAAAATCTCTTCCCGTCTGCTTGCCGGCTCGGCACTAAATTTATTAAAGTGAAGTTAGATTTTTTTTTTTTTTTTTTTTTTTAATTTCAACTTTCTTCATATATATATAACGCCTGTATTTAAGTTACGTATCTGAGCAAACTCAACCCTGCATTAATATGATTTCCAAATAGAGCTTGGTCATGAAAATCTTCATTTGAGACAGCTAATTAAACATAGTCAATATGTGGAGAAATATTTTTTTTTTATGCGGTCACCAAACAGTGTCCAGAGGCAAGTGAAAACAAGCCATGTCATTTTTTTACTAAATACCGGTGATGTGTGCCTCTCGGTACCGGATAACGTGACGCGTTCTGATTCACCTCTGGAGCATATTCGGTGACCGCACAAAATAATTTCTTCAGTATGTGAAGTACAACCGCTAGATAACATGCGAGAAATATTTATTATAGCAAATTAGATCAAATCGGCTGAGGAACTGCATGCCACGTGGCAATCAAGTTATCGGCTTGGCCACGTGGCGATTTAATCTTATTTGTAAAAATAAATGTTTTTCACTAGTTTTTAAAATTTAAATTATAAAAAATGCTGTTTTTAAAAGTTTGCCAAGTGCAAATTACTATTTGATTTGAAAGATTATCATGAATGATTCAATTGATAATATAATACTTTGTTATATATAGAATGTGAAAGTAATTGTCATGCAAATTTATAGAATTATTTTGTAAATAAATGTTTCATAGGTCTTGAAAAGTTATTATGAAATATATATGTATTGAAATAGAGAGAGAGAAGGTTATTCCCTTATTTTGAATTTTCAAATATTTCTCTATACCTAGTGTTCTTTTTTGTTACATTTATTCTAAATTTAGGGAACGGTTGGAGAATAAATTAAGATTAATGGCCATGTCATACATATTTTAGAGGAATTTTTTTTTCTTAGTTTGTCCGGAAGTCGTTTCTGTCCTTGTATTTGCGTAACTAAATCTTGTATTTATATTTGTTTCTTATCCGATATAAAGTTTGTTAGTAAAATTTTGGCAATATTATATTTGTTTAATAAGTATTTAAGTATTTTGATATGTATGTTCACTGAAATTAGAAAATTCATTATGAAGTAAGAATTTTTAGCAATATTGTCAAATTTTGTCATCAGACAAAGAACCAAACTTCTAATTTTGAGTTAAGGGTGAAGTTCTTGAGTTCCTCAATTTTCCAAGCTCTCTCCAATTTTAAGTTAAGATACAAGAAATGGATAAAAGTTGGATTTATTAAATTTTATTAACAATTTACAGTAAAGAACTAAATTTAGAGTTTTCAAAGCTATTTCTTTTTGGAAGGGGAAAAAAAAAGTTTACCATTAGAATGAGAAATTCATATCATGAAAAACAAAAATCTTGTAGTTATTGATAGCACACATCTGCGAGTTCAAAAATCTAAATAGAGGAAATTCCATTATTTGACTTTTTAATGACAATATCATTGTACTCATCACATAAATTTGTCGTAACATTTTGATACAAACAAGTAATACTACTTAGTTCATTTTAGAATATGCTTGATGGGTAGGGCAAAACAATCACGACTTAAATTACCTCGTATGAAAGGAATAAAAAACACTCACTACAGGAAAAATGCCCTAAACCGGCGGTTTAGGGACCGCCGGTAGTACCGGCGGCACAACCGGCGGTTTGGCCGTCGAATTTTAACGACGGCTGCACCGGTGATTTTGCTAATATAAGCCGCCTGTAAGGCCGGCGGTCCCTAAACCGACGGTAAACCGCCGGACGTCAACAAGAACCGGCGGTTTATCGGCGGTTTGGACCGCCGTTGATAAGTGACTTTTTACCGGCGCCCTAATACACACAGCCCCGCGTCTGGCATTTCATTTTAACTGTTTCCTTCTCTCTCTCGTTCGCTCGCTCTCCCGTCGCTCGCTCTTTCCTAGGCTCGCCTCCGCTTGTCCGACCGCCGGCGAAGAATCTCCTCCGGCCGCCGCCCCCAATCCGAATCGCCTCCGCTCGTCCGACCCCAAACCGTCTGATTTCTATTTTAAGGTTATTTTTTATGGTTTTTCTTTGATTATTGTTTCTTACTATACATTTGCAAGTATTAAAAATATTTTGGATGATTTAGATAGTAAGCAAAAATGTAATGTTGTAATCGTTGTGTTGGATCTAAATTTTTTTTTTATTAAGTGTTATTTTAGTTTAGGTGGAATCTATTTTGTTGATTGTTACTTTTAGTTAGAACAAGATAGGAAGAGAGAGATTGAGGGAGAGAAAAGAGAGGGAGAGGACACCAACATTCAAGAGATGTATTATATGTTTATCTATTAAAATTGTGTTAATATTTAGTTAAATGCATAATAAGCAAATTATTGAAAAATAAATTATATTTAATTCCAATTAATTTACAATAATTTATATTCAAATATATAAGATAATACAACCATAAATTAGCAAATATTTTTTGATTCAAAGCTTCACCATAAGTTGAGATGTTTCATTTGGGACGACTTTCTAACTGCTTCTTAAAATAGTTTTTTAGTACAAAAATTAAAAATTTTGAACTTAAAAACCGCTTTAAGAAGCAATAAAGAAGCTGCCCCAAACGAACCTAGAAAATCTCAATTTTGATTCTAAAATGACGGAAAACTTCAAAATGCCTCAATTTATCTCCAATGGAACTCTATTTCTCTTCTTTCCCGCACTAAAAACATCTCGCTTGTTTCGTGTCTTTCCCACGAAGCTAAAAAATAGAGCGATTTTTTGGCGTAGGGGAACATTCCGATGCAAATATTGATGTCAGACTGTTCACCCGCATGCCATTGACGTATTTTTTGACGATCAATTGGTGCAAAAAGCCACTCCATACACCCAAATGCAGTTCGACTGGAGAAGCTCTAAGGAAGAAATAGGGAGGATTGCGTAGAGCTTGGAGTCGGCTTATAGAATAATAAGGGGAGTCAAATCCAAGGGTGATCTTTTAGAGTTTTGTGTTATAAGGGTATGTTAACATGTTATGATATAAATCAAAAGTGAAGAGAAGAGGGAGAAATAAGCACACAAAGGGTAACTTAATACTCGCCGAAGTATCAATGGAGGGATCAGCCATTAAACTCCATTACAATTTTTCAAGCAAGTGAAAGACTTTAATTATTTAATATTATTCATTTAAAAGAGTATAGTATAACTTTTATAGATAAAATAAAATAAAATGCATGAATTATTATATGGATGGATGACTATAGATTGTTAGGAAATCGAGTGGTCTGCATCAATTATGATCCCTCCATTGATCTCGTGCTGGTGTTGCATCATAGATAACCGGCCGACTTGGGAGGCACAAGAGAAGCCAAAGAGTTGGTGGGTGACGGGACCTTCGAGGTGGCTAACTTGGTGGAGCAATTGCTATTATTGTGGCCAATGAATCCACAAGGAAAGCAAAAGTTTTATAGACCCCTCATATTCCACTTTTTGGAAGAATTGACCATGCAAGCCATTAATCAATACCCCAGTCATTAGTTTTTTTGATATGTCAATCCTTAGATGAAGAAATATAATATATCAACTTTTTGGGGTTAATGCCCTTTGCCTAAATTATAACACGTTTGCACATGCATGTATTCTAATAAATGTTCTCATAACTATGTAGGGTGACGTTTGCTTCAAAGTCTAAATGACTATCCAAGAAGAGGGATATTGGATGTATAACAGATTGTTGCCGGGTCGAAAAGGATTGACAGTTGAATTTATAGAGGGAGTTGAAACTTTCATTCAAGTTGCATCTCAATTGCCTTCCATTCAGTTTGAAAAAATGTTTAGATGTCCATGTTCGAAGCATAAAAATCTAGCATTCCTCAAGCCCGATGATGTGAAGCTTGATTTATATCGTAGGGGATTTTTTCCAAACTATTGAATTTGGACATCACATGGCGAGTATGAGCCACATAGAGATGTTCATGCCGGTTCATCTACAGCTTATGAAATATTTGATGAAGATCAAATGAGTAGACCCTATGAAGACCTTATTTTTGATGTAGCAGGTCATAATTTAAGGTCAAATGTGGAAGAGCCACCAAATACAGAGACACAAAAATTCTTTGAGTTATTACATTCATCTCAAAAGCCAATTTGGGAAGGTTGCAGTACACATTCGGAATTATCTATTGCAGTGAGGATGCTAAGTATTAAAACTGAGTATAATATTCCCCGTTAGTGTTTTAATGACGTTATTGGTCTTATGAAGGAAACTACTCCAGTTGGCAATTTAATTCCCTCAGACTTGTACCGAACAAAGAAATTAGTATCCAAGCTGGGTCTCACTGCTACAAAGATTGATTGTTGTATCAATGGATGTATGTTATACTATAAGGATGATGCAGCAGAAGTTGTTTGTCGCATCTGCAATGCTCCTCGGTTTAAGCAAAACTCGGGAAAACAACGTCGTACAAAGAAAGATGTGTCATATTCCCGTTTGTTTTATTTACCAATCATTCCAAGACTTCAGCGGCTCTATGCATCAATGAGTTCAGCAGGGCATATGAGATGGCATAAGAAAAAAATAGTAAAAAAGTGATGTTCTTTCTCATCCATCAGATGCTGAAGCGTGGAAACATTTTGATCGAGTGCATCCTTCATTTGCTGCTGAACCCCGCAACATAAGATTGAGATTATGTACTGATGGTTTTACTCCCTATAGTCAAACAGCTACACCGTATTCTTATTGACCAATTATATTAACATCATACAACCTTCCACCAAAGATGTGTATGACTACTCCGTTCATGTTCTTAACTCTAATTATACATAGACCACATAATCCGAAAGCAAAGATTGATATCTTTTTGCAACCATTAATTGATGACCTCAAATTATTATGGGAAGAATGAGTGCTCACATATGACATATCAACAAAATAAAATTTTCTCCTTCGAGCTGCTTTACTGTGAACTATCGGTGATTTTCCAGCTTATGGTATGTTGTCTGGTTGGAGCATAGTAGGGAAACTAGCATGTCCTTACTGCATGGAGAACAGTAAAGCTTTCACATTAAAACATGGAGGGAAAAATACTTGGTTTGATTGTCATCGTATGTTTCTAAGTGTTAATCATCAGTTCTGAAGAAATAAGGAAGCATTTGTTAAAAACAGAATTGAGCGATCACCTCCTCCACCCAGATTAAGTGATGATGATATACTACAGAGACTTTCCGATATTCCAACAATTATTGATTATCCAATGCTATCCGAATCTAAATTTCCGGATTATGGTGTTCAACATAATTGGATAAAAAAAAGTATTTTCTGGACATTACCTTATTGGAGAACTAATTTGATAAGACATAACTTGGATGTTATGCACATTGAGAAAAAATTTATGGATAATATTTTTAATACAATTATGGACGTTAAAGGCAAGAGTAAAGATAATGTCACAGCAAGGATGAACATTAAAGAGTTTTGTCGGAGAAAAAAATCTGGAGTTAGTAACAACAACTGACGGTAAACTAATGAAGTCAAAAGCTCCTTACTCTTTCACGTTAGAGCAAAAAAGAATGATATGTCAGTGATTTAAAGGTTTAAAGATGCCTTATGGCTATGGATCAAATATAAGTTGATGTGTTGACTTGAAATCTACAAGATTATTTGGACTCAAAAGTCATGATTGTCACATAATTATAGAGGTTCTTCTTCCGATCATAGTCTGTATGTTACCCGATTACATATCAAATCCGTTGATTGAGCTTAGCATTTTTGTCAAATATTTATGTTCATCAAAACTAAGTGAAAATGCTTTACGGAGGTACGAAGATAACATACCAATCATCCTATGCAAGTTAGAGAAGATATTTCCCTCGGGTTTTTTTGATTCTATGGAACATCTTCCAGTCCATCTACCTTACGAAGCTAGAGTTGGTGGACCTGTACAATATCGTTGGATGTATCCTTTCGAAAGGTAAATGTGTTAAGATTTTTATTAATTCTTCAATATTTTTGAATCAGTAGAGATAACATATTTTTATTAACTTCACGATGATTGTAATTGATTAACAGATATCTGAACAAGTTGAAAAAATATGTTAAGAATAAAGCACGACCAGAAGGATCGATATGTGAAACATATTTGTCTCAAGAAATAACTCACTTTTGCTCCTACTATTTCGAGCCACATGTAAGAAGTACAAGAATAAAAATTGGTCGTAACATGGACTTCGATGTAGAAGAACAATCACATGCTACACTATCAGTATTTATAATGCAAGGAAAGCCTAGTGGCAAATGTGTTGAAAGATATCTCAATGATTTAGAAATAAATACAGCGAATTTGTATGTACTACTGAACTGTGATTAAGTTGAGCCAATCTTAGAGTAAGTTCTAACATAATTTTAATAATTAATTAGTAATGTTTATTTAAAATACTAAAATATTATTTGTCACTAGATATTTCGTAAGCAATTTGCCTTTGACAGATTTAAGGGATATTGAGAAAGCTGTTGCAAATGAATTTCCAACTTGGTTCAGATCATATGTGAGCACATTTTTTTTATAAATTTAAATATTATTTATTATCAAAAATACTAAAATTTGAAAATATTTTTAGGTACAAAATCCTGATAACAAATGTTTCGATAAAGGTTTGCAAGCATTAGCATGGGGTTCAATGCGAAAAGTTAAAACTTGGCCAATATATATAGTGAATGGGTTCAGATTTCATACCAAATCGTGGAGTGAAGGAAGAAAAACTGAAAATTGTGGAGTATGTGTTAGAGGGAACACTCATGAAGAAGATGAGTGTGATTATTATGGTATTCTGAATGAGGTCCTTGACTTGGAGTACCCAGGCGAAGATGAGAACTTTGTATGCTTATTTAACTGTCAATGGTATGATCTAGTACAGAATAGAGGCACAAGGGTTCATCCTGCATATGGTTTAGTAGATGTTAAACATAGTAGAAGATACGAAAAATTTGATTCATTTGTGTTAGCAAGTCAAGCTATTCAAGTTTATTTCAGCAAATATCCCAGTGGTCGTAGAGACAAACAAGATTGGCTAGCTGTCATAAAAACAAAAGCACGGGGAATAATTGATCAACAATACATTGTAGCAACTGCACACCAAGAGGATGAGATGTCAAGTTGTATGGCTGTTGAAATTGAGGAGATAATAACTACAGCCTCTACTATTGAAATGGAGTTAAAAGATGTGAATAGTTCAACTAGTTCAGGTGAAGAAGAGAACGAGGATGAAAGTGAAGATACCCTTGAGAGTGATGAAAATAGTTTTGATGATTCTGATTAGTTTTTGTAATTTAGAATTGTAGAATTTTAATATTTTGTAATATTTTAACTCCTTAGAAATGAAATTGTTATTTGCTAGCTTGTATTTTATTAAATGCTTTTTGTAATTCATTAACTGCTTTATTAACTGCTTCTCGTAATTCATTACCTGCTTCATTAACTGCTTTATTAACTATTTTATTAACTACTTTATTAACTGTTTTTCAATGGTTTAGTAATTGTTTTTTTTTTAATATTGCAGATGGCTTCAGGCGACGATCCTCCTCGTAAATCATTTGCCTCAAAGTTCCGCTAGAAGAAGATTACTGCTAGCAAACCCACACAGGCTGAGGTAGGTGAGGGGCCTTCAGTTCCACCAGATCTACCTACACCACCACCGCCACCACCTGCCAGGAGCCAGCAGCATTCACCAGAGCTGGGTCAGGGACATTTAGATCCACCTTCTGTTGTACCTCCATACTTCCCTGGCCACTTCCCTCCCAGCTCGACGAGTCCTCGCTTCCCCTCTCCAGATCAAACACATGCTTCTCCATTCTATCCATATTACCCCCCACCATCATCACAGTAAGCTGGTCCATCCACTGGTCATCACCCTCCTTACCCTTACCCATATTACTACCCCTATCCGGTACAGCATGAACAGGGTGGACCATCACGACCACTAGAGGTTGGCGCTAGCGATCCTGCAGCAGCAACAGATAAGCGTTAATACATCGAGCCAGACGGTGATAAGTAAGTTCAATTTAAGTTATTAAGTTGTTTTTATTTTGATATATTACATGTTATTGATAAAAAAAGTCACTTGCAGCTTCAATCCTTCAAGGCCACCTATACATATTATTCGGGATATAATAAAGAATTAGTATGATGCTCCTTACTTATCCTGGAAGAAGATCCCGAAGCCAGTTAGAGATATGTGATTTGGAGAATTTCAGGTATGTTTTTTCTGGTATGATTTCAAATATGTGAATTAATTTGTACTAATCTTTTTGTTATTGTCTAAATATTTATATAAAGAATTTAGGTGGTTGCCTGAGCACAACACGAGGATCAGAATAAATTTTGAGAGGAGAGGAGCGACCCGTCTCAGGGACATGTTCACGGACATTAGAAAGTTCGGGCAGAGTCCTAATTGGATTGGAGAGGGCGTTTGGGCTGATTTGAGTAGTGCTTGGGCGACCCCTGAATTTGTAAAAATGAGAGAGCAGAATAAACAGAACAGAGCCTCTGACTGTGGAGGTTTAGGAAGCTCTCTTCATACTAGTGGATCAGTACCTCATACAGAACATAGGCGGCGACTGGTAAGAGTTTTAAATTATTTTATTAAATATATTTATGTTATTATAACTATTTTTTAAATTTTCAGAAAGAGCACCTTGGTCGAGAGCCAACCTCATTGGAGTTGCATACAAGAACACATCAACACCAAGCTGATCAGAGGTGGGTTGATGAAAAGGCTAAGAATGCTCATGTGAGTACTTTTGTTTGGAAATTTGGAATAAAAATTTGATTTTATAAAACTAATTTTAATATAAAAATATTTTATGGATTGCAGGATGATTTTGTACGAGCTCGAGATAGTCGGCAGTCCACTGGCAAGGGATCATCTTCAGGTTCGGCCCATATTTTTGAGTATCATACCTGGTCAGAGGTTGTAGGTGGAAGACAAAAGGGGAGGGTATATGGCTTGGGCGCACAGGGCTATGCTATAGAGGGAAGTTCATCTACCTCTGTATTTCATGATGTAAGTGAAGCTGAAGAATCTGTCAGCGAGAGGGTTGCAGCGCTTACTAGAGAGATTGAAGAGATGAAAAGGGTTCAATCTAGAGAGATTGAAGAAATGAGAAAGGTTCAGAATGAAATGCAAGCAGAGTTGCAATCCTACAGAGCTGAAAAACAGAGGAAGAATGACCAACAGTAGCAGCCATCTGCAGACAGTGAGGATACAGATGATGATTAGATATTTTTTATGTTTGATGATTGTATTAATTAGAACTTGTGAACTTCTAAACTTCTGAACTTGTGATTGTAACATTATCATGAACTTGTGATTGTAATTAAACTTACTTGTGAACTTGTGATTGTAATTTTATGATGAGTTTGTGATTGTATTTTTAATTTATGGTTTTGATGAATATAGCGGCGTGTTGCCCAACATATCTTGCTTTTTCTGCAGGTTTAGACTTTAGGGTGAACCTCCCTCAAATAGAGGGGATGCTGTCAATTTTTTTTTGTAGGTGCTACAGGTTTCCGACGGCTAACCGGCGGTTTAGTTGTCGGAAACGACGATACCGGACGGCCAGTGATATGCCGTCGGTAATGTCATTACACCGCCGGTTTAGTATCGGCGGTTACCGACGGCCACCGGCGGTTCTACGGTGGACATCCGGCGGTTTGGAGCGTCGGTACTACCGACGGCTTGTCACGACCCGACCCGACGGGGACGGATCCCGCCCGAGCCGGATCGCGACGAGAGCTATACTTATCCAGGATCTGGCTTTGGATTAGGTTACTGAACTGATCTTCCAAATTCTTAACTCAACAGAAACACACAGAACAACAGAGCTACTAAAAACATCAAATGCAGCGGAACAAAACATCTATCTTTTCATTTCCTCAAAAATAATCATCTACAGAACAGTACATGGCTTTCGACAGAAAGAAATACAGAACAGAAAAGCCATGACTGTACAAAAAATCAAAAGTACAAAAGTACCTAATCGGATCAGACTCTGAAACTAATCCTGGACCTCCTTGCCCTTCCCAGAACCTGAAAACCACCAAAAAGCAAGGGTGAGCTCAACAGCTCAGCAAAGCAACAAACCACCAATCTAAATTCTCAGAAACCAAAACCAAACTCATCAGACAGAAATCAGATCGGAAATCGGAACAGAATCGGAAATCAGAACTTATACGGACAGATATCAAATCAGAATCAGAATCGTACGGATCATATCAGAACAAATCAACAGAGTCAGAATCAGAATTCAGAAATCAGAATCGTACGGAGCATATCATATCAGAATCACAATTTCGTACAGAACAGAACAGATACAGAAAACAGAACAGATACATATAGCTAAATGCCCTGACACTGACGGAATCTCTACGGATTCCGGCCCCTTATGCCTCCCTTCCCAGACACTGACTGAATCTCATAGGATCCAGGCCCCTTATGTCTCCCTTTGTGCTCACGGCACCAAAACAGATGTGCTTATAGCACCAGAACAGAATTCATCGCATCCGGAACAGAACAGATATCAGATTTCAGATTGGAGCTCATTTCAGAATTCCCGTTTCACTAACTGAATCTCATAGGATTCAGGCCACTTATAACTCCCTTTTTATAGCTTATACACATAGCATTTCAATTCAGAAGAAATCCGGACATTTCAGAAATTACCCAAAAATTGGGCAGCACAACGGCAGTATACAGAATTTACACAAAATTCCTGAAAATAACAATTTACCAAATTTGCACAGAATACAGATATCAACATTTCAGAACCTTTATTCTACTGCACAGATAATTTATACTGTCACAGAAAATTGTAGTCTACGAAAAACATCGCCGAATCAAAAATACCCGGACAAAAATCTTCGGAAAATAACCAAAATGTGCACACTCGGCACGTCAACAATATACAGAAACTTACGCGGTAAAAACTGAACCAATCAAAAGATACGGACGAAAAACCGTAACGAAAACGAAATCCGGACAGAAAATACCGCCAACCGCGACGGAACTGAAAATTGAGAAAGGTAGAATGTGCCTTACCTCGTGCACAGCAAAATCCTCAACAGTCACTTCGCTCGAAAACGGCTCCGCGTCTCCCCAAAATCAACTTTTCCAAGAATGCCCTCGACTTTCTCTCTCCTCAAAAAGATATTTTATAAAATCTGATTTTTCTCTCTCTTCAAAACGACAGAATTTCCTTAAGTAATACTCAGATCGGCCCGGCCGATCGCAGCATCGTCCCGGGACGATCCGACCAAATGGATCGGCCTGGTCTCCATTCAGGGCTGTGGTCTGGACGATATTTTCTACAGTGCCGATCGGCCTGGCCGATGTCTCCAATCGGCCTGGACGATGCATGCAGAAAATCACCTGGAGCAAAACTGGGCAAAATCTGGAACTGTATTTCCACTGATCGTCCCAGGACGATCCAAAATCGGCCTGGACGATACTGGAGCAGATTGTGATATTACAATCTCCCCAACTCAGAAAAATGTCGTCCTCGACATTATCCAATCCAAACTCAGTCAAAACAAGTACGGGTACGACCGTCTCATATCAGACTCCTTTTCCCAAGTTGCTTCCCGTACCGTCCGGTGCTTCCACTGGACTTTAACCATCGGAATCTCTTTATTTCTTAACTTTCGGACGTCGTACGCCAAAATAAGCTCTGGCTCTTCCTTGTACGCCAGATTCTCCTGAATCTCAACCTCATCAGCTGATACTTTCTTCCCAGAGTCTGAAACCCACTTCCTCAGAGTGGATACATGAAACACATTATGCACATCCGGCATAGAATCAGAAAGCAATAGGCGATAAGCAGCTTTTCCAATTCTTTCCAAAACTTCAAAAGGTCCAACATACCTTGGACTAAGCTTGCTCACCTGACCAAATCTGCTCACACCTTTCATCGGGCTGACTTTGACATACACAAAGTCACCGACCTGAAACTCAACAAATCTGTGCTTCTGATTGTAATACTTCTGCTGACGATCTTGAGTGGCTTTCAATCTTTCTCTTATCAAATGGATCTTCTGAGCAGTTTCATCAGCAAAAGTGGCACCCAAAGCCTGTCTATCTCCGACCTCCGTCAGAGTCAAAGGAGTACGGCACTTCCTGCCATACAAAGCCTCGTACGGTGCCATACCGATACTGGACTGAAAACTGTTGTTATAGGCAAACTCAATCAGCGGAATATGATCTTCCCAGCTTCCGCTAAAGTCCAGAACACAAAGCCTCAACAGATCTTCCATTACCTGAATAGTCCTCTCAGACTGTCCGTCTGTCTGAGGATGAAAGGCTGTACTGAAATGCAATTTCGTACCCAAGCCTTGCTGAATGCCCTTCCAAAGTCTGGAAGTAAAGCGTCCATCTCGATCAGATACAATCACGCGAGGCACACCGTGCAATCTGACTATCTCTTTCACATAAATCTGTGCCAAGCGTTCAACTGAATCCGTCTGTCTGATCGGAAGAAAATGGGCTGACTTCGTCAATCGATCTACAACCACCCAAATGGCATCATGTCCTTGTCGTGATCGAGGAAAACCCATCGCAAAATCCATCGTTACCTCCTCCCATTTCCACTCAGGGATAGGCAACGACTGCAACAGTCCACCTGGTCGCTGATGCTCTGCCTTCACCAACTGACAGGCTTCGCATCTCGACACAAACTCCGCCACATCCTTCTTCATCCCAGGCCACCAGAACAAAAGCTTCATATCAGCGTACATCTTACCACTGCCTGGATGAACAGTGTAGCCAGAATGATGAGATTCATACAGAATCTCCCGCCTCAAATCTCCAAACACAGGTACCCACAACCTGTTCTTACAGAAAATAGCACCAGAATCAGAAATTCGAAGTTCAGGAGTCTTACCAGATCCAATCTGAGCTATCAACTTCGAATACTCAGAATCTGACTTCTGGGCTTCTTGAATCCGTGCTTCCAAAGAAGACTGAATACTCATCTGAGCCAACTCCAAATCACTGGAGGAAATCACCTCCAACTGCAATCTTTCCAAATCACGGATCAGAAAGTCATCACAAGTAAGCTGAATACCTGATAATCCAGAAGACTTCCTACTCAAAGCATCTGCTACCACATTCGCCTTCCCAGGCTGATACTGAATAGTCAGGTCATAGTCCTTGATCAACTCGAGCCACCTCCTCTGTCTCAGATTCAGATCCTTCTGAGTAAAAATGTACTTCAGGCTCTTATGATCAGTAAACATCTCACATGTGACGCCATACAGGTAATGACGCCAAATCTTCAAAGCAAAAACAACTGCAGCTAACTCCAGATCATGTGTCGGGTAATTCTTCTCATGTGGTTTCAACTGTCTCGAAGCATAAGCAATTACCTGACCATGCTGCATCAGGACACATCCCAGTCCTTTCAGTGAAGCATCACTGAACACCTGAAAACCTTCCGTACCTGACGGAAGTGCTAACACTGGAGCTGAAGTCAAACAATCCTTCAATCGCTGAAAACTAGCTTCACACTCCGGTGTCCAAACAAAAGGAACCAACTTCTGAGTCAGTCTCGTCAGAGGAGTCGAAATCTGTGAAAATCCTTTCACAAACTTCCTGTAATACCCGGCCATGCCCAAGAAACTACGTACCTCAAATACCGTAGTCGGCCTTGGCCAATCAGCAACCGCCTGAATCTTCTGGGGATCTACAGAAATACCTTCTCCACTAATCACATGCCCCAGAAAAGAAATACTCTTTAGCCAGAATTCACACTTGGAGAACTTGGCATACAGCTGATGCCTCCTCAGAGTCTCCAACACAATCCTCAAATGTCTGGCATGCTCATCCTCAGATACAGAATATACCAGAATATCGTCAATAAAGACGATCACAAACTGATCCAAATACTCTCTGAATACTCGGTTCATCAGATCCATGAAAATCGCAGGCGCATTGGTTACCCCAAAAGGCATAACCAAAAACTCGTAGTGCCCGTACCGAGTACTGAAAGCAGTCTTCACCACATCAGATTCCTTTACCTTCACCTGATAATATCCGGATCTCAAATCAATCTTCGAAAACACCGAAGATCCGGAAAGCTGATCAAACAAGTCGTCTATCCGAGGCAAAGGATACTTGTTCTTGATCGTGGCCTTGTTCAAATCTCTGTAATCAATACACATACGGAGTGTACCGTCCTTCTTCTTCACAAACAGAACAGGTGCTCCCCAAGGAGAAACACTAGGACGTACAAACCCTCTGTCAACCAACTCCTGAAGCTGAACTTTCAACTCAGAAAGTTCTTTCGGTGCCATCCTGTACAGAGCTTTCGATATAGGAGCGGTACCCGGAAAAACATCGATAGAGAACTCCACATCTCTATCCGGAGGCAAACCAACCAACTCCTCAGGAAAAACATCCACAAACTCCCGTACCACAGGGATCTCAGAAACAGAACTAACTTCCAGGTTCAGATCCCGCACCGAAGCCAAAAATACTGGATATCCTTTCTTCCACATTCTGCTCACCTCTAACGCAGAAATCAGACTGGAGAGAACACCTCGTAATCCCTGAAATACAACTCTCTCTCCAGCCACAAGCAAACTCACTTGCTTCTTCAGACAGTCAATCTGAGCCTCATACTGACTCAGCCAATCCATTCCCAGAATCACATCATACGAAGAAATCGGCAATCGAATCAAACTCGATTTCCACTTCTTGCCAGAAATCTCGATCTCACACAAACAAAACTGTCGAGCAATCAATGGATTCCCAGCCGGTAAAATAACAGACAAAGAAACCGGTAAAACCATCGAATCCAAATGTAAAATCTCAAAACAATGCTCGGACAGAAAAGAATGACTCGCTCCAGAGTCAAACAAAACACGACAGGGCTGATCAGAAATGTAAACCGTACCTGTCACAACATCCGGAGCATCACGAGCCTCCTGCTGACTCAAGCTGTAAACTCGTGGCTGAACTGGAACAGGAGCTGAAGCAACAGAACTACTCTGCTCCCTCTGAATCGTAGGTGGTCTCCGTGGTGCAGAACTAGAACCACCACCTCTACCAGTAAATCCCTCAGGGCGTGGAGGAACAGTCCTCGGTCTTCCTGCTGCTGAACCAACAGGTCTGACGAAGCCCTCAGATCGCTGCTCCAATCCCATCTGTGGACATTCTGCAATCCTATGTCCCGGCTGACCACATCTGAAACAAAGACCAGCTATCCTGTAGCACTGGCCATGGTGTCGCCGTCCACAACTCTGGCACACAGGTGCCGTACTGACAGATCCAGAACTAGTCGTACTGGTAGCAGTACCAGACGATCCTCCGCTCCTTCTGGAATCTCCAGATCCAGAACCAGAAACAAATCTCCTCTTCCCAGAGGAACCACTGCCAGAAGTCTCTCCTCCAAACCTCTTCCTACTCACAGTCCACCGCTGCTGAGTAGCCGTCATGTCGTTCTCAATCAGACGAGCTCGCTCCACAAGCTCAGAGAAATCAGTAATCCGGAACGGTATCAAAGGCTGCCTCAAAGTGTCTCGTAATCCTCTCAGAAACCTGTAGCACCTCTCAGCAGACGTGCTAACCAGCTGCGGAGCGTACCTGGCTAATGTAGTAAACTCAGCCTCGTACTGCATCACCGTCTTGCTCCCCTGAACCAGCCTCAGAAAACTCTCCTGCATCTGCTGTCGTGCAGAAGGGGGAACAAACCAGTCTCTGAATACCTCAGTGAACTCTTCCCAAGTGATCAAAGAGTTCAATCTGCCCTGAAATCTGGCTGCCTGCTGGCCATCCCACCAGTGCTCAGCCTCTCCGTCTAACAGAAAAACAGCTAACGGAACCTTCCTGTCTGCAGGACACTGCATCCCGTCAAAAGTCTTCTCCAATCTCCTCAGCCACTCCTCGGCTGCTCTGGGCTCAACAGCGCCCTCAAATCTCGGAGGCTTCAACCTCAAAAATAACTGCAGGTGTCGATCAATGTCCTCAGATCTAACAGTCGACGCTCTGCTCTGAGTCTCGCTCATCATCTGAGCAACAAGTGACGCAAACTGTGAAAGTGTATCAGCACCGACCACTGGGGCTGTACTCCCCACTGGTGCTGCCTGATCGTCACTCTGACCGTCTGTCATGTCTGGGTCTGGCTGATCCATACAGAAAAATCCAGAAAATCCGGAAAACTATCACAAAAACAACACAAAAACAACACAATAAAAAGCCAAACGACCCAAAACTACCTCCCAGACAGACTCACTGATCACTTCCTAAAGCTCTGTTTCACAATCCAACCTGTTTCCAAAACCAGTGCTCTGATACCACAAAAGCTTGTCACGACCCGACCCGACGGGGACGGATCCCGCCCGAGCCGGATCGCGACGAGAGCTATACTTATCCAGGATATGGCTTTGGATTAGGTTACTGAACTGATCTTCCAAATTCTTAACTCAACAGAAACACACAGAACAACAGAGCTACTAAAAACATCAAATGCAGCGGAACAAAACATCTATCTTTTCATTTCCTCAAAAATAATCATCTACAGAACAGTACATGGCTTTCGACAGAAAGAAATACAGAACAGAAAAGCCATGACTGTACAAAAAATCAAAAGTACAAAAGTACCTAATCGGATCAGACTCTGAAACTAATCCTGGACCTCCTTGCCCTTCCCAGAACCTGAAAACCACCAAAAAGCAAGGGTGAGCTCAACAGCTCAGCAAAGCAACAAACCACCAATCTAAATTCTCAGAAACCAAAACCAAACTCATCAGACAGAAATCAGATCGGAAATCGGAACAGAATCGGAAATCAGAACTTATACGGACAGATATCAAATCAGAATCAGAATCGTACGGATCATATCAGAACAAATCAACAGAGTCAGAATCAGAATTCAAAAATCAGAATCGTACGGAGCATATCATATCAGAATCACAATTTTGTACAGAACAGAACAGATACAGAAAACAGAACAGATACATATAGCTAAATGCCCTGACACTGACGGAATCTCTACGGATTCCGGCCCCTTATGCCTCCCTTCCCAGACACTGACTGAATCTCATAGGATCCAGGCCCCTTATGTCTCCCTTTGTGCTCACGGCACCAAAACAGATGTGCTTATAGCACCAGAACAGAATTCATCGCATCCGGAACAGAACAGATATCAGATTTCAGATTGGAGCTCATTTCAGAATTCCCGTTTCACTAACTGAATCTCATAGGATTCAGGCCACTTATAACTCCCTTTTTATAGCTTATACACATAGCATTTCAATTCAGAAGAAATCCGGACATTTCAGAAATTACCCAAAAATTGGGCAGCACAACGGCAGTATACAGAATTTACACAAAATTCCTGAAAATAAAAATTTACCAAATTTGCACAGAATACAGATATCAACATTTCAGAACCTTTATTCTACTGCACAGATAATTTATACTGTCACAGAAAATTGTAGTCTACGAAAAACATCGCCGAATCAAAAATACCCGGACAAAAATCTTCGGAAAATAACCAAAATGTGCACACTCGGCACGTCAACAATATACAGAAACTTACGCGGTAAAAACTGAACCAATCAAAAGATACGGACGAAAAACCGTAACGAAAACGAAATCCGGACAGAAAATACCGCCAACCGCGACGGAACTGAAAATTGAGAAAGGTAGAATGTGCCTTACCTCGTGCACAGCAAAATCCTCAACAGTCACTTCGCTCGAAAACGGCTCCGCGTCTCCCCGAAATCAACTTTTCCAAGAATGCCCTCGACTTTCTCTCTCCTCAAAAAGATATTTTATAAAATCTGATTTTTCTCTCTCTTCAAAACGACAGAATTTCCTTAAGTAATACTCAGATCGGCCCGGCCGATCGCAGCATCGTCCCGGGACGATCCGACCAAATGGATCGGCCTGGTCTCCATTCAGGGCTGTGGTCTGGACGATATTTTCTACAGTGCCGATCGGCCTGGCCGATGTCTCCAATCGGCCTGGACGATGCATGCAGAAAATCACCTGGAGCAAAACTGGGCAAAATCTGGAACTGTATTTCCACTGATCGTCCCAGGACGATCCAAAATCGGCCTGGACGATACTGGAGCAGATTGTGATATTACACGGCTAGACCGCCGGCCACCGCCGGTAAATGAACCGGCGATTAACCGGCGGAGGGCGGCGGTTTTAAAAACAAACGACGATCGACTAAACCGCCGGGGAACCGTCGGTAAATAGATCGCCGGTGAGCCGTCGGTCAAATAACCGGCGGCGTAACGGCCGGAAAACCGCCGGTCCAAAATCCGGTTGAAACCGGCGGTCCAAACCGCCGGAAAATCGCCGGCGTCATAAACCGCCGGTAAAAAACCGCCGGTGAAAGTTTCCTACGCGATTTTTTCCGACGGCCCAGAAACCACCATAAAGTCGCCGGTAGTCCAAAAAACCGCCGGTTAAAATAGGATAACCGCCGGAAAAAATCGCAGGATTTTGGCGTTTTTCCTATAGTGACTTATTTTGCCCAAAATACTGAAATATCATCCAAATGTTTGATGTAATGGAGGGATTATGATAATTGCAGCTAATGTTATTCGACTAGCATGAACAGGCAGAAGCCTTTTTTTGAGGAGCTCTGCTAGGGTTTTGCCCTAACCATCTTCCCCCGTCGGAGGGCGTCATCTTCTGCTTGTCGTATGTCTGTTTTGCTCAAAGAAGTTTTTCTTTCCTTAATCCTTTATCGATGGTCTTAGGCTTTTTTGGTATGCCCTACTTTTGAAATTTCTAGATGGACAAGAGGGGGGGTGAATTGTGAAAATTTTTTGACAATAATTAAAACCTAAGCATGAGTTCTAAATCTTTTCGTTGTTTTTATAATTTTAATATGAAAAATTAAACAACATTTTTTTTTCAAATTTTCCAAGGCAAATATTTTGAAATTAAAAAGGCACGCAGTAATGAAAAACCAGTAAGGAAAAAACACACCAAGAATTTTATAGTGGTTCAATCAAAATATGACCTACGTCCACTCCCCGGAGTCCTCCGCTCCGGGATTTTCACTACCAACTATAGTTCTCCTTTTGCCCCCTCGGCAAGGTGGAGAAGCATTTACAAACCTCCCTTTCACCAACCCGGCATGGCGGTGTGCCAAACTCTGTTTTCGCCCTCCTGGCGACGGCAGAGAACCTTCTCATTTTTCTCCCTTCTGGAGAAGGCAGAGTACCTCGAGGTCACGGATGTAGACGAGCCTTTCCCTTGGAGATCCTCCCTTAAATTCTTCTAGGGCCATAGGAGGAGCAAGATGCAGCAAGTTCGGAGTAACCGTGTGATCTCCCTCACACCTCTTCTCCCTCACAACGCTCACCTTCTCCTTCCTCTCTCAAACCCTAAAGAACTTCTCTAGAGCTCTCTCCCTTGAAATCCCTCTCTAACCACATTCTCCTCTCTCATACTCTCTCTAAAAAATTACTTTTTTGATATATAAAAACGGGATCCAAAAACCCTGAAATCTCAAAGTAGTCGTTACTATCGTACAGTATGGTTCTACAATCGTACAGTACGATCTTCATAAATAGACTACGAAGTGGTACGAACAGTTCAAAAATGTTCGTACGGTACGATACTAAATCGTACGGTACGATTCATGACAACACAGTTCGTACAAGATGATAGTCGAGACGATCAAACATCGTCTCTATTCATCGTATGGTACGATGTACATCGTACAGTATGATGAGACAAAAAACAACTGATCGTCCGGGACGATTATTATTCGTCTATGTTTATCATATTGTACGAATGAGTTCGTACAGTACGATGTTCAAATTATAATTAAGCCCGGATTTCTTGCACTAATCACGGGTTAAGTTAAGTAAGTATTTAAAACAAATCGTACAGTACGAACAAGTTCGTACAGTACGAACAAGTTCGTACTGCATGAACGACGGAAAATTACTTACCTAAGTCACACAACAACTAGGGTTTTGGATTTGAACATATCGTACAGTACGATATAATTCCGTACGATACGATCTATTCACAGAATCGTACACAACCCTCTGATCGTACGGTACGAATTAGAATCGTACAGTACGATCTACAGAGAAGAAATTCTATTACATTCTACATTTAAAACCTCTCCCTCTGTGTGTGTGCATGGTTGCTCGAGCTTTTATGCATTTTGTGGCCAGACTCAAGAAAATAAAAATGAAATAAAAAAGAAAATACATTGTTGACTCTTACTCCTAATCTACTCATCCTTGAGTCTTCCTCTCTTCCTGAGTAGCTTTTGATCTTCCTGAAATATTAGTACTCACGGACAATAGAAAATAATATTCAATGAATCTCAAGACAATTATTATTTGTCATCATCAAAATCTTAAGCTTGGGGTCATGGGTTGTAACAACTTTCATTTCCTTGATCCTTCTACCTTTGTTTTTTGAATGACATTTAATAAAGTGAAATTGGTTGAACCTATATTTTTAAACGATAAACCTAGTTCTAGATAGTTACGTGATGCCCTCTCGAGGGTTCCTTCTTTGGTGCCTTTTTCGGACCTCAAAACCTCTACTTTTCACGAACTGTCGTCGCTTTGGATCTTCGTAGATGAAATTTTGGCACTTGAAACCCCTTCTTGATTCTCTTTGGTTGGAAAGTTTCCTAATCAAAGGCCTACTATAGATTTGATTATGAAATCCTTCTTTAAACTGAAACTCAATGGTGAGTTCTCAGTGACCCTGTTGGATTCTACGTATGTGCTGATCAAACTGAATAATGATATGGATTATTGCATGCGGAGTTTTTACTCATCGTTCATATTTTGCTAACAATTATTTCATGAAACTGATTTAATGGTCATCACTCTTCAATATCTTTGAGGAATCGCCCATTATTATTATTTGGATTTCCTTCCCAAATCTTCGCACACATCTGTTCACTCCATGTATATATGTATGGGCTTTGTGGAACTATATATCACTAAATGATATCCAGATAGTGTTTGAATTGGGCCAGAAAAAATTACCTAAACAACATCCTCAGAATTACTCATAGAAGCTGAAATATTTGTTTCATTAACAATAGCAAGAAGCTTATGAATGTCCGCAGGCACTGACTCTAAGTGGGGGTGAAGGATACGACAGTTGAACTTACTGTGCCTGAGGGATTTGCAGTGATCATAAAAGGGGGGAAATTTCCATTTCAATATGTTGAATATATCCTAAATTATCAGGACCAATCCACATAGAATCAGGGCAACATTTCGAACATCTAGTTCAACCAATACACAAGCAACATATGGTCTCAATTCGACTGAGGTTTCATTATCAATTTTTAATGGGCGACCTAATAAGGAACCAAATCCATGAAGGATGTTGGGGGATGTGAGTGTGCAGAAAATAATTCTTTTAGCATATATGAGCCATTATAAATCTTCATCAAATTAAAAATAATAATCAATTTATTAAAAAAAATCAAAGTTATGAATTAGGAAAACAATATAAGAGAATAGCCATTTATTAGTTCCATGGAGTGATAGAGATCATCAACATCAAAGTTCTTTAAAATATTGAGGGATTTGGTTTTACTAAAACAGATTTTTATCCACATATTGTTAGAATAGATCAATTGCACCACTTGTCATGAAACTGTGATATTAATATATCTATTTTACTCCTAATTTGTTTGTCATATATAATAAACATTCATTATGTAGCCGACCAACACGCATTCAAACAAACATCATATGAGACACCAATAGGTCTATTTAACCTATGGCCTCATAAGAATCATACTTATTTTACATTTCCTTTTTAATAGATAAACAATTGAAATAATTAATTATCCCCATCATTCCAACTCATCATTCAATTTCTTCACTCTCAACTCCTGACCCTTATTTTGTTTCATGTTTTTAGTTATTGAAATGATGACAATGCATGCAAAGGTAAGCAAAACTCATAGTATCCTACGTAAGCTAAATATTGAAATATTTATAAATAAGTATGATTGCTTTCATTTTTTTTTAATATTTAAAATCTTGACCTCTATTTTATAGGTCAAAATAATACCCCTCAACTCAGTAGTTAGTGGTAATGGCAAGAAAAAACACAACATACACAAAATTATTGCCCCGTTGCTTGAATGTTGAAACTTAAAAGCTAGTCTTTCACTACAAAAAAATCACTCATTACCGGCGGAGTTTCGGCGGACAATTTTATGGCAATTTTCCTGCGTTTTTCGAAGGAATATGATGAAACGACCTTTCCGGCGGTTTTTTCGGTGCTTTGATATATTGCCGCCGGCATTTTCGGACGGCATTTTCGGCCTCTTTTAAATAATTTTTAATTTTAATACTTTATTTTAAATTATTTTTAATTATTATTTTTCATTTTAAATTAATTATATATTTTAATTCTCATTTTAAACTTGATTATTAATTTTACTTATTTTTATAGTTTAAACATTTATTTTAATTAAGTAATAATTTAATAACTTATTATTTATTTTAATATTTTAGTTTAATTATTTTTAACTTTTAATTTCATATAATTATAGTTTAAATATAAAAGGGTAAGTTTTTTAACACATTTTCCTTCTCAACAAAATGCTTGGGTTTTTGAATTTTCTTGCGGGAGGAGTTCGTATCCCACGGTAGCCATTTCGCGGGCAACTCTAGGTCAGCCTGGGAAGACAGTCGGGCATGGAACCGCTTCTGCAGCTGTTTGCTTTTTTTAATTTTCCAATGGCCTAATATCGTCGGAAATATTTTTCATCGGAAAATGCCACCGAAAAAACTTTTCTTGCGCGGGTTTTACCGACGGAAAATTTTCCGCCATAAAACCGCCGGTAAATTCAAGATTCACCTGAAAATGAAAAAAATACTGCCAGTAATAGATGATTTTCATGTAGTGCTCTTTTTTTTTTTCCTTTTAAATGGAAAGGTTACTTCAGTTGAAATTTCAAGATGAAAGCCTTTAGAGAGACATATATGGCTTCATTTATTTCACAATAAATTTAGAGATTTATTTTATAATAAATACAATATATAAATAGCTCACATATATTGAAGTCATATAAGAACTATTATTTGACTAGAGTTTTAGTTCTCATCACTTAACAATATTCGAGAAAATCTTATATAATCATATGCAATTTAAAAATTTTATGTTTAAATTGCCTTGTAATTATCTATATTATAAAATTTTCATCATCCTAAATTTTGAGCAAAAACCTTCTTGCCTCTCATTTCAAATATTAGTTCCACCAATAATCGAAACAAATCTTAGAACCTTCAAATTCATCCTAATCAAATTTTAATCAAAACATCAAATACTTTTCTTAAATAAATTTTTTTTTTTTTTTAATTAAAACCCACGGAGGGGCCTACGTGTTAATATCCAAAAAAGAGGTTACAAAATCCTTAAAAGGAACTTCCAGCCCACTACTGCTCAAAAGAGCTACAAGATTAAAAGAAAAAAAACCTAAGAGCCGGAGGTTCCTTGATCTAAGATTACAAAAATAATAGGGGAAAATTCTCGGGTTGTGAGTAGACAGCACCCAAAAAAGGAAGACCCTTAAATCAGCATTCAGCACCATCTTCCTGCAAAAGTGAAAAAAACGACAGGGAAAAACAAAAAAACTAGAAATAAAGAATACCTTGCAGTTGTTCAATATGCCCACTTGATCAAGAAATTTAAATGTTGCACGTAAATAGGCTATTAGTGAGATGTAGCCTGCAAGGAAGACTCCAAAAAAACTATTAGTCATGCACAAATATTTTATAGGATACCAAATTTTGAAGTTCAAGCCAATTTTGCTACATAAACTATGATAGCTGAACAACCAAGCCTGGAGAATCAACTGAAGAACAAACATCCCTATCTCAAGACACTTACCCAGAAACTTGAACTCCAAAAGAAAAACAGCCCTCCCGATCTCAAAATAACAACCCAGGTTAACAAAACATTGCAGTCGCTGAGAGGAATACAGCAGAAACAAAAACAACCGCAAAGACCGCCCAATCAAAAGAAGAAACAGCAGAAACATGAACTAATTAAAACGAATATACGGCATGCTCGACTTATCCATATTCACCAAACCTTTCACCAGCCTAGGCAAATTTTCCATATCAAATTCCCTCTCTTCCTCCAAAGTGCTGCCAAGCTTAGCTAAAGCATCAGCACAGGCATTACCTTCTCTAAGCAGATGAGCCAAAGTAAAGTTAAGATTAGACAGAGCAGATTTAATTTCTCTAATGAGATAAAAAAATTGCGTATAAGAAGTATGGGTAGAATTGATAATTTGAATAACGTTTAAAGCATCCACCTCAATCTCAACATAAATGAACCCTCTCTTAATACAAATATTCAGCCCTTTTAACAGCCCCATTAACTCAGCATAAATGACCATACACGGAGGAAGAGGGCCAGCAAAAGCCACAATGACTTTACCAAAAGAATCCCGGATAATACCCCCAAACCCAGCAGAATAATTATCAACAGACCCATCAGAATTTAATTTGATGGACGGAGCCTTGGGTTTTAACCATCTCACAATTCTCTCCCTCCTAATAGCATCTTCCAAGTGAATACTCATACCCAGCTTAACACACAACTCTTGACATTTGGACATATTATAAGAAGAAATAAGCTTAGCATTAAAAAACTGCAGTAATCTATGATTGATATTAGAAATAATAACAGTATCTTTCATTTTAATCCCATCATGCTTGGCCTCATTCCTGGCTTTCCAAAGAAACCAAAGAATGCAAATAGGAAGAATATTAAGAACATTTCCTCTAACATTAGACATCCAGTCAGTCAACACCGACAAAACAGACACCTGATCGAAAGCAGTACAATCAGGCATAGGCTTATTCACCAAAAACGCATAATACGTCCACACTTTTTGAGCAATCTTACCAAACAGAAAAACATGTTTAATATCTTCAATCTCAGCACAGCATTGACATTTAGAAGGTAAGTAAAAACCTTTTCTCCATAGCCTGACATCCACCGGCAGAAAACCCTTCAAACACCTCCAAGTAAGGATAGAATACGACATAGGGATATTATTATGCCAAATATTAGCAAAAATCCTAGAAGAATCCTTTATGATTCTAAAATCATTCCAAACCTCTTTAATGCTAAAAAGACCATTAGTAGAAGCTTTAAATAAAATACGGTCATTCTCAATAATATTTAAAGGAATGCTTAAAATTTGATGAAAAATAGTCTCAGGTAAAAGAGGTTTCAACATATCAGCATTCCAAGAACCTCTTTCAATCAAGGAACTTACCTTGGTAGAACAAATGGTATGAGAAGAAATTAAATTGTCAATGGAACCCATCCCTAACCAATTATCTTGCCAAAAATAAATATCCCCTTTACCCAACCCCCATTGGATAAAAGGTTCGGCAAACCTCCTCACCTTCATTAACCGCTTCCAAACAGAGGAATCAGAAGCCTTGACAGTACAAATAGTAGGATGCCTATCATGACAATACTTAGCATGCAAAAATTTAGCCCATAAACTAACATTAGATCTAAAAGAGAACCACAATTTATAAGAGAAAACATTAGCCATATCAGAAATGCTCTTACAGTTTAGACCACCTTCGTCATAAGGGCCACACATATTCGACCAAGAAGACCACAAAATGCAAGACCTGCTATTATTAGAACCCCAAAAGAAGCTGTTGATAATTCTTTCCAATCTAAGACAGGTAGAAGAAGCAGGATTAATGGTATGGAAAATAAATATAGGAATAGAATTTAAAACACTTTTAATCAAAACAAGTCTACCACCAAATGAAAGAAAGTTAGTAGACCAATTAGTAATCTTGTTATGGAAAGCTGTGACCATATCCTCAAAAAGAAAACGTTTCTTCTGCCCCTTAAAAATAGGGGCACCCAAATACTTGAAAGGCATAGTAGAGCAATTAAACCCACAAACCCGTTTAATATCATTAATCTTCCCTTGACTAGCATACTTAGAAACAATAAAAGAACTTTTGTCCTTATTGAGAGAAAGCCCACTCAACTTTTGAAATTCCTTTAAATGCTTAATAAGAAACTTAATATTAGTCAAAGAACTATTCATAAAAATAATAAAATCATCTGCAAAACATAAATGGGTGATGGGAATGCCACCCCCCGTCCGGTACAATAAATTAGGATGTCTTTTACAAAGCCAATCCAAACTTCTAGAAAGATAGTCAGCAGCAATTATAAATAAAGTCGGGGACAAAGGGTCACCTTGACGCAATCCATGGCTAGATTTAAAGAAACCGTTTCTTTTACCATTAATGATGATAGAAAAAAAACAATGCTCGATGCTATTCTTAATGAGGGAAATAAAACTATCACTAAAACCAAATAGAGAAAGCACTTTATAAAGGAAATTCCAACACAAATTATCATAAGCTTTAGTAATGTCCAATTTGAAAATAATATTACCACCTTGAACTTTAGTATTAATATCATGAGTAAGTTCTTGAGCCAGCAAAATATTGTCAAAAATGCTCCTACCTTTAACAAAGCCAGTTTGATTCTGAGAAATAATTCTAGGAAGAATATTAATAAGTCTAGTAGCAATAATCTTAGATATAAGCTTATTCAGAAAAGAACATAAACTTATAGGTCTAAAATCATTCCAGTTGTTGATCGCGTCCTTCTTAGGAATTAAAACAATATTAGTAGTAGAAAAAAACTTAATATAAGGATTACCCGAAAAGAAATCACAAATAGCGTCCAAAATATCCTTTTTGATAATATGCCAAGTTTTAATGAAGAAAGTAGTAGTAAAATCATCAGGACCAGCAACAGAATCACCATTCATAGCCTGCATAACCTTCCACACTTCATCCTCAGAAGGAAGCATAAAAAGCTGTAAGTTATCAGTATCCGAAATACCACGAGGCACAATATAAGGGTTTAAAACACCTTCCTGATTAATCTCCTTATTAAAACTATTTGAAAAATGATCAACCCCGGACTGTAAAATAGCCTCCTCCTCCTCCAAAATACACCCATTAGCATTAGTAATTTTGAAAATATGATTTCTAAATCTTTTCTTATTAGCTAAAGAATGAAAAAACTTTGTATTTCTGTCACCCTCAACACAAAATTTAGTCGAAGCTTTTTGTTTCCAATACGTTTCTTCTTGATTTTGTAACTCTAATAACTTGATTTTAGCATTATTAAGCTCAGTGATGTTGGCACTATCAGGATTCAACATGACAACATTTTCAAGATCCAGCACCTCATTTTCAGCAAGCTTAATATTAGAAAATAAATTTTTAAAAACATTCTTGTTCCACCATCTCAAGACTTGCTTCAATCTACTAAGTTTATTCCATAACTTAGCCATACCCGAAATATCAGCATTAGGGAAAATAGGCTCACACCAATTAGATTCCACCACATTCATAAAATTATGATGAGATAACCACATATTTTGAAATTTAAAAGCAACGGGAATATAAGATTTAGTAGCAGTAATAGAAAGCAATAAGGGAGCATGATCAGAAACAGTTCTACTAAGGTGTTCGACATGAGTCATTTGATATTTAGCCATCCAATCATTATTGAACATAATTCTATCAAGTCTTTGCCACAAAGTACCTCTATTCCAGGTGAAAGCATTACCAAAAAAACCTATATCATGTAAATCACAGTTAGAAATCATAGCATTAAAATCATCCATAGCATGGACATTAGGACTATTATGGATCTCAATTTTACTTTTCTTAAATAAAATGAATCTCAATTTTTATTTAGGGAACTTAATTATTTTAGGAGTAACATTTTATTTTTTTTATAATACGTTACATACGAAGATTTTAATCTACGTCGGCATTTCAAATAAATCCAAACGGCCTTTCAAACAAATCCAAAAAAAAAAAAACAAGAAGGATTAAAACAAGTTGGATCAATGTTCCACCGACCAATTCTATTTATTAGCAGAAAAAAACCAAAAAAATCTGTTAAGCTGTTAAATGTAGCTTTCTTGCTAAGAAATTCAGTTATACAGAGGACATCATTTTCTTTTTCATGTCATAAAGAAATAATTTTTTAATAGTATACCACATATGAAGATGTTAATCTATGTCAGCCTCTCAAATCAATGCAAATAAAAAAATGATTAAACCTATTTGCATCAAACTTACAACCGATATGTTTGTTAGTTCAAAAAACAAAAATGTCACTTAAGATGTTAGATGCGACTTTCTTGTTGTCAGATTGAGCTTTAGCTATGCTAAATTTTATTGTTATTTTGCTACAAAAGAAGCTACCTCATATGTAACTACACTTTCACCAGAAGCTTCCTCTGTTGCTGCCTTTTGCTTTATCTTCTAATTTTATTTATGTTCTTCATTGTATTTTAGTAGCGACCTTAAGTTATTAGGTTTCTTAACTTTCGCTTTGATTGTAGCTCTTCGAGCAATAGTGGCTCGAGGTCCTCTTAAGAGCTTGTAACATTTTATTATTTTATGGATCGGTGTTGGCTCCTCGGCGGGTTAAAATAAATTTAAAAAAAAACAAATTGGTCATTTGCTGTTAATTATTTTTCACAAGATACAAGATGGTGATAAATTTTTGTTAAGAATAATAAGAGTTGTAGTTCATATATATTGAAACCTATTGCCCAAACTGAGGATCTTAAGTTTCCAACTAGAGAGCCAATTACTAAGTAATTTAAAAATAGCATGATAATTTTTAACAAAAAGTCTAGTAGTACTATTGTAAGTCATGTCAAGATATTTCTTATGCAATGAGCCTATTTGATGCTTAAGGTATCTTAGAGGTGTTTTCATTCACAACAAAAGGAGAAAGATATTTATTTTTTGTATAATTAGCCTGAAGTCCCATATAAGATAACTAGGAACCCAACAACAGGGTTGGCCAACAAGCCTGCAACACTACTAAAAAAATTGGATTTTTCGCAACACATATTAGTAGCGGATTTAAAACCGTAGCCAAAACACCATTTTTTGCATTGGTTTAGCCCGCTACAAATTGCACCGATTTTAACCGGTGCAATTAGCACCAGTTTTAACCGGTGTTATTTGCACTGGTTTAAACCGGTGCAAATAACACCAATTTTAACCCCACAAAATGGCCCGCCCTTAAACATACGAACTGCTCGGCTCCCCACCATCTTCCGCCACGGTGACTCTCAAGCAGAGCAATCCACCACCGAGCGGAGCAAACCCTGTCGGAGGAGCACACTTTCGGTCATTGCTATCGGAAACACCCGTCCGTTCACACATCGCTGGCATCTTGGTTGGTATTCTTCAATGTGAGTTTCTTAGCCCTCTTGAGAGTGGGGTGGGTTCCAGGTGCTCAAAACCGATGGCAGAAAAAACCCAACCGAACAAAATAAACCATGAACCCCAGCTTATAAAAACTAAGGAAATCCTGCTTAGACGAGCGGAAAAAACCCCATAGATGAAACAACAAAAAATAGGCCATAAGCATAAACAAAATCCAAGATCCACCTTGTGCCAAAGGCCCACCTTGTGCCAAAGGCCCAACCAAGGAACTAAAACAAAACAAGAATCACCAGAAAGTGGCCCCAGGATAACAAGCCAACTAGCTAATTGATAATGTAAGGCAACCTCGAAGCATCCAACAGAATTTTGCCTTTCATAATAGCATGAGCATTTAACTGCTGAAAGGCACAAAAGTAGTTCTTAAAGACCCTTCCTTAGCCAACCACACTACACACGCATTAGCAGCCATTTAAATATAAAAAATTCTAAAATTAAGATTACTCAGTGAAGCCATAGTCTTTTGAAACATATAAAAATTATTAGCATTAAGGTATTTTTTGGCAATGATCAAAGAAAGCAATCTTTTAGAATCCATTTCAATCCATAATTTCTGAATGTTGTTGCTATAGCACATTCTTAAGTCTTTAAATAGACCATACAAATCAACACTCAAAGCATCACAATTTTGCATATTGGAGGCAAAGCAACTATCAACTTGCAATTATAATTACAAAGCAAGCCACCTCAACCATAACCATAACTCGAAGAAGAACCATGAATGTTAAGCTAAATCTCATCAAAAGAAGGCTTAGACCACTTGATAATCAAAGGACAAGAGACTTTATTAGTATTATCATTATGAATATTAAATAAAGTAAGTCAATCTTTCTTTCCTCTAAAATGCATGAAAGTTAACAAATCAACTTTGAAGAGCTATTGAATTTTGAAAGACAAAGAACTTAAAATCCCTTGAGGGCACATTTTAATACCATTGTACTTGCCCTTTTTCCTCTCAACCTAAAGAAGCCAAAAGATCGGTAAAGGGATAACAGTGAAAATATGCTTTTTAACTTTTTTATAAACCAAACATATAAAAAAGAGATAATAGTCTTATTGTTAATACCATTTTTAAATTGCAAGCATTTCTCTAAAGCAATTTAAACTTTGGCAGCAAAAGGACCATTCAAAAAGACATGGCTAATAGTATCAACATAATAACAACATTAACCCTTAGAAACCAAAAATAAATCTTTTACTTGTAACCTACTACATCAGGAATATAACCTTTTAAAATTATCTAAGATAACATAGAAGAGTTTAAAGGAGTACAGGAATTCTAGATTATACCGAAAGTAGGGATAACATCTTTTTTGTTTCTAAAAAAGAACCAAACTTTATCATGACTAAAGTCATCATCCTCGGTAGTTTAAACATAATTTGGTCATTACAATTAATATTAATGGAAATGTTACATAGGTTATCCACCAAGCTTTGAGGAATAAATTCAAGAAGACAATTTTTAGACCATATATCATTGTTGATGAACCAAGACACCTTTAATGAGGAGGAAAAAAGCATTACAAATAAATTTTCATTGGATTTAGCAAGCATTACAAATAATTATACATTGTAAATAGTGAGTATCGTAAATTTTACTCTATAACCACATTTATTTAGTAAATTTAAGAAATTTGTGACTAATAGTTACTTTTACTAGTTGTATAATAGCATATCTTGCACTAAAACTCTCATATAATAAACAAAGGTAATGCAAAGTTAAACCATATTGGCCACAAAACTTTAGTATTTCAGCCGCCAATTGTATCACAGTTACGTTCAAAAAAATTTCTTATCACACAAAACTTTGAGTAATCAACTATTCCCCATAATCCTTAGTCAATAACAAGACAAGTTTCATCTCCTCTTTTTTTAATGTACACCAAAGCCATTTCCCAAACAAAACTAACAAATACAAAAGAAGATATAGTTATAATCAACATCCCATTGCTAAAAAACTGCATCTGTAGCTTCAAAGCATTAATTGGACGACCAAATGATATCCAACTAAGAATGCAAGTGATAGCATTCCGATTTCTTATGATCTAAAGATCTGCAATATTCACAAAAATATTCAAAATCATTCAATACAACTTTTTGAACATACCTATACTTTTCCGGACCGGTCCATACAAATGAATCAAATAAATAGAAATATTAAAAATTATGCCTAATAATTAGCTAGGTAATGTCCTATACATAACTTTATGTCCTTCAACTCGATATATAAATACATGAAGTAAAAGCTTTCCTGATAAACTGTGAGGAAACTTTTACTTTTTTTCCATTACTTTATCTTTCTGAATATTTAAAAGGGCGCAAGCTAAACCTAATAGTTTCATGTGGCTTAATAATCTCTCTCACACCTCAGTGCTCTCAATTTATATTTATCATAAACTTAACCATTATAATGAATAAATCAACCACATAAATGAAGCGTGATAAGTTTAATAAAGTAATCGGAAAAAAAAAAAATTTTAAGTAATCAGAAATTAAATTTTCTAGATAAACAAATTGAAAAGAAACATGCATGATCATAATTATAAGCTAGAACTACAGAGTCAGAATCTATTGAACACGATGATTAATTAACGTACTATATGATAGTGAGGTAACCAAGAGATGATATATCATGTTTCTCTTCCATCAGGTAAACTAGTTAATCAACAATTTAAAGAAGAAAGTTTCTTATTGCCTATAACTAAGCTCTATTTGAGCATTATACTGTTCAAAAATTTTTTTTTTTTTTTTGTTTTTTGGTTTTCTCTTACTTCATTTATTTCTTATTGTCTTTGGATTTGCTTTTTTTTTTTTTAGTTCCTTGTCTGTCTTTCTACAGACCTTGAAGGATTTTTTTTTTTTTGGAGAAACTAAACTTTATTCAATAAAGAAGAAGTATACATCAAATGACAAACAAAAGACAAAGGAACAGACAAAAATCAGTGAATACAACGAAGAAGCCATTAGTACTAAAGAAATGGCAGCTATCTGTAACCACCCAGCTGTGAGGCATGGACCATCCATTGGGGCAGCAAACCACCCAACAACCAGAAAAGATCACAGAATAAGCATTAACCCACTAGTCAAAAGATCAACCCACAAAGGTTGCCAGCAAACCACAACAAACAAGGAGGGAGCAGAAGGCTGCGTCATCATTATCCATAATCAACCATATAAGTGGCATCCTTAACAAAGCCAACTCAATATTAGTCACCACCATGAAAACAACAAGCAACAGACACACCCAAGGCCCTGAAAACCCACAAGAGCAAAAATAAACCCAATCGAAAACCCCAAAATAATACCACCCGACCATCAAACCAAACATCCAACACAACAGCGAGATAAGACTCACAACCATTACTTTCTTTTAGATTTCCTTCAACCACGCTTGCCACTCTCATGCAAGAGGTCTTTATCAATGGAATGACCAAACTCCAAATCAAACACATCATGAAAATCATCCCCAGAGTCAACATGAGCATCCCCAAGAGATGAGGCAGACCCCTCCAACTAGTCGGTTTGATCCAAGCAGTCCTTGTTTACCGAGAGTTGAGCTTTCAATTCGTCATTGGAGATAAGGGAGACCGGAACATCAATAAAAGGCACTCCATTTGAATGATTCTACATACCTTGATGATATTAATTAAAAGGGTGTTGATTAGGGTTACCTTTCTATATGAAAGGTTAAGAATAAAGATAATTTCTTTAGCTTAAATTTAAGTTTCATCTACTTTACATGAATCTTAGCCACATGAATCCTAATGCTTATATCCAATTTCCTCATGTTTTAGGCTAAGTTCCAAATTATTTAGAAAATCCTGCGCGAAATAAACTGTGGAAGATTTACAAAACTTCATATCATTATTTCTCTTATTCTTCTTCATTTAAATTGTAAGTTTTGAAAATATATGTCGAACAATTAACTAAGATATAAATCATATTTTCAGGGTAAAGAGCTCGGAGAATTTACTAAGTTTGAATTTGTAAGATTTACTAAATCCTACTAATTATAGCCAATTAACAGTTCCTTCGCTCTAACGAGAAGTAGAGGCCTAAGGAAACCTATAATCTTATTGAAGATTAAAATTGCATGCAAATATAAGCAAGCACGTACTGCACTTCAAAATAACAAACAATAGTACCTATCAGTAAACCTATATTAGTTTTGATGGTCAGAAAAAATACTACATTGAAAGCCATGTTTGTTTTTTAAAGCACCTTCCAACCGTTAGCTAAGAACATTTTACTTAGAGGCCATTTGCTGCAATTAAAATATTTTTTTTGTTAGTATTTATTTAAAAAATAGAGAGTAAAACTTTGTCTTGTAAATTGAGAAAAAAAGAATAACTATAAGATTAAAAGAATATTTAAAACTGTTATTTTAAATCATAATTGTCTAAAAAATTGTTTTAAATTTTTAAAATAAGGTTTTCGAATATTGCATTTCATGAATTTAGTACTGATCATGAAATAATTTTTTTGGCAGAAAAGGAAAAATAAAATAAATTTTAGAAGGGAATTAAAGTTGAGCATTAAACCATAATTAAAAAGGCAAAGAAGTAATAAGAGAAGTTAAAAGATTTAATATATGCATGTATAACTATTTCATTTAATACTTGAAGATTTTATTTTTAAATTGCACTTGAAAAACAATAATCATATCATATTTTTAATGTTCCAATTGGCTAATAACTAATAACATATTTAAAATCATAAAATTCGCTAATTAAGGAAGAGAGGTCGTGCGATATTGGCGCGGCTCAATCGGACGACAAGACCAATGTATATTATCTCTTTTTGGCCAAGCAGTTGGATTGGGCCGAACCAATATTCCATCGATCACCGGTGGTCACTTCCTCCTTTTTCCTTCCCATTATTTCAAAGCCAACACTTAAAAGAAGAAGAAGAAAAAAGAAGAAGAAAAAGCTCAATTAAAGCAGAAACTTGTGCTGGCTAAGCTAAAGTTAGAGAGAAAGAGAGAGATGGATTGGTTCATAATGCTGAAAAGATCCATTATTTATAGGCGGATTGAAGGGGCAGAAGAATTAATTAATATTAAATGACGACTGGCCGGAAACCAACAAACTGCTCAAAGCTCATTGACTCATTCTCTTCCTGTCTGCTTGCCGACTCATCACTACATTCATTAAACAGTGAAGTTAGATTTTTTTTATTTTAATTTCATTATAACGACTATATAGTTAAAGTTTACGTACGTGAACAAACTCCACCATGCAATAACATTTTCAAATAGTGCTTCGTCATGAAAATCTTCATTTGAGAGAGTTATACCCAGTCAAAATATGAGGTACAGCTGCATTATAGTTCTGATTGGACTAGAATCCAACTGCAAATTACATTTGACATAGAAAATTACCATGAATATTTCAACTGATGATATAATACCAAGATCTACGGGTTGGGAGAGCAGTATACTCTGACCTATTCTTGTTAGATTATTAAACTTCAAATATTTCTCCATCTTCTGCGTCCCTTTTTGTTTTGTTTATTCTAAACTTTGACATCGATCAGCTGAAGAAGTCATTAAGATCAATGACCAAGTCATACATAATATAGAGGATTTTTTAACTAGATCTTGTATTTATACGTGGTGCGTCAATAAAATTTGGCAATATGTATATATACACACACACACGATGCTTGATGTGAAATAATATTTTTAAAATATTGAAAACTATATATATAACAATATCAATATTAAATTTAAGCTTAAGGAGGGCGATAAAATAATTACTAGTTTAAACATTTAGACGATGATGTTCAGATGACAATGTCATGTGATCGTTTATGATATGGTTGACTGATCTCCTTTGAGAAGAGAAAATCATAGATGAAGAAGTTAGGTATAAATCTTAAGAGTTGACGTCAAGACTTAAGAATTGGGCCGATGACATACATTAATCTTAATGATATTAACCTGCATTGATATTGTTGGTGGCAACATGCAAAGGTGTCAACTAGCATTGCCACTAGTTTTTTTTTAACCCACAAAGGAGCCTAAGGGGTAATTCAAAAAATGGATACAAGCTCTATTCTACTTATTTTTCTCCTTTCTCCTGGTATAATCGAGGATGCCCCAATGTCTAATTAAATCACCCCAAACACTATCACCAATTCATAGAGTTCACTCGTCTAATTTGCGAATATCTGTGAACATGTCTCATTGGAGCTTTGAGTATTGTTTCTCAAAATTCTTTCTTATCCTATCATTATGTTGGGTCAACCACCTAAAATCTTTCTCACTGACATAGAAAATGAAGAGGAAGAAAGTTAGAGTATCTAAAATGCATAGTTATTATTATTGCTCCTAATGTATCTCAAAATCCCTGAACCACACATCCCAAACATCTTGTGCAATTTTCTTCTAAGAAATATATAGAATATTGAACATAATTACTCCTTATGAAGCCTCTGATTTTATGCATAACTTGTCTTGATAGATTGAAGCTATAAAACCAATTAAAAGCATTTCAAGAAAATCACCCATTACTAACGGAATTTTCTGACAATTTTCTGACGGAATAAAATAAGATAATTTTTCTGACGGAAATTTCGGGCAAATTTCTTTCCGTCGAATTCTGCCGAAAATTTTCGGTGGATTTTCCAACGACTTTTCCAGTTGATTTAAATAATTTAACTATTTTAAAATTTTAGTTTTATGTACTTACTAATTTTAATAGTTTATTTTAATTAATTATTAAGATAATATTTTATTTTAATTTATTTTAAAATTTTAATACTTTATTGTAATTAATTACATATTTTTATTTTCATTTTAAATTAAATATGTATTTTAATTTTGATTTTTAACTTGATTTATAAATTTTACGTTTTTTTCTGTGTAGTTCCAAACTTTATTTTAATTTAGTACAAATTTAATAATTTATTTTAATTAACTATTAATTTAATAACCTATTTTAATTCATTATTGATTTAATAACTTATTTTAATTAATTATTAATTTTAATATTTTATTAAAATTATTTAATTTTTTAATTTTTGTGTGATCATAGTTTAAATATAAAAATGAAATCTTTTTTTTTTTGGTTAAAACCCACAAAGGGGCCTACATTTTAATATCCAAAAAACGGTTACATAGTCCTTAAAAGGATCCACAGACTCACTAATGCTCGACTGAGCTACAATCAAAAAGTAAAAAAAACCTACGAGTCCGTGGTTCCTTGTCCTAATATTACAAAAAATAGAAGCGCTAAAAGTAATGGTGCTGAGAGCATACGGCACCCAAAAAAGGAAGTACTGAAGATAAGAGTTTCGCATCCACTTCCTGCAAAAAAAAAATAAGCCAAAAAAGGAGCCCAAAAAGAGAGAACCAGAAGACTACCTGGATAACGAAGAGGGTAAAACGCGAAGGAACTAAAGGTAACTTGCACAGAGATCTCCAAAAAACCCCATAAGAGCAAATGACAAAACACAACAAAAAGGATATGGAAAACTGATCAGTACAGCCATTCAGGAAGCAAGTATTCAACGACGTTAAGCAGCAGTTCATAGAGCTCGGCCAGCATAAAAGATATATCAAAACATTAAGAGATCTCAGCTGCATGTCAAAAGCCACAACGCCCAACAACAAAACACAGGACAGGAGCAAATCATTAACAAAAAAAATTTAAGACATATACCAGTTAATAGAAAACACCTTGCCAGATAAAACACCAATACACGCCAGAAACACATTGAAACAGAAATTGCCCAGAACATTACGAAAAGCCCAGCCAATAGAGAAATAAGGAATACCAAAGAAATCAGAAGGAAACAACACAGCAAACCTGCAATTAACCATGTCTAATATAGGGTAATCCAGAGTTATCTAACATGATCATACCAAGAAGGAGTGGATGCAAATCAGTAAGACTTAAATCCTCATAATGAGGAATATTGCAGCCACGCTTAGCTAACCAATCAGCACAAACATTAGCTTCGCGAAAAATGTGAGATATAAAAATGAAATCTTCTTAACACATTTTTCTTTTAATCAAAATGATTGGGTGTTTAATTTTTCATTTAGTATGAGTTTGAATCTCACGGCAGATGTGTCACGAGCAGTGAGGCAGGGCGGGCGGGCAGCCAGATAGGCCAACGCGGGCGGGCAGCCTGAGCGGGCAACAGGGCAGCTTTATTTTTTTTATATAAAATATTTTTAATTTCCGCCGGCTATGACTGCCATAAATAAATACCACCATAAATAAACCACCGGAAAAATCCGTCGGAAAATCTCTTTACCGCCAGAAATTTGCATAGTTCAGTCGGAAAAATATGCCTATAATGGTCGGTTTTCCTATAGTGAATTTCTATGTCAAAATAAGTTAACCAGCTTAAATAATTAAAAAAAGACAACATTACAGTTAAAGATGAATAATTGATTATATTCTTTACATGATCTTGTAATTAAATAACCTCCTCTAAAATACCATAGTAGTCATATTCATTGTCATAGTGAGTAGGGGTGTCAATTTCGGGTCACGGGTCGGGTTCGGGTCGAACCCGGAACTGACCCGGGTTCAATCGGGTCGACCCTAACCCGACCCGGGTAGGCAAACGTGTCGAAATCCTGGACCCGAACCCGACCCGCTTCGGGTTCGGGTCAACCCGACACGACCCGGGCAGCGGCGCGGGTTCGCGATTTCGCAGCGCCAGCGGGTTCGGCGTTTCGGACGGCGGTTCACAGCGTGATGGGACGGCGGGCCGGCGAGCAGCAGCGGTCGAGGCTGGCCGGCGGGCAGCGGCAGCGGACGGCGGGCAGCGGCGCGGCGTGCCGGCGAGCAGCAGCGTTCAGCGGGCAGCTGCGCGACAGAAAGCGGCGCGGAGGGCAGCAGCGGTTGGGGACGCGCGCGACGCGACAGCGGCACGACGGCCGCCGGCAGACGCGCGACGCGACAGCGGCAGTTCCGCGCGGGCTCGGGCACGGGCTGCGGCAGCGGCACGACGGCCGCCGACAGCGGACTCGGACGCGCGCGACGCGACGCGACAGCGGACTCGGACTCCGCGCGACAGCGGCTGACGCCTGACGCGATGCGACTCGCGAAGCGACGCGGGGCAGACTCGGACTCCGCGCGGGCAGCTTCGGTCAGCCCCGGTCAGGGCGGGCAGCGGGTCATTTCGGGTCATTTCCGGGTTTCCGGGTCAACCCGAACCCGACCCGGTTTTTCAAACGGGTCGAAAACTCGAACCCGAACCCGACCCGGTTCGGGTTCGGGTTGACCCGAACCCGAAATTTTCGAGTCGGGTCCGGGTCGGGTTTTCGTGTCGTGTCAAATATTGACAGCCCTAATAGTGAGTGCTCCTCTTATCAGATGCTCAACATCTTGGTAGTTCAGGAGGACATGCAACATTGATGCTTTTATCTCCATATTATTTAAATATCTCAATGTGCATTTACACGATGGCTTCCCATGCTCGATAAACACTAGGAATTTTGATTAATATCTACCCTCCTCTTCAACCTCTATATTGTTTCCAACTTTTGTTCTAAAACTCGATCGTGCCACGTAGTACGATGTTGTAGGAATGAAATTTTGTTATCTCAAGTGACAAATGAACTTTACATATTAACAACATACAACCATTTGTATAACAATCTATTTTTTTAGCAGTCAATCACAATTTTGATACTAAATTCTTAATCTTTTATAAGTTTGTTAGAATTAAATTATCAACATGATTAGTTTCTTTAAGTAGACCTTTAAATTTATTGAAACACTATTGAGAAATATTGTATTAAGTCTCAATATTAAGCATCATAATTACAACTAATAACTCAAAATGAGTGTTGCACCATCCCTAAAATGTTGTTGAGTTGCACACAATAATTCATAGAAATTTTGTGTATATATGTTATGAGGCTTCTATGTTCTCTAATTATGAGCTGGCTATATTAAAAACAATTTTTTCATACATTCTTGTATTCTCCTTCCCTATTATTTTGAAAAATGTTGAAGGGCCAAGTTAAAATGTGGTTTGACTCTCCATATGAAGTCCAGAGCCAATAACTTGGTAGCTAGCTAGAAATCCTCAATGATATAAATCTAACAAAATATTATCGAGTACAAGGTATGTTTGATTTTTATACTTTCAGCAAAGACACCAAAACTTCTCATATGATAAAAAAAAAGGTAGCTGACAAGCAGCGAGAACAAAATATTCAACTCCTTTTAAAAATTAATTCATTGGTAAGTGACTTTTATCCCGATAACAATCTATTATACATCCACGACATTTGACATGGGACAAGAAAGCTGTTAAGGATGAGATAGGGCCTTCTTCGGTGGAATTGCCGATAAATTTTAATTGGAAATTAAGTAAAAAATTTCAACATTTCTTTTTGCCAAATTTTTGTTAAGATTCATTTTCGCATAAGTGTTTGTCTTTCATGGTAGATACAAATTTTAGGGATGATGAACTCCTCTGAGGAAAAAAATAAATGCCTAAAAATAGGATGAAAAATATTTTCATCTCGATTTTGTTCCGAGCAAACCGAAACAACCTCCTTAGAAAGAAAGATTAAACCCTAAAAATAAAAATATTTAAACTTGGTAGCCACTCACAATTGTGCATTATGAAGGGCAGTGTTTGATCTCTTCATGGAAATTAAGAGCCCAACCCTTGGGGGAAACTGTGATTGTTTCTTTCCTTAAATTTTTTTTTAAATGGAAATCTTACTTCAATTGAACATTTCAGATGAAAGATAAGAAATATATGGTGTCGTAAAATTTCATAAAAAACTTAAATATTTATTTTGAAGTAAATAAAATATATGAATAATTAATCAACTCGAATATTAAAATTATGTCACAAATATTATTAACTAATGTTTTCATAAAAAATTTATCTTTAAATTATTTTGTAATCATTTAGATTATTAAAGCTTCATCATCCTATTGTTCGATCTCCTCATTTGAGATATTAGTTCTATATACCATTAGTCAAAACAAGCATTATAATTCATCGTAATTAATCAATTTTTTTTCCTAAATAAAATGAGTCTTAATTTAATTTACAAAACTTTCTTAAAGAGAATAATGCTTTATTATTTTTTATAATATATCATATATGAAGATTTTAATCTACGTTGGCCTCTCAAATAAATACAAAAAATAAAACAAGAAGGATTAAACCCACTTGCCTCAAACTTCCACCGACCTGTTCTAATTGTTAATAGAAAAAAAAAAAAAAAAAAAAAAAAAAACAAACAAAAAATTCATTTAAGGAGTTAAACGTTGCTTTCTTGTAAAGAAAATTGGTTATGCAAAGAACATCACTTTCATTTTCATGTCAAGATCAACTCTTTTTTTTTTATTGTTTTAAAACCAAAAATAACTTTATATTAAATAAAAAAGGAGTACACATGCAAGACAAAGAGCAAATGCCAAAAAATAAAAAACAATAGAAAATACAAAGTGAAATCCAAGTGAGGGCTCAGTAATTGGCCGAGGCTCCCAGCTTCCCCGAAGGCACGCACGGACCATCTAATTTGGTGAAGACAGCACTCCAATCAATCCAACCAAGTATGAAAGCATCACCAAAGGTTGCCACCAGCTATGATGACGAGGAAACAAGCCCCAGCCACATCATAGCCAAATAATCTCACGACCCACAAAATCGACCAAAGCTCCAAAAATCCAGCCAGAGAAAGCAATAGGGCAATAAGCACAGGAAAAAAGGGACTATCTACATCTCCTGCCCCTCCCACGAAACATCCCACGAGAGGCGACAGAGAGAACAGGTCTATCACGAACCAGTTTAAAATCGACCAGGATCAGAAGCTCCACAATACTCCGAAGAGGAATCAAAATCGGATTCAAGTTCAGACGTACAATGCAACCAATCAAGATGAGTCCTCACATCCATCCCTGAATTGTCACCCACAAGATACACCAACGCTTGGGTGTCGATCAAGTTCACTGGCACATCGACAAAAGAGTTAGAAATAACCACCATTCCTTTCCCAACATTAACACCACCTCCAACCACATCACTTATACCAATAGTCTGAGAAGACTCCACAACAACATTAGAAACAAGAGAAGCCACGTTATTCACACCTCTACAATCCCCAATAAGGCTCACACAACTAGCCTGTAACAACACATGTTCCCCTACCCCCACCACAACAGGTGCAACAGAAAAAAACTGACTAGTTACCGCAGGAACAATAGCATTATCAACCACATGCTCAGAACCACAAACCTGCTGACCATCCAAAGGATTAATCGTTTCACACAACGGAATATCACCAACAGCAACCAATTTATCCCCAGACATAACGTTCAAATTGTGATCAACGACAGGAGTAGTATTCTGAGAATTACCAATAAATTCCACATAAGGCAAAATCGTATCACCAATGGGCAACGGATCGACGGACTGCAAATAGAGAGCAGTATCAATTAAACTAGGGGAACTCACAACAACATCTACAGAAGGAGAAGAACAAATACCCGCAATAGCACTAACCATATCCTTCGGGGGAGACTTACCCAAAATCGGAATATCAGGTATAGGACGACATTTACCAGAAGAATGCCCAAGTTTCTTACAAGAAGAACAAAAAAGAGGAAAATCTTCAAAAACCACTTATTGGACATAACCAGAAACCTCAGGGCCTAACCAGATCTTATCAGGATAAGATTTGGTAACATCCAACTCAACCAGGACACGGGCAAGAGACGGCCTGGAACCAATAGATATGGCAGTGTCAATTTTAAGCGGTTTACCAAAGATCAAACTGATACCATGAAGAATCCTGGGAGAGAAAAGATGGGGACGAAGCTGAGGGAAAGAGACCCAGATGGGTACAATCGGCGATTCAACTCTAATATCCACAAGTGGCGACCATATTGAAATTTTCATGTAACAATTATAGACTAGGTAAGATCCATGGCAAAAAACCCGACCGTGATCAAGGTCATTTTTAAGCTTGATGAGGATATGCGTCGGGTCCAACAGAGTTACAGAGAATTACGCAAAGAACACCACTTCAATTATAACCTTTAAATATTTCCTAAAGAATAAAAGAAAATCTAAATCTCCCTTATCATATTTGAATGTCTTAATGCTGTACCTACAATTTTTATATCTTTTTTTATTTATTTAATTTTTTTATAGAGGAAACCAATAATCAGGCCTACGCGTTGATTAAAAGGAAAAATTATTTGACCTTAAAAGGGATCTAATGCTCTCTATCGCTCAGAAGAGCAAACATACAAAAATACAATAAATCCTATGAGCTAAAGATCCCATCTAAATACAATCAAAATAAAGCCTATAAAAAGATAACTAGGAATGCTTCACCCAAAAAAGAATTTCAAAGATATGAACTTTAAATAGGCCATTGAACCCTGAAATAATAGAGAATCTGCAAAAAGGGAAATGGGGAAGAAAGCAATAGTAATACTGGAAAAATAAGTGCCAAAATAGAAGAGAAGAATAAACTGAACCATCCACTGAGGATTTTGGATAAAAGGCAGACTAATATTTTCTGCGCAAGCGACTGGAGAAACAGCAGAAAATTAGCAAAGATCATAACGACGAGATGAACTAATAGATGAACCAAAAGCATGAGAACATATCGAGAAGAAAGAATTTTCTTGATCACAAGATCATGAAAAATTTTCATTTTTATTAATAAATTCAAATAACATCTTTGGCAGCCATGATAATTTTTAAAATAAAAAAAATAGATTTTTTTTTTTTAATTTCTAGAAAATTTATTTAGTACTTGTTAGTTAGCTATTCCTATATTGTGCTATTATCATAGAAAAATTTGTGGAAGAGATTAATGAATGAATTTTTCTACACATGATGTTATTAGAAAGAGAATTTAATGATCAACGTCCTATTAAAACTTCTCATATATTTATCATATATTTTCCTTTTTTACTATCAATATTTGTTCCAATATTCTAATATCATTATGCATGCATGAGCATTTTCGGTATAACTAAAAAGGGTTCTTGATTTGTAGCCTTCTATTGATGGCGGGTGCTAATATTAGTGATTTGAAGCTTCAAAGTTGGCATTAATATGATTATAATCATTCAAGATGTATTTCAATGAAGGAAAAAGGTATATACTCTAAAATTGTAACACATTCTAAGGTGGAAGATATCGCCTATTTGAAGTTGAGGCAAAAGTTTAAAAGCTTGAAGATTATAAAAAACTTAAAAAGGAACTCTTTTTTTAGTATAATAAAAAGTATATTTTCTTTATAAAGTCAAATTAATTGTTCTATATATAATTTCACAATAAGACTTCATATTTATCCAGCTCTTAAATATATGGGGGGATAAAACTCAAAGGTGGTCCTACATGTTAATTCAAAGAAGGATTACAAGTCCTTAAAGGGATCGATAACTCGCCACTGCTCGAAGAGCTACAATCAAAATGAAAAAAAAATCTAAGAGTCAAAGATCCTTGCCTAAATACTATAAATAATAATAATAAAAGAAACAACAAGGTAGGCAAGAAGCAAAACCCCAAAAAAATGGAGCATCCCAAAGCTAAGATATACATGAAATCCAAATGATGCAACCAATGACAATAAATGAAGGTCAGCAACAACAATAGAAAACCTACAAATCAAACCAAAACAGAATAAAAAAAAGAACATGATCTATAACAAACACAAGAGCACAACACAATAGAAAATAGCAACTGGCAAAAAGACCAGTGTGGGCAATCAACCAGATAAACTATGATAAATGAAAACATAATCAAAGAAGACCATACTACAATAAATAACATGAATCCCGCTCCCTAGAGAATCGAATAATTTGCACCCCAATCAGGCGAGGATAAACCAAGCAAAAACAAGAGCACAATCGAAGGCCTAGGATAGGAGAACTAAAAGACCCTGGTCGAAAGACACGTACAATAGACAAACAACAATAAAGTAACACAAACCTAAAACAAAGAAGAAGCTATCAAACCATAAATTATATTCGCCATATGAGCCAAATAGACAGGAATTTGCAAGAATCTCATTCAACCAAGTACCATCCAGATCAAATAGCAGAAGCATTTTTGAATAAACTAGAGAAAAGCGACCCAAATATCGTGCAATACATAATAAAACACTCAGAAGAACGAAAAATTGGACCCAACATACCCATCAACAGGAAAATTGTAAGCCCAGAAAAACAACAATCACTAAAGACCAATATGCTAGGAATTAAAGGCCATAAAATCAACATGAAATTCAAACAATTGTTGTTTTTTAATATAATCCCAATATTGCTCAAATTTAAACTATAGAAAAGATTGTTGATTATTATTTTTTGGATAAAATCCGCAAAGGGCTTACATGTTAATTCAACAAAAATATTACTAGTTTTTAAATGAATTAAATGCTCACTGTAATGCTCAAAGAGCTACAATAAAAAGCTAAAAGAAGCCTAAATAGTAATCAATGATCCCTACTAAGATACAAAATATAAAAGGAAGAACTAGCAAAGAGCCACCCACCAAAAAAGGGAAACCCAAGCTTAAGCCAATTTAGCAACCCAATCAAGCCCTGCAACAACACCACCAGTAGTTTTCCAAACCATTAATTGAGCAGACCAGCAACAAACTCCAAAAACAATCAAAACCTGAAAAAAAAAAATAGGAATAGATAGCAAAGCAGCAATAAGATACAAAAGGACTCAACCAAGCCAACATAACAAACAATGAAACGACAATAGACAACAAACACTATTAACTGATATTTGAATGTTTATGCCGGCGTGCTGAAATAGGTCAATACTTTCTTTCTTTTAGATTGCATTAGAGGTAAAAAAGCTAGTTTCAAATCATTCACATAAAATGGTCTTATGATATCATTTGAAATGAATGTGTAAAGAAGTTTTATAAATCAGACTATAAATATAGGATAATTTTAATAATGCTCATAAGCCTACATAAAAATAGACACACGAGTGACTCAATATCAATTGATAGAAGTTGTGTCACCTAAGCCTTATTAGGTGCCAATACAACTTGATAAAATAACTATTTCTTCAAATCATCTGCAAAAAACAGTTTTGTATGCATCAAATAATAAGTTATAACATCGCTGATATACTCAAAATGTGCCAGATAAGGCATTTTATGCATATGCTTGACTACAAAAGGTAAGCTTCCGTATTAATCAATAAAAGTTTGTTACTTCAAACTTTAGTCCAATCTCTTTGATAAGAATTTAGGCCAGTTTCTAGAAAAAATGCTCCCCTTTTAAAGAATCTGAAAGGATAAACTCCAACACCAATGACAAGCTGCCTAACTTATCGATTATGGAAACATCTAATACTCGTTGCTCCAACTTTATTCATGTTATTGCAATTAGTTTTATTTCTTGTGTTTATGCTTAATGATTTTTTTTGTTTTAAGTTTTGCTGGTTACCTAATATATTATTTTGGGTAATGAGAGTGCTTCCTTTTACAGGTTGATGTCACATAAAGACAGTGGAATTTATTAATTACAAGCTCATGTGCAGAATTCCAATTGAAATTGCTGTTTTGCAGTCTAAATCTTATTTATTACTGTTCTAGTTTTGTTTCCTGTGTTTTGTAGTGCATGAAATTGCTTTATTTTCCTGTAATCATCAAAGATTTTGGATTGGATTCTGCCTTGTGTTGGTTTATGTTGTATGGATTAATTAAATCTATTTGCTTTCTATTTAAAAAAAAATGTGCAGAATTCCAATTATTTTACTGAACTTGTGAGCTTCCTAACTTGAGGCAAGCCTCCCGAAAATCAATCTAAAAATTTTATTAATTTCTAAAGTTTTTGTACTTAAGGCCATATATATGATTTAAAACAAGTTCTAACATTCTCCTCTCAATAAATAAAATTTAAAATTAAAACAATGTTGAAAAATTATACTAAAACATCAAAGTGACCATATATATGATTTTGATTGTAGCTATGAAAAAGAATTGATGGAGTTCTCTGCAGAAGCTGAGCAAAATGGAGATTAGCGATTAGCTAAAATAAAAAACTTATAAACAAACTGTTCTTAAGCATTAACGGGAAGTAGAGGCCTAAGGCAATATATAGTCTTGCTGAAGATTAAAAATGCAAGTATAATTGTATGTTTAGCATATTTAAAACTAACTTTAGTTTTCAATTATAAATATCTAAAAATTTGATTAAGATTTTCAAAATTAGGTTTTCCAATATTGCATGACAGTAATCTAGTAGTGATGATAGAGTTTTTTTTCAAGAGAAAAGAAAGACAAAATGAATTCTAGCTAGCAGGGAATCGGAAACTAAAGTTTAGTAATAAGCATAATTAAAACTGCAGAGGCAAAGTAAGAAGCTAATAGATTCAATTAAGACTACGTTTGGAACAGCTTTCTTAGTATTTCTGCTTTAAGAAATTATAAGAAAGTCATCACAAATCAAGCTTAAGCCATGTCAACTTATGCTATTTAATGATATCAATTGTTTGCTTTATAAATTTTTATAAAAAAACTGTTCATATATATTAATCCCCTCGTATTTTTAATTTGTCAGTCCGCTAACTAATAACATGAAAATTTGATTAAAGGGATTAATCATGAGAAAGAAAGGTGATATTGGCGCGGCTCAATCGGACGACAAGACCAATATACTCTCCCATTGGCCAAGCAGTTGGAGTGAGAAGCACCAATACACCATCGATCTCCGGCGGCCCCTTCCTCCCTTATTTTTCCCTTTCTTTCTAACCCAACACTTAAAGAAGAAGAAGAAGAAGAAGAGCTTAATTAAATGAAAAAAAAAAAACACTTTTCCCCCCGGCTAAGCAAGAGTAAGAAAGAAGGAGAGGGGTGGATTGGTTCTTAATGCTGAAACAACGCATTTATTTATAGGCGGATGGAAGCTGCGCAAGAATTAATTAATATTAAATGATGACTGGAAAGAGATAAACAGCTCAACGACTCTTTTATTTCGCCAACCATAACAGTTTTGGACAAAATCTCTTCCCGTCTGCTTGCCGGCTCGGCACTATATTCATTAAAGTGAAGTTAGATATAACGCCTGTATTTAAGTTACGTATCTGAGCAAACTCAACCCTGCATTAATATGATTTCCAAATAGAGCTTGGTCATGAAAATCTTCATTAATTTGAGACAGCTAATTAAACATAGACAATATGTGGAGAATTTTTTTTTTTTATGCGGTCACCAAACAGTGTCCACAGGCAAGTGAGAACAAGCCATGTCATTTTTTTACTATATACCGGTGATGTGTGCCTCTCGGTACCGGATAACGTGACGCGTTCTGATTCACCTCTGGAACATATTCGGTGACCGCACAAAATAATTTCTTCAATATGTAAGGTACAATCACTAGATAACATGCGAGAAATATTTATTATAACAAATTAGATCAAATCGGCTGAGGAACTGCATGCCACATGGCAATCAAGTTATCGGCTTGGCCACGTGGCGATTTAATCTTATTTGTAAAAATAAATGTTAAGTTTTTCTCTAGTTTTTAAAATTTAAATTATAAAAAATGCTGTTTTTAAAAGTTTGCCAAGTGCAAATTACTATTTGATTTGAAAGATTATCATGAATGATTCAATTGATAATATAATACTTTGTTATACAATGTGAAAGTAATTGTCATGCAAATTTATAGAATTATTTTGTAAATAAATGTTTCATAGGTCTTGAAAAGTTATTATGAAATATATATGTATTGAAATAGAGAGAGAGAGAGAGAGAGAGAAGGTTATTCCCTTACTTTGAATTTTCAAATATTTCTCTATACCATGTCATATATATTTTAGAGGATTTTTTTTTTTCTTAGTTTGTCTGGAAGTCGTTTCTGTCCTTGTATTTGCGTAACTAAATCTTGTATTTATATTTGTTTCTTATCCGATATAAAGTTTGTTAGTAAAATTTTGGCAATATTATATTTGTTTAATAAGTATTTAAGTATTTTGATATGTATGTTCACTGAAATTATCGAAGAAAGAGAAGGAATTCATATTTATTAGAAAATTCATTATGAAGTAAGAATTTTTAGCAATTTTGTCAAATTTTGTCATCAGACAAAGAACCAAACTTCTAATTTTGAGTTAAGGGTGAAGTTCTTGAGTTCCTCAATTTTCCAAGCTCTCTCCAATTTTAAGTTAAGATACAAGAAATGAATAAAAGTTGGATTTATTAAATTTTATTAACAATTTACACAAAAGAACTAAATTTAGAGTTTTCCACAAAAGAACTATTTCTTTTTGGAAGGGAAAAAAAAAAGTTTACCATTAGAATGAAAAATTCATATCATGAAAAACAAAAATCTTGTAGTTATTGATAGCACACATCTGCGAGTTCAAAAATCTAAATAGAGGAAATTCCATTATTTGACTTTTTATGACAATATCATTGTACTCATCACATAAATTTGTCGTAACATTTTGATACAAACAAGTAATACTACTTAGTTCATTTTAGAATATGCTTGATGGGTAGGGCAAAACAATCACGACTTAAATTACCTCGTATGAAAGGAAACAAAAACACTTATTTTGCCCGAAATACTGAAATATCATCCAAATGTTTGATGAAATGGAGGGAATATCATAATTGCAGCTAATGTTATTCGACTAGCATGAACAAGCATAAGCCTTTTTTTTTAGGAGCTCTGTTAGGGTTTTGCACTAACCATCTTCCCTCATCGGAGGGCGTCATCTTCTGCTTGTCGTATGTCGTCTGTTTTGCTCAAAGAAGTTTTTCTTTCCTTAATCCTCTATCGATGGTCTTAGGCTTTTTTGGTATGCCCTATTTTCATTTCCTTAATCCTTCTACCTTTGCTTTTTGAATGGCATTTAATAAAGTGAAATTGGTTGAATCTATATTTTTACACGATAGACCTAGTTCTAGATAGTTACGTGATGCCCTCTCGAGGGTTCCTTCTTTGGTGCCTTTTTCGACCTCAAAACCTCTACTTTTCACGAACTGTCGTCGCTTTGGATCTTCGTAGATGAAATTTTGGCACTTGAAACCCCTTCTTGATTCTCTTTAGTTGGAAAGTTTCCTAATCAAAGGCCTACTATAGATTTGATTATGAAATTCTTCTTTTGAACTGAAACTCACCTCGGTGAGTTCTCGGTGACCCTGTTGGATTCTATGTATTTTTTTTTTTTTAGTTAAACCCACAGAGGAGCCTACGTGTTAATATAAAGGGAAAATTACAGGGTCCTTAAGGGGTTCTCAATATCTCTACTCTCAAAGAGCTACAAAAAAGAAATAAAAGAAAACCTACGAACTCGAGATCCCCTCTAAAAAGCAATACAAAGGAGCCTAAGAACAATCTACGGTGCTTAAGGAAAAGCACCCAAAAAGAGGGAGAAGGCAAAAACCGAATAAAATGCTCCCAGCAGAAGGTCCCCACAAAGATCTTGCAACGAAACATCCAAAAAGAGACCTGCATAAACAAACAAAAACCAAAAAACTGCAAAATGATCCTAAAACAATTGAAAAAACAGCCGAGTTGATAAAAGCTCTTCCAAAAAGGATGCGGCCAAGCCTTGCACTTCCAGCCCTGCAACAAAGAAGAAACAATAGCCAGAAGAAGGAAACAACAGATCTGAATCCCCAAAAATGACTCCACAAGAGAGCCAAACACCCAAAAGCAACTCATAGCCAAACACAGCCAACCAGACATAAAGGAAGACAGCCAGCAACAACAAGGCCAAAGAATGCTAAAACAAAAAACCCAAAACAACCTCACACCAACCAGAACAACAGCCCGAACAACCAACCGGCCCACCAGAAAACAGAGAACCAAAACTCCCAACCACAACCCCACAGGGAGCCCCAAAAACGCAACCCGCAAAACAACAGCACATCCATCCAACAACCATTAACCTATAACATAAGGTAAACCCATCCGGTCCAAATTGATCATGCCCTTAATAGAAATAGGCAACTAATTAAAAGAGATCTCAACGATATTATCCCAACCAACACCCAGCAAAGCCAATTCACGAGCAGGAGCATTACCTTCCTTAAGAATCAAAGAAAAGGAACAGTTAATAGAGGATATAATATCTTTAATACTCCTAATAGTGTAGAAAGAAGAATGAGAACAATTCCCATCATCCCTATTCAGCAAAAAATTTAATTTAAAGTAAGAATTAACCTCCAGAACAATACTCATAAAATCCAGAGTACCGCACAAATTCAACCCATGAAGAATAGCAATAAGCAGGCCACCAACTCTATCTGAGTGCCCAGTCTTGCCAGCGTAGGCTAAACCAGGACCCTGTTGGATTCTACGTATGTGCTGATCAAACTGAATAATGATATGGATTATTGCATGCGGATTTTTTACTCATCGTTCATATTTTGCTAACAATTATTTCATGAAATTGACTAAATGGTCATCGCTCTTCGATATCTTTGAGAAATCGCCCATTACTCTTATTTGGATTTCCTTCCCAAATCTTCGCACACGTTTGTTCACTCCATGTATATATGTATGGGCTTTGTGGAGCTATATATTGCTAAATGATATCCTGATAGTGTTTGAATTGGGCCAGAAAAATTTAACTAAATTCAAAATGTGGTGAAGGTTGATTTTACCTCCTTTTTTATCATTAAAAATCTTTGGGTCATTTTAGAAAGGAATGTGTTAGCCTTCATCCTCATTTAGCTAAGGAATCAACTAATATTCATAAGCTCGTCACTGTATTTGATATGGAAAACTCATAATTAACTCCCCTTGTTGCTACCCATCCCACTACTGAGTACATATTGTTGGTAATGTTAAGGATAATTCTCATTTTGTTCCTATCTTTGTTGTTGCTCAATAAACTATGAAAATTCCTAATGCTTCAACTAATAATCCCGTGTTACCTCTAGTTGCGAGCTCTTCTGATGTCCAATAGGTTGAGTTAAATGTGCCTTCTGGAGATGTGTGTTTAATCACCTTTTATAATGCCTTTGGGTTTAGTTGAACCTGTGCTTGTGCCTAATAGTATGGACGCTTCTAATAAAGTTACTATAGTTGACATACCATTTTTTCATGATTTTTAATGAAGCGGTGATTAATATAGCTTTGTTGAATCAAAAGTTGGATTTACATTATAATAAGAATCTTTTGGATCATTCTAATTGGTTAGTTGAATATGATTTGTCTGCTAATTGGGGCTTCTAGGAGGATATTGATTGGCTTGGCAATTGCTCTCTAGTGAGGTATGATTTGAATGTGATTCCAGTTGATAATAAAGGCTTTACCGATGACATTGGTAAAAAATAGTGGCAAAAAACAAAAAGTACTCTGAGTGATGATATTTTTCTTCTTCTGTGTTTTTTTCTTGTTTTGCTCTGTTGATGTTGGTTCCCCCTCGTATTGGGGTTTTCTGGTCTGTGTTGGTTGGTTGGTTGTAGTTTGTTATGGTTCAACTACAGGAAAATCATTCATTACCGGCAGAATTTTTCGGCAGCTTTTCGGCGGTTTTCCAAAGGAAAATAATGAGACAATTTTTCCGATGAAATTTTCCAACGGTTTTGTTTCCCACGAATATTTCCAACGGCTTTTTCAGTTTTCTGGCAGAACTTTATAAATTTAATTAAATTGAATAAAATATTAACTATTTAAATGATATAACAAAAATGATTAAAAATAAAGTTAATTGTTTTCCGACTGCCAGGCGGGTCGGGCACGGGCTGCTAGGCTAGTGCGTGCGCACACGATATTGTTTGGTTTCTCAGTTGTTAGGTTTGTTCTTTTACCCGATGTACCATGTTGGTTGTTGGCTTTAGGCTTATTCTTTTCCCCAGTGCGGTTTTTGGGTTGTTGGCTTATTGTTTTTCTAGTGTGGTTCGTTGACTAGTTGCCTCCTTTTCATCGTTGGCTTATTTGTTCTATTTGGAAGTTTCTTCTTATAAGGTTAGGAGCATATTTTTTTTATCTTCGCATGTGGGTGACTGATCTGTTATGTCTCCAAGGGATTCTCTTTCTACCAAGATAGGAGGTACCTACTAAATGTTGAGATCATATTTTGGCTATGTTCTATTGTGCTTTCCTTTTGCTCGTCAAGTTTCTAATCTCGTGCAGCTCCCTCTTTATGTTCCTTAGATCCAAAGCTTCCCTTTGTTGGAATTTTGTGGTGTTAACCTCTTACGCTCCTATTTTTTCTTTTTCTTTTTTAATTTGTTTGGCTTGTACTGTAGTAAGGTCCAAAGGCTCCTTAACTTTATTTACTTCTTTCTTGCATGTAGCTCTTTGGAATAATAGTGAGCTTGTAATAAGTTCCACTGAGCCACCATGTGACATAAACCTATAAATGGATGCACTCTCATTACCCAAAATGAAATATTAGGCTACCAAGAAAACTAAAAACTCAAAAAATATTTCAGGATAAACAAAAGAAACGAAACTAATAGCAACAACATGAATAAAGTTGGAGTAGCGGATATTAGATGTTTCCATAATCGATGGCACGACCAGAACTATTATAATTAAAGTTAGGTTGTCAAGCGTTGGTGTTGGAGTTTAACCTTAATTTCAGATTCTTAAAAACCGGATCATTATTTCTAGAAACTGACTAAGATTCTTATCGAAGAGACTGGACTAAAGTTTGAAGTAACAAACTTCTATTGATTCATACAGAAGCTTACCTTTTGTAGTGAAGTGTATGCATAAAATGCCTAATCTGGCACATTCTGAGTATATAAGGGATGTTATAACTTATTATTTGTTGCATGCAAAACTATCTTCTACACTTGAATTTGAAGAAAGAATTCTTCTGGCAAGTGATATTTCCACCTAACACGGCTCAGGCGACACAACTTCTATCAATTGATTTTGAGTCACTCATGTGTATATTTGCATGGAGACTTATTAGCATTGTGACTTATCAACATTATTAAAATTAACCTATTTTTATAGTCTGATCTACAAAACTTCTTTACTCATTTATTTATTTCAAATGATATCATTGAACCATTTTATGTGAATGATTTGAAACTAACTTATTGTAGCCCTAATGCAATCTCAAAGAGAAAAAGCTTTGACCTATTTCAGCACACCCATAACATTCAAATTTTAATCAATAGTAGGGATTGAACTGATAAGTGATGTCACCTATGCCAGAAAAATATGTGGGGATTGAGCAACCAAAATATGTGGGGATTGAGCAACCAAAATTTTAGCAGAAAAATATGTAGGGATTGGGCAACCTCTTCAACAATTTTTTCTATGATAAAAACAGTATATAGGAATAGCTAACTAACATGTACAATGTAATCAAAAAAATTTCTAGAAATTTGAAAAAAAAAAAAATCTATGTTTTTTAAATATCTACACATCAACGGGAGTTTGTCTAAGAAAATTTAAATCATTATGCTGAGAGAGTAAAACAAAAGAAAGTTCTTAATTTTGTAATCAATAAAACAAAAAAAATACACGAAGTTGCGATTCATAAATATTTTGCTCGATCACATGATAGTAAACCCTAAATTTAAAATTCATCGTATGGTTGCCAAAGATGTTTAAAAATTTAAAATTTCATGATCTTTGTGATCAAGAAAATTCTTTTAAGATATAAAAATTGTAGCTTCAGCATTAAGGCATTCAAATATGTTAATGAAGGTTCATATTTTCTTTTATTCTTTAGAAAATGTTTAACTGTTATTATCGTGTGATAATTGAAGAGGTGTTATTTGCATAAGCTGATCTTGACATGAAAATGAAAGCGATGTTCTTTGCATAACCGATCTTCTTTATTAGAAAGCAACGTTTAACTACTTAAATGGATTTTTTGTTTTTTTTTTTTTATTAAGAAATAGAATTGATCGGTGGAAGTTTGAGGCAAGTGGGTTTAATCCTTCTTGTTTTATTTTTTGGATTTATTTGAGAGGCCAACGTAGATTAAAATCTTCATATGTGATATATTATAAATTAAAAATAATAAAGTATTATACTCTTTAAGAAAGTTTTGTAAATTAAATTAAGACTCATTTTATTTAGGAAAAAATTTGATTACGATGAATTATAAAGTTTGTTTTGACTAATGGTGGAAATAATATTTCAAATGAGGAGATCAAAAAGATTTTTGCTCAAAATTTAGGATGATGATGCTTTAATAATATAAATGATTATAAAATAATTTATATATATATATAGGTTAAAATCCAAAGAGGGGCCTATGCGTTAATATAAAAAAAAACGCCTCCAGCTCGCTACTGCTCCAAAGAGCTACAAGAAAAAGAAAAATAAAACCTAAAAGCCGGTGGATCCTTTTCCTAAGATTACAAAAATAACAGAAGTAAAAAAGCTCGGGCTGCAAGGAGACAGCACCCAAAAAAGGAAGCTCAAATGAATATCGTTCAGCTCAAACTTCCTGCCAATTTTTTTTTTTTTTTTTTTTTTGTTAAAACCCCGCGGAAGAGGCCTACGTGTTCATTATCAAAAAAAACGATTACAAGGTCCTTAGAAGGCCCCTCCAGCCAACTATGCTCTAACGAGACACCATATATATCTTATCTTTAAAGGTCTTCATCTGAAAAATTCAATTGAAGTAAAATTTCCATTAAAAAAATTAATGGAAAGAAACAATCATAGTTTCCCTTAAGGGTTGGGCTCTTTCCATGAAGAGATCACAATGCACAATTGTGAGTGGTGACCAAGTAAAAAAAATATAAATATTTTTAGGGTTTATTCTTCCTTTCTAAGGTGATTGTTTCGGTTTGCTCCAAATAAAATCGAGATTAAAATATTTTTCATCCTATTTTTAGGCATTTATTTTCTTCCTCAAAGGAGTTCATCATCTCTAAAAATTTGTATTCCTTGTAGGTTTTCTATCAAGTTTCTTGATCAGTATTCAAATGTCCGCAAGGTATACTCTCTCTGGTTTTTTCATTTCCTTTTTGGATTGCTTAGTCTTTTTTGCAGGAGATCTGTGCTGAATGGGACGATTTCGATTCTCCTTTTTTGGGTGCTGTCTTCTCACAGCCATAGTAGTTATTTCTGCTTTTATTGTAATATTAGAAAAAGGATCTACTGGCTCTTAGGTTTTATTTTTCTTTTCAATCTTGTAGCTCTTTTGAGCAGTAGTGAGCTGGTGGAACCTTCTAAGGACTTTGTAACCGATTTTGTTATTAACGCGTAGGCCCCTACTGGTGGGTTTTAACTAAAAAAAAAACAAAAAATCTCTAAAAATTTGTATCAACCATAAAAAGGCAGACACTTATGTAAAAATGAATCTTAACAGGGTGATGTAATTCTGCTGCCTATTATGGCAAGTGGCAAAAAAAATGTTGAAATTTTTTACTTAATTTCCAATAAAAATTCCATCTACATTTCAACCGAAGAAGGCCTTATTTCATCCTTGATAGCTTTTACCTCCCATTTCATGCAGAACTCCCTTCGCGACTCACCTCATGGTCTCCCATCACCGTTGTTTGGCCGATTTGCTCCATTTTTTAAAAAATATAAGGGTAAATCTTCGTCATTTTAATCATTTTCAATTAATTTAACATTTCATATGTTCTATTTTGTTTGAAATGAGCGTCAATGTTTTAGTTTTACGTGACTTTTTCTTTAAATCTTTCTTAGATTAAAGTTTCTCATACTTGTCATGTACATTATTGTTATGATTCCTAAGTTATGGATCTAAAAAATAGAAATAACATTTAAAAATTAATTTTAAATAATTTAAATCTTAAATTAATTTATAAGAAGTAAAAGAAATTGTTTAACCTCATTTTCACCTTCCTAACTTTATGCTTACGCTTGTTAGATCAAGTTACAAATGGATATCTAATGTCAAATGTCGTTGATGTATAATAGATTGTTATCGGGACAAAAATCATTTACCAATGAATTTGTAAAGGTTGTTGAATATTTATTCTCGTTGCTTGTCAGAAACATTTATTTTTATCATATGAGAGGTTTAGATTTCTTTGCTCAAAATATAAAAATCAAGCATACCTTGTACTCGATAAGATTATGTTAGATTTATATCATTGAGTATTCCTAGTCCTACCAAATTATTGGCTTTGGACTTCATATGGAGAGTCAAACCACATTTTGACTTTTAATGAGGCCCTTCAAGAAATTTCAAAATAATAGAGAAGGGGAATACAAGGATGTATGAAGAAATAGTTTTAAATATAGACGGCTCATAATTGAGAGAACATACAGAGAAGCCTCACAACAATAATACACAAAACTTCTACGAATTACTATGTGCAACTCAACAACCAATTTGGGGTGGTACAACACTCATTTTGAATTATTAGTTGCAGCTAGGATGCTTAATATTGAAACTGAATGCAATATTTCTCAAGAGTGTTTCGATAAATTTATAGGCCTACTTAAGGAAACAAATCACGTTCCAGCAGACTTGTAAAAGATTGAGAAATTAGTATCAAAATTGCGATTAAATGCTATAAAAATATATTGTTATATCAATTGTTGCATATTATTAATATGTGAAATCTAGCTGTCACATGAGATAACAAAATTTTATTCCTACTGCATCGCACTACATTTTTTTTTTTTTAAAAGCAAAAAACAAAGCATTAAGAACCTCAGTTCACCACCATTCGAACAGAACAAAATCCGCTATTACAAATAACAGAAGGAAGCCTTTGGTTTAAAGATTCAGCAACAGTTGAAAAGTAGCCTAGAGGCATAAAAAAGGAAAATAATAATACTTCAGTTGAGCTTCTAAAGAGAGTTTACTCAGGCAGCTGCACCCGCACCCTTGCCTTTTTTTCCTCTGAATCTTCTTCAGGTAGAACTCCAGCTCCTTGCCTTCAATAATGCATCGCACTACATGGCACAAGTTGTTGAACAAAAGTTGGACACAATGTAGAGATTGAAGAGGAGGGTAAATATCACTCAAAATTAACAGTGTTTATCGAGCATGGATTGCTCATGTAAATGTACATAGAGATTTTTAAATAACATGGAGATAAAGGCCGCATCAATATTTCATGTCCTCCTGAACTCTTAAGTCTTAACATCAACTCTTTAAGATTTATGCCTAACTTCTTCGTATATGATTTTCTCTTCTCAAAAGAAATCGATCAAACATATCATAAACAATCACATGGCATTGTCATATGAACACCATCATCTAAAATGTTTAAACTAATCACTATTTTAGCGTCCTCCTTAAGCTTAAATTTAATATTAATAAAGTTATATATATTAAAAAATTCAATTTCGACATCATTGAAAGGCATTTGCTTAATTGGCTTGGCAATTTTTACAGGGTGATCACGGGCTCAAGATATTTTGGTAATTGGAGGTTAGCCTACAATTTTTGCAGGAAGGTTGTGCTAATTATTATTTTCTTGTTCTTCCTTTTTTGGGTGTTGTCTACTTGCAGCTCGAGAATGTTATTAGGTAATTTTGTTAATCTTAGTATAAGGAACCACCAGCTCTAAGGTTTTATTTTGTTCTATTTTGTACCTCCTGTGAGCATTAGTGAGCTGGAGGTTCCTTTTAAAGACCTTGTCATCCTTTTTTGAATTAACGCGTAGACCCCTCCGAGGGTTTTCCCAAAAAAATATGAAAGGCATTTGCTAAATTATTATGACTACCTAGTAATCTTTTTAATAAATATAAATTCTTTTTCTTTATTCGATAATTTCAGTGAGCATAAATATCAACATACTAATTAAACAAATATTATATTGCCAAAAAATTATTGACGCACAACGTATAAATACAAGATTTAGTTAAAAAATCCTCTACAGTATGTATGACTTGGTCATTGATCTTAATGTCTTCCTCAACAGATCGCTGCCAAAATTTAGAATAAACGAAACAAAAAGGACAACGTTGTTGGAGAAATATTTGAAAAACAATAATCTAACAAGAATAAGTCGGAGTATACTGCTCTCCAAACCCACAGGCACGGGTCATGATGTTTCTGTTGAATAATGATCTATGCCAGAAGAACATAATATACAATCATAAATATGACACCATCATCTAACCCCCTTCTCCGAGTCAATCTACATGTATGGACATACATATGTTTAAACCTCTCTCTCTCTCTCTCTCTCTCTCTCTCTCTCTCTCTCTCTCTCTCTCTCTCTCTCTCTCTCTATATATATATATATATATATATATATATCAAACGAACATTTTATTTACTGAAGAATAAGATTTTTATGACGAAGCCCTATTTGAAATTGTTATTGCAGGGTGGAGTTTGTTCAGGTACGTAACTATAGCCGTTATAATGAAAATAAAATAAAATCTAACTTCACTGTTTAATGAATGTAGTGCTGATCAGCCGGCAAGCAGACGGGAAGAGAATGGGTCATTGAGCTTTGAGCAGTTTGTTGGTTTCCAGTCGTCATTTAATATTAATTAATTCTTCTACCCCTTCAATCCGCCTATAAATAATGGATCTTTCAGCATTATGAACCAATCCTTCTTTCTCTTTCTCTCTAACTTTAGCTTAGCCAGCGCAAGTTTATGTTTTAATTGAGCTTTTTTTCTTCTTCTCCTTCTTTTTCTTCATCTTTTTCTTCTAAGTGTTGGGTTAGAAAGAAAGGGGAAAATAAGGGAGGAAGTGGCCGCCGGAGATCGATGGTGTATTGGTGCTGCTCAATCAAACTGCTTGGCCAATGAGAGAGAATATATATTGGTCTTGTCGTCCGATTGAGCCGCGCCAATATCGCACGACTTCTCTTCCTTAATTTCTCATAATTAATCTTTCTAATATCTATCTCAATTTATCTACAATTTTATTTTTTAAATTGTAGTTAGAGAGTCTGCAAAGCAGTAAATTTTATGATTTTTAAGATGTTATTAGTTATTAGCCAATTGGAACACTAAAAATATGATATGATTATTGTTTTTCAAGTGTTATTGAAAAATAATTTCTTTAAGTAGCATAGAATGATATTACAAATGTCATTAAATGAAAAAGTTATATATGCATATATTCAAGTGTTTAGATACAACAACAACAACAACATCAAGCCTTTATCCCACTACGTGGGGTCGGCTACATGAATCCTTTTTCTCCATTGTGTCCTATTAAAAGTCAAATTCTTGTTTAAATCTAATAAAGAAATGTCATTTCTAATATTTTCTAACCAAGTCTTTTTAGGACTATCCCTACATTTTTTAACATAAGTCAAATCTAATACCTCTACTCTCTTAACCGGGTCATCGGAAGGCCCGCTGTTATATGTGATCATTTAATTGAATCTTTTAGCTTCTCTTATTATTTCTTTGCCTCTTTAGTTTTAATTATGGTTTACTGCTCAACTTTAATTCCCTGCTATCGTCATTTTTCTTCTGCTAGGGTTTTTTGCTTCGGGTTTTCCCCCGCCGACGGGGGGTTTTTGGCTCCGCTGCTCTACAAGCTTCAGGGAAGTATTCTTCTCCTGCTTCTATTTCTGGGTTTTGTAGGCTTTTAGCTTGGATTGTTTTTCGTTTGAGCCGGCGGTGCCGGTATGGCGCCGGATAAATTGAAGGATCCCAGTTTGTTTGGAGGGGTTTCTCACTCTAAGTCTTTTCTTGAAGCTCTTGCTAGTTCTTCATCTTCTTTTCCAGATTTGAGGTATTCTACATATCGTGGTTTGCCGTCCTTATGGATTTCCGATGAGGAAATCACAGAGCTTGTTGCACCTTTCCGTTTTTCGTTAGTTGGATTTTTTCCTTCTAAACGTCCCCCTCTCTACTCTATTCGAATTTTTTTTTTTAATTTGAAGCTGAATGGAGAAGTATCTATTATGGTTTTGGATCCTTCTCACATCTTGATCAAACTGTCCAATGATCTAGACTATTGTAGGGTATTTTGTCACCGTTCCTATCTTGTTTTCAATTGCTTTATGAAACTTACTAAATGGTCGCCTAGTTTGGATATCGGTGTTGAGTCACCGGTTATCCCGATCTGGATCTCATTTCCTCGTCTTCGACCGCATTTCTTCTCTCCTCGGATTCTTTCTCGTCTTGGTGGTTTGTTTGGTAAGCCCCTGAAAATCGATGAAGCAACAGCTGTTGGATCACATCCATCCATTGCTCGTGTATTAGTAGAGCTTGATATAACAAAATACTACCCCAAGAAACTTTGGTTAGGTTCGGAATCTTTAGGTTGCATTCAAGAGGTAGTTTTTGATGAATTTCCTCAATTCTGTGCCGGTTTTAAATGTATTGGCCATTTACTAGGTAATTGGTGTCCTGCTAAGCCTGTGATTGAGAACTCTCCCACCCCAAAAGTTAATTTAGATGTTCTAAATGTCGATAATGTTACGTCTCATACTGTTTTGGAGTGTGAGAATGTGAATGTTGTGGTCTTCCCTGTTGCTGATTCTCCGTCTGCTACTCCTGCTGTTGGGGGGGGCTTCTCTGTCTTTAACGGATCCGGTTGTGGGTGATTGCCGGACTAAACCTGCTGAGTTGGTTTCGTCTGTTGTTCCCATAATTGTTGATCCTCCTCCTAATATTGCTGATCCTGTTTCGGCTTCAGCACAGGATGCGTTAAATGGGTCTGTGTCTGGTCTGGCGGATGCTAGGGAGGAAATTGGAAGGCTGGATCCTTGCAGCGTTATTTCTGAGGTTGTTACGAATGTTTTATCACCAAATGCTTTAACTTTTTTTCCCCCTAATTTACCTTCTACTAGTAATGTGAATTTGTCGGTTAACACTGCGAGTAATCTTGTTGATGTTCAATCTTCTGTGAACCCTTTGGTTCCTGCTCTGGCTGAGGTTGTGACTCATGAGTGCATTCCGGTTGTCAATAATTTAATTGATGTTCCTGTTAATTTGGTCGATACGCGAAATATGGTCACTACCTTGGGTGATAGTTCTGGTTTGGATATTAGGAATCATATTAATTGGTTGGATGGTTCTTCGAAATGTGAATATGAATTCGGATTTTTAGATGGTGGCTTGGCTTCTTCGGATTTCTGTGGGGGTTCGGACCCTGGTAATGATTTCACTCTTGTTCGTGCTAGACCTACTTTAACTGTTGCCTCTCGGGAGAGATTTCGTGGAAGAGGCAGGCGTAGGCGATAATGTTTTCGTTTTCTATTGCTTGTTCCCTGTTCTATTTTCGGGATTTCTGTACTTTTATGTTGATCGATTTGCTGGGTCTCTGGGCTATGGGCAATGATGTGGTTGGGGCTCGTGTCCCTGACGCTTTGCTGGTGGCAACCTTTGGTGTGGCTTTATTCGGGTTGGTTCGTAGTTGGTCGCTGCCTCCACCTTATTGGATGGTCCGTGCGAGATTTCAGGGTCGCTGGAAGCCTCGGCCGCTTACTGAGCCCGTTTTTTTATTGTAATCTTCCTTTTTATCTTTTATTCCCTATCTTTTTCTGTTGTAATCGTTGATTTATCTATATTAATATATATGTTGTTTGGAAAAAAAAAAACTTTAATTCCCTGCTAAAATTCATTTTATTTTTCCTTTCTCTGCCAAAAAAATTATTTCATGATCACTACTAAATTAATGAAATGCAGTATTCGAAAACCTTATTTTAAAAATTTAAAACAATTTTTTAGACATTTATGATTTAAAATAACAGTTTTAAATATGCTTTTAATCTTACAGTTATTTTTTTTTTCAATTCACACGACAAAGTTTTACTCTTTTTTATTTAAATAAATACTATCAAAATTTGATTTTAATTGCAGCAAATGGCCTCTAAGTAAAATGTTCTTAGCTAACGGCTTGGAAGGTGCTTTAAAAAACAAACATGGCTTTCAATGTAGTATGTTTTAATTTCAGACCATCAAAACTAATATAGGTTTACTGATAGGTACTATTGTTTGTTATTTTGAAGTGCAGTAAGTGCTCGCTTTATGTTAAAGGACACCCTAATCAACACCCTTTAATTAATCTCATCAAGGTCGGTAGAAAGATAAACCCTAAACTTAAAAAAACATATCCCAAGACAATAAGAAATAAATGAAGTAAAAGAAAACTAAACAATAAACTCCTCAAATAGAGCTTAGTTGCAGACAATAAGAAACTTTCTTCTTTAAATTGTTGATTACCCGATGGAAGAGAAACATGATAGATCATCTTTTGGTTACCTCACTATCATATAGTTAATCATCATCGTGTTTAATTGATTCTCACTCTGTACTTCTAGCATATAATTATGATCATGCATTTTTCTTTTAAATTTGTTTATTTATAAAATTTCATTTCTGATTACCTTTCTTTTTTAATTTCTGATTACTTTATTAAGCTTATCACGATTTATTTTATGTGGTTAAATTATTCATTATACTCCTTTTTGGTGGATGATTAAGTTTATGATAAATATATATGGAGAGATTATTAAGTCACATGAGACTATTGGGTTTAGCATGCCTCCTTTTAAACATTCAGAAAGATAAAATAATGGGAAAAAAAGAGTAAAAGTTTCCTCAAAGTTTAACAGGAAAGCTTTCACTTGATGTATTTTTGTATGATCATTTCAAATAAATTAGAGGAACATTATAGAAATGACATGTTCTAATTAATTTAAGATAAAATTTAGGATAGATATAGGCTTTGTTTAATTTTTAGAAGTTCATAATTATCATATTTCAACATCATGATGATATAGGCTTTGTTTGGGACGGCTTTCTTACTACTTCTTAAAGCAATTTTTTAGTAAAAAAATTAAAATCTATGTACTTGAAAGATGCTTTAAGGAGCAGTAAGAAAGCTGTCTCAAACTAAACATTAGTCATCATCTATCTTCCATATAGCTTCAATTTGTTGATCGCATGGAGAAGTAGTGTGTGCAATGGGAGACCGAGGAGACCGAGCAATATATATATATATATATATAAAAGAGAGATTATCGAGTTGAAGGAAATAAAGTTATGTATAAGATATTCCCTATTTATTAGGCATAATTTTTAATACTTCTATTTATTTGATTCATCTGTCTAGATCAGGCCAGCTCTGCTAGGGCTTCGTCCTAGTCGCCTCTCGTCGATTCGTTTCTTCGCGTCTGATGCCTCCGCGCCTGGTGCCGAGTGGAGTTCTTTTACTCTGTTTTTATTTTATTGCTTCCATTCTCTCCGACTCTTCATCCTCGCTTGGCTAGGGCTGAGCCCTAACAGCTGGTTCTTGTGTTTTCATCGCTGTCTTGTTCTATTTTGCATCTTGCTGATCATTTCTCTTGTGGTTTTGCATTATTTTTTGATGGTCTGTATTTTTAAGCGCTCCGATCCAGGCTTTCTTTCCTGTAAGAACCACTCTAAATCTTTCAAAGATGTTTTATTTGGATATGATGGTTCGATGGTCTTTTCGGATCTGAAAGTTACTATGCTTATGGGCTTGTTGGCATTATGGATCTCTGAGGATGAAGTTCTTCATCTAGCCAAGCCTTTTTATTTTGCTTTGGTTTGGAAATTTCTACTCCGTAGGCCGGTGTTAGATTCGATTAGAAAATTCTTTTTTAACCTCATATTGTCGGGTGAGTTTTATGTCACTATTTTGGATCAAAGTAATGTTCTGATTAAGCTTTCTAATGATCTTGACTATAGTGTGGTGCTTGCGTATAGGTCTTACTTCATTTTTGGTTGTTTTATGAAGTTGATAAAATGGACTCTCTTTCTTGATCTATCAGAAGAATCTTTGATCATCTATGTATGGGTATCATTTCCAAGACTTCGCCCACATATTTTCTCTCATCACATTATTTTCGATTTGGGTTCGATGTTTGGCTGACCTCTTTATACGGATAATGTCGCTATTGTAGGTTTTAGGCCATCCATTGGTCGTATTTTGGTGGAGATGGACATTTCTAGGTCCTATCTAGATGAAGTTTGGCTTGGTCCTAAAAAGTTTGGCTATATTTAACAGGTGATTTTGGAAGGTTTGCGAAGTTTTTGTTCTAAATGTAAAGTTGTTGGTCATAGAAATTCAAAATGTGCTAAATTGCATCCTCATTTGAGGAAGCCTAACATTTCTACTCAGCCTAATATTGTTTATGTACCTAATCCTATTGTGGGGCCTCTCGCTATTAATGAATTTGAACAAAAATTGTCGTTGTTGTGGAGGCTGAGACTTTGGCTTTAAATCATATGAAAATGGATAGTGTTCCTGTTATTGTCGGGGATTTTAGTAAGGTGCTTTTGAATGATCATATCTTTGATTTTGATCATATACATTTAGTTTCTTTTGTTTCCCTGATATTGGTCCTTCTAAAGTTGTATGTGCTAACAAAAATGTTGGTTCTCCTTTGCTTACTCCTTATGATGTTAATACATTAGAGAATTTGGATTCTGATGGTGACAAAATGGATAAAACTGCTCTTAATTTTGATAGCTCTGATCCTCGTTTAATTTTTGAGCTGCTAGATTGATCGTGTCAAATGAAGGCTTTCATGTTGTGGATAAAATTGTGGCTCCTACTTTTAATCCTATCTTGAATTTTGATTTATCCATTCATGGCTTAGATGTTTCTAATAGTGTCCCGATTATTAAACTACTGGTCTCCCCTTTGTTGGATGCGTGGATTAACTTGGTTGGTGAGCACTATGTTGATCTGGTTGATCATTCAGATTGGATAGAGGAATTCTCGGGTAATATATATCCATTTTGATGGGGATAATTATGTTTCTTGTTCTGAAGTGCCTTTAGAGGATTTTAATTTGGGTGTGTTGAAAATAGATACAGTTGGTTTATCTATGGGTTCTGAAAAGAAAAATAAGAAAAACAAAATTATAAAACTTTGTAAGCTTTTCTTTGTGTTGTTGTTATTAGTCCTCTATTTTGTTTGTTGGATTGTGGGGTTGTGGTTGTGGTTGTTTTCTTTTTCTGGCGATTGGTGGGGCTTTGGGGGTTTTAGCTCTGTTGTTTGGTCTTGGTTGGCTCCTGCTGTTGTGGTTTCTGGGTTCTCCTTTGGTTGTTTTGGGTTGGTTTGGTTTCTGGTGTGTTTTGTTGGGGTCTTTCTGCATTTGAATTTATTTTTATGTATAATTTGGTTCCTCATGCTCTGTCTAAAGTTTTTGCAGGTTCTCATGCTTGGTGGATTATGGATAGATCCTTCTCGGTTGGCGTTACCCTTGGATGGCTGGTTGTTGATGCTCTTCTGATCTTCCTGAGGTCCCTCTTTAGGGTTGCCCTCTCGCTGGTTTAGTTTACCTTCCTTTTTTATTATCTTGTTTGATTTATGTAATATATTGAATCACTAGCTCATAGGTTTTTCTTTAAACGCTATATTTTTAGAGAGCTTGTGATTCTTAAAGACTTGTAACCTCTTTTTTATAATTAATGCATAGGCTCTTATGTGGGTTTAACCAAAAATAAAAATCTTCTAGATCGGGCCAAAAAATTACAAGTATGTTAGAAAAGTTGTATTGAATGATTTTCATGATATGCTATTATACAACTATTAGTTACAAATTTCTTAAATTAACTAAATAAACTATGGTTATAGAGTAAAATCTATAATAGTCGCTAATTCCAATGTACAATTATTTGTAATGATTGCTGATATAAATTGATTCTACATTCCTCATTAAAGATGTCTTGGTTCATCAGCAATGATATATGGTCTAAAAATTATCTTCTTGAATTTATTCCTCAAAGCTTGGTGGATAACTTGTGTAACATTCCCATTGACAGTAATTGTAATGACCAAATTATGTTTAAATTATATGAGGATGGTGACTTTAGTCTTAATAAGGTTGGTTCTTTTTTAGAAAAAAAAAAAGATGTTATCCCTACTTTTGGTATAATTTGGAATTCATGTACGCCTTTAAACTCTTCTATGTTATCTTAGAGAATTTTAAAAGGTTATATTCCTATTGACAATAGGTTACAAGAAAAAGATGTATGTTTTGTTTCTAAGAGTCAATGTTGTTATCATGTTGATATTATTAGCCATGTCTTTTTTAATGGTCTTTTTCTGTCAAGTCTAAATTCATTATGTTAATACTAAAATGGTTCTCCTCTTATGATTATCAAGTGGTATAAGTCTTCTTTTAATGAGTTTAAACTTAACATTCATCGTTCTTCTTCCAATTCTAGTTATGGTTGAGGTGGCTTGATTCGTAATCATAATGGCAAGCTGGTGAGTTGCTTTGCCTCTATTAATATGCAAAACTGTGATGCTTTAAGTATTGATTTGTATGGTCTATATAAAGGTTAAGGATGTGCTATGACAACAACATGAAAAAATTATGGATTGAATTGGATTCTAAAATATTGCTCTCTTTGATCATTGCCCAAAAAAATACCTTAACGTTAATAATTTTTATTTCTTTAAAAAGATTATGGCTTTACTGAGTAATCTTACTTTCAAAAAATTGTATATTAAAAAAGATGCAAATGAATATGCGGGGTGGTTGGCGAAGGAAGGGTCTTTAAAAAATATTTTTGTGTCTTTCAACATGTTACATGCTCATGTTATTTTTAAAGGCATAATTCTATTGGATGCTTTGGGGTTGCCTTACATTATCAATTAGCTTGTTGGCTTGTTATCTCGGGGCCACTTTCTAAAGATTCTTACTTTGTTTTAGTGCCTTGGTTGGGCCTTTGGCACAAGGTGGATCTTGCATTTTCTTTGTGCCTATGGCCTATTTTTCTGTTGTTTCCTCTATGGGGTTTTTTCTGCTTGTTCAAGCTATGTTTCCTTGTTCTGATGAGCTGGGGTTCGTGGTTTGTTTTTCCTTACTGGGTTTATTCTTTCCGGTTCATCTCTGTGGGTTTGTTGGCTACTCAGAATTTTGTAATTTCTTGTTCCGTGTTGGGTTGGCCTTCTTGTTTTGAATTGGGGCTATTGGTTAGAGTGCTAGTATGTTTTCCTCTAGTGGGTGGTCTTCTGGTTGTCTGAGTGTTATTTCTCCTCTTGTTGCTATTTGGGGTTTATTTTATTTTGTTGGGTTGGTTGTTAATCCTTTATATTGTGTTCTTGCTATCTAGGTTCTCCTGACTAGGTTATATGTGTTCTTTTATTTCTGCTAGAGGTTGTTCGTGCAGTTAAGCTTAGGTGTTGGTTGTGGTGGTGTTGCCTTGCTATTTCATTGGGTATTTCTTAACTTATATCTCTGTTTTATAGGTTTGATGCTTTTTTTTTTATATTTATGTTTTCTCTTTCTTTTTTGCAGATTATCAGATAATATATGAGTGCTAATTGATATATTCAAGTTTGGTTTTTGGCTGCTTGTCTTTTTTTCTTATTGTAATCAGATAGAGATCTATAACTTGTTTGATTTTTTTCTCTTTTGATTGTAGCTCTTTGAGCGTGTAGTGAGTAGTGGATCCCTCTAAAGACTTATAATCTTTTTTTTATATTAACATGTAAGCCTTATGTGGGTTTTAACCAAAAACAAAACTCATATTGTTTTATGTTATGGGATCTAATTAATGATGATTGTTCTCAACTAACTCTGATTCTTGTCATGCATTGATATTGTACTTATATATACTATTCTTGCTCGCATGGTTGAGGATGTAGCAAAGAGACACTGCAGATAATTTTATCTCGGCATGCATAAGTTGTTCCTAAACCCTAAATAAACCTTATATAATAAATACTATACTTTATTTTTCGTTATTTTTTTCTTAAATATTTTGAATTTAGTTTACATATGCTAAAAAGAAAGGTTCATTTTTTTCTTTTTCTTTTTTTCAAATTCCTTAGGAAACGTTGCATGTATATTAATTATCATTATAATTGAACTGGTATTTATTTGGAGATTTTCATCATGATATGAAAGTGAAAGCGATGTTCTCTGCATAACCGATCTTCTTTGCAAGAAAGCAACATTTAACTCCTTTAGTGAATTTTTTATCTTTTTTCTATCAACAATTAGAATTGGTCGGTGAAAGTTTGATTGCAAGTGGGTTCAATTCTTCTTGTTTTATTTTTGGATTTATTTTTGAGGCCAACATAGATTAAGGCTTCGTTTGGGACAGCTTTTTTATTGCTTTTTAAAACTCCAGTTTTAGCATAAAAATAAATAACTTTGTACTAAAACTCCGTTTTAGAAAGCAGTAAAAAAGCCGTCTCAAACGAAGCCTAAATCTTCAGTTTTGATATATTATAAAAAAATAAAGTGTTATACTCCTTATGCAAGCTTTGTAAATTAAAATAATTAATACTTATTTTATTTAGGAAAAAATTTAGAGTATTTATAATATAAATGATTACAAAAGAATTTAAAGATAAAATGTTTAAATTATATATGATTACATTGGATTTTCTATAGTCAAATTATTCATATATTATATTTACTTCGTAGTAAATCTCTAAGTTTTTTGTCAAATTATATGAAGCCATATTTGTCTTATCTCCAAAGGAATTCTTCTAAAAGTTTCAACTAAAGAAACATTTTCATTTAAAAGAAAAAATAGAAATTTCAACTTCAAATTAAAGGGTAATGTAGGGATCACAATGTAACTACTTTTGACCTCTAAAATGGAAGCCAAGAATTTAAATATTAAAATAAAAAGTTCAAGCAATCATATATATAGTCATCACGATTTCAATATTTAGCTTATAGAGGATTTTGTGAGTTGTGATTACCTTTGTAGACATTGTCAGCATTTCAATAACTAGTAGCATGAAACAAAATAAGGGTCAAGACTTGAGAGAAGAAATTGAATGATGAGTTGGAATGATGGGGACAACTAATTAGTTCAATTGTTTATCTATGAAAAAGAAATATAAAATATGTATGATTCTTGTGGGGCCATTGGGTAAATAGAAGCCAGTATTAAAGCTTGACATTACTAATATTGGCATCTTAAATGCACATGAATATTCACATTAGATCGTAGCAAATATTGAAAGAAGAAGAGAAACAAAACAAAATGATATATAGGTAAATGAATCGTAATAAATGGACATTGATCCCTATATTCTCTATCTAATGATATCAAATATGTTGAAAAATTCTTTCATTTAAGTTGCAAAAAAATTTTCTATGAGGACTATGTAGTATAGAAATCACTAATTAACCAACAAGTGTTCAAGATTATTTCTAGAAATTTATAAAAAAAAATATATATATTTTTTTCAAATATATACACATACATGGGGAGTATAAAAAAATTTAATTCATTTTGAAGGAGCAAAACATAAGAAAGTGTTTAAACCAGTATTGAACATAATAACAATTTAAACAAAGTTGTTCGTGAAGTTTTCACCTAATCACATGATAGTATTTTAACAATTAAAAATTATCATTGCAGCCAAAGATGTTTTAACCTACGCATTAATATAAATTCAAAAGTAAATAGTCCTTAAGGGGACATTCAGCTCACTAACGATCAAAGAGCTACAACAAAATTTAAAGAAAAAAAACCTAAGAGCCGATTGTCCCCTATTAACCAAAATACAAAATTACCTAGATACAATCTAAGGCAGCATGAAGACAGCGCCCAAAAAAAGAAAGATCCGAATATAATCAATCAGAACAATCTTTCTGTCAAAAAACAACCTCATTGCCAGAGTAATCCAGAAAAAACAAAACAAAACAAAACACCAATCCAAAGGAAAAAATTACAAAGAGAAGGCAATTAACCGTATGAGTATAAAAGATAAGCACAGCATTAATCGACAAAATCAGGTAAGATAATAAACCGAAGTAGCTGTCAACAGAAAGGCCCCTAGCATACTGAGGCAGAATCGTGCTCTAAAAACAAGTAAACACGAGAGTCTTAAAACTCCCACTGAAAAACTGGAAGTAGCCAGGTAAAGAATTAGCCTTACTACACGAATCATGCACAAGAGAGCTAGAGGCACCCAATAGGAGCCAATCCAAATGGTTAGCAGACCACACAAAAAGAGTATAAACTAATAAACCCCTGGACAACACCCAATAGGCACCAACCACTTCTTTCATTTAGACATTTTGCGGAAAAACTATTCTTTGTGGACAATCCAGAGACCTCCAGAACACGTCACGTCATTTTTTTGCTTGATACTAGTGTGTACCGGGTGACGTGATGCATTTGAATTGGTATCCGAACCGTTCGGTGTCCGCACAAATCCTTACCTCAAAACTTGTCACTTGTCACATCATTTTTGCGAAAAGCTAAGCTTGTTGGAAAAAAATTAAAGCAGAAAATGTGCTGCGAAGATGTATTACTAAATAGATCACAACCAGCCACATTACAGCCAGCTTACACTCATTTCTATAATATTTACATATGAAAAAAAAATAAACAGTCTTTATAATAGATATCTTGCACTTTCATTAGGTTTTAATACCCAAGCAACATAAAAAAAATAATAGATGTTAAACGAACACAAAAAACCCAAACAAAAATTAGATTACATATAGTACAACATTACAGAATTCATAATAATACACTAACTATTCAATTTTTTTCATTAAAATAAAATTATTACAAATTAGACATCATCCATACTATCTTCATATACATTGTTATCGTCATCACCTTCAATGTCATCATGAGTCAACCCATATATATGACCATTTTATTGTATCTTCATAAGTATTTATCGCAAAATTTCTTCAACCTCCTATTACCCATCAGATTGCCCATGATGTTGGTTCCCTCTGGCTTCTCACCTCTGCATGCCTTCCAAAATCATACATATAGCCCTTGATCAATCTACATTATTCCTCCATCCATGCATCTTGGTTAGAGGTGTCAAAAATGGGTTACGGGTCAGGTTTGGATTGAACCCAATATGGCCCGCTATTTGTTTGACACGACCCGAACCCAACCTGTTGTTGCAAACGGGCCAAAAAATACAGCCCGGACCAGCCCCAACATGAAACACTTGCAACTTGCGATATTTGGTCGAAGAAGCACATGAATGGGAGAATGGTGAACAACAAAGTCCTTGTCGTCGTCATTAATTCTCATCTCAACGAATGTCGAGCAAATCCACATGGACCAAAGCCAATCGAACATCAGAAAGCTCTCTCTTGTCATCGTCATCACTTCTTGTGCACGCAAGCGGGCGTGCGGTCCTTGAGGAACCGCCCTTCTTCCCGCCAGACATATCGAAACAAAGCTTCTCCTTCGGCGGCATTGCAAAGAATTCGTGAGCTAGGCGGGTCATGCCATCCATGAGCCCGGCGTCCATGTCATGGTCGGCGACCTAAAAGATGCCCAGTCCTCACACACCGCCACAATTTGACAGCAATTCTCTGACTTGAGCGACTGTCTGGCGTGAGAGCCCCGAGGTCAACGGCCAGCGGGCGTGTGAGGCCGAGGTGAGAGCCACTACCGGCGGGCATGTGGGAAAATTTTGGGTCTGGACGCAAAAATCAATTAAAATCGGGTTTCTGGGTTGACCTGAACCTGACCCAAAATTCAAAACATGTTAAAAATTAGGAACCGAATCCGACCCATTCTTAAAATTGGTTGACCCTAACCTGAAAATTTTTGATCAGGTTCGAGTCAGATTTTCCAGTCGTGTCAATTTTTGACACATCTAATCTTGGTTGATCTTTTATTGGGTAGACCCTTCCACTCTAAATCTTGAGATAAATGACCCGTTATATTTTTTCTTTTTTAAATATGAAAATGAACATGACTATGTATATTAAAAAAAAAACTATTTTATTTTTCATTTATTTTATTTAAAATATTTTAATAGTTTTAATGTTGCGTTGTTATCATCATTGTAAATTAAATGATGTTCTCTGCATGCATAAGTTGATCCTGACATTAAAATGAAATTGATACAATAAATATTATGAAAAAAAAGGTGAAGTTTCTAACGAAATTGTAGCCAAGCATGAGGTAGCTTCTTCTATAACAAATTAATAATAAATTTAGCATATTAAAAGCTCAGTCTGACTGTAAGAAAACCACATCAAACAGCTTAAGGGACGACGTTCTTGTTTTTTCTTCTAACAATTAACTTGTCAATATTACTTTATTTGATCAGTGGGAAGTTTGTGCAAGTAGGTTTGGTTTCATTTGAGATAATTTTCTTACTATTTTTTAAAGCAGTTTTTTAGTATAAAAATTTTTATTTTTGTACTAAAAAGTTGTTTTAAGAAGCAGTAAGAAAGCCACTACAAATAAAGCCTTAGATTTTGTTTGTTTAGAGTTTCGGAAACATTGCATGGTCATTGGTTTTCCTTGCATAAGTTAATCACGACATGAAAATGAAAGCGGTGTTCTTTGCAAGAAAGCTACATTTAACTTCTAAGAAGATTTTTTTTTTTTGCTAATAGTTAGAACTGGTCAATGGAACATTGATGCAACTTGTTTTAATCTTTCTTTCTTTTTTTTCTTTTCTTTTTTAGATTTATTTGTGAGGCCTACATAGATTAAAAATTTTGTATGTTATATATTATAAAAAAAAAGTGTCACACTCCTTAATAATATATTTGAGCACTGCATCATTGTCAAACAGAGAGTGATCGCCACAGCGCCCAAAACTGATTCCACAGCATTGCGAGACGGACTGAACAGTTTTCTTTCTCGTTTTCTGAAGGATTGCGTCCCTTAGAATTTATTTACTTGACTTATTTAAAAATTATAGAAAGCACAAGTTCATAAAATACATAATTTTAATTCAGCAAAAAATTTTATAAGACAAATATTTTAGATAGTACATGGTGTATGGCAAATTCTTTACCATATAAAGAGTCGATGGCCTTAAATTCTTACTAGGGGATAATATCTTTTTGCTGCTAACTAAAAATTCAACTATGGCATATTGGTTTTCTATCAAGACTTGAAGGTTTTAAATATATTTTAAGGATATCTGAAGATCCTAGCCTCTAATGAAGGGCTAGGGGTGTCAATATTTGACACGACTCGAAAATCCGATTCGAATCCGACACGAAAATGAAAATTTTGGGTTTGGGCCAAGATTTTTTACCTGTTTTGTATTTCGGGTCCGGTTCAGGTTGACTCAGAAACCCGAAATTAACCCAGTTTTGACCCTGAATCCTTCACAGGGAGCGAACTCCCGTCATTGCTTCCGATCAAAATGTTGCAACTTCTGATCTGACCGGAAGGAAATGTCGCCCAAGGAGCGAAGTTGAACAAAACGAAGGAACTGAGATAGTGACTCACAGCGAGCGAACTCCCGTCGTTGCTTCCAATCAAAATGTTGTAACTTCTGATACGACCGGAAGGGAACGTCGTCCAAGGAATGAAGTCAAACAGCAACGAAGCAGCCGAGGTAGTGACTCACAGTGAGTGAACTCCCGTCATTCACTACAGGAAAAACGTCGTTTTCAAACAGTCATTTCTTCCAGAAAAATGACCAAAATCGGTCGGAAATTAGCATTTTGGCGGATTTCCGGCGGAAATGATTTCGTCAGTAAAACATGGATTGGAAAAGGCCTTTCGGCACAAAATAATTCACCGAAAACATTTTTCCGGTGAATTTTCTGCTAGAAAAATATTTCCGGGAGATTTTTTTGCATCGGAAGGTTAAGAAGAATTAAAAAAATATTTAAAAACAAATCCAAAGAAATTCAACCCGACCAGCCCGGAGAGCCAGCCCGCCCGCTGCTCCCACATTCCGCTCTGCCCCAGCCCAGCCACACGCACATGGGCCTACCCGCGCAGATCGCCAGCCCAGTTGCCCGAACCGAGCCTGCCCGCGCGAAATGCCTTCGGCAGGGTTCGAACCTCGCCACCTCCGCGGCGTAAGTTGCAACATCTAAAAGTAAAAAATATTTTTTAAAAAAAGATCAAAATAAATAATTTAATTTAACAATGAATTATTAAATTAGTTAATTTAATTTCACAATAAATTATTTAACTTAATTTAACAAAATAAATAATTATAAATTTTACTATAATTTAAGTTTTAATTTAAATCAATTAATTTTTCTAATTAAATTATAATTTAATCTATTTTATTATAATTTAATTTAAATTTTTTAATACAAAAATATTTAATTTGATAATAAGTTATTTAAAATATTTTCTAAAATATTTTTTAAAATTTAAAAAGATTTAATTTCCGTCCAAAATTCGCTGGAAATTCCATCGAAAATCCAATAAAAAATATGCCGGAAATTCGCCAGAATTTTTCCGTCAAAAATCCGCCAGAATTTGTGACGAATTAACTTCCTCCAGAAATGAGCTATTTTCCTATAGTGGTTGCTTCCGATCTGACCATAAGGGAACGTCATCTAAGGAGCAAAGTCGAACAGCAACAAAGGAGCCAAGGTAATGACTCACAGGGAGCGAACTCCCTTCGTTGCTTCCGATCAAAATGTTACAACTTCTGATTCGATCGGAAGGGAACTTCGTCCAAGGAGAAAAGTTGAACAGCAACGAAGGAGCCGAGGTACCTTTACAGTGAGCGAACTCCCCTGGTTGCTTCTGATCAAAAATTTTGTAACTTCTGATCAGAGGTACCTCCTTCGACGACGAACTCGTGCATTGGCACTATGCAGGTCGTGTTCGGGTCCGAAAAACTGAACCGTTTGTAAAAACAGTTTGGGTTTAGGTCTGGTCGAACAGTACCGAATCAGTTCCGGATTGGACCCAAACCCAACCTATGACTTAATTTTTACAATCCTATGAAAGACAAGCGAGCTCTCAAATATTATGTCATATTTATGCACAAAAGAAAGAAAAAAATAGTAGCTCTAATTGATATATTTCACATTAATTCTTCTTAACTGTTGATTAGAAAGAAAGAGAAAAATGAGGAGGAAGTGGCCGCCGGCGATTGATGGAATTAATATTGGGGCGGCACTATCCAACTGCTTGGCCAATGAGAGATAATATACATTGGTCTTGTCGTCCGATTGAGCTGCGCCAATATCCCACGACCTCCCCCGTCTATCTCAACTTAATATATTCCTTGATTTCTTTCTCCTAATTAATCCGAATGGCCATTAAAAATATGATTTGGTTTTTTTTATTATTATTATTATAAAGCTAATGTTTAAAATCATAGTATGATATCAAATGGGGGTGGTTTTTGATCATGTGGTGTTTTCTGACAGTTATGGGTGTTTAATATCAAGGTTCTGCAGATGGTGGTTCAATGTTGCGGTTGCCGGCTTTATTAAGATTACCAACAATTTTGTGGTCCCTGAAACAGTGTGGCCAATTGTGTGGGTAATTCTTCTGGTTTGGAATTAGGAATTAATTCGGATGTGGAGTCATTCGCAGTCTGTTGAACAATGATTTTACTCTTTGCGCAAATTCGCGGAAAATTTTGGGGGAAACGCATTTTTCGTTTCGTATGTTTGTTGATTCTTGCTGCTTCTTCTCGGGATTTTGCGGAGTTACTGTTTGACTTGCTGCTACGTGAAATGTGCTTGGGGCTCGCGTCCTGGTCCTTCTTTGCTGGTGGCACAGTCACTGGACTAAACAACTTTGTTCTGAGCCTATTCTCTCTGTTGTTTTTTTAGTGCTTTTCTTTTTAATGTAACCTTTATTTTTATGTTATTAATATATTTCCTATTTAAAAAAAAAATAGTATGATTATACAAATGCCAGTAAATGAAATAGGTATATATACAAATATTCAAGTGTTTAGTGTTGATTTAATTTAATTTTTTAAAAGTTTAATCAAGTTTTTAGATATTTATGATCTAAAATAACAGTTTTAAACAAGCTCAACTTGACCATGTTGGTTTGAGAGCTTATGCTTCCAACTAAGAGGTCTTAGGTTCGAGTCTTTGTGTATGAGTTTGTCTTAAATGACTTAAATGTCCCAAAAAAAAACAATTTTAAATATGCTTTTAATCTTACAATTATTCTTTATTTCAATTCACATGACAAAGTTTTTTTTTTTAAAATAAATACTGTCAAAAATTGACTTTAATTGCAGCGTTTGATTGGCAATTTTGGAACCGCTGTTAAAAGTTTCCTTTCACAATGGTTTAAACTATTGCTAATTAAAGAAAAATATTCTGCCATGAAAGATCTTATATTCTTTCGACTGTGCCATAGCAGTCTCTTTCTTTTTTTTTTCTTTTTTTTTTTTTTTTTTTTGTAAAATGATGGCCTAAGTCCTTTTTCATTAATATAAACTTGTTACATGTAATGAAAAAAGAAAAATGCTGAAAAAGCGATCTTGCCAAGACTTACAATACCCAAAATGGGGGAGAGAGAGAGACTTACGAATCCTGCAAACAAATAGTCCCCAAGTCAAATATTCTTTAAGCTAATGGTTTGAAAGGTGCTTTTAAAATCAAACATGGACTTCAATGTAGTAAGCTACAATCATGGGAAGTCTAAGTTTTTTGAAAGGTACTTTCACTTTTTTTTTTTTTTTGGCAAGATGACTAGACTGATTTTGGCTCTCTTAACTCGATTGTTAATGTAGAAACCAATTGGTTTCTCGATAATAGCTTTCAGACAATGCAGATGCACGAGATAGCTACAGGAAATGAAGTTGAAAAAGTATATTCATTTTCTTAACCTACATGTTACAAGGCAGTCTATAAATAGACTTTACATAGACATACAGGAGTCAGCTAATTACATTTTTATCACAGAATATATTTATCTAATAATCTGAGATTTATCTGTTAATAGCCCCCCACAAACTAACGGGTTCTCGGTAACCGTTACCGAGAACCCGTTAGTTTGAGACGTAGATTTTTAAATCTCAGAGTTGGTAAAGATTTTGTAAAGATATCAGCGAGCTGATCAGTGGTACTAATAGGAGATATACAAATGTTTTTGGTATGTATGTGATCTCGTATGAATCGTTGATCTATCTCAATGTGTTTCGTACGAGCATGAAAGACGGGATTATTTGCTAAGGCAATGGCCGACATGTTGTCGCAGTAGATGTTCGTTGGTTGAGATTGAGGAACACCGAGTTCGTTGAGCAGTCTCCGAATCCAAATGACATCGGCTGTAAGAGCTGCTAAGGCGCGATACTCAGACTCCGTGGAAGATCTTGCTACAGTTTGTTTCTTTTTGACGGTCCACGAAACTAGTGTATCTCCAAGAAACGAACAAAATCCTGATGTAGACTTTCTTGATTCAGGATCACCGGCCCAATCCGCGTCTGAAAAGGAGGTAAGATTAAAGTTAGATTTAGAGATTGGGAGACCAAAATGTAAAGTACCTTTAATATAGCGCAAAAGACGTTTGAGAAGAAAGGCATCATGTAAAGAAGGATTATGCATTTGTTGAGATAGCAGATTAACACTATAGGCTATATCCAGACGCGTAAGAGTAAGGTATTGCAAAGAACCAACAAGCCGGCGATACATTGTGGGATCCGAGAGAAAAGTTTCCTGCGGTGGATCTGCAGGAGCTTTTGTACACGTTGGATTATGAATAGGATTACATCTGGTTAGTTGCGCCGTATCCAGTACTGTTGTAGCATATTGAGCTTGTGAAAGAAATAAGCTATCTGAATTTCTATCAATTTTAATACCCAAAAAATTATGAGCGTTGCCGAGATTCTTCATAGCAAACCTATTACTGAGCTGTTCAAGAATTTGGTTAATATAAGAGACGTTATTACCGGTAAATAGATATCGTCTACATAAATTAATAAGAAGAGCTGAATATTATTTTTATTAAACAAGAAGAGTGAAGGATCGTATGCACTGTTGGTAAACCCGAGGGAGATGAGATACGCTGTGAACGTGTTGTACCACTGCCTCGGAGCTTGTTTAAGACCATACAAGGCTTTATGCAATCGACATACATAGGTTGGATTGATTGGGATCTTCAAACCCTTTGGTTGATGCATGTTCTTGTCTTCCGAAAGGGTACCGTGAAGAAAAGCATTTGCGACTTCAAGTTGGTGTACCTGCCAATCACGAGAGAAAGCGATTGTGAGTAATGCGAATTGTTGGTAATTTAGCTACTGGACTAAATGTATCTATATAATTGAGGCCAAATTCTTGGATTATTTCCGAGCGCTACCAAGCGCGCTTTGTATTTGGCGATAGAACCATCACTGTGTAATTTAAGGCGATAAGTCCACTTGCAGCCTAGAACTTTGTGATTCTTTTGGAACCAAACTCCAAGTACCCTGTTGATTGTAACGTAGATTTCATCAGCCGTGGCCTTGCGACATTCTGGATATTTGACAGCGTCAGTATAGGAAGTGGGGGTATGACTAGTTCTTCAATTTGATGAATCAAGTCCCGATTGACGGGTTTTAGCGATCCCGTCTTACACCTAGTTATCATAGGATGAGAACTGGGAGCATCTGACGAGCACCGTGGAGGCTGCAAGTCGGAGGGAACGGAAATTTCTCTATGAGCAGGAACAGATACACGTTGATTTTGTTGTATGACTAGTTGCGTGTCCTTATCCAGGTAAGGTTGAGATGGCTGTTGCTGAGACCGTGAAGTGGATTCAGGTATCAGCATAAATGGAGGACGCATGTAATCTTTTGGAGTAGTAACATTGTTAGCCTGCTCCATGAGAAAGGAAAACTTTGTTCATCAAAAGTTAAATGTCGTGAAACAAAAATTTTGTTAGTAAGAACATCCAAACATTTATAGCCCTTATGCATATCACCGAATAACCAATAAACACACATTGTTTGGATTTGCACGCAGCTTATGACGAGAGTGCGAAGGTAACAGTGGGTAGCAAGCGCACCCAAAAGTTCGAAGATGAGTATAATTCGGCGTATTGTGAAATAATTCAAACGGAGACAAGTTCTTGGTAGTTGCGAGAAGGCAAACGATTTATAAGGTAAACTGCGGTGAGAACGGCATCGGGCCAGTAGGTATAAGGTATATGCGCAGTATGAAGAAGAGATCGTGTGGTTTCAATTATATGGCGATGCTTCCTTTATGCCACTCCATTTTGTTCCTAGGGGCACGATATTTGATGCACTATACCGTGAGTCTTTAAAAACTCAGTAAACGTGTGGCTGAGATATTCACCGCCGCCGTCGGTGCGAATGCATTTTATAGGTCGAGACAAATATTTTTCAATATACTGTTTGAATGTAAAGAAAACTTGAGCAACATCAGATTTATGTTTTCAACGGAAATGGTAAATCTTGTACAATCATCAACAAAAATAGCATAATACTGAAAACCTTGCACAGATACGGACGGGGCAGGTCCCCAAATATCAGAATGTAAAAGTTGTGCTAAAGCATATTTCTTACGGTTAATGGAAGTATCAAAAGACATTCTTATGAGCTTTGGAAATATTGCATTGCATACAGGATTTATTAAACTCGCCGGTGTAATTGAGGATCTCTAGAAGCAAGAAACTGTAATGTGGTATTATTCGGATGCCCGAACCGGTGGTGCCAGGAAAAGGTAGATGTTCGGGCAGTAGATCAAGCAAGATGATTAGACGATGGCTTCGTAGTCGGAACTTGATATAAGCCATTTTTACGGCATGGCCCTTGAAGAAGAACTTCTTGAGTCTTCAAATCCTTCAAATGAAAACGATTAGGATCGAATACAATAGAAATATTGTTGTCCTTAGTAACTTGGGAAATAGAAAGCAAATTGTATGGAAGTCTTTCTGTGAAATAACTGAGATAGTAAAAGCTTTCGGTTGGGTGTAGATAGCAAACCTGTACCGGAATGTTCTATACCTACAGAGCTTCCATCACTAATGGTAACATTGTCTAAACCGCGATAAGGAGCTGAAACAGAGAGGTTTTCAAGTGCGTTTGTGAGATGCGAAGAAGCCCCTGAATCAAGCAACCAGTCTGTCGTGCTTCATGAGTTTTCTGCGACAAAATGCTGCATTGATATTGCCTTTAGCCAAAGAAGGTTTGTAATTCTGATTCAGTCTATGCCAGCTCGAGGATGCACTGTTGACCCTATAAACAAATCTGACAACTCGTAGCGACACGATTAGAATTACGCGAGCTGGTCTGTTGATTTGCAAATTTCCCGCGAAGTCGACGGCCACGACCACGCACAGAGTACAAAGCCGTGCTTGAATCAGTCTTGCAAGATTGCTGGCGAGATATCTCAGAAGCCACATGGATTTCTTCACTAAGAAGGAAGAGCATATAAGTTGTCAAGGCTGATAGACTAGTTTGCAATAGTGCGTATAGCCGTTTTAAACGACTGATACGAAGAAGGTAATCCGTTGAGTATATACAAAATTATGTCTTCAGTGTCCACGGTAGAGCCCGCAGACGCAATATTGTCGACTAGCGCTTTGATGTCGGCAAGATATTGAGTCATAGAAGCGTTCTTGAGAGAAATGTTGAGTAATTAAAGTTAACACTCACTCTATCTCCAATGTTAAGGTTTGTACCTTCATACAGAATGGTAGACGGCGCCAAAATCTTCTCTCTAATTTGTTGCCTTCTAACATTGTGAGTATGATTTGCAATATTCCTATTATGATCAAGATTTTCATATCTTTAAATATTCCCTAAATTTTTTTTTTTTTTCTTTAAGGGAGCTCATTGGCTGTCATAGCTTTTTTGCCATCTCTCCTCTCTCTCTCTCTCTCTCTCTCTCTCTCTCTCTCTCTCTCTATACCATTTTATTTTTATAGATTCAACCTCTTCCACTAGCCTCTCTCTCTCTCTCTACATGATGATGAGTCAATAGTATTTTTTTAATTCAAAATTTCATCAAATTTTTTTAATTAAAAATTTCATCAATTTAAAAAAAAAAAACTCAAATTCTAGTAAAATATATGTAATTAAAGCCAATAAATTACATTAGGGGAGAATTATAATATTTAAATTTAAATCAAGTAGCGTAAAAGATGTTTATTATAAATTATTATATATTTTTAATATACTTTTATAATAATAAGATATAGTTTTTTTTATATATTTATTGGTCGTAAAATATTTTTTAGTTATATGTTTATTTAAATTAGATATGAAAATATATGGTAGAAAAGTGGTCGAAATATATTAGTATGATAATATATAATTTAAATAAATTTATGTTGAAATTAATTTAGTTGAGCATGACAATAAGTTTTTTTTTTTCATTATCATAGAATTTATCTTCTTATAATTTATAATTTCAATTTGAAGCTAAAATGAAAATGTTTGAGAGTATTTTTAAAGTAAAAATTTTGTGCCCCCGCAGATACAAATTCTTGGCTCCGCCACTGTCTATGAATGGTGAATTCAATTTTTTTTTTGTATTTATGGATTGAATCAAACGGTATCAAAATGAGCTCAGATAGAATTATAATTTTTCTTAAGTGATCTGGTTAGACTTGATGATTTTGGTTTATCTTACCTTAGAAAATAATTCATTCTCTTTTTTCTTTCTTGGTTGCTAGTATATTGTTGGTCTAGTTGTATTATTTCTTCCTTTTTGAAGGTGCTTTCTTGTCTTCTTATTTCTTCATTATGATTTTAATGTTGTTGGCTATTAGCTATTCTGGAAATTTGTATCTATCCTCTTGGTTATCATTTGTTGTGGCATGTTTTTTATTTATCTTTGTGATTCTTTTTTATGTATTTAAGTAGAATAGCTTTGATGGTTTGAATGGAGAATTCTTCTTTGAGTCCCTTTTTTCCCTCTAGTCTGCTGGTAGTCTAACTGGCTCTCCTTTCCTTACCATGGCAGGTGTTTCAATTTCTGCATATTTTGCATTTTTATGACCATATCTCTTTGTTTATTATCTATTTTTTGGCTAGGGTGTTCTCTTATTTCCCTTCTTCTCATCTTTTCATCCTGGTATGGGTGTTGGTGTTTGTTGTCTTCGTTGGGGGTGTTTTTTTTTTTCTTTACTATTGGTTATCTATTACAGTTGTCTATTTTTATTATTTTCTCTTTATTTCTTTTGATATGTATTGATTGGAGAATAGCCTTGTGAGTTGAATGGAGAATTACTCTTTTTGGATTGTGGAGCATTTTAGATTATGTAAAGAATTGATCCTTTTACTGTTCAACCATCTTTTTATAATCCTTAACCTATAATTTGTTGTTGGTCTCCTCTTTCAGTTCAATGTTTTTATGTATACTTTACTCCTATCTATGTTTTCTTTCTTTGTTCTAGGCTCATGAGTCCTACTCAGGATAGTTCGTGGCTTGTTTGTGCTCTCCAGGTATTTGGACTCTCTCCATCGTGTTTTTACTACATAATATGCATTTGCTTCTCTTCATTGTGGTTGTCTGATTTCAGGTGCTATGGTTAGGATTCTCAGATGTTCATGTTCTCCTTTATGCTTATCAATTCATGTTATGAAGCATGTAGATGATTTTGGATGTCAATGTGCGTTTGATTATTTTATAATTAGACTTCTCTTGATTCCTTTTATGATTTCTGGTGGATCTTCAAGTATATCAAAGCTTTGGCTTATTTTTTTAGCTTGGATTCTTGCGAGCCTACTTTCTTATTTTATTGTTGTGTATCTTAGTTGGGAAACTTGTACTCTATAGGTTTTTTTTACCTTTTGTTTCTAGCTATGTGAGTATTAGTGAGCTATAATTTCTTGTAAGGACTTTTTAACTTTTTTCTTGATGAATACAATCTCTTCCCATAAATGGGCTTTTCTAAAAAAAAAACATTAAGTTTAGTGATAGTTATTGTTGTTTGTCGTTTTGAAATGCATTACTCGTCAGCTTGTCTTTGCATGCAGTTTTAATCTTCAAAAAAAATCTCAAAATATAATAAATAAGATATATGAGAAATATGTGATTTGTTCTATGGGTAAGAAATTGTCTGTAGATATGGTAGGTAGAAAACATATGATTAAGATTATTTTGATAGAATAATAATGTTTTGGCGTGGATGAGTTTTAAATTTTTATAAATACTCCACTCTCCATAAGATATATACTTCTAGTGAGAGCCAACAAAATTAAAAGAGTGTAATATAATTTAAATAAATAAATAAATTTTTAATTTAAGGTTATATGAAGTCATATATATATGTCTCATATATCCCTAAAGGGATTCATGTGAAAGTTTCAATTGAAGTAACATTTTAGCATAAAAAAAAATGAAGGCTAGCATGTCTAGGTCTATGCTTTTAAGGTTTTATTTGGGTCATCTTTTTTATTACTTTCTAAAACAGCTCTTTGTGTGTGTGTGTGTTGGGGGGGGGCAAAAACCTGTGTATTAAAAACTAGAAGTAATTACAAGTAAAAATGTAAAAGACTAATAAGAGAAACAACAACATAAAAGAAAGAATCCAAACAACCCCACAATCCCCAAAAAACAAACAAAATGAGGAATAAAGTCAAAATGGGACTCAGTACACCATGTTAGCATCAAACATCAAAACTGATCAGAATTTTGGCGGAGAGAACGAAGAAGTTGTAGAAGTCCCTTGGTTGACGCAGGCCTGCCAAGGCAAAATCGGTAGATGCATGACCATCCCAAAGGGGTAGAAGGAGGTAACCTGGTTCATCATCATCCATACAACAAAACTCGTATTCCAAGAAAGAACAAAAACCAGAAACCAATTTAAATAATCCCAACAAATTTTTCCTTGAGCTTTTCATAATTTTTCCATCTCCCCACTTTAAATATGACAGACACTTTAATAGCTTGCGTGATGGAAAACGGATTGAACTAAGTATTATTGGAGAAACTCTGATTGTTTCTTTCTCTCCAAAGATGATAAATTGTGCAGTTCATTAAAAAAAAAAAGTTTTTCTCCAAAAGTATTGAACTGAGGCATGTTGTCCGAAAAATGATACGCTTGCGAAAGATTTTGCCTGAGAAAGAAGGTATCTAAAACAGGGAGAAGATCTTTCAGCACCAAAAAGGAGAAGTCACAATCGAAAAACAGCTCTTTAGTACAAAAAATGTTAGTTCAAAAATATTTTATATTAAAACCCGTTTTAGAAAATGATAACAAAATTATCACAAACGGAATTTAAGTTTCAACAAATTATAAACCCTAAACAATATGTTAATATATTCTTCATTGCAATTACCACTAACTATTGAGTTGATTGATTTTTTTTTCTTACTTCTAAAATGGCGGTCCAAGTTTACATTTATAAATATTTTAATATTTTGCTTAAATAAGATTTTGTGAGCTGTGCTTATCTGTGCATGTATTGTCAGAAATTGAAACATATTAGTTGGGATGAAGGGGACAGTTAATTTATTTAAGTGTTAACCTATTGAAAAAGAAATATAAACTAAGTATGATTCTCATGTGACCGTTGGATAAATAAACCTACCAATGTCTCAAGTGATATTTTATTTGAAAGAGGGCTGGTAACAGTGGGCTCCATAAATAAAACATATCACCATGCCAACTAATAAGGAATGCTTATAATAATATCATACGATAGAGACAATATAGTTTAATGAAATGATTTAAATAGTTTGAGTTACAAAGAATTCCTCCCCCGTAATTAGAGAAGTTATTTATAAAATATAATAAAAATGAATTGTAGAAGATGACTTCTATGGTGGAAAAAGGATGAGCTTTGAGTCATTAAAAATATCATTAAGTGATTGTTAGTAGTGTGCTCTATCTTTTTGTTTTCAGAAGAGAAAGCATTGGTTATGAAGTGTAGGTGTTAGCCTTCATAGAGATGATGGAGAATCACAATGGTGATAATAATAGGCATCATTTGTTTGTGTCAATGTTGAGTGTTAGTGTTGGTAGCGATGGTGGGCATTGACTTAAGTGTCAGCATTGGACTTCAATATTGATAGTGTGCATCAATCTTATTGGAAAAGAGGAATATTGGTGTTGGTGTACACGATGAACCTAAGCTAGGTTAATAATAACGGTCATCGATCTTAATTATTGGCAATGATAAATATCAAGCTAATTGAAGAAGACTAGAGTCATTGTTAATATTAATGGTGAGCTTAATTCAACTTTGCAGGTGATGAAAGACATCAACATTTGTGTAGACATCGGGAGTCATCAGTTATGATTTTTATAGATGTTGGTATTCATATTGATAGCATGTGTCAACCTCATTAGTGATGCCCAATAATGACATTGATGTTGATGGCTAGCTAGCTTTAGAATTAATATTACTTAAGGAGTCGACCTATGTGGAGTTAGCATGCGTGAGTGTTGACGTCAATATTGTTGGTGATGTTGAAAACTAGTCTTGTTGGTGATGGAAGAAGTTGGTGTTGATGTTTATGGTGGATGTCAACCTCAATATTTTGATCAAATTTTAGTCATAATTAATCTCGAAAAATATAGTGATGATAGAGAAGATCTGAGAAATACCTCTAATGATAGATAAGATCTCAGAAATATGTGACTTGTTGTAAATAAAAAAAATGTGTGGTAGATATGATAGATAGAAAATAAATGATGGAGATTATTTTGTTAGTTAGATAAGGTGTAGGGTCGATGAATTGTTAACATCTGTAAATGTGTCACTCTCCTTAATGTATATACATCAAGCGAGAGCCAAAGTTTTTAAGAGATAAGAGAGAAGAAAAGAAGCAAAACTTTTAAAAAGAAGTTTGTCAAAGGAACTTCTATAGCTAGTTAATTACTTCCATAAATTATATATTTTAGCTCTATTCAATCTAATAGAATACGTCATCGTTGACTTCTAATAATATTTATAAGGGAAATTTACATACATATCACTTTATTTCATGTTATTTACATATCTAACACTCAAAATATTAATATTACATGCCTAGCACATATATATAACTTTAATAGCAAATATATCACTCTTATAATTCATTTCTATCATTCATCTCATCCTATAAACTTTAATACTTCATTCCATGCATCCAAATTTATTATATGGGTGATAGGCATGTAATATTAATATTTTGGGTGTTAGATATATAAATAGTAAGGAATAAAGTGGTATGTATGTAAATCTCTCTATTTATAAATGAACTAACAGTGATACCAAGACATCTTTTGTACTTGGTCATATATAAAAAATTTATAATTGCAACTTTATACTAAAGTAAAATAATAGTAATAATATAGTTATATAAAAGAATCTAGTATTCACTAAAATTATTTATAGTCTGGAAAAAAAAAAGATTATAACAGAAAAATAATAGAGGCAAGTTCTTATGAAGAACAAACAACCCACCAAAAATTAATGTTGGTGAGTGTAGTTGGTGGCAAAGCTTAGTGTGGCGCAAGTCACCACTGGTGTTAGTTTCTCATTCTAACACTGTTGGCGTTACATTCGCGCGGGCGATGGCTAGCAGGGTGCGGCAGCTAGGGCTGCCCAGGGCAACAGGGTGGTCGTAGGTCATGGGAGTGCCTGCGGGTTGGAATAGACGATCGCACAAGTTAAGTGGGAGAATTCGAATCAAATAAAGGTAGATCTGGGCTCTGGCTCGAGCAAGAAGGAGGCAGCTGCATGCATGGGAGTAGGGCTGTCAATAATTGACACGACCCAAAAACCCGACTAGAACATGACCCGAAATTTTTGGGTTGGACCCGACCCGTTTGAAAAACGGGTCAGGTTCGGGTTCATAAAAATGACACGAATTGAATTTCGGGTCGGGTCCGGGTTGACCCGGTAACCCGTTACCGACCCGTTTGACAGGGGAAATTATTTCACGCGGAGATAACTTAAGTCGCGTGTTAGGGTTTTACGCGAAGCATTTTCATTTCACGTGCCGTAGCTCTCCAGCCTCTCCTCTTCTTCGCTTCTTCGTCTAGGGTTTCCGGAGTTCTCTTCTCTATAGATCTCCTCGATCTGTCTCTACAGATCTCCTCGATCTATGTCTCTGATTTCCTCTTTTCTCCTTCTCTGGCATATTCTTTGGTCCGTGATTTTGTCCTTTCGTGGTGTTCATCGTGCACATCTGCTTTGGCTCAATAGAAATACTTACATCTCTCGTTGTTTGTATCTCTCATCTTTTTCCCTTTCTTCTCCTTTTAGAAGCATGATATATGAGATTATGAGCATAGGAGAGATTTGTCTTACTGTGCTACGAAGTTCCGGCTCAATTTTTTGGTTTTTTAGGGTTAGGGTTTTTCTGATATTCTGGTGCAAACGAGTCAAATCGAGCTCAATTTTCTAGTTTTTTTTTTGTCAGTTTTGGCTGGTTTTTCTTCTGTTCACTTACTGCTATATTTATGTTCAATCGAGCCATGTCGAGCTCTATGTTCTGGTATTTATGTGCAAATGAGCCAGGTCGAGCTCTATGTTCATGTATTTCTCTCATTCTATGCTATTTCTGCCGTTATTTCTGTGCAAATAAGCCAGGTCGAGCTCTATGTTCATGTATTTCTCTACTGTTGAGCATGTTTCTGCTGTTATTTCTGTGCAAATGAGCCAGGTCGAGCTCTATGTTCATGTATTTCTATGCTGTTGAGCCTGTTTCTGCTGTTATTTCTGTGCAGTTTCTACTATTATTTCTGTACAGTTTCTGATGTTAAGTATGTGAAGCTACTACTGTTATTTCTGGGCACTTTCTACTATTATTTCTGTGTAGTTTCTACTTTTATTTCTGTGTAGTTTCTGCAGTTATTTCTATGCAAAAGAGCCAAGTCGTGCTCTATGTTCTGTGTGCAATTTCTGCTGTTATTTATGTGCAGTTTCTGCTGTTATTTATGTCCAGTTACTACTGTTTTTTCTGTTCAGTTGCTTCTCTTAGTTTAGGGTTTAGAGTCCTAATTATTTTGATGAGTTGTTGTTCAACAACACATTAAGAATTTGCAATTATTTGCCCATTATTAGTTATTACTTATTACTAAGTATTTGGAGTAACAAGCCTTCAACCCATTAAGTATTGAAGTTATACTTCTTTTAGTTTAGGGTGGTTGGCTTGGGCAGTTAGTTGGCCGTTATAAAGACTCAACGTGTTATGTGTATTTTTTTGAAAAAAGAAATTTAACAAATAGAATTGTGAAGTTGTAATATTTTCTAATTTTTATTAGATGGAGGATTCAATATCATTCATGGGAATTCTTCTTTTGCTGAAAATGAAGAACCCCAGACTTGTGAAATACCTGTAGAGCCCTCTAACGATCAATGTAATGATGCGACAGTTACTAAGAAACGGCGAAGAATGACCTCAGTTGTTTGGGGCCATTATAAGATGTTACCTATTACGAAAGATGGAAAACAAAAATGTAAATGCAAGAAATGTGGTACTACTTATCTATGTGATAGCAAAAATGGAACCGGTAATCTTAGACGCCACCTCAGAAATTATAAGAAAAGAAATATGCGTGATATATGACAGTTGATTTTACAAACCAACACTGAATCTTCAGTATCAATGTCTGATGACAAGTTTGATCATGTTGTATTTCGTGACTTGTTTACTACTTCTATCATCATGCATGATTTACCCTTTCAATGTGTGGAATGGGTTGGACTTCGAGCAGTTTTGTTATATCTTCGTCGTGACTTGCAATTAATTTCTAGAAACACTGCTAGAAATGATTGCAAAAGACTATTCCTTAAGGAGAAGATTAATTTAATGGAACAGTTATCTAGAAACACTGGCAGGGTTTGTTTAACATCCGACCTTTGGACATCTATAAATACTGATGGTTTTATTTGTTTAACTGCTCATTATATTGATAATGATTGGCATTTGCAAAAGAAAATTATTACTTTTGCATTCATGCCACCTCCCCATGATGGAATCTCATTGTTTGAGCAGTTACAGTTGCTTTTGGTTGAATGGAAAATAGAATACAAGCTCTTCAGTATTACTTTGGATAATGCTTCTGCAAATAATAGTTCAGTTGATTATCTAAGAAATCATTTGAATTTGCGTGGTGCCTTGATAATGGAGGGTGCTTTTTTTCATATACGTTGCACAGCACATATCATTAATCTTGTAGTTCAAAAAGGTTTGAAAGACATTGATAGTGCAATTGCGAAAATAAGAGAAAGCATTAAGTATGTTAAAGGATCTCAGGCTAGAAAACAAAAATTTCTTGATTTGGCTTCACAAAGTTGCTTGGATGGGAAACAAGGTTTACGTCAGGATGTACCAACCCGATGGAATTCCACATTCTTAATGCTTGACAGTGCAATTTATTTTAAACGAGTTTTTCAACATTTAGAATTGGTTGATTCTAATTACAAGAATTGTCCAACATCTATTGAATGGGAAAGAGCTGAAGAGATTTGCAAGTTTTTGGAACCTTTCTATGAAATAACTTCTCTTATTTTTGGGTCTAAATATCCTACAACAAATTTATACTTTTCTTGTATTTCAACAACTTATGCGGAACTTAAAAATGTTTTGGGCAGTAGCCATCAGTCCCTAAAGAAAATGGCTGCTGTAATGATTGTAAAATTTGAAAAATACTGGTCAGAATTCAGTGATATTTTGGCAGTAGCGGTGATTCTAGATCCGAGATACAAAATGGCATTTGTTGAGTGGTGTTATCAAAAATTGTATGGTGGCAACTACCTCTCCGAACTTAGGAAGCTGAAATTCAAATTAATTTCATTGTGTGCTAACTACTATACAAGAACGACTTCTTCATTGGGAGGATGTACAAGCAACAATGAGGTTGCACAAGGGTGTCCTACAAAGATTAAGTCTAAAATTTTTCATGTTCTTTGTTGAACTTTGTATGTATATTTACCACTTTATTTATTTATTATTTTTTATTTCTGATACCAATCCAAAAAATATAGGATTTTGCTTCATTTCAGAAGGATGCTTATACATCTAGGAAATCTGAATTAGACATCTACCTAGATGAACCTAAGCTTGATAGCAGTATTGATTTAGACATTTTAAAGTATTGGCAAGGGAACCAATATAGATTTCCTAGTATTTCAGCAATGGCTCGTGATGTACTATGCATTCCAATAACAACAGTAGCATCTGAAAGTGCATTCAGCAATAGCGGTAGAATTTTAGATCAATACCGAAGTGCATTAAAACATGATATTGTTGAGGCACTAATTTGTGCTAAAGACTGATTATACGAAGAGCATGGTGATTATTCATTCATCTTACATTTTTTTTATTTAAGATCTCATTGTTTGCTAATTTATTTTTAATACATGCATCATTGCAGCAGTAAAAGACCCTGAAATTGATACAATAACTGATGATATCCTAAATTTAGATGCGAACAACAATGAAGAAGATGTTGGTGCCAGCTCAGTGGTTAGATGAACATCAGTTTATATCTTTTGTGAATTTATTTGCTCTCTAATTTTCATTTAAATTGATGTAATGAACTATTTTTATGATGTTGTCTCTAAACAACAAAAACTGGTGTGATAGTTGGTTGCTGTCTCTTAACAGCAAAAACTGGTTTTATGGTTGGCTACTTGTCTGTGTTGTTGCTGGGTTGCTAGGTTGGTTTTTTGATGTGTGTTGTTACTGTCTTTATGCATTTTGCTGGGTTGGTTGTGGCGGATCATTTTTGGGGGTCTATCTGTCTGCCTAGTTCCTGGATCATTGTTATCTGAAACTGCACAGAAATAACAGCAGAAACTAATTTGATACTTTGATGGTTGGCTGTGTTGTTGGGTTGGTTGCTATCTTGGTGTTGTTGATGTCTTTAAACATTTAGGGTGTTGGGCTGGTTGCTATCTTGGTGTTGTTGCTGTCTTTAAATATTTAGGGTGTTGAGTTTGATGTGTTTAGTTGGATTACATTGGTTGGATGGTTGGTTGTGTTGTTGGGTTGGTTGTTGTCTTCGTGTTGTTGCTGTCTTTAAACACTTAGGGTGTTGGGTTGGTTGTTGTCTTGGTGTTGTTGCTGTCTTTAAACATTTAGGGTGTTGAGTTTAATGTGTTGACTGTGTTGTTGGGAGGCTATCTTTGGGTTGGTTGTTGTCTTCATGTTGTTGTTGGGTGCTTCAAGAAGCCCAAGGATGTTGTGCTGAACAGAAAAAAAAAGTAGAAACTGCACAGAAATAAATTTGTATGATGTATTTTATATGATGGTTTGCTGGGAGGTTTTGATAAACAGAAAAAAAATAGTAGAAACTGCACAGAAATAATAGAACATAAAGAAATTTAGTGTTTCTCTGGCTGGGTAGCTCGGTTTGCTGTGTTGGCAGGGAGATTGGTTGGCTGTGTTTGCACTTGGCAGGGAGATTCTTTTGCTGTGTTGATAGTTGGCTGTGTGCCTGTGTTGTTGCTGGTTGGCTGTGTTGATGGTTGGTTGGCTGTGTTGATGGTTGGTTTCGAAATAATTGAAAGTTGAGTAGCGATGATGAGTACCCTTCTAAACTTATTGTGAAGTCAATTGTGGGAAATAACGTTATTGCAACCAGGTGGCATTTGGAGGGTTAATCAAACAGATACTAAGTATTAAATATAAAATGCCGCCTTGGATGGCAATTTCTAGAATCGCAAGTCCGCAACCGAAAAAAATTATATTATTGACTCACATTTCATTGAATGATGAATTATTTGGAGGGTTAATCTGAGCTAATAATTCAAGCTTTCAACTAATTCATGGATTTCAAATTATATCTATTTAATTGTTTATATTTTTTGCAGTTAGCTTTTTTCTATGAGGGCAGGCCGCAGGCCGTAGGCACAGCCGCATAAGAGTCAAGACATCAAGGAGATGAAGATTTTGTAAATTGTAATTATGGTTTGACATTTTTAAAAATTGTAATTATTTGTGTAATTTATTTGATAGTTTAATATTTTGTATAATTTGTATATTGTAATTAACAAATTGAATTTGATTCTTAAATAAAAAATTATTTATGCAAATTTCTTTATATAATTTTCTGTGTTTGTGTTTTTGAATTTTTTTTTGAAAATAAATCGGGTTAGCGGGTCATTTCGGGTTGACCCGAGTCAGGTTCGGGTCCTTAATATTGACCCGAATCCATTACCGGGTCGGGTTCGGGTCAACCCGTTTAGCTTCGAGTCGGTTCGGGTTCGACACGAACCCGACCCGTGACCCGATTTTGACACCCCTACATGGGAGCATGGGGTTCATTAGCACGAAGAATTGGAGGCAGGACGACCGAAGATTGCGAGCAGATTAAAGGGATCGCGAGTGGTGGTTATCGGAACTAGTTGGAAGCGTGACCTTTCGTTTATTGATTGAAAATTATTTTAGTTTTCTGATGTTAATTCGGACTGTTCTTGAGGAGCAACACTGAGAGTGAAAGTACAGAAGAACATCGGTATACGAGGAGATTGCATGGGAGCACCAAGTTCATGTATAGCACAGGTGAATGCTCACGCTGTGGGATTGAGAAAAGCAGGGCTCGGGCAATGCGTAGGGCTCAATGCACGGGTGGATACTTGTAGGGTTTGGTCATATTCAGATTGCATAAGTGCAAGGCGCGGGGCTTAAGGTGCAAGGAACGAGCACGAGGTGCAGGGTACAGGTGGAAGCATAGGCCGCAAAAGCAAGACGCACAGGGTGAATGGTGTTGGACGCGATGTTTTATGTTAGCTGGGTGCAAGGGCTAGCTAGTCAGAGCGGGAACTAACTGCATGAGACACGGTACAATAAGACCAGATCTGTCGAGAGGTGGAGGTAAAAGCGTGTAAGCAGGAAACTTAAGAAGATTGGTGGTGTCGTTCTTTAGGAGACGTTGTTAACCGTTCAGTGGACGCAATTGGCAGTAAAACCGACGGGGTTGTTCTTTGTGGACAGCAAATATCATTTTTTTGTTGTGTAAATATATGACCAAGGCGGAGATTTTTAGATATTGGTCCAAATTTTATGATTGTACTTTTTTTAGTTTCCTGAATGACTTATATTACCATTGGTGTAGCTATTTGTTGCCAATAAATAGAGGCTATATACTGTAGTAGGGTTGATGATTAAGAAATAAAGATTTGAGTTCAACTCTCTACCTCCCCCTTTCCTCTCTCCCTCCTCTCCCAAGAAGCTCAAGAAGGAAGTGCTTCTTCCTCTCATTCAAAGTCCTAATACATTGGCAGCTCTCTCTATCTCTCTCTCCCTCTCCATCTCTAAATATAGCTTAAAATTAAGACTTAATTTAATTAATTCAATTAAATAGTCTTAAGAATAAAATTAATTTATTTGAACTTAATTCATTAACACTCCTATGGGAGAAATATTCATTTCTTAATGAATAACAATATACAAAGCTATATATTTATTCTTTTTTACGAGAATAAATATAATTATGAATGTATTATTTTATATTTTTTATTAAAAATGTCTCATGACTTACAATTACACTAAAAAAATTAATATTTTGAGAGTAATTTAATGATTAATACAATTTTAAAAATGAATATCTGAAGTGCAAGCTTTAACCCAAGTGATAAACATATCAGGAAAACCCTTATCATCCATTCTCTTGTATAAGAAATCTCTGGATACATTATCAAAAGCCTTTGTCATGTCAAACTTTCCACAAAAATATTTGTCTTTGCCTTTGTGATTAAAATTCCCCAAAAGCTCAGCCGCATTTCTCACTTTGTATCAATGGTGCTCTTGAAGGGTTCTTCAGCTCCTCTTTTGGTCTTTGACAAGGATGTCCGTTATCCCCCTACCTCTTTAGCATTGTTATGGATGGACTATCCACTTGCATTGACAATGCCACTAGACTCTCTACCTTCAGTGCTTTCACCATTAGAAACTGTGCTATTTCCACTTTATGTTTGCCGATGACCTTTTAATTTTTGGGAAAGCGATTGTTTCCAATGCCCACTCCCTAAACACTATCCTTGATAATTTTGGTACTGCCACTGGTCTCCATGTCAACCCTCAAAAGAGCACGGTTTTATTCTCCAAAAACACTCCCCATATTTATGAAATCTGCGATTTGCTTCATGTTAAACAAGCTGTTTCTCCCATAAAATATATGGGGCTACCTATTTTTACCAAAAAACTGAGATTTCAGGATTTCCAACCTCTTATTCAGAAAATTGCAGCTTCCCTTGACGGTTGGAAGGCCAAACTACTCTCTTTTGCTGGCAAGATTCAATAACTTAAATTTACTCTTTGTAATCGCCTACTGGATTCGTGGCTCTATTATACCAAAAGGGTGTTGCAAAATCATCAACAGAATGTGCTCCCGGTTCCTTTACTTTGGAAACATTAACCTTAAAAAACTGCACATCATCTCGTGGAAAGACACTTGTATGTCCAAATCTAAGGGAGGGTTGGGCATCCCCTCTCTTGACACTCTATATCATAATTTTGCTTGCTCTATTATTTGGAGATTTTTGCATTCGAGCAACTCAAGTAACTTACTTTTTTACTGGTGGCTCTATACTTATCATTTGCTTTGGAAACCTTTGTTTGTCAAAGATTCTCATTATTGGAAACATCTTTATACCAAGGCAGCTGAAATCAAACAATGCATTTTCCTCTCCATTTCCCCTGGTAGCAAGCTCTCCCTTCTTTGGGACCCTTGGTGCAATGGCTCTTCCATTGCTGATGTTCTGGACGAGGCACAAATTTTATCTCACTATTCATTCTCTAATTGGGACGTTGGAAATATTATATCGGATAACAATTGAAATTTACCTATGTGTTTTCAGTCAAATATTATTACTATGATACATAATGTCCATATTCATTCCCAGAATGAATCTCATCTTTGGCTGGACATTTGTTCTCCTAGATTCAACAACTTTACTGCACAATTTTTCACCGACTATGCCCCTGTTTCGTGGTATAAGCTGGTCTGGCACAAGAAATCATCTCTTCGTTATTCTGCTTACACTTGGCTGGCTTTTAAGAATGGTTTGAAAACTTCGGATGTTTTAAATTCCCGTGGTATTGGCACTACCATCAATTATGTTTTTTATCATACGGAGCTTGAATTTGCAGCCCATCTTTTCTTTGAATGTAGTTTCACTTTTACTATTATTAAGTCTTTCCTGCCTTGGTTAGCTAAGCACCTCTTCAGGCCCAATTTATACCTGGCTTTGCATAGTGTTATGGAGCAGGGTTTTACTCAACCCAGGGTTAATTATTTCCTTTTGGCTGCTTGTGCAAACATCTATTATATTTGGCGTGCTAGAAATGACAGAATTTTTGGAGGTACTGTGGACTGTCAAGCTACAGTAACTGCAAAAATTAAAAAAGTCATTGAGCGTAAAACTTCCTTGGAAGAGATTTTGAATTTCTTGACTCTCTGTGGTCTCCCTCCTCTTCCCTCTGCTGGGTGCCCGAAAGGATTAATAGGACGATGATGAACGCTGTGTTTTACAGCTGCCCTTTGGACGGTCCTTGCGGCAACCAAGGGCTTGCTCTTGCGGTCCCTTTAGTGCTGGCTTCTGATGTATTTCCAAGAGCTCCTTAGTCCTATTTTGCTTAAGCAAATGCACATTATGCATGAGAAGTTTATCGCTTACTATTATTTGGCTTTTGCTTAAAGCTTATTGTTTCTTCTTGCTGCTTTTTACTGTCTTTATTTTGCCAGTTTTTTACTGGGTCTATTTTGAGTCTAGGTTCCATTTTTATTATTGTGAACCTGGACTTTAATTTTTTACCATTTCTGAGTCTTGATCTCTCATTTTGTTTTTGAGAATCAAGACTATAGTTTTTTCTACAATTTACTATTGTAATTTCAGAATATACGGGCTTTGCCCCAAAAATTCCCAAAAAAAAAAATTAATACAATTTTATGCCCCCATTCAACTGTTCATTATTGTCTTTATGAAATTCATTAATATTTCTTTGAACTATAGCATTTATCTTACCCAATTAAATATCATTCATTTCATCGGCAATGCATGTTGACTCATTGATTACTTCCCAAAATTTACCAGACAATTCCGATCCAATTCATCTCTCTCTCTCTCAACTTTGAAAGAAAAAGCCCTAATAAGGTCGCAGGCCTTGAAACAACAATAGTAACGGCTAACTCTCCACCCGCCATAAAACTCCAACGGTCAATTAATTGCTTACACAACGGAAATGGCAAACGGTCCTCTTCCCCATAATGATCACGTGATCGTCTCTCTCTCTCTCTCTCTCTCTCTCTCTCTCTCTCTCTCTCTCACTTCGACCCGTTATAGCGCTACTCGCTCCTTCCACCTCCTCGTGACCGGCGCCGCAACGGGCTTCTCCTTCCTTGTCTTTAGCCACGCGTCTTCCTTTCATTCGCTCAGTCTTCTCCCCCCACGTGCTTTGCCCATTCCTATTTATTCCCCCTCCATACTCTTCCCTGTGAATATTTATTGCTCGGCTCACCAATGGCAAACCGCTCGCCGCCGGCGACCTTTCTTCTATTCCTCGCGGCCGTTGCCTGCGGCGCCGCCGCAGCCCGGCATAACTACTCGGATGCCCTTTACAAAAGCATACTCTTCTTTGAGGGGCAGCGCTCCGGCCGTCTCCCACCCTCCCAACGCATCTCCTGGCGCCGCGACTCTGCCCTCCACGACGGTGCCTCCGTCGGTGTAAGCTCATCATCCTTTCCTCCTCTTTTCCTTAACAATGACGCATAACTTGTCAAAAAATAAGCTCCTTTTTTATGAAAATTTATGTTTTTTTTAATATTGTGAAAATGGAGTTATACAGCTTGTTTTTTAAACAGAACGAGTAAAAATATTTTCTAAGCGTATTAATGAACTTGATTATGTTCATGTTAGAAGAATAAAAAAACTAAGGCACTGCTCCATGCCATAAACAGTTCATTTATTCTTCCACTCTTTCGAGCAAAATAATAATTTTTTACCCGTTTCGATAAAACTTTGTGTCAACTTTTCCAAGTTATACTCGCTCAGGTAGCTATCAAAAGAAAAAAAAAATCATGCTTTGCTCTGTTAGTACAGATAAAGCAGGGGAAAAGCAAAAGAGTAAAAAAAGAACTCTGCTCTGCTCTGTTTGATACAGGTAAAGCAGAGAACAGCAATAAATTAATCGAACTTTTCGATCAAAATAGTAAACATATTAGACACTTATATAAAAAAAATTTAAAATTTATTAAAAGATTCATTTTAGTAGCTTAATCAATCAAAATGAAAAAAAAAACAATTTTTAATACCCCTTAGATTTTTTTTTTTTGGGACATTTAGTCCATTTATGACAAATTCATACATAAAAACTCGAACCTTGGACCTCTTAGTTGGAAGCCTAAGCTCTCAACCAATAGGCCAAGGCGAGTTAAATTTAATCTACTATGTTTATTCTAATAAAAAAACTAAATTTTTTTTAATCAAAAGATTTTCAATTTGTTTACTAAAGAAGCGTATCTCTCAGGTAGACCTTACCGGCGGCTACTACGACGCCGGCGACAACATAAAATTCGGCTTCCCCATGGCCTTCACCACCACCCTTCTCTCCTGGAGCGTCATCGACTTCGGCCACACAATGACACCCAACCACCTCTCCGATGCCATCACCGCCATCCGTTGGGCCACCGACTACCTCCTCAAAGCCACTTCCATCCCCAACACTCTCTACGTTCAAGTCGGCAACGCCTTCCGCGACCATTCTTGCTGGGAACGCCCCGAGGATATGGACACCCCCCGCACAGTCTACAAAGTCGACGCTTCCAATCCCGGCTCCGACGTCGCCGGCTAAACCTCCGCCGCACTCGCCGCAGCCGCCGTCGTTTTCCGACTCCGCGATCCCGACTACTCGGACCGACTTCTGCAACGAGCTGTCCGCGTGTTTGATTTCGCGGATCAGTATCGCGGGGCTTATAGTTCGAGCCTACACAACGTCGTGTGTCCGTGTTACTGCGACTTCTCAGGTTATAAGGATGAACTGCTTTGGGGCGCGGCCTGGCTGCATAAGGCGACGAGGAGGAGGGAGTATCGGGAGTATATTAAGCGGAACGAGGAGGTGCTTGGTGCCAGCGACACGAAACACGAATTCGGATGGGATAACAAACACGCAGGCGTTAACGTTCTCATCTCCAAGGTATGTTTACCTTAAAATCACACATCGGTGATCTGATCCAATCCATTTTTTTCCTCGGTACGGCCGTCTCGAGAATCAAGATTGTTTTGCCGCTGACTTCCCTAATATAATCTGCTTTTCTGTCGGAAAATTTAGCCCTTTCGGTCCATCCCTGAAAAAGGGGATTGTTTTTGCAAATTGATATTGTTTGGGGTGTCTTGTGCACAGGAAGTGCTGATGGGGAAGGACGACTATCTCCGGTCATTCAAGGAAAACGCCGACGATTTCATCTGCTCTCTTCTCCCCGGCGTCTCCTCTCACCCAGAGATCCAGTACTCTCCAGGTAAATCTTCTTTGCACAAACACCTACAAACAATTAAAAATTCCAAATTTCATCCAATTTATTTTTCACATTTGCATCTTTCCTGCAACTGAAGGCGGTCTGCTATTCAAGACTGGAGGAAGCAATATGCAGCATGTTACTTCCCTCTCCTTCCTCCTCCTCGCCTACTCTAACTATCTCAGCCACGCCAATAGCCATGTGCCATGTGGAGCATCCTCGGCCTCGCCGGCTGAGCTCAAGATGGCGGCCAAGCGCCAGGTACCGATAACCTACCTGATAATTTTACCTGATAATTTTCTAATAACCCATAACCTACCTACCTGATAATTTTACCTGCAGGTGGACTATATTCTGGGAGATAACCCGATGGGAATATCATACATGGTGGGTTATGGGAACAGGTACCCTCAGCACATACACCATCGGGCCAGCTCCTTGCCTTCGTTAGAGGCGCATCCGGGTCGGATCGGGTGCAAAGCAGGTGGCGCCTACTACCTGAGCCCAAAACCGAACCCAAATCTACTGATCGGGGCGGTCGTGGGCGGGCCGACCAATATCAGCGACATATTCCCGGATGCTCGGCCCATATTCCAGCAGTCGGAGCCGACCACGTATATCAACGCTCCACTCGTGGGCCTTCTGGCCTACTTCTCGGCCCACCCATTTGATTGAAAGCATTTGAAAGGAAAAGTGTATAGAGTAGTTATCATTGCAATTTGAAAGGGGAGATGCAATTATTAGAATGTAGACCCGATTAAAAGGTTTATTCTTTTGAAAAATTAGTGGCAGTGAGATCTTTGTTCTTTGTGAGCCTCATTGATTGTTGGTTTAAGTTTAATACAAATAATTTAATTATATATGTAATAAATACATATTGATTACTTTTTTTAGAAAAATTAATAAAAATATGATTAAAATACACAATTAATGTTGTAATGTTATTGCATTAAAAAAGTCATTTGTTTCTAATTTATTCATTTAAAAAGTAATGTATAGTTTAATAGATAAATTTCTATCACTATGATCTTAATATTACACTACCAATAATGAAGAGAAATATAAGAACGAGCAACAAAAAGGATATATACTTACTGATTTTGTAAGAAATCTTACTGGCATAGTTAAAAATATGAATCTGTATCTTAGTACTTCAAAGCAAGGCTTTAAAAATCGGACCGGACTAACCAACTGGCTGGTTAGGGTGTACTATAAAACCAGTTTCGCACAAAATCGCTATCGAACCGTTCTAACCAGCGGTTTGATCGCCAAACAGCTAAATCGGTCTCGATTTTGAATAATCGGGCTGTTGATTTGAAAACTGATTTGAGCTGTTCAAACCAAATCCAATGGCCTAAAATTAACTAGGGTAAAACTTATACTTTTTCAAAATGAAAACAAAAAACAAAAACCATATTATAGTTTTCTTTATATGCTTCTTCTGGTTTGTTCTATTCGTCTTCTGGTTCTGTTTCGCAAAGCCACAAGGAAGAAGGAACCGAAGAAGAGCATACTCGACTCCTCTCCAACCCATTGTTGTGAGTTCATCACTTCTTCTCATCGGCCCTCACTCTCTACTCTATTCTCCTTGCATTCACGACGTGTTCTTTGATTCTTGCATTTACTGTTTAATTTTGAGAGGCTTTTTTTATTAGCATTTGATACCTGTAGATTGAAGAAGATGTTGTGTTCTTTCATTCTTAATCTGATTTCTTTTGAAAAAAAAAACTTCAATCATTTGCTAAATTTCAAAAATAGATTAGATGGATGAGAATTATTTTTTCCGTCTTAAAACTCCATAAATCGATTAGAGGGAGAAGAATCATACTTTCTCATTACTTTTATTTTGCTTCTAAGAATTTTATCTAAGGGAAACTATTCTGTCATTTTTTTATGGGAGATGTACATACATACATCCTATAATATTCTATTTATATATTAAACATCTAAAATTTTAATATTACATACATACCACCAATAGTTCATTTTCATATCAAATATGAGTGATAAAAATGAAATATATTAGTAGGAAGTAAATATGAGTGGTATATTTAATATTAAAATAATATAGGATGGTATGTATGTAATATTAAAATTTTGAATATTAGATATATAAATAAGATGATATAAAATGATATATATATATATATAATTTCCTTTTTTTTCATTATAAATGCAGCTTATGAGCCAACCCTTAAACAACAAAATTTTTTATACTTCATATTATAATTCTTTTCCATTTTTATTATATAGTTATAAATAATTATATCATTATTATAATATTAAAATATTTATTTATATCATTATTATTATAATATTTAAATATAATAAATATTTATTACAAGTTTACAACATCCTATTTGACTCCACTTTAACCCCAATCAAATCATCAAACGGCTAACCTCTCCTTTTAGTTCATTTGGCCCGTCCAACTTACAAAGCCTTTCCCCAAAGTGAAAAATTCCCATATGAAATAGAAAGCTTTAAAATATACAAAATAATAAACTGTAATACGGAAGAGCCCATTGACCATTTATAATAAAAAAAGAAACTAAAGCTTATTGAGGGCAGTGAAAAAGGTCCCGGACATTAAGGCCAAAATGTTCCACAAGAGAGTGGTCCTCCATCCAAAGGTCCCAAAAAATATGGCAGCCCAAAACCAAAAGTCACATTGTATTCCATCATGTCTCAACTTGTAAGCACTGCCATTACAATATTTTTAATAAGGGAAGGAATAATTTGGAGGTTTTGCCCACATATATTACCATATACTTCAATGCACCAACTAGAAAGGAGAGAATGAGAGTAGTAGACTCTCCATATGCTTTTTGCTTTGGCTAAAATCTAAAGTGTGTCAATAGAAGGTAAACATGTCATTAGGGCATCTCCAACGGAGAACTCCAAATTTTACGGCAAAATAACGCAAAAGTTCAAAATGGCGTGATACTACTTCAATCGAACGCCATTTTAGGTGTTTTTCAGAAGGTAACCATCTTCTCCCTTTCGCGTGTTTTACCGGTTGAGAGAGTAAAATGGCGTGGGTAAACAGTGCGACGCCAATATTGGCGTCGCACTGTTCACCTGCAAGTAAATGGCGAAAATTTTTGCGTTCGGTTGGAGCGGTCGGGCATACGCTTGTTTGAGGTTCGGTTGGACATGACCTTAGAGCAGTACCATCTGCATTGAATATAAAACTTACCCACCATTGCTTAACTTGATTGATGGACAAATAGTCAAATACGATTGAAAACCTCCAACCTGTGCTCGATCCCCTTTGAACAATATGCACCTCTAAAGCAAGTTTCTGGAGTCGGTGCCTTTTCTAAGTCAGCCAAAAATTAATCACGCCGTCAAACAACCTTTTAAATGTGGCATATATATATATATATATATATATATATATATATATATAGAGAGAGAGAGAGAGAGAGAGAGAGAGAGAGAGAGAGAGAGAAATTTGTTGAAGATTTTAGTGAGGATCAGCTAACAGTCATAGATGATATAATATACCACACCCTTAAACAAAACTACAGTAACTAGAAGGTCGTAGGCGTTCGTTCTTCTTTTTCACTATTAAGGGTATAAGGCATCCGAAACATATAAAGAAAAACAGAAATATACACCAGGCATACGAACGTCAAGGCTTAATCCATATTCTACTGCAGCTTCTTTTTTTCCTTTTACAACCATGAAAAATTAGCAGATGATCATGGACAGATCCCGAGAGGTTAGCCAGCCAGCACATTCACGATGTATCCATAGCTCCTGCATGATAAGTTTCCAGCTCCTTGTCCAAATCTTCCGCAGTTTTCCTAACTAGCCGCTTGCCACCACGCCCTCGCCCACGACCGCGGGTGCCGCCGCGTCCAAGTCCACGGCCGCGGCCACGTAAGTTGCGCCCACGAGCAATGCCAGCGTCTGTGGTCTGACCCAGGCTACGGCCTGGCCTCGGCCCCGACCCCTCGCACGATTCCACCTTTCAAATAATAGAATAAGAATTAGCCTAAACTAAAAACATGTATAATTAACATATGCGCAATAGCATCGAAAATGCATCATAGAACAGTTTTTCGTCAAAGAAAATAAAATTTATGTCAGTTATTCAGTAAAAGGTGGTTTTTACATGCAAAAAAAGTCATTTGATTTAAGTGAATTCCTTTGTCATATCAGCTCAATCTTCATCCACAATCATAACTGTCTGCAAATCTTTCTTCCATGAAGATCGACCTGCAGGAGCCACCATGACTGCCGCTCTCCCATAAGATCTCCTCCCTTGTGATCCACCTGCTCGTCCTCCCCGACGTGTGTCTCCTCCGCATGTCATGCGATCCATCACCTTCCACCGGACAAGGAGCAAAGATCAACATGGCAGCCATTTCTCTTTTTTGCACATGCAAATGCCTTTCATTTCACCTTGCTCGCTGCATACTTCCATTCATCTCCCTTCCACTCCTAATGCCACTAGGCATTTCTCTGCTTGCATATAAAAAGCTAGAGCTCTGAAAGATATGTGATAGGAAGTGCTTATAGATCTAAAGTATTTCCTATCAATCTTCGAAAAACAGCGAGCTTTATCCACCAAAATCCACACAAAATCACAGAAACAGTAGATAATCTGTATTATTTGATAAAAGAGAAACGAAAAATAACAAGATACAATTGATCCTCTATTCGAGAGGAGGATTGATCTCTCCCAAATCTCTAAACGCCGCTAGAGCCCAAGGAAAACCTAAATCTAAGATATCTCAAATTTCATGTCCTAACCCTAGGAAAACAAACTATTTAATGCATACAAATCAAAAGAAAATCCCTAAACAATCCCTATGTTCAATTTCCCTACTAAAATTCTTTCAAAAGCCTTCCTAAATGAGCTCCCGTGGACTTGCAATGCGTGCGGCTAAAGCAAGAGGCGGAGATGTTCCGCCTCGTTCGTGCCTGGGCCGGTCCCACGTGGCCGGTTTAACAATATGTTGCCCTCACAGGTTTTGTAGGACTATCAGTAGAATAGCATCTTCCTCAACTTACCCTCTTTTCCAGTAATTTGTTTACATTATTTTAGCCGTCCATTTTGATATCCAAAGTGGAAATTTGATTAAGAACAACTCGAAAGTGAACTTTGACTACGAAAATTCAGCAAAGTGATCATAGTGATTAACTAATTGCATTGGGTTTTTAACATCAGAACTGACAATTATTAACGTTCCTAATAATCTGCTTAATAATTGAATGGAACAAGCTTCTTGCATCTGCACTTTGCTCAACCAATCAAGAATCTTACTATAAAAAACAGTTAAAATGTAAGCTTACAATTGCAAGTCAGTGGAGTATTATAGACTAAATTTTACAAGCAAACAAACAAGATAATCAATGCTACATAGGTTCTTTGCCCTACTCTCCTCTTCCGCTCCAATCCCACTAGTATGGAGAGATCAATCCTTCTGCATGGGTGGATATAAATATAGATTATTTTGAAATGGGTCCCTCATAAAGCCAACTCTATGCGATCCCGTAAGGCAATGGGTTGGCCCTCTCTAATAAAGAGTTGAAAAAAGATGTGGTAGTAGAGTGAATGCAACAGAGAGAGGATGGTGTTGCACAATAATATTGAAAAATCTATACAATACTTTCAGAAAGATACTTCAGTTTTTTGGTTGAATCTAATGGCAAAAGAACCTTATATGGGAATTACTACAAAGCATGAAGAAACAAGATATAGTTAGGAAGAACATAAATCCTTGTTGTAGAATCCTATCTCAGATGAACTGATGAATGCTTGGAATCGATTAAAAATATAACCCTAACATGGCAAAAATGAGAAGAAAATATATAGTTTGTAATTTCAACAAGAAATGTTGATGATTAAAAACAAAAATCAAAACTACATGGATTGGTGCAAAATAATCATCAAAAATTTAACATCTCTTTCAACCATCATCAGAAATCTAAACCAATGTTCATGTTTTGTGAGATCACACATAATGTAGGTATTAATAGGAACAACTAGATTTGTTGACTAGGCCCTAAATAACAAGGGAAATTATGAATATACAAAATACAAGGCAAAGTTCAAAACACCTGCAGGAATTTGCTTGTTAGCATCCAAATTTTATTTTGTACATAACATAGTAAAAGGAAGAAGCAGAAGCCAAATAAGACAGGCAGATAGGAGGGAAAGCGGTTATTGAGCAGCAGCCATAGAGCAATAACAAGTAAAAATAATAACTAGCAAGTAAATCAGAAATAAATGTCTATAACGTTAATATCAGCCAAGTCAAGAGATTAAAAATAGCATATTAAGGTTTATCCAATCACGCAGCTGTATCAATCCAAGATTAAATTGATAATGGTTAGAAATTGGTCGAGAAGCCTAACTTAAAAGAAGACACGGAAAAGGGAAACAGCCAAAAAAAAACGTATTCCAAGAAACAAAAGAAAGCTATATGAAGTTTCAAATAACTAAAACTACAACAACATCAGTACATTACGAAGCATTTATCCTACTACGTTCGGTCAGCTACATGAAATTTTTTTCTCCATCGTGTCCTGTAAAGAGTCAAATTCTCATTTAAATTTAATAAAAAAAGTCATTTATAATACTTTATAAAGCCTTTTTATGTCTACATCTACGTTTCTTAATATAGGTCAGATCTAATATATCTACTCTCCTAACATGGTAGTTTCAAATAACTAAAAAAATTATAATTCATAAGTTCGGCAATGGTTGTTCTGAAGAGTGTTTAAACGATAAAAAAAACCTGAAGATGCATATATTCACAACACGCGTCACATACAACCACCAAAAGCCCAATTTACATAATTAAATACCTCGGGAACCATATTTTCCACGTATAGAAACAAATCATAAACAATGTATGGGTTATAAAATACAGTAAAATAAATATTATTGTAAAAATAAATTAGGAGATAAAAAAATTTTGGGAACTGTTGACTGGCATGGAAGACAAACAAAAAGCTCAACTATGTGCTACTAAGCACCTAAGACAAGCACAGAACCACATGCTCATCACACATGCTTTACTGGCAGTGCTCCTTACCTAAATTTTGCATCTAAATGTAAATCACCCGACTAAAAGACAAGCTCGGCTAAGCTAAAAATAAGAGAAATTGTAAAACCCAAGCGTTACGTTAGACCGGTCCAGCCGGTCCACGAGGGACCGGCCCAGACACGAAACGGCGAAAGCTTTCGCCTGGGCGGAGGCCGCGGTGGGCGGAGGCCGCGCGAGACGCGCGCCTTGCGGGACTGTTTTAGGAAGGAAATTTGAGAAAGTTTAGGAGGGAAATTGATTGTAGGGACTGTTTAGGGAATTCCTTTTGAATTGTATGCATTAAAAAGTTGATTTTTCTAGGGTTTGGGTATCTTGAATTTGACAGAAATTTGAGATCTCTTAGATTTAGGTTTTCTTTGGGCTCTAACGGCGTCTAGAGATTTGGGAGAGATCGATCCTCCTCTCGAATTGAGGATCAATTGTATCTTGCTGTTTTTGTTCTTCTATTAGTGAAATACAAGTGTTTTGCTTGGTTTTATTTCATATTTCTAGCGAATATCTCCTGTTTTCCGCTGTTTTTGGGCTATTTCCTGCTGTGGACAGCAATAAAACTGCAGCAGTTTATTGATTTTGGCTAGGAACACTTGTGAATACTAGTGTTTCCTATCAAATTGGTATCAGAGTGTCATTTTTGGGATCTTAGGCGGCTGAAATTCTGATTTTCAGCGAACTTTTGGCTTCCGGAAGTGATATTTTTGAGATCCGTTGGGGAAGAAAGATGGCCGGCGGCCAATTAAAAAAGCCGATTTGGAGGAAAGATTATGCAACTTTCAAAATCAAATCACCTCCAACAACGAAAGGTTGGAGGGGAAGTTCACCGCGATGGAGGAAATGATGAAGAAACTACTTGAAATGAAGACCAATCCGGCGACATCAGAAGTAAGGGAGACTACCGACGGCCATGGCATGGGAGGAAATCCAAACCCCTTGAGGAGATGAGTAGGGGATACGACCAACGGGAGGAGATGAATAGGGAAGAATTCAATCGCCGAGGAGATGAGTAAGGTTTTACAACTCCACCATACCTGGTGAGAACCCTAGCCTACCTCAACTCCCAAATATCCCTATTTTACCAAATGCGGAGAAAATTAAAGCAATACTTAATGATGAAATCATGTCCACCAAAGACTGTGGACGCCAAATATATTTAGTTAATGGAAAGGAAAACCAGAGACGGAGAACACGTGAATTAATCGTGATGAGCTACAGAGGTTGGACCCCGATCTTCTAGAGTGGTACGAGAGTTCCCGAGACACTCGATGAGGTCGAGCTTTCTCCCACCCGAGGAGAATAATGAGGACATCAGCAGAAGATTTCGGCGCGTCTATTATCAGAAGAATCGTAAATCGACGGCTACTATTCGGAGCCTCTATTTATGATGCATTTATGTATTTTATTTTTATTTATGTTCTGTTTTACCATTGTACCCCCAAGAGGGATTAATTTATGTTGTAGCCCCGATGGCATTTGAGTCTGTGTTTTTCTTTTATTTGAGGCGTTTATATGATGGCCCCCTTTAATGTATGAGATGATAATTTGATGAATAAAATTTCAGTTTTTGTTTTTATTACTTTGTGAGCTATTGAGAGAAAAGAAAATCCTAAGAGAGGGCCAAAGCAATACCCGACAGCCATCGGAAAAGTCCAAGCTCTCGGTTTCCCCTCCCCTTTCTTCTTTCCCACCCTTTTCTCCTCACCAAACTGCCGACCTCCTCTCCTACAACCCCATACCACTGGGCACCCATACACCCCCCCCCCCCCTAAATTATGGCCACAACTCTACCCTCCACCATACCTGTCGGCCTCCTCCCTCTCCACCTCAAGCCGTTGAACCCTTCCCATCCCTAGGGGTGTCAAATCGAGTCCGCAGGTCGGGTTCGGGTCGAACCCGAGTTGACCCGCGTCTAAACGGGTCAACCCGAACCCGACCCATTTTTTGCAAACAGGTCACATATTTTAACCCGGACCCGACCCGCACGGGTTACCGGGTTGACCCAACCCGACCCGCGGACCCGTTTATAGGCAAATATATATTAAATATGTAATTTTAGTAATTTATATGTTGACCCTTCTTATCCTGGTAAGAAAAAACTAATAATAATAATTTAATAAATAATAAGATGGCTATGAAACCGAAGCAGCACAAGTGCAATTGTCCTAAACGACCAACTTTAATTATTCATTAAGTCCATCATTAATTAATGCTCTTCATCGAATCACCGCTGCTTGGTTGCTTTTCAATTTTGAAAATAGAGTTTATGCGGCGCATCCAACGGCTCTCTTCAGCTCTTCTGACTTCTGTTGTTTTATGTGCCTTAATTAATATGATAATTAAAGTATTAAATGCAAGCGTTTCTAGGCTTCTAGCTGACTCTTGAGCGGCGAACAGCTGGCCTGCCGTGACTGCAGGAGCGACCAGGTGTGGCGAGTTAGGCGAGTTGGCGAGCTCCCGGTGTGCTTCCGTCTGACTGGAACAAGGGCCAATTAGGGGGTGTCAACCCAAAAATTTTAAAATAAACGGTTTTTCGGGTTGACCCGACAACCCGTCGGGTCAACCCGAACCCGACCCGTTTTTCAAACGGGTCGGGTCCAACCCGAGTTTTCCGGGTCGGTTCCGGGTCGGGTTTTCGGGTCGGGTCAAATATTGACAGCCCTACCCATCCCCACCTAACCTAAGTCTAGACTACTCCCTTGGCCGTCGACCTACCTAGGCTAAGCCCAAGCCGTCGGCCCCTCCTCCTCCATAAACCCTTGTTTTCAAATTCAAGTTGCCTCTTAAATACCTTCCTAATTTGTCCAATTATTAATTAGGAAAATCTCTTAATTTTAAATTCAAATAAAATTTGAAATTCAAAATCTTTCCTAATTAGTAAACCTATTTTAGGTATCCTCCACAATCACCTCAAATTCAAAATTAAATTAGAATTAATTCCAACAACATTCATTGAACCTAGACACATTCATTGAATGTGGACAATCCCCCCTTCCCCTTCTCTTGGTCGGCCCCCTCTCTCTTAATTAATGCTCTTTATTAATATTCTCAATCAACACCCTCTCTTCATGGTTGATCGCCCCACTTAGCCACCCGTAAAGGAAATTTGAATTTCAAATTATTCCATCATTTTCCAATTATAAAATTTGAAATTAAATTCAGATTTTAATTATTGACCCTCATCTACCTAAACCTAAGATGAAAATTTAAGAGATCTCCCCTCCTAGTCTTGGACGACCACTCCAGCCTTCCCCCTCCTCCTTGCCTTCTCTCCTCCATCATTTCATACAATCCCGAGGAAGAAGCTACACAACCGGCCTCCTTCCCATGAATAGTCGATCCTGAAAAAAACCACGGATTCGCATACGATCATCAAAGACGAATAGACGTGTTGAGATCATCCTTCTTCGACCTCAACTTGGAGATCGACGACACCGTCGACGACTAAGTCGACCGGATCCTTTTCACTTTGACGTCTTCCATCGAAGAGCACCAAATCTCTGGACAGTGGCGAGTTATTAGACATCCACCAACTTCTACCCCTCCGGCTAACTTTTCGTTGGGCAATTATGCAGGCATTTGTTATCTTTTAGTGACATCTTTAAGTTTACTAAAATTATTCTTGCGTTAAAACCACCTCAAGAGTGAAAATGAGGGGAACTCAAGATGAAATTTTTATTTGTTAAACGGTGGATTATGTTGTTTATGCCTTTAGCTTTACTATAAGTTTATTGTTATTTTAAATTGTCATGTTAAGAGCATGGTTGTGTCTTAGTTGCAATTCCATTTAAGAGTTTGGGTTGTTATAAACACGCAGAAAGGTCTCGTGCATAATGAAAAAAATGAAACAAAAATTAATCAACAGCCATCTTGAAAATAGTTTTATTTCAAGCTTTCATTGACAAGAATATGCTCCAATCAGATCACAAGTTAAAAGCGTTATAATAAATACAATAACAAAGTAAAACTATTTAATCGTTCATGTATGAGTAAGGCTGAGGCTAATAACTCATAGGGAAACTAAAGCATAAACCAATAAGACGCCTAGAGCAATATTAGAATAAAATAAAAATCACTATGTCAAAGAACTCACCCTAACAGTTGCTTGAAGAACCCAGAGCCTTGACCAAATTCTGGGCTGAAGAAAACACAAAATAAATATAGTAAATTTGGACGCACATAAAGGATTATAGATATGAAATAAGTACAATACAATACAAACAAAGTAGAGCACGAGCAAGTAAACTTCAAAGGCTTGCAATATCTGGTTGCAAAATTAAAATAAAAATAAAAGTTTAGCAAAAGCCTAAAGCAAAAGTTCCGCGTAAGACTATAACTAATTAATACTCAAAATTTTTGTAGATACTCACCAAGGCCACAGGTCAAGAAAGATAGAGTCAGAAATTGAGGATGGAACTAAGAAGCCAGGGGGAAAGCAAGAAAATGGAGATAGAACAGTCCTATTATATTCAACTCCAGATATCCAACCACAGAAACTACCACCTCCGTCCCTAGAGCATCCGAATAAGCATGCTCATGACAACTTTGCTTTATAAACACCATACAAATATCTATACTCTTTATTCGGGAGGTAGTGCACTTACATGGCATTCCAAAATATATAGTATCAGACAGAGACAAGATATTCCTCAGCCATTTTTGAAAGGAGTTATTCAAGATCTAAGGGATTGCCCTGAAAAGGAGCACGGCATATCAGCGTGGAAACATATTTGCATTGTTTTGTGTCTGATGTACCAAAACAACGAGCTAAATGTGGACAGAATATTGGTATAACACATCTTGCCACATAGCAGCGCGAACAACCCCTTCCAAGATTCTATATAGGAGGGATTCACCTCATCCAGTACATTACGAACAGAGTGCTACACAAGTATCCAGTGTAGATCGGTGCTTGGAGGAGAGAGACAATATACTAGCAGAACTCAAAGGGCATTTGCTGAGAGCTTAATAAATTATGAAGAGAAAAGCAGATGAACACAGATGAGAAGTACAATTCGCACCCGGGGACATATTTTATTTGAACTTAGACCATACCAATAGAGGACACTAGCCAAGAGGAAGAATGAGAAGCTATCACCATGCTACTTCGAGCCTTATGAAGTGATGAAGCGCATTGGGGTAGTAGTCTATCGTCTGATGCTATCAGCATCATCAACAATCCACCAATATTCCAAGTATCACAACTGAGGCATACTATCAGAGATCACACACCTTCTTTCTCACTACCGACGACATTGACGGAGGACATGGAAGTGATCCTGGAACCCACAAAGATTGTTGGGGCACTGCAAGGGATGACAGGAGGGAAGGAGGTCCTAGTCCGATGAAAGGACCTACCAAAGTATGAAGCTAAATGGGAGTCATATGAGAAGATCAGGAGACAGTTTTTATCATTCTACCTTGAGGACAAGGTGCATTTAAAAAAGGAGAGTATTGATACGGCAACATGCAGGGGGTGGACTGACCGGTCCAACAGGAAGCGAATCATAAAGGGGCAAAACCTGGAGCCAAATCTAGGGAGATTTTGGCCCCCTTTGTGGGGCCCATCAAAGCTATGATTCCATATCTACGAAGAAGGAATAAGCAAGAAATTAATCATTGCAATGCCAATTTGAATTCAAAATAAAGGAGGGAATTAATTAAGGCAATAAGGCTATTTTGAGGGGAAATTGGTAGAGTTTATTTAGAGCTAGTTATTTTGTATTAGGGTATTAGGGTTATGTTATGATAAGAGTTTTGATGTATTTTATGAGGGCTTCCTAGTACCTTCTAGATTGTTTGGGAGAGCTGATCTACCTCTCTAATTGTAGATCACCTATATCTTGTTTTTCGTATTGAAGTTGTAATCTAAAATCAGCCATCGTTTGGAATATTTCTACAGTTTTCTTTTCTTTCTTTTGTTGTTTTCACTTCAAAGGCATATCAATTTGACACATAATCAGCTTCGTCAAAACATTAGTACACCCCCATGGCGAGTCCACTAAGTACGGTATGTAACATGAACAATGATGCAATAAAGACAAAGGCTTTTGGTTCCCATAGAGGCAAGAAAAATAAGAAATAAATTAAAAAAAAATGAATTCAACGTGCATAAATTTAATCTCACCATTGGAAAAGCACATGTATTATATGCTAATGCCCCAAAAATGATCATGAATGAAATTTTTAAAGCAAAACATAAAGATGAACCCATAAGGGTTAAATACATAAAAGAGAAGCATTAAAGAGACATTAATGAACAGAGTTCTGTAAAGGAAATAAAGAAAGAATCAAGTATAATACAAACAAATACATTCAAATCTATAGAACATGTATGAGTAATATGAATTAATTCATCTACATTGTGATTTCAACTTCAATTCAAATTTTCCCTTACAGCAATTTTCATATTACATCTGAAGTAAATCACGAAGGACCTTCACCCATGTACAATAACCATGTTGCAAGCAAATAGGTAAACAAAAATGTAAACCAGCTGTCCAATGGCTTGAGGAAGAGAAATGCAGTGGGGTTAAGAAAATTTTTAGGGAGATCAAGATTATTTATTTTTCATGAACAGCCTTATATATTGACTGCATATTGATAAATATCATATAGAAATGTGTCCTTAAAGTATCTTATTCTATATTATAATGTTTTGCCAGAAAAGCTCTATGTTGGTCAGATTCAGCTTTTGAAACCAAGTAAATGACTATTCCATGCTACAAAAGCACGAATCTCACAGAATGAGTAATTCAGAGAATAATTCCAAACAAAAGTAGGAAAAAAAAAAGAATTCATCCATTTAAATAAACAAGAAAGCTACAAATTAGACACCCAAATCCATAAGAGCTATACCATAAGCATGCATATACTAGAGCAAGGAAAAGAAGACAGAAACATAAAATAATGAGTAGATCACATGGAAAAGTGCCATCTCAAAATTGGACTTCATCACTTATCAGAATTTTTTTATACATTTAGTACCAGAGAAAAAGAGGGGATAGAAACAACAAGCAAAAAGTAGATGGCTTTAGTCAAATCATATATACCTAATCCATCTATTCAAAGCCTAATATAATATAACCCATCTATAAGTTATATCTTATCCATATCTATGTATCTATCCAGATGCATAATATTAAGATACAATGTCAGAGAAAATCTTTCATTTTTTATTTCAACCAAAAGAGGGGAATTTATTTCAAAATAGATCTCCATCAAGTTTTTGGACTCTTTTATTCTATTAGCATGCTTATAGTTAAATCGAGCGGCTCAAAAAGAAAAACCCAACAAGCCCAAGATCGCCTAAATCCAACATCATTAAGGCACTTAAATGATAAACAAATATTTTATGATTAACAAAATTAATATGGGTGGCTTGATTCAGTGCTCCGAATTTTATTCATATGTATGGGCTATGCCACTATCAAAAATCTATAAATAGCCAACCGCTCTTCACATGAGGAGGCTAGGACTTGGAGCTAGGCTTGAGATTCAAAAGAGCTCTAAGGCTCTAGGAGCGCCACTTTAGCATCACCATCAGACTACCGCCAGCAAAATCTCGCCATCCAACAACCACTAAACCTCCACTCAGCCACCACCGTCAAACCTATGCCTAGCCTATCACGCCGCGAGATCTAAAGTGAAAGAATTTCTTTTCTTCTCTTCATTACTGTATGTTCAATTCATTCTTTTTTTATCTTTGATTTAATAACCAAATCAATAAACATCCATAGCTAATTAATTACATTTCAGAAAATAAATAAATAACGAAAAATATAATTCACATTACTATAATAGTCAATATTTACATTCTGTCTATAGAGTTCGAAAAAATATATGCAATAACTTTCATAGGCTACATAAGAATATACATAAATCAAATAAACTAAAATAAAACAACACTAACATCATTGTCTAGCCTCAAGCTACAGGCTCCTTACCTTTACTTGAAATCATGTAAAATCATGTAACAAGCATAAAAGCCCAGCCAGTAACTAAAATCCTACACCTGAAATCAATGCAAGACAAAAAAGAAATAGTATTATGTAAAGCATATAAGGAAATCTATAAATCAATATATATATGTCATCTATATTGGTCATCTGTATCAATCAATCATTATGTCTTTATCATACAATCAATTTCATTCAGTCATATCATTCAATCATTATCATCAGTCTATCAGATATACAGTAGTGTCAGTATCTGTATTCAGAACTAGTAAATAGTAACAGTAATAAATATTTATATTCAATAATCAATGTCAGTAATCAGTACTAATTAGTATCAGTAATCAATATTATATCAGCTATTCAGATGATGGTATCTTACTCCTGTTTGAATGATTCCAATCAATCGCTCATTATGACTCCCAATCAATGTACTCATAACTCCCCTTGAATCGCGTGAATCAATCGTCTCGACTCCTTATAACTCTCAATCAGCCTCCAACTCCTTATGACTCTCATCAATGAATCGGTGAATCTTGAGGTTATCACAAGGGGCTTATCATATCATATATATCTAATATCAATTAGTATATCATTTTCTATAATAGTTGTCTTAGTACAATACGTCATTTCAGTCAGATCAATATCACATTCCAGTACATATCAGCCCTATCAATCATTGCAGCACAAACAATTCAATATTATTATATCAAATCACTGTACATCACTTTTAACGCATTTTCAATATACCTTTTCCCTACTCATTTTACCAAAAAATTCTCATACACATATTTAACAGATGAAAATGCAATAAAATCATATCAAATTGTTCAAAATGATCAAGTCTATAACATATCCAAAATTACATAGTGAAAGCTTACAAAATTACGAGATAATGTATTTTTGGATGATTTAGGAAAGATAAAGTCCATACAAATAAAATCATCAAAAACAAGAGTAAGAAGACAATTACAACGAATATAACAATTTTTGTTAAAGGAACAACAAACAAAAATGGCCATAAATAGACTTTCTCTCCACTCCTTCCCTCTTCTTTCTCTCCCTTCTCTCACTTCTTATCATCCAAGCAATGAAGTCAGAGAGGCGATGGCAGGAATATTTATAATAAAATATATATATACATATATATATTGTTAGTGGCCTAGCACAGCGACACTCAAACCCAAAGTAGCAATATTTCTTGTCGGATCCATAATTAATATATAATAGACTCAAACGCCACAGCAGCATTTTTTGGCGTCGATGTCCTCTCAAACCTAGCGTTGGCTTTAGTTCAAAAAGAAATTCAAATTTTCTAACATTTTTTGTATTTTTCGTTCATTACGCGGCCACCGCCACAAGACCTCTGCCCAATAGCCACAGCCTGACTTTCGTCATCCAACCACGATCCTCGGACCAGCGTAGCCAGTCGACTATGACCCTAAGACCGCAGTCACCCAATTACAATCCTCAAACCACCATCGTCTGATTACAATCCTCGACCCACCATCACCCGACTACTATCATCAAACCACCATCGCCTGATTATGATCCATCCGAACATTGTCGCCCGGCTATGGTCCCACCAACCACTATTGCCCAACTACAATCCCTCCAGTCTCAATCACCTGACAGCTATCTCTCCGACCACCATTTCCTGACTATGGTCCCTACTTTTAAATTTATAGTAAATTTTAAAGCTCTAATTAGTTCTAAAACCTCCAAGCGACCATATAAGTGTTCTTAGATTTTCCAAGCACCGACCATCACTTAGAATTTGTTGTTGACTGACGTTGTCAATACTTTAACATCAACAACCAACCCACAACACCAACATTTGTTGGCTAGCATCGCCCAACATTCACAACCAACTAACATTCACTAGAATTTAACTCCTAATGCTCATTGTCACCCTTTGCAAGCATTGTCAAATGAAGCATGTTGTTCCTCATCAACATCAACGATATTAAACACCCTCGACCAACACCTCAAGATACAGACTTTAGCAATCTAGAATCCAGCATTGTACTCTCTCACATCTAATAAAGTTATCACTTGTAATATCAAACCCAAGATAATGGAATAATTTACAATGGGGCTAACAAAGCCCGTAACTTCTCCCATAAAATATATGTCAATTGTGTAAGTGATGTTCTCTAACTTTATTTGCGTGTGATCTTCATACAATCCAACGTTGTTAAAGTATCTATCATGGTGAACACTCAACACACAATAATCTGAAACATGTGTCTCTTATGCTTTGTTTGAAGTGGCTTATGATTTTTTACTTTTGTTAAAAGTTATCTTTTCTGCCATCGTAGGGAAAAGAATGAGAAAAGTTGTCAATTTTTTCCTCATAAATAGTAAACTAATTTTTGTTGATTATTTTCTCTACACAAAAGCAATCAAAAAGTTGCACCCAAACAAAGCCTTTACATGAAACTTCTACAAAAGATTAAAAAAAATAAGGAAGCCATACTCAACCAAAGCACAAGTAGCAGAACTAAGACAATTATGGCAGAAAATCCAAAAAAACCAAAAACAGAACAATAAACAAAAAACTTTTCATCATGCCAAGTAAATAAATTAATACTCAAATAGCAGCAAAGACATATTTGGAAAAACAAGTATTTGAGAAGATAAGGAATTAAGAAGAACATACGTCATAACAACTGTCCTTTTCCCTCGGCCATTTGCACCTCCAACTACATTAACTCTAGGTGCAATCGGAAGGCCCAAGTTGTTGCCTATAATTTCAATCTTCATAGGTTTACCATCAAGCTGAACATTGTTATACCGTTTTACAGCGGCTATTGCATCACTTCTCCTTGCATAGACCACCTCTGCGGATCCCTGAAACAAATAAACTCATGAGCATGCTTGACAAAGTAGAGAAGATGCTGATCCCCGAAAAAAATATCAACATTCTAATCTCATGAGCATGCTTGACAAAGTAGAAAAAGACACGGTGAAAGAAATAAGACCAAAGTAGGGTAAAGATGGAAAGTAGAAGAATAACATGTAAGGAAAGTTTGCTTCATGAACAACAACATTCACCATTAAATAAAAATTCATTTTGTCTCACCATCAACAATTTAGTTGCTACAAAGTTATTGAATTCAAAAAAGACATTTTAAAAACAGAAAAGTAACTTCAAATTTGAACGATCAGAAAACACCAAGCACCACAAAATAGTGGCCCTGATCACGTAATTAATACATTTCCTTGCTATATGATTATTTCCAATCCCATTGAGAATTGTGTGATGCAACCATCATGCTCTATAATATACTAGTGGCATGCATAGTAGTTAAATTCAGAGAATTGGAGATGGAAAAGACTTAATTTTATTGCACAAAACTATCCCTATTTATAGATCTATACAAGATATCTTAACAAAGAAATAAATAATTATAAAATCAAGTATAATTGCTCTAATATAATCCTTCCTAAATCAGCCAACTAAATACGGAAGTAGATCAGCATGATCCAGGTGAGCCTCTCATGAATTCTCATCCTAACCATGAGATCAAAATGCCAAGGGACGGCTGGGATTTAATAGGTGAGCCTCCTGCGAATTTCCATCCTAACTGTGGGATTAAAATGCAAGAGACAGCTAGGATTTAACACTCCCCCTCAAGCTAGAGAATACAGATGTCATTCTCATCTTGATAATCAGTCCCAAAAAGATAGAGTTATCAAGTCCCTTGGTAAGAATATCTGCAAACTAATCTTTTGATGAGACATGATCAAAACATACAATACCATTGTCTAATTTCTCCTTTATGAAATGCATGACCACTTCTATGTGCTTAGTCCTATTATGTTGAACCAGATTATGAGCTATGTTGATTGTTGATTTGTGGCCCCATTGTAGCTTCATAGGTCCTTCCCACTTAATCCTTAAGTCTTCTAGAATCATCTTGATCCATAATAGCTCACATATTCCCAAGATTATAGATTTGTATACTGCTTTTGCACTAGACCTTGCCACCACATTTTGTTTCTTGCTCCTCCATGCAACAAGATTTCCTACAAGGAATGTGCAGTATCCTGAGGTAAATCGTCTATCTACTGGTAATCATGCATAATCTGCATCAGTATATACTCTGGGTTTATTCCACGGTCTCTTCGGAAGAGAATCCCTTTACCTGGATTTCCCTTAAGGTAGTGTAGTATTCTGTCAACAGCTTGCATGTAAGCCTGCTTTGAATTTTGCATGAACTGATTGATCATGCTTAGAACAAATGTTATATCTAGTCTGATGTGAAAAAGATAGATTAATTTCCCAACAAGTCTCTGGTAAAATTCTTTATCTACATTTGGATCGTCTTTAGCTTCCCCAATTTGAGATTTAGTTCTACTAGTGTTGGTGTTGGTTTACAAGCTAGTTTATCTGTTTCTTTAAGAAGATCATTAATATGTTTTTGTTGTGAAATGAAGATTCCTTTGCTAGAATGGGCAACTTCAATTCCAAGAAAATATTTTAATCTACCAAGATCTTTGATCTCAAATTCCTTGGCAAGACATTTCTTTAAAATCATTTTCTCCTTTTCAACATTCCTAGTCAAGATGATATCATCCACATAAACTAATAGAATTATGACTTTACCTGAGTCAGAGTGCTTGAAGAATAATGTTAATCCCCTTGGCTCGGCCGATAACCATTAAGTAGCATAACTTTTGAGAATTTTTCAAACCAAGCACTAGAATATCGTTTTAGCCCATATAGAGCCTTTTTTAACCTGCACACTTTGTTACCCCCATATTTCTCTTTGAATCATGGTGGAATCTCCATAAATATTTCTTCCTCCAAGTCTCTGTGTAGGAATGCAATTTTGACATTTAGCTTTTACAAATGCCAGTTGTAATTAGCTGCTACTTGATAGTGAGAGCAAGATCCTCACAGTGTTCATCTTGGCCGCCCGTGCACAAGTTTCCTGGTAGTCAATATTGTACGTATGAGTGCACCCTTTCGCCACCAATCTTGCCTTATACTTTTTCAATGTACCATCAGCTTTGTATTTCATAGAGAACACCCATTTAAAGCTGACTGGTTTTTTTCCTATTGGTAGGTCGGTGATCTCCCGTTTATTGTTCTTCTCCAGGGCCTGCATTTGAAATCTCTTGGATCATGGAAAGCATGCTCAATATAAGCATGGTTTAAGGTCAATATATACAACTAACATATCATACAACTTGCTAACTTAGTCACTAACCACAAAACCAACTTGTTCCTCAACCCAAAAAATTATCTAACAAAACGAGACTATCAAGATAGATTATTTGGCCATAAATCAAAAGTGATTTGAAATTTCAAGTCAAGTAGTAGGTAAAATATTAAGCAATCTTATAATAACATAAAGATAATGAAAAGAATCCAACTAAATGATGTTATGCAAACGAGCACTAACTTTGATGTAAAATGTAAGAACCAAAGTACAATTTAATTGTAAAAGTATACTGCACATGGTAATTTGAGCTTGATTGGTGACTTTGATGAGCAATTTTTTATTAAAAAAACTCTATTGAATAACTTCTATTTCATATGTAAAGCAACTAATGTATGTTTAACATTTTAACATATAACTAATTTTTCATGGAATATCTTGTCACCATCTGCATGTCATGTGGTGGGATACTCTTCATACTTCCCACCATCAAGAATATTCAAATAACTACTCAATGATTGGCAAGGTAAATCCTCATGTAGGTTAATTCATAATTTTTTATCATTCTTCTTCCTTTTCTTGTGTAAGTGCATGTCATTGTTGGATGTGAGAGTCTAAAAGAGTCTAATTAAGCTCGAGTAACCCTGGGATTGAGCTTGAGTCAACTCAATTAATCAAGTTCAAGCCAACACCAAATGCAGACTCACATTGTGGAATTAACAAAATGAAAGCTAATTTGTGGATTATAGCAATTAACTATTAGAAGAACAATAAAACATAGGCGAGGACAGTTATATTGTTTTCTACTTCTTAAACACTTCAATTATAGTACCCAATAAACATATCTTACATCTATTTTAAAATGAGACAGACTCCAATCTAATGAGTTAAAGCAATGAGGTAATTTAAGCTTTGTTTCTTTCACTTGATAAGTTCAACTCAACAAGCTGGAGGCAAGTACGAGGGATCTCTACTCAAATTTAAGCAAGGCAATCTAAATATAAAGTTATAATATGCAACATAACACATACACGATCATATATGTGTAAATGTATAATATATGTTTTATGCAATCATAAATATATGTATATGTCTTTGTATATATGCATTAAAACACACACTTCGACTAATTAATGATCAATTTGACTTTAAGCAATAATTATCAACCCAATAAGAGAGGGTTATGCATGAAGTAATATTATAATAGTTTATATCCTAATTTGGTTTCTATGAATTAAAATCAATCGTACATTGCCTATTCACACAAGTAGCTTCATTTGACCGCCTGGAGAACAAGCATGGTCACGTAAAAGCATCATCAAGTCAAAATCATTACAATAAACACACAAACTGATGAGGACATCAGCAACAGATTCTGGCACGTCTATCACCAGAGGAATCGTTGATCGACGGCTACGATTATGAATCTTTATTTATGATGCATTTTATGTATTACTTTTATTTATGCTTTAGTCTTTACCACTACATCCCTGTGAGGAATTAGTTTGTGTTGTAGCCCATATGACATTTTAGTTGGTGTTTTTTTTTGTTTCTTTGAGGCCTATATATGAGGGCCCTAACAATTGTATGAGGAAGATGATTAATGAAAATTTTGCATTCGTGTTATGTTGACTATTGAGAGCTCTAGAGAGGAAAAGTCTCTAGGTGAGGGCAAAAGCAACACCCACCAGCCGCAAGAAGTGTATGGGCTCGTGGTTAACTTTCTTTCTCTAATTGCCCTCATTCTCCACTACCCGTCCGGCACCTCCCCTCCAGAAGCCGCCGGCCAAGCCCCATCCCTTCCTCCACCCCACAAGCCATCAGCCACCCTTACCCAACCTTCATCCAAAATCCCTCCCCTAACCGCCAGTCCTAAGCCCTCCTCCAAGCCCTAGCTGCCAGCCGTAAGCCCTCCTTCCCCAAGCCCTAGCAGCCGGCCACCCTTGCTCTCCTATATATGCTAATTTCCTAATTTAGCACATTATTAATTTGGAATGTCTCCTAATTCGAATTAAAATGAATTTGAATTTCAAAACATTTCCTAATTGATATAAACATATTTTAGGAAGTTCCCCCTAATTACTATAAATCTGAAATTAAATTGAATTTGATTCCAATTCCACATTCAATGAATGTGGACACCTTTCTATTCCCCCCTTTTGGTCGGCCCCTCTCCCCCTCTCTCTCTTAATTATTTATTTCCCAAATTGGAACTCCAATTAAGGAGGTAATAGCCACCCGTCTCCTCTCTCCTCCTCTCTCCTATCATACCTAGGGGTGTCAATATTTGTCACGACACGAAAACCCGACTCGAACCCGACCCGATTTCAAAACGGGTCAGACTCGGGTTCCCGGATTCGACCCGTTTAAAAAACGGGTCGAGTTCGGGTTAACCCAAAGGGTTGTCGGGCCAACCCGGAAACCCGTTTAAATTGAGCTACCCGCAGCTGCCAGAGTTTCCCCCACCTGCCCTGACTGCACGCACACATGCCCGCAACAGCCCGCGCCCTGCCCACCCGCGCGGCGCTTGCCCAAGATTGCCCCCGCTACTTTCCGCTCGCACTAGCGGATTACCGCGCGGCCACGCCTGTTTGCTTGCGGCCCGCCGCTTGCCCACATGCATCCACGTCTGCGTAGCCTGCTCGGGTCTGTGCCCGCTCGCAGCCAGCTGTCCCGCGCGCCCGCTGCTCGTTGTCCCGCCGCTGCCAGATGAGAAACCACATCGGGTCAGGTCAACCCGACGGGGCGAGTCCGGGTTCGAGTTTTCGACCCGTTTACATACCCGAGTCAGGTTAGGGTCGACCCGTTCGAACCCGGGTCAGTTTCGGGTTCGACCTGAAACCAAGTTTTAACACCCCTAATCATACCCAATTAAAGGCCCCATCAATGGGCTGCCCCTTCCCCCCTCCTTTCCCTCTTTATATTAGAAATTCAAATTTCAAATTATCTCATTCAATTCCAACTTAAATCTGAAATTAAATTTCATATTTTGGAATTTACCTTCCCTCCCTAACCAATCCCTAAAATCTAAAATTAAATTTAGCCCCTCTCCTAGCCTTGGTCGACCACCCAAATCCCTCCCTCCTCCCTTACATCCCTTCTTCCATGTTTGATACGTCATCTAAGGAAGAAGAAACACAACTTTCCTCGGCCTACTTGCTCATGAATGGCCGATCCAAAGCCTAGTCATGGATTTGTGTATGATTCTCCAGGACGAGTAGATGTTCTTCAATCTCCCTTCTTTGGCATCAATTTTGAGATCGACCACTCCATCGAAAACTACATCGATCAGATCTTCTTCACCTTGGCAGAAGCCATCGACAAGCATCAACTTCATGTTCAGTGGCGGATCCTTCATCATCCATTAACTGCCTACTTCTCGGTCGGATTTTCCTTGAACAAGACTATAAGCGCCTTTTGTACTTTGATGGCATTATTATTATTGCGTAAATTATTCTCCCGCTAAAAGCCCTCAAGAGTGTGAGTGAGGTAAACTCCATGTGATCGTTCTAATTGTTAATTGGTAGATTTATGTTAGTTGCACATTAAGTTTTAACGTTGTTTTGATGCTATTTAAGTTTCCTACTAATCTACTTTGTAACTGAATGCCAAAGCAAAACAATAACTAAGGGTTCCTAGAATCTAAGCTGGTGAAACAATAAGTTTTAATTACAAAGCTTATCAATTTTTTTTATAAATTTCCCTGCAATTCCTACAACTGCTAAATTGTTTCACATCACAAACACAAAAGCTGAAAATTAAATGAACATAATTCTTTACTCATGCATACTCAAATGTTAATAATTAATAACCCAAAAAAAGGATTCTAGAATGTAAAGCTAACTCACTACAACTTTTCTACAATAATGCATTCTAAATCATCCAACATAACACAACTAAGCTTAAATAAAAATTACCCAACAAGTATTGAATATGATTGTGTACACTTACTAAAACAAATACCAAATAAAATAAGCATGCTTCATTATAAGAAAAAATATATTCAATAACTTTCAAGTCTATGATTCTATGCAAGATTGCATTTAGAGCATTATCCTAATAACCATGTTTGTAAAATCAATATTAAAATTTGTGATTTCCAGCACAATTTAAGTCAACCCAAATGCTCGGTAAGGTTTCCATCCGTAGAACAGGAATTTCCAATAGCTAAACAATTACTAGGCAAAATAGAATCAAAGCAATAATTCTGGCCAAGTCCTTCTGAATAAAAAAAACAATAAATAACCTCCCCCTTTTCCTGCAAATCTTGAAAACTTCAACTTGCGGTATTTGCAAACACTGAATGGCCACCCATATCAAAAAGATCAATATTACAGCATGTTCCATGGTAGTTCAAAATTCACCCAAATCGCCAATATTATACACTGCCTTGTGCGAGAAATTGACCTCCGCCGTAAAATTCAAAAGAAGGGTAAAAGTTAATAACAATTATAGTTCGGTCCAAAAGCCATGCAAACATGTGAAGAACTAGACTCAATAAATCAACAAAAACACAAAAAAAAAATCAACAAAAACACGTATTAAATTCCAGAAAACTTCAAAAACAGCCATAATTAAACAAAATACTCATCTTGATGTTCCAAACAATGTGGAAATGAGAAGCCAATTTTTACAGCAATCAGTAGGGTGGTTGACCAAGGCAAGAGCATTCATAAATGTGAATTAATTAAGCTGAATCAACACTAGCATTATTAAATAAATTACACCGTCAAACAACATTACACTATGCATTTCAGTTATAGGTAGTTATAGGTTGAACTAAAACTCACACTTGGGCGGCCATTTCTGTCAAAATGAGTTGCAGAACGCTTTAGATCACCAACCTTGGAAAATAATTCCTGAATCGCAATCAGAACATACCATAGGACATGAGTACAAATTCATTCAAGGATATGAAACAAGCAATATTTAGCATCACATCATTGCATTCCTGATTTACAGACAAACAGACCTTTATATCTTCATTGGACACACCATAATCCAAGTTGGATATGTATAATTTTGTTCCACCTTCGGATCCTGCAAGACCAGCAGCAACAATACTATCCTCAAATAGATCATGTCTCCATAGTAGACCCTTTGTTCTGCTGAATGACTGATAAACAAATAGAAGTCATTTTAAAGAATACAATGCCAGATGCACAGGAATGCGAGTACAGAACACTTAATATCTTACTAAGAAACCAAACAATATCAAAAAAAATTAGTATAATCCTGCAAAACTGCAATTAGTACTGATATGTCGGGCCACAATTATGAAAAACATCAATAAACAAATAAATCATACAGATAGAAAATGGAGGAAGAGCATTCCACCAATCAAACATCCTTCAAGCAATGGTTGACAGCTTCGCCTCTGAGAAATGAGCGTGCTCGCCCCTCAGTTACTCCAACCAACAACAGCATTAGAATGAAGGAAATGAGAAATTCCACGTTTAGCAAGAACTCCCCTTTCAGATCCCCCATTTAATATCCAAAACAATTGATATGCATGAAAACTCAACATCTCCTACACCAGCCCGGGCATAAAAGAGCTTAGATATCATCCCTCAATGTTTTGAATTTCTTATATTATGTACCGCCTTGAATATGTGCAAAAAACAGCAATAGTTTTGTGCTTGCCTTAGCAATCTTAAATGGAGAAGATTGGTTAATTCTGAGAGGCCCTTGACGGAGCATCCTAACTCCCCTGCCAACAAACGTGCCACCTAGTCCTTGGCCCCAACCACGGCCCCTGCCTTGAACTTGGCCTCTGCCTCTTTCACTAGAGCTTCTTCTCATAATTAGACCCTCCAGCAACGTATCTAAAGAAGAATAAAAATATATATAATTAATGAAAATAAAAAATAATAATATTCATATTAAGTAATCATACGATGAATGGAATTTCCCCCTCTAAAAATAATGGAAAGGGAATAAAAACAGAACTTTTACGCCAAGCTAAATTAACTTACCGAATAGACATTATAAAACTATCAAGAGCAAAAAAAGAATCTATGTGCGGTTGATCTGCAGCACTAAATATCAGGAAGCTTGAAAATTTTAGATAATCTACCACTCGAAAACTCAATAAACTAGGGATTTAGCCTCGCATAAACCATCAAAAATGAATGCAGACTACAAAAAGTAGATTTCAGGTTAAAATGCATGGTCCTAATCAAAAGTCCAAACTAATTTATTTAGAGAACAGAACTCTATCGATTTAAAAAAAAATACATATAAGCATTATTCAGAAAAGCAAGCACAATACAAAAGTACTAAGTTTCTATGCTTTAATATCACGCCAGTCGGCCTAAACCAAACATTGTAGTTCATGCAACTACAAGCATCCATCAAAAAGATAACAAACAACCGATTAAAATTTCGGTGCAGAACGCCCTTAATTTTTGTTCCTATGAAAAATATAAAACTAAAAGCATCAAGCACAACTGAGGTAAGAATAGGAAGGTAACAATAGCCTCGCCGAGTCGGCGGCTTCCTCACCAAGCCCGGAAAAGACCAATAAAGCGGCCGCTGAACGCTAACGGAGGGAAGATAAATCGGACTGCAGAGGACGAAAAGTAGTGAAGCAATGAGATCCTGATGATGAGAGGAATAAAAATTAACACAAGTAACTCGTCCACATCTATGAACTCTCTGGGTGTGAAAATAGGGAGAAAGAGCAGGATTCCTGCTAGGGTTTTGGAGGGGGCTCAAGGAGAAATTTACGAGCCTGGAGGGCCAATCGGGCTGGCTGGTTTCTATCCGATGCGCGGTGACTGCCGTGACATAATCAATATTTCCTATATTATATAGGTGATGGCTACTTAAGTTTTTTTTTTAATTTATAAAAAATCTTCAATATTTTAAAAATATATATTATTAAAATAACTTTATTTTAAGTATTTGTTTGAATATTCAGATATAGATATTTCATCGTTGATAGATATTTGTTTCTATAAATAAAAAAAAAAATTGGCGTGATTAAAAAAATATTTATTGAAAATTTCCAAAAATAAAATGAATATTCTATTCAAAATTTCATATGAAATCATGGAGATATTTTATAGATCATGATTCTATTCATACTTCAATGTATTTATTTTTTTTTATCCACCATAAAAAATAAAATAAAATGTATTATATAAACACATAAAAAATTTATACAAAATTAATGAGAAGCCTCAAAAATCATGTAATAATTAATCTTTATTTTGAACATGATTTTATATGCTTAAGATATGATAGCACCTAATATATGATTTAAAAATTAGGATATGTGTTATAAATTTTCCAACAATCTCCTATTTAAGCCATGTATATTACTAAATAATTATACATTATTAAATTGTAACCATAAAAAGGGCTTAATATGCATGTAATAATTCAGATTAAATCAATATGAACATTGACAACTAGTATGAATGGCACCAATCTATATGAGAAGTTCGATATCAGTATAAATAGTAGTCATGTGATGGATCATTAATCTCTATCTTAATCCAATTCTAGTACATCTTGTGAAATGTTATATTAATGCTATCATATAAATCAATACAATCGTACATATGTTCTATCTACTATCAATTTATGCATGAGTGTCAAAAGGGGTCAATAGGTGGGGTTCGAGCCTGACTTAAAGTTGACGTAACTTAAATTCAGCCGATCTGAACCTGACCCGCTAGACTTGAGCTGATAATCATTTTTTATTTTAAAAAGAAATAATGACATTATAAAAACAGATTTTATGTTTATTAATAAAAAATAAGACAATCATATCAAAAGATAAGAGAGTTTATAAAAAAATAATTTAAATGGATCATTTTGAGTTAAAATAAGGTTGGCGGTTCAACCCAAACATATCTGTTTAATAAACAGGTCGGAATTAATCCTACATCAACATCTGTCTTTATTCTTATTAATTCATGTAAAATATCTTATGTAAAAAACTAACCGATGAAATCTTAATATTATCATATTAAAATATCTTGATGTCCGGACGTATTTGGTGACCAGATCTAATAATTCCCCCTTCGCCCTTCATAACAGGCGGGTTAACCTTGGTTACCTGTGTACGCATTTCAAGCCCGGGACAACCAGTACCAGCCTCTTACCGACAATTTAGGTTTTTTTCCTCGGCTCCTCCATGATATCTTCATTTACGCTTCATCCACAGGCCATGTCGAGCTTCGCGGCGTGGAGGATGCTAAACGCTGCCATGGATTTTGCCTCCTCATCGATGAAATCAATGGCACATCGACGGCTTTTGACGTGCTCGGCCTCGTCGTCTCGGCTTGTTCTCCATCCGCCGGACCTCGTCCAATGGGTTCGTAGAGAAGGCGGCTTCGTTCACCCCAAGCTCAGAATTGCAAACCAAGGGTCCGATGGCTTAGGCGTATCCTCCCTCAGCGAAATTCCAGCAGGAGCGGACCTCATCACCCTTCCCAGCCATATCCCGTTGCGATTCCAGCATTCTGACGAGCGTGATTCCGTCTTGACTCAACTGAGTGGGAAAATTCCAGGTAATGGGTCTTGCAGATGTAATGCTTCCTTTTGTCATTTTTTTCTGGCAATGCATGCATTTTCTTTATGTCAACTGTTAACTGATTTTATGATCTTACTCGCCTAACTAATGCTCTTATAGTGTCATCAACGATGCGTTATTTTTGGGCTCTAATCACTTGCTGATCATAGAATTGATACTACTGCTGGTTCTGCTCTTACTACTTGTCAATTATTTTGATTTGAATGTATTAGCTACATTGCTAATGAATAGGTGTGAAGCGATTCCTTCTGTTCGCAATAATGGAACTGATGTGGTTCCAGAAAATTCTATATGATGGACACAAAATTAGACCCAAAATTCAGATCTTAAATCGCTAAAAAATGAGCTGAAATGGTTGGCCTTATAATTATGATGATAGGGATTTTATACGTTAAAAGGTCTTAACCACAATCCTCATTCTAAAACAGCCATCACACAAAAGTGATCTCTAAACATTTTATTATAATAAGACAAGTAATTGTGGTAAATAAATTTACAACTTGTCTATAAGATCACCATTAAAAACATGCATACAGGTCTCTAATTTGTTAACCATTGGCATCTGCTTCTCTAAGGCAAAGTTTAGAAATTTAAGATGTGAATATCTACCAAGATAAATCTTCTTACTAAGGCTTTGATGCCACTTCTCACAACCCATTGGGCTTCAACAACATGCTGAAAAGGTGGGGTGGCCAAGTTAGTAAATTTATATTTAATTCAAGAAAAATGAACATGTTCACATGAAAAATGTGCCCAAAAAATTACCCAAGTGATAGGAAACACCTGTAGATCTCAAGCATTTCTTGTCAATCTTCGGAAAACTGCAAGAATTCTCTACAAAAATCCGCAAAAAAACCTCGAAAACAATAGATAATTTGTATTATTTGATGAAAGGGAACTGAAAATAGCAAGATACAATTGATCCTCTATTCAAGAGGAGGATCGATCTCTCCCAAATCTCTAGACGCTGTTAGAGTCCAAAAGAAAACCTAAATCTAAAATATCTCAAATTTCAGCCCAATTCAAGATGCCCTAACCTTAGGAAAGCAAACTATTTAATGCATACAAATCAAAAGGAAATCCCTAAACAGTCCCTACATTCAAATTTCCCTCTTAATTCCCCCAAAAATCCTTCCTATTCGGTTTCTCCCCAGCCGGTGGAGCGTGCGGCTCTTCTTGGAGGCGGAAGAGTTCCGCCTCAAATTGCACAGGCTGGTCCCGTAGGACTGGCTGGACCGGTCTAACACCGAGCTTTTAAAGTTCAATGACATTCAAGTTATTTATCCAAAAATATTGATTAAAACCTAAATTTTATGATAGTTTATTTAAGAAGAGAGGTAAACTATGATAAAATAAAATAAAGAGCTTTTTAATCACCTTCCCATGTGCAAGAAACATTATTCATTAGTCAAGGTTTCCTAATTAGTAACCTATAAAGCACAAAATCAACATGTAAGAGTTTGCAAGTGTATGGTTTGCATGTGAACCTATTCACTAGGGCATAAATGGCAAGACATTGAGTATTCAATTTGGTAAATAAAATAGCATGATTAACAAGGCACATTATCATGACTATTTTAACCTTCTCATCAAATAAATCAATCTCATATGATAAGAACTTTTATACTACCATATAATTGAGTCCATAAAAATTCTTGTGAAGAATGCCATTCAATGCATTTAAAGGCTTGAATATCTATGAGCATCATGCAAAACAATCAAGCTTAAACATGATTGCTAAACATTTTATTAAGAATATGTTGGATATGATGGAAAGCAAAATGAAGTATTATGCATTTCATATCTTGTATGTAGCATTATCAAAGTTTCATCCCTCATTATGGCTATAACTTTCTGCATTCGAATTAGGATGTTCTGAGTTTTTAGTAAGGAGTAAATACCCTGTGGGGAGCCTGTGACAGAGGAACTCTGGATAATGCGATTGGGGCTGAGGTTGCTACAGGAAAGAGCTACAGTTAATTCGTTTTGGTGGCCGTACATTAGCAATCTCCCAGAAACTTACAGCGTGCCTATATTTTTTTCGGGGGAGGATATGAAGAACCTTCAGTATATCCCTCTTGTGTATCAGGTTTGTAAGCATACTCTTTTAGTTCGATTAACATTGTTAAAATCAGAAATGTGAATTCTTGTTTACCGGATGACTTCTGTTTCAGGTCAATAAAAGATGTTCTTTTCTGCTTGAGTTTGAGAAAGAAGTCAAGACTATACTGGAAACTGTGGAAACGAAACATCATCCTTTTGGTGGCCAGGATGTTAATGCATCTTCCTTGGGTTGGGCTATGTCAGCAGTTTCTTCCCGTGCATTTTGTCTGCATGGAGAGGTTCTCTCAAATGGCCAAAAGAGGGATATTCACATGCTGCTTCCATTAATAGATATGTGTAACCATAGCTTTCAACCAAATGCTAAAATTGTTCAAGAACAAGAGAAAGGATGCTCAAAGATGTCAGTAAAGGTAGCTTGCATGACCAATGATTGTTTTATGAATTTTCTGTTTCAACTAATTCAAGAATTCTATTTAATATAGTATAAAATTTCTAATACCATCTTTAAATTGGAGTTCTTGTTTATTAATGCATCTTTGCTTTACATTTGTGCCCTGAACCTGCTTATCTTATGATGAATTATTCTGTGCGGACGCCGAACGCCATTCAGAACCCAATGAAAATGCGCCACGTCACCCCTACTCGGTACCGCGGCTCGGTACTTGTGCGGTATCGAGCTTGGTACTGCTCGGTATTGGATGACGTGATTGCACTTGATTCGTCTCTGAACGGTAAGCTGTGTCCGGTGTCCGCACATAATGATCTCTCCTATCTTACATCTCTCCTATCTTACAGCATGTTATACACAAATTCAGTTAAGTCAATATTTCATTTTTTTTAAGCTGTATGTTGAAGTCCCAATCCCACGTCAGAACTACAACACTTGCTCTCCACTCCTTACACCCTTACTCTTCCAGTCTCTACTCTCTGTTTACTATTCAGCTCTACTCTCTGTTTGTGTGTCTGTATCTTTAACTTTTTGATGAGGACCACATGGGGTCACGCCATCAGAAGTTCTGCTGTTGAGGCGTTGCCCACACGTTCTTTAGCTAACCGTTTACTTCTTTTAGCTTGGCACTTATTATCTAGTCAGTTATAGTCTATTAGCATTTTCGGCAGCTATAGCTTAGTAGGAAAAGGGGTTATAATACTTGTTAGAAGATGAAGGAAGAAGATGAAGAATATACTTGCTAGTTTAGCATCCGGTGTTTCCTTTACTGTTTTATTGTTTTTGCTGCAGGTTCTCTCTTAATTGCAGGGAAGGCTGCACCAAATTGGTATCAGAGCCAATCTGGGAATGGCAGACGGAAGTTCAAGAAGAACTACGGAGGACGAGAAGAGCTTAGACGCTGTGTGGGCGACACAAGCTCGCTTCACTCAGCAGTTGGAGGAAATGCGAGCTGATCTATATCGCCTCTCTATGGAGATGAGGACTGAAATGGCAGCTCTACGGGAGGCAATAAACCCTACTACGTTTGGTCGTGCCCCGCCGCAGGCGGCGACATTGGGACCTCGTCAAGACAGAGTCCGTCGGAGGATGCGAGCCCCGGTTGTGGAATTCTCGGAGTCAGAAGGTGAACCAAATTATCATTTGCATCTAGAGATGTCAGATTCAGATGACGAGAGGCGTCTACCGGGACTGGAACCGCCAAGACGTATGGGTCTGCATCCAAGAAGAGAGCAAGAAACTTTCAAGGTAAAGCTGGATATACCTTATTTCGATGGGCATTTACACATCGAAGATTATTTAGATTGGGAACGAGCGGTAGAAACTTTCTTCGAGTATATGGAGATTCATCCGGAGAAGCAGGTAAAATACGTTGCCTGTCGTTTGAAAGGGGGAGCTAGCGCTTGGTGGCTTCAACTACTTCAAGCTCGCCGAAGGGAAGGTCGTGGACCTGTGCGAAGCTGGGTGCGAATGAAGCAGTTGTTGAGGGGCCATTTCTTGCCGACAGACTACGAGCAAATGCTATATCTCCGGTATCAACACTGTGTACAAGGTACGAGGACAGTGAATGAATACACTGAAGAATTTTATAGATTGAGCGCTCGTAACAATCTCCAGGAAACGGAAAATCAGCTGGTTGCGAGATTCATCGGAGGATTAAAGGAACAGATTCAAGACAAGCTAGAATTGAACTCTGTTTGGTCGCTATCTCAGGCGATTAATTTTGCATTGAAAGTGGAAAATCAGCTACAGCGGCATTCTCGTAGCTATTGGAATCGCAAATCAACTCCTCAGGAGGCGCCAGCAGAATCCACCAAGACCACCAATTCCCTGAACAAACTACCACCTACTGCGAGTCCTGCAGCCGGTCTTCCACCAACCGAGCAGAAAGCCTATGGTAAGGCTAAGACCCCCTTCAAGGAGAATCCTTACAGTAGACCCACTACACTGAAATGTTTTAGATGCTTCCAGCCCGGCCACAAATCAAACGAATGTCCCAATAGACCACAATTACAAATGGCGGAAGGCAATGACCAAGAGGAGTGCAGTGGTGCCGGAGGACAATTGGAGGAAGAAACAATCACCGAGGATCTGCTTGCAGACGAAGGGGAGCCCGTTGTGTGCATCCTGGATAAGCTACTACTAGCCCCGCGACACTCAATACCTTCCCAGAGAAATGCCTTATTCCGAACAAGGTGTACAATCGGCGGGAAAGTTTGCGATCTCCTGATCGATAGTGGGTGTACCGAGAATGTGATCTCACGCTCGGTGGTGCAAGCTTTACAATTAAAAGTTACAAAAAAATCCCACCCCTATAAGATCAGTTGGGTTAAACGTGGCATGGAAATCACTTTTGCGGAGACCTGTTCAGTTACCTTTTCTATAGGTAAACATTATGTGTGTGAGATAGTATGTGACGTCCTTGATATGGACGTGTGCCACATCATTTTGGGGCGACCTTGGCAGTTTGATGTCAATGCCACCTATGAATGCCGGGCCAATATTTACTCGTTCGAGTGGAAAGGAAGAAGGTTGCGTCTGCTACCACAGTCCTCGGAGTCCATTGGGAAAGATGACAAGGGAAAGGCAGTAGCTTACTTAGTGTCGGGACAGGAACTGCTGTTTAATTCGCAGAATGACGGAATGCTCTTTGCCTTGGTGACCACGGCTAGTACAGAACCTGAGGACAAATCCTCCATTCCTGAGATGATTCGCAGCCTACTACAGGAATTTGCGGATATAAGCCCATCTGAATTGCCTGCCAAACTGCCTCCACTCCGCACCATCCAGCACCAAATTGACTTCATCCCCGGTGCATCCTTACCGAATTTACCTCATCATCGAATGAGTCCCAAAGAGCACAAGATATTACAAGAGATCGTGGAAGATCTCCTCCATCGGCAGTTAATCCAGCACAGCCTCAGTCCCTGTGCAGTCCCAGCGCTGATAGTTCCGAAGAAGGATGGCCAGTGGAGACTATGCATTGACAGCAGAGCAATCAACAAAATCACTACTAAATACCGTTTTCCTATGCCCAGAATTTCAGATCTTCTGGATAAGCTGCACGGATCCGTGGTATTCTCCAAACTAGATTTGCGAAGTGGTTATCATCAAGTTCGCATCCGACCCGGCGACGAATGGAAAACGGCTTTTAAGACGAGAGAAGGATTGTACGAATGGCGGGTGATGCCGTTTGGTCTATGCAATGCGCCTTCCACTTTTATGAGGGTCATGGCCGAGATCCTTAAACCATTTGAAGGTAAATTCTGTGTGACATACTTCGATGATATTCTTGTTTATAGTTCTTCGCTGGAGGATCACTTGCAGCACCTTACTCAGTTGTTTTCGACTCTACGAACCCACAAACTGTATTTAAATCTGGCCAAGTGCGAGTTCGCAACTCCCTCAGTTCACTTCCTCGGGTTTATAGTTAGTCATGAAGGAATTCATGCGGATCCAAGAAAAATAGCAGCCATCCGGGATTGGCCTACTCCCCGTTCTCTTACAGATGTCAGAAGTTTCCACGGTTTGGCTAATTTTTATCGCCGATTCATCAAGGGATTCAGCGTTCTTATGGCGCCAATTACTGATGTGTTAAAGGGCACGACTTTCTCTTGGTCCACAAGGCAGCAGGATAGTTTTGAACAAGTAAAAAATGCTCTTTGCAATGCCCCCGTCCTGGCCTTACCGAATTTTGAGAAGGCTTTCCAGGTGGATACCGACGCCTCTGGCATCGGCATCGGAGCTGTTCTGTATCAGGACGATAAGCCCATTGAATATTTCAGTGAAAAATTAAGTCCCCCGAGGCAAAAGTGGACAGTGTACGAGCAAGAATTATATGCGGTAGTGAGGGCGCTGAAACAATGGGAACATTACCTGTTGCACCAAGATTTTGTGTTGTGCAGCGATCATCAATCGTTACAATATTTGAATAGCCAGAAAACTATCAACAAAATGCATGCCAGGTGGGTCATTTTTTTGCAGAAATTCAGCTTTGTGGTCAAATACAAAACCGGGAAGATGAACCGGGTAGCTGACGCCCTCAGTCGCCGAGCTGCTCTTCTCACTCAGCTCCACACCGAAGTTACAGGATTTGAAGAAATGAGGCTATTATATAACAGTGATCCTGACTTCTCAGACATATGGGAAAAGTGCTGTTTTGGGACGCCACAAGCAGATTTCTCTGTGAGACAAGGATTTCTGTTCAAGGGAAATTGTTTATGTGTGCCTGTTTCATCGTGGCGTCAACAGCTTATTAAGGAAATTCACTGCGGTGGCTTGGCTGCACATGTTGGGAGGGATCGCACGCTACAGCAGCTCCAGCCAAAGTTCTTCTGGCCGCATATGAAAAGGGATGTTGCGAGATTTGTTGAACGTTGCGCCGTATGTCAACGTTACAAAGGGTCCGCCCAAAACACTGGAATGTATTTGCCATTGCCAGTACCTGACTCTATTTGGGAAGATCTCAGCATGGACTTCGTTCTAGGCTTGCCGAGGACTAAGCGAGGCTCCGATTCCATATTGGTAGTTGTGGACAGATTTTCGAAAATGGCCCATTTCATACCGTGCAAGAAGACGTTCGATGCTCTCAACGTGGCTAAACTATTCTTCAAGGAAGTCGTGCGTCTACACGGTATTCCTCGTAGTATAACTTCTGACCGAGATGTTAAGTTCATTAGCCACTTCTGGCGAGAACTTTGGAAGCGGTTTCAGACCGACTTGAAGATGAGCTCGGCCTATCATCCACAAACGGATGGTCAAACGGAGGTGACCAATCGGACCCTTGCCAATATGCTGAGATGTTTAGTCCAGGAGAAACCAAAGCAATGGGAAGAGGTATTGGGACAAGCTGAATTCGCCTTTAACTCCATGCCCAATCGCGCTACCGGTAAATGTCCATTCAGCATAGTTTATACAAAAATGCCTAACCATGTTGTAGATTTGACCGCCCTTCCAAAAGCCGTAGTCTGCAAGCTGCTCAAACCGCTGAGCACTATACCGAGGTGCTGAAGGAGGTCAAGGATCGTTTGTTGGATACCAATCTGAAGTATAAATGCAACAAAGATAAGCACCGAAGACATGTTGAATTTAGTCCAGGAGATCTGGTTATGCTCAGATATCGCAGGGATAAATTCCCTTCTGGCTCTTGTCCGAAGCTGCATCCGAAAAAGTTTGGGCCGTTTCCTATACTGCGGAAGATCAACGACAATGCCTACATCATCGATCTTCCCAAGGATATATCAACCTCCACCACTTTCAACGTTGCAGATATGTACCCCTATCACCCTCCAGATGGAGCCATCACTAACTCATCGGAGCTGAGTTCTTCCGAAGCAGGGGAGACCTGATGAGGACCACATGGGGTCACGCCATCAGAAGTTCTGCTGTTGAGGCGTTGCCCACACGTTCTTTAGCTAACCGTTTACTTCTTTTAGCTTGGCACTTATTATCTAGTCAGTTATAGTCTATTAGCATTTTCGGCAGCTATAGCTTAGTAGGAAAAGGGGTTATAATACTTGTTAGAAGATGAAGGAAGAAGATGAAGAATATACTTGCTAGTTTAGCATCCGGTGTTTCCTTTACTGTTTTATTGTTTTTGCTGCAGGTTCTCTCTTAATTGCAGGGAAGGCTGCACCACTTTTAAATCAGTTCTTTTAGTTTCTCCACATACAGATGATTGTGCCTGTTATATTTATGAATGATGATATTACCGTCTCTCCTTCAGGATTGCAATATGCTTGTAGTCATTGATGAAGTATGAGAGATTTCATGATAATATTTAATCTTTCAGAATTCTCAATGGGTTTAAATTAAGTTTATGTATCATTAATGATTTTTTTTTTCCAGGAAGCTAAAAGTATAGTAAAAATAATATTCAAATGAGCATTTTGATTTACTGCATATTTACTGAAAATCTATTTATCAGCTCATTGCAACAACTCTCAAACCAACTGACATAACTTGTATCCTTACTAATGTTTTGCAGCATCAAGATCACTTACTGTAATTGAATTGGTGCATCTCTCATGTATATTTTATTTCTAACAGGTTGTGGCAGAAACGCAGATAGCTCAAAATTCCCCTATTTTGTTAAATTATGGTTGCCTGAGTAATGATCTTTTCCTTCTTGACTATGGCTTTGTGATTCCATCAAATCCATTTGACCATGTTGAGCTAAAGTATGATGGAATTCTTCTTGATGCTGCTGGTATAGCTGCTGGCCTTTCTTCTCCTAGCTTCTCTTCACCAACCCAATGGCAACAGGAAATCTTATGCCAGTTGAACTTACTTGGTGATGGAGCCATTACTAAGGTTTCTCTTTACATCTTTAGGTTCTCTTATCTTTGGGTTAAGTTAAACTTTATTAAACAAGCCAGTTTAACTTGGTGATTTCATCATTCTTCCTTATTGCCCAATGTTCACTTCTTTCACAGGAACCTGCAACTGAATACGAAGAATGATTATAAATAATTACATATTAAACCAACTGAATACGAAGAATGTTTCTTGTGGGTTTTACAAAATTCAATCAATGTTTGGAACCTAGAAATAAACTACATTAATCTTATGCAATATTGCCCATCTCTTATACTTTCTTTTGTATTATCAAGAAGTGATCCTACCGTTTACTCTGTTCAGGTGAACTTAGGAGGTTCAGGGGTTATAGATGGCCGCTTGCTCGCAGCACTAAGAGTGCTTCTCGCTAGCAACAAAGAAATCGTTCAAAATCTCGACCTCGACACTCTAATGACGTTATCCCAAAAAGCCCCATTAGGCATCTCAATCGAAATTGCTGCTCTCCGCATTATCATAGCTCTCTGTGTTGTTGCACTAGAACACTTCCCCACAAAGATAATGCAGGACGAATCCATTTTAAAAGGGAACATTTCCACTTCCATGCAATTAGCTGTACAGTTTAGGATGCAGAAGAAGCTAATGATCATAGACGTTATGCGGAAGCTTTCTCACAGAATTAAGATTCTTTCAAAGGAAAAATCCGCTGCCTGAAGTTAGTTTGTTCCATTTGTGTAATGAACACTCTCTCCTTTATAAGGACAGTTCTTGGTTAAGGCTTCGTTTGAGACGGCTTATTTTGTACTAAAAAATTGCTTTAAGAAGTAGAAAGAAAGCCGTCCCAAATGAAATCTAAATCATTTTGCATAACTCTTTCTATTTGAAGTACTGTTAATCTTGCTTTGGAAGTATGTACTTCTCTGTTTCCTGGGAACTTTTACCTTATCATATTTACATGGCTAATCTATATGATTCGAAAACTAATTATATGCTCACTTGCAGCTTGAGATCAGATGTAAAAACTCAAATACATGCTCATAGTTGCATCAAAAGACATCAAACATAATCAATACCAATGGAGTAGTAGGAGAGAGTTTAGAGGAAGAACACTTCGACAGCCTACTGTTTATGTACAATAACAGACCAAAAAAATAAAGCAAGCACTTGGAGTTCTCTCTTCCATGGAAGGTCCAGGCCTGTTTCAGTTCCCTACAGATATAGCTCGGGTTGCGTCCTTCGACTGACCTAATGGCGACTGTGTAACCTGCTTCTTGAGCTCTCTGAGGATGGGCCTCATCTCAAGCATCTGAGAGAGGAGCCAATGCCTTATATTCTCATCTTCCTCCTTGATCTTCCTCACCTGGATATGAACCAGAGTAAGTGTTCCCTTGCCTTGAACTTCATATTCTGCTTCCATTGAGGCCCCAAAATCAGATTTTTTTTTATTTTATTTTTTCCTCTTACGGTCTTTTGGGCACTAAACGGTGCATTTATAGCAGGGAGAAGGAGGGTTAGAGAGAAGAGATGATTCTTTAGAATGCATAAAGGTGTTGAGGCAGTAGGTGGGTAGGTTAGTGAATATATAGTAGTTGATCAGTTGCAGGGGCGTATCTGAGCCGTTGGGAGATTGATTGGAGATGTTAAACTACCTTTTAAATTTTAATAATTGGGAAACGGACATCCTGCCTTATGAGTAGGATGCGTGCAGGGTTGAAGTTGTAAACTTGCCGTAGTTGTTTCAACGACTGCTAACAGATTTTTGAACTTCTGCTATTAAAAGGGAAATTATATAGGACGTGGAGGTTGCTTTGTCATGCAGCTACGGTGCGTACAGATAGAAAAAATTAAGGCTAGACACCAGTAATATTATAAAATTAATGGGCAATCGAACTCAAGCTCGGCTCGCAAGCCAAATCTGAAACTCGGACTCGAGTCGAGCTCAAAAGGTGAGCTCGTGCTCGGCCTCGTCGAGCTGCTCGATTTCAGGGTTCGAGCTCAGATTTTGCTTTTGCGGCCCACCCTTGCCGTACATGTCCAAGCCAGTCCTGTGATTTTGATCTCCACTTATAGCTTCAACTTTCCGTGTTTAAGTCCGCCCTTGTGATTCCCCTTTCACTTCAGCCTTCCACTTCTGAGTCTGTTCCCATGATTCAGCCTTATGCAGTTCCGATTCCGCACTCGAGCTACTCGACGAGTAATTGAGCCGAGCATTCTGAGAATCGAACTCAAGCTTAACAATCCGACAAGCTCGAAATTCTGCTCGAGCTTGAAATTCGATAAGCTTGACTCTCAAGCTCTTTAATGAGATGAGTTTGAGCTAGCTTGTGAGTCAGCTTGACTCATTTGCACCAAGAATTGTATTGAGATAAGAATATAATTAAGTCTTTGTTTGGGTCAATTATCTTGTTGATTGATTATTATTATTTTTTGTTGCTTTTAAATATTTTTTAACTAACTTTTTTTATAATAATTTATTATTTTGAGAGTAATTTTATAAAGCAATAAGAAGTTTAAATATCTTTATTTTTCATGTAGCAATGCGCACGCCTATATTTTAATTTATTTCGACAACTTCTATACAGGCCGTGTGAAGTCGTTATTGGTTATCAGATTGCATGAGAGCGTAATAGTTTTAGTGAGCAATGCGTAGGCTAATGAGTAATGACATTGGAAAGCAGGTGCCGCACAAACCATAGCCGCATGACGCGTATAATATTGCAATGTCTAATGACTATTACAAAATTATTATGGCATATCCTTGTTTATATTAAAAATCTGCATGTGGCTATGGCCGCTTCATTGTTTAAGTGGTTAGGGATTTTGATAGCTAATAAATGTAATAATTACATTAGTGGGTATTAAGTAATTTTATTTACATGTTATTATATTTATATACGTTATTGGGCAGGAGTCTTTAGGATTTTTTTTTTTTTTTTTGAGATTTTTACATACATAACACTTAAAACAATTCAAAATACATATTTAACACCCAAAATATTGTATTTACTAATATATCATCTTAAACTCTCATTTTCATCTTTTATAACACTCCGTTAAGCTCTCATTAGAAATCCCATCTGATCTCGCCTCACGGGAGTCTCTTGTTCGTTCACGCATGTAGGATCTTCTTCCCCGCTCAAACCCATCGACTTCTCCTTTGATTTCCTGTCTTTCGTTCGTCTGTTTTTCATTCGCCTTCTATAGTAAGAACCCGTCGCTTTCTCTTCTGTCACGCTACTTTAGTTCCAGGTTCAAGTAATTGCGACAGGAGACAAGATTCAAATGAATGATCGTCTGCCTACATCATCCACTACCCATGCAAAAATGAGCATGCATCATTTTTTGGGGTTTGGGATTCTAGCATATTTATGATTCATTTCAGATTTCTTGAATACTTCCAGATTTTTTGAGTATGTCTTTCTTCGTAGAATTGCTAGTAGATTTTGTGTAATAGTTTCATATATTTGCAATATTTCTGTGTAAATTAAGTTAAATAACATTGAAAATGATGACAAGATCAACCAAAAAAAATACCCAAAAATCCCGTCAAGGAATTGGATGGGGAAGATGAGTAGAGCTGGAACATGCGTCGAGTTGCATACCTTGTTGAGCCAGAACGAGCGTCGAGTTGCATACCTTGCCGAACAGGACGAAATCAATGGAGAAAGTGAAAGCTTTGGATGGAGAAGACGATCCTCGTGCGAACGAACAGAAGATGCAATGCGGAGCTTAACATAGTGTTATAAAAGATGAAAATGAGAATTTTGGGTGGTATATTAGTAAATATAGTAGTTCGGGTGTTAAATATGTATTTTGAATTGTTTTAAGTATTATGTATGTAAAAATCCTTTTTTTTTAATTAATAGAAGGGCCTACATGTTACATAATAAAAAAGTTACAAGTCCTTAGAGGATCAGAAACTCTTTGAAAGTACAGCGTTTGAAATAAAACCTAATGAGCTTGAAACCTTATCTATTACAATTTACAAAGCAAGAGGGAAAAAACCCAAAAACCAAGGAAAAATAGAACTTATATAGAGTATCAGGGTATCATGTAAAATGTGAAATTCTCTCTTTCCTACTAATAGGAGTCATCAGTTATGGGCATCCATCAATTTCTCTATTAGGAACCTTAGGCAAGCTACAATTTCATATTCATCCTCATGTAATATTTGGATAAATTTTTTTTTTTTAATTTTTTGGGGTTGGTTTGTATAAGTTTATTTTCTTATGGCTAGAGAGTTTATCTTATCAAATATTGATCTTAAAATAAGTAATTGAATTCAAAAAAATTATAATGAAATTTGAGATTATATGAATTTCAATTTATAAACATATAGTTAAAACATGCATTTCCATGATATGTATTTAATGAGCCAAAGATTTTCTAGATTTGATGTTAACAAAGTACTAACATGCTTCAAAAATATAAAATACCAAATGATACTCATTTTTTGGGCCATTCAATTTAGAGTTTGAGAATTTGAAAAAAATAATCATTAAAATGCTATAATAAAAAAAAATCTATAAATGGATCATACTATACTTGAAGGGAAACTTAAGTGGAGAGAATTCATGGATTTAAAAAATCCTAAAGCTCTTCCACCACAATCACCATTGATAATTATCGTTGGTTGCTCATCATTGATCAATATAGATATTCATCATCGCCTGATCATTGTTCCCCTCTATCAAATGGTATCATCTGTGGGTCTCCGAAAGGATTCTGCTCGTGTGGTTCGAATACAAAGGGTACGATCACACTATCCCGAAGGACAAAATGGTCGTAGGCCTCTACACTCGACACAAGCAGGCTGATGGAAGAACAGATGGAGTTATAGATACGATTAGCCATGGAGGGTAGCGACTTTCACCTACTAACCTCGATGGATAATAATATCTATAACCCAAAAGTTCACGAGATTTCCCCTATTCGATACATAAGCATCGAATAGGGTTTATTTGATTGTGGGGATCGGTTTCCTACGGGCGCAAGCCCCCGTAGTTAATTACATCCTAGGCCTTGACCTAGGAAAACTCTCGATTAAGAACGATGCATTATTCAGTTCTTAATTTGGTGCACAAAAAGAGTTCCTAAGTTCTATTCCAAAGAGTCTCTTCTATTTACCCTTAGTGATGATTAGACATTTTTGAATGGATAAAGATGTAATTAAAATTTTGAGTTTAGAAGATCAAAGACCAGATTACTATCCTAAGAGAAAAGATAGACTCAAAACACAAATGTAAGGAGACACACTGAGGGGTGTACAACCTGGACTTATGCTTGCCTGGAGTGAGCTGCCAGCTAACATCCTAAACACAATCAATCGCCCTATATGTATACAAGATAGGAAGGCTCTATCATAGGAAATCAAGGATTTGTAGTTTAAAATATTTCAATCAGGGACTCTACAATATGTAAAAGAATGTACCTAGCGCCATATATGATGCATTGAAACAGATATGAAATATCCCTAAATCTATTGATGTGATGCATGTATGTAAGTGAAGCATAATGTGAGGTAAAGTGTGTAAAAAAAACAAATGCATGCATGACATTCGGAGTACAGAAAAAGTAAATAAACACAACCTAAGGGTACCCTCCAGGCAAGCCGCACAGAAAATCATTCAAACGGTGTCCACTGGCACAAATAGGTGGCTTACTCTACAGGCCTAAATGACCCTAATGGTCTCTAAGGCTCACAGAAAAAAAAAAAGAAAAAAGGGGGGTATCGTACCCAAAACCAGAAGGCCAAAAACCTAGCGATGCCCACTTCGTGTGGGAAAACGACGATGTCCAATGGCACAAGTAGGTGGCCTACTCTACAGGCCTAAATGACCCTAATGGTCTTTAGAGCTCACAGAAGGGGGGCAAGCTTTGACCTATAGGGCCAAAGCTTCGTCAGTGAACTAACCTAAGGCTGGCTACCTAAACATGCTAGAATACCTACTAACAAGCAGTGTGTGATGTGAAGCAGTTCGATATATAACTAAAAATTTACTTTACAAATTGCAGAAATTATACCTGACTGTATGTGGCGCTGCCACTTAAAAGCTTATAAGCAAATGATGTCGCTCGCTCCTCGATCATTAAGCTCCGATGTACCTCGCAAAATAAGATAACAGAAAAATAGATATATGAGCGTAGATGCCGTTCAGAAAAGAAATGCAGGTAAATGAAATAATATAACTGACAGGAAATTTAAGAATTACATTTATATAATATGTGCATGTAGTAAATACTAAACATCAAAAGAAAATATTAGTATAACCTAGGGCTAAAGGTCGTGTTCTAATCAAACATGTCTAAGGTATGTGTAGGATGTGTAATTTAGGGTATGTCCTATGTAGGATTATTAGTTCAAGTTATTTGCATTTGGTTTGTTAGAGGTCAAAAGGAAGATTTTTAATTTGAGTTTAAATATTAGTATTTTTAGGATTGATTTTAGAGATTTTACTTTTAGTATTTGATTGATTACCACCTTTGTTTCACACCGAGGCCGTGAGGTTTATTTCACCCTCATTGGGGCTAACTTAATAGCCTCGTAGGCCTGGGTTACCCAGTGACAACCAATTTTTGTTGAATTATTTTAGTTGGTTATAAATTAGAAAAGAAAAGTATATTAGGTGATTTATTATCGATTGATGTTTGGTTCAAATCATTAATAATCAATTAAGTTTAAAGTTTTGCCACTCCATCGAATTCATTCGCGGCGTTGTGCCACCATGCTCGAGGAACCAGGCCTCCTTAGGACACTTAGCCCCGCAGCTCGGAGTAGTCCATCCAATAAACTTCATCTTTGGAGTGATTGTTATATATTAAGGGGTTTGTTGACTGATTTTAAAAGATTGATTAAGGGATTTTATTTTAGGATTTGATTGAATTATTCAATAGTTACAAATTAGAAAGAAAGATGAATTAGGCAGTTTATTATCAATTAAGAGGTTAGATTAATTAAGTTTGCTATCAACTGATTCGTGGCGTTGTGCCACCAGGCTCGAGAAACCAGGCCTCCTTAGGACACTTAGCCCCGCAGTCTGGAGTAGTCCATCCTAAAAACCAAGTTGATATAATTGTATTAAAAGATTTGTTAATTTGTTTTAAAAGATTAGCTTAATGTTTGATTGAATTTTAGGTGAGTTAGTAGATTTGGATTTTAGAAGATTTTTAACTTAATAAGTTTTAGTTTATGTTCACTTTCCTAACTCAATCTACATCTTTTAAATTTTGGGTTAGTTAGAAGTTGATTAATGAATTAGAATGATTTAGAGTAAGTGTATGCTTTTAAGTTTACATTTTTTAATAATTATTATGTTAATTAGGATTTGATTAAAAGCTAAGTACTTTAGTGTATTTTAGGTCGAATTATGGTTAATTTGTTGGTTGATTATTAATGGATTAAGAGGATATTAAACCTAGGAAAGCGTGTCGCTAAGTTTAGGTTTGATGTCTCTATCCTATAAGGAGCATGCATCCTAAGTCTATATTTTCTAAGACTCGATCCTTAATTTTTGTCCTTAGATGTCACTAAAGTTGTAGGACTAAGAGTGGTGTTGTTTTCTAATCCTTAGGACTCTCGTACATGTATTGCTAAACTTAAGAATCTATAGCAGAGCAGTAGAATGAAAAAGAATGAGAATCAGAAATAAAAGGAATGTAGGCATTGTTGTTTTGGACACACTTCTTTGAAGTCAAGTGTACCCTAAAGCAACATTACAATGCCCTTTACTGTCCCCACCATTCAAACAAAGCACTTGATATAAGACTCAACTCAAACAAACTTAACTACCCTCTAAATAAAGCTCCAATCGACAAAAAGAAATAAACCCCCAAAATGCAACCAAAAATAGGCCTCTTACTTAAAACCAGATACATGATCTTACTACTCACTAATCTAAAACCATCTAGAAAAACAAGTGCAAGCAAGAAGAAAGACAACTGCCCACATAAACAAGATCATTCACTTCAAACAAACAAAGACACAAGAATCTTTCAGCCCAAAGCCAATCGTAAGACCATGAATCCCCAAAAGACTTATAAAACTTTTCCAATGAGACTACACATAAAGCCCTACATGAACGACCTACTAAAACCTTCCCAACACTAAACAAAATAATTCAAGTGCTTTTCTTTTTATTTGGAGTGGGGTAAAACTGTAAAAATTCTCCGACAAGAAAACTTCGCAAAAGCTTCTCGTTATAAAACATTCATAAAACTTTTCAATCGTAAAATAGCTCGTAGATCTCTCCAGTCATAAAGCAAGCCATGAAATCTTCTTATATAAAATAAATCATAAAAGCCTTTAAGTCATAAAATCATTCATAAGCTTCTATAGCAAATTCTCTATGTTACACATCATCAAATATCCAAGAGAACACAAGTAAATCTCACCATTTAATTTCAATCCAACTTTTGAGCCAAACACAAATGAGAGAAGGGCATTTATTTAAGAAATTTTTATCCTACCTTAAGAGAATTTTTCTTTAAAGGGAAATGACAAAAATCATTTAAATCATCTTTATAGAACATAAGCAATATAACAACTCAATCTTTCAGTAATCAGGCTTTATTGGTCTTTCAACCAATAGACAATGGAAGGTAACTCAAATGTTGTTCAAAATGCCCATTCATTTTCCTCCTTCTCAATATATATTCAAATCACATCATGCTAAACTCAAGAATGCTCACAACTTGATATCAAAGATACATGAATAAACACAATGCCCTCAAATATTTCTCCAAAAGAAAAGACAATAAACTTGTGAATCTCATGCGAACCTACCAACAACGCACTTTTATAAACATGAAAATTAGAATCTTTCATAATCAAGAGTCATGGGAGAGAAGCGAAGTTGCCAATGTTCTCTTGAAATCATTACTGTAGATAATGCAAGTATATTTTCTATAAAGGAGATGAATCGTCATTTTTAAACAAGAAAGCTATTACTTAGAAGTCAACCAAGCATGTTTCCCATTAGAAAATTGTTTAGTAAGATACAAGAGACAAGCCTTTCTATCATTTGAACTTTCTCCAAACTCTATGGAATTATATAACTGTTTTGACTGAATGCCCTTTATAAGATGCTGAGGGTTATACGAGGAACACAAGTATGAATAACAAAATATCTTTGCTTGGCCATGATTCATGAAGTAAAATACCATTCCTTGAGAATAAACAAACATCACAATCTTCACAATCAAGTCTAGCATGCTTCTTAATAAACTTTGTTGAAAATCTTCAAAGATTCATAGCGTTTCCTATTATCTTTTAAGTGCTTCACGATTCACAATTTCACTTCAAGAAAAGAAACGATACAAAAAATTCATTTTTCATGTTTCTTCAATTTTGTTTGATAAAAGAGATAAATAAAGGCCTCTCTACCTCTCATTATTCTAATTCATGTAAAAGAGATAATAAGAACCACTCTAACATTTACCAGTTGCTAACAGACTTCAACAACCCATGAATAAGTTTAGTATACACTTTACCTATAAGTCTAAAATTATTCTCCATTGCTTAATGCGATAAGAAGCCATCACATGTCTTCATCAATTAGGTTAATTACATAATCAAACATGACCCAACACTTTGTTTGCTAAATTCATAACAAACTCAAGAATGACATCATCAATCTCTTTTTTTATTAAGGCAAGATTTCTGAATATATAAATCTGTACAAAAATCTCAATTAAGTTCTAATTTCGCTTCAGAGCAAACTCTTAAGAAAATTTAATTCTCTGGACAATTCTTCAAACAAGAAATTTATCCCATAGGAAATTTGCCTTTGAGAGAATGCAACATAAGTTCAACTTCTTATTTCAAATTTAATAACTATCCATCTTCTATCAATAAGATGAATATAAGCCCTTTCTCATTCTCATATTCTCAAGCAAGATAGAAGAGAAAAGACAATCTGAAGTGTTTTACATCAAAATATGCTCATGAAATGCTTGGTTAGGAAACTCCATATATAAACCTAAGTTTTAGTAGTCACAACTAACCAAATATCATAAACTTTCGTCAACGGCATTCCATCAAACATCTAGCATACAATACCTAAGAGATGATACCAAACAATTTCTTTTAAAATTATGCTACCATGTCACCTGTACTTCATTCAGAAAAGTATTTAAATAAGAGGTTCATCCAACTCAGTACAAATATCTCATCCATATGTATCAGGATACTTGCCAACAATGAAGAAAGAAAGCTCAACATTCTCTTTTCACATAGATATTATCTTGATGCAAAGAAAGCTTCACATCATTGTTCCCTGATTTCAACAATACCGCTAGAGCAAACTAATGCAGTTCCATTTCAACAATAGAAATAATCTTACTCACATTTCTTTCCAAATAGAGAATGAAAAGCAGATGGAAATATAGGTTTAGAAGGAGATGGAAAGGAAGGTGAGGAAGAGAAATGATAAGATGAAGAAAGAAGAAGATAAGTTATAGGAAAAAGAAGACTAGGAAGAAGAGGAAGGGAGATATACCTTCTCAAAGGAGGCGTGAAGCCCACAGCCAAGGTAGATATTCAGGTCGACCTCGGCTAGGGCAGAGAAGGCGTCGGATCCGGATTGGTCCGAGAGGAGGAGAGGCGACTGCTCCGCCTAGGGAAGAAAGAGAGGCTTCGGGTTGCATAAGAGAGGCCAGCGAATCTGGTGTCGGGTTCGGTCTAGGCGCCCGAAATCGAGAGAAGAGGTGTTGGATCCGACTCCAAATGGGAAAGGCGGACGGGGGCTTCGCGAACGTAGGCGGGGCTTCGGCTTTTTCCATTTGGAGCTGTGCGACCTAGAGGAGATCGGAGATCTGCTCCGTCTGGGGCTCGCGAACCGCAAGAAACGAAAGGGGCTCTCCCCTCTTTGCTTCTACGAACCCAGAGGAAGACCGAGCAAGAGAAGGAGTCAGGGCTAGGGCTCCTCCTTCCTTCTTGGCGTGGGTTTCCCTTGCTCCGAATGGAAGGGACGGAGAGGGAGAAGGATCGGGCCTGAGAGGGAGAGGGAGAAGGAGCGAATCCCTTGGCTTCTCTGGGATCTCCAGAAAGAAAAGGAGCGGGGCGTGAGTGAGGGAGATCGGGCGTGAATGCCCTCTCTAGGGCAAAACTGAACCAAGTGAAAAAGGAGTTGGAGCCTCGAGAAAGAATATCACGCGACTGAGGCACTGTGGCCGCGACAGGTCTCAGGTTTCAAGGCCAAATCGAGGCCGTTTAATCTATTTCCCGATTAAGGAAGATATTCAAATGCTCGGGAAAGTCAAATGGATTTCATTAGGATTAGATTAGGCTGATTTGGTCTGGACTTGAATCCGAATCGAATAGATTTAGGTCTAAATGGGCCTGATCAAACTAATTAAATAAACCAGAGTCAAATCCTGATCAGCTTGAGTCAATTTGGACCGGATTGGGCTCGACTCAATTCAAACAAGATAATTTAGTAAAAACAGGCTCAAATTAATGCCGATTAAAAAAATCAAATTGAGCTCAACGAGGCTCAAACACGCCAACCAAATTTAATTAAAATTAGTCAGGATCAATTCGACTCGACCAAATTTCTGTAATAAAAATCAAATACAAGTCAACGTCGATTCGAACTAAAGCGAACCCGACGAAGACCGATCAACTGAACCAAATGCACTCGAGGGCAAAATTAGGATAAAAACGAGGTCAACATCATCATCCACGGTAACATAATCATCATCTTCTTTTGTCAATGGATGACAACATCTATAATCACATGATTGATCATCATATCTTATTGTTCTTACAACATTTTTAACTACTCACACAAGTGAACAACCAAAATTCAGACATTATAAACCCGTCTTCTCCGGTTAAAAGAACATCCAAAATTTTGTAATATTCCCTTTGTCTGTTAATTGATTTAATTAACTTGAATTTTCTCTTTATGGAATTTTCACAAAAATACTTAGCATCTCTTGCAAGCTCTTTCTATCTATATGTGAAATTGCGCAATATTTAGACATAATCATATTATATTTCAATAATTTTTCTAGCATGTAGTAATTTGACTCCATTTATGAAAAAGAAATGTCTCAACATCATGGATTCTACAAAAATATGTCCAATGTCTAACAAGCATAATGATTGGGACAATCGAGCTTTAAAAAACAATCTTACTTATATTGCAGTCCTCCACAATGCCCACTTTCTTTATTGACATACATAACTTGGTTAGTGAAGGCTCATAAGCTCGTCCTTAGAGAATGTTCATTTAAGTAAGATTGTTTGACTCATGCATGTAGGTGTTAACCTAGTGTAAGAGAGATTATTAATTATTTACCATTTGAACATTCATAAGGCAATTGTCTTAAGAGCAGCTCCACTTGCTTGAATGCTCTATAATTTATATTTAGGTTTCGTTTGTGATAATGTTTTTAATGCTTTCTAAAACTATTTTTTTGAATTAGAAATTTTTGTACTAAATAACTGCTTTAGAAAGCAGTAAGAAAACTATCCAAACGAAGCTTAAGCATGAACAAAATATATGTTGAGCTCCATCTTGACCTGCAAAGTACATTCCCTTTCAAAACACAACACATTCACAAAAAATTGATGGAAGCCGAAAGTAATATATCATGTCATCATTGCACAATAAATATGTAAGCATCACATGACATCTTGCCCCTACAATATCTGATACTACCCTGGTTACCTAATGGGAACAATTATTACGTCCTCTCACCGGATGTAGAGCTACGTTCGGCTTCCAATAACATGTCGTTACGTGCTCTTACTCTTTTACCGCGCGGCCCGACGACTTGACCCAGACCGGAACCCGGGAATGCTATGTTCGCGATTTTCTCGGTTTTGCTCAGTTTTTGCACGGTATTGCTTTGCAAAAAACGAGAAATACCACTCTGTGAAGACCAAAACCATGCAAATACCGAGTTGTACCGAGTTTTCTACAACTCGGTACAACTCGGTATTTCCTCAAGATTTGCTCGGTATTGCTAGGGATTTGCTCGGTATTGCTAGGTATTTGCTGGGTATTGCTAGAAAAAACTCAATACAACTCGGTACAACTCGGTATTTCCTTGGTATTGCTCGGTGTTGCTCGGTATTGATTATTGCCAAGCAAAATCGACCAATACCTAGCAATACCGAGTAATCTTGGATCCGTTCAGGGTCAGATTGTCGGGGCGCGCGGTAAGTAATGAAAATGCGTGGCGCGATTCCACTGGCGGCCGAACGTAGAGTTGCGTACGTTCACCGGACCAAATAAAAGTTCACCTGATGGACCATCCAAGGGGACAAATTTAGAAATAATGTCATTCATTATCATCCACATAGGAAACAAAAAAGGCAACCTGAGTCGAGCTTGAGCTTGCTTTCAGACTGACAAGCTTAGCTCAATAGTGACAAAATATTTTTTTTTCTGGTTAAAAATATTTTTGTACTAAAAAAATATTTTTAAAAGCACAAAGAGAATTATTCAAAATAAAACTTTTTTTTTATATAAATTTTTCTAAATAATAATAATAAAAGTATCACAAACTAAACCTTTTGACAAATACCTCCTATTTCACATTAGATTTTCTCAACGTTTTATTTATTTTCAGATGCAAAGGTGAAAATAAAAGTCAAATAGTGTTAGATTATTCAGTATTTTTCTATACAACAACTTCAAGTATTTAACTATTTATCTCATTTCATAGCAAATCGGGAAGATTATTTCTGGGCCAGGCCAGGCCAGCCTACCGTAGCCCACACCACCATTTTTGATCTAAAACAATGGCCCATTTAAGCCATTGTAAAATGTAGACGGCCCATTTTACATTTGAAGTTTTTAAGGAAGGGCTACACTAAATATACTAAAAAATATAAATTAATTTAAAAATGTATTTAATAAATATTTTTTTTCGAACAATTTGAAGCTTTTTTCTTTAAAATCAATTAATTAATATGAGATATTACATAATTAAGATTTTGTTTGGAATATTTTTTTACTATTTTTTAAAGTAAATTTTTAGTACACAAAATTTTCATTCAATAAATTTATGTAATAAATAATTATTTTAGAAAGGAGAAAAAAAGCTATTTCAAAAGAAATATTAATTAATAAAATCTCATTTAAATTTAATTTATATCTCATCACTCATCATTTCATTAACAATTAATCAATGGACGAATGTTTTCTTGCAAAATATCAATTTAATAATATTTTAATGTATATGATTCCATTTTAATGTATATATTAATTATTTAAATATTCATTAAAAATAAGAATAAATATAAAAAAAATTTGATAAAAAGGTTTTTCGATGATCTATAGGGAGTTTGATTGAAGGCATGAATGCGCCGCACCAAACACGTTCTGTTATCATCATTTTAAATTTATATTCCATCTGCATCAATAGATTGATAGGTCCATTCAAAATAAATATTTAGTTTGAATTTATATTTATTTATTTTTTTAAAAAAGAATTTATATTTATTTATTTTATTTTTACTTTTTTTGGTGATGCATTTTATTTAAGGCCAACTACCAACCAATCGAACTGCCTTTGGAAGCCACTTCATGAAATGATGGGCCACTTGGTTTTGATTTGATATGCTGTGAAGGACAGCTATTATGTTTTTGTTTAGGATGATTTTTTGACTATTTTTAACTAATTTTTTAAGTAAAAAAATAAAAAAAATTTAATTAAAAAATTATTTCAAAAACAGTAAGAAGTTAATCTCAAATGAAATCTAAATTTTAAAATTCATGATATAATTGCTATGATTTTTGTCTGAGGAATAAGATTTATTTGAAAATGAATTAATTTATTTGATTAGAAATAAGTCAATGAGTTGAGGTCTTAATTTGGAATCTAATTTAGATGGAGATGTAGAAATTTGGATTATGATATGTTATAGTAGTGTGCATTGGAGATAAAAATAAATTTTTGGCTTGAATTGAAGTTGGTGAGTAATATATGATTGGAATTGAGAGTAGATTGAAACATCTTATGGCCAAATTTGACTCAGATCTGGATTGGATTGAATTACTTTGCTCTGATTCGACAAGCTAATATTGGGACATGATTGGATCAACATGAAATCAGATTGGATCGGAAGTATGTATACCTGCTGAAGAAATACTTACGTCATAGAGTATAAAGCTGTATTACTTACATGTAAAGCAGATAAAGAAGATAGCATAAATGGACATAGAAGAATATAACTTTTGCTCATTTTTTACTGCAAGAAATATAACTATATATAAAGACATGTGATAATAAAGCGAATAATACTTTTCATCCAACAGTGCCAAGGAAATGTATCTGTTACTACTTAATGGTTGTGATGAAAAGCAACTGCAGGTTGTGGCATTGGCAGAGTCGTGGAGAGATCAATACAGCTTTCATATTAAGCATTGCTACTTTTACTGTTGGTGGTAGATGTATTTTTGTTTGCAGGCCCTCGCAAATTGAGGATCCATTGTTGGAGAGTCAATTTGTATTTGAAGAAGGTAAATTTGATGTTTGGTAGAGAGGTTTGAGAAGCAACTTACTAGATGGAGTAGGGAGAAGACCCTATTTAGAAGCAATGATATGTAAGGAATAATCATTACCTAAAGAAACATGTTGGTTACCATTATAAGAGTGTGCAGTTTGGAGCTAATGAAAGTCGGGCATAAGGTAATTTTAAGCTCCAACGTTCATTATCAAGTCAGAGGAGTGAGGTGGAGATGTAGTTCTAAGAGCCATGACATTTTGTTGTTGAAGCAGATAGGAGAATTCTAAGCGGTACCAACATGTAGCGGTAGGATGCCCATGTTTGAAACATATCTGACAATCAATGGAAGTGTTTCGACTCGACCTCCAGTAGCTCATCCTCCACGAGAATAAGTGTGACCTCTGAAATTTGATGGAAATATGCTTCTTCCTCATCCTTGATAAGTAGTGAGAGCAATCTGCAGGACGAATAATTCAGTGAGATGATTGTCAAGGAGAGCTTGAGCAGTGAGATTATTCTCTACCGTGCACAACAGGGAATATAAATCATCAAGAATGAGCGATTGTAAATTGGAGTGGATTGATATTTTAAATGCATGATAAGTGGATGGTCTACCATTTAGTGTATATATATAACGATGTCTTATGTGTCCAGAGAGATGCATGCAGTAGTAATAACATCAATTTTGGATTTGATAAGGGATAGATATTGAGTCATAATCATGTCCTTCATAGTTAGATGATGCAGCTCATTCTTGAGTTGAAGAATCCAAGACTGATTTTGGTTAATTGAAGTATTTTCTCAACAATAATCCATATGCAATGAAAGGTAGCAAAATTGAGAATATAGTAAAGAAGTGGTGCTGATAAGGCCGAGTAGAGAGTAGAGATTAGATTTTGATCTATAAGCATCCATTGATTATAGTTTGGATTTGGGACGACAAAGTTTCAATTGTAAGAATATATTTAGTTGGGAAAGAAGAAGAACCATCCAAAAATCTAATAAATTCATTGGTAGTGAAGACTTTGAGAACTTGTGAACGCCAGGTTGGATGATTCTCGATGGTAAGGTGAGTATTAACTTTTTTTTTCATATTACTCATTAAAATTTTTAATTGAACTAGTATATGAATTGAGGTACTATCATTATGGGGAGGATTCTTAGCTATAGACGAAGCATAGTTCGCCGAGTTAGAGTCCGACATTTGAGGAACATAGATATCAAGAAATGTTGCGAAGAAACAAAAGCTCTGATACCATGAAGAAATACTTACACCATAAAGTATAAAGCTTTATTACTTAAAGGTAAAGTTAATAAAGAGATCACATAAATGAACATAGACGAATATAACTTTTGCTTATCGTTTAGTGTAGGAAATTACCACTATATATAAAGACATGTGATAGTATAAATCGAACCACACTTTTCATCCAACAGTGCCAAGGAGATGAATGGTTAATATGAAAAGCAATAGTAAGTTATGATAGTGGCAGAGTGGTGGAGAGATTGGTACAACTGCCATTTTAAGCATAGCTATCTTTACTGTTGATGGCAAATTTAAAATCATATTTTGTTGAAATTAGGATTTATATACGAAATTCAAAATTAAGTGAGATAAATAAAAATATTAACATAAACCTCATAAAATTACAATATATTGATTAAAAAAATAGTCATTCTTATTGCTTCTTAGGCTTCGTTTGAAACTGCTTTTTTATTGCTTATAGAAGCAACTTTCTAGTACAAAAATTAGAATGTTGCTTCAAGAAGCAATAAAAAAGCCGTCACATATGAAGCCTTTTAAAATAAAAAAAATTAAGATTTTTATACTAAGTAAAAAAATTATCTCAAATGAAATCTTAGAAATAATAACTAAAATAGCATAAAATTTTGGTCAAATCTGAAACATGTTATCGACCAAATGAGGCAGATATGGCAGGCAACAGTCAATTTGTGATGGATGCTTGTTAGGTAGTATCAGCCAATTGTACGTCTAGCAGCTTTTCATGTTGTTGACATTATTGTTGTGAGTAATGCTATAATTTTTATATATAATTTATTTATTTATTTTTTTATTTATATAGAATAATAGAATCTTAAAATTTTAATAAGTACATTATGTGAATGATTATTTGACGATTGCATGAATTATATAACATAAATAAAATATTTTATAGATGCTAATGTGACTAAAATAAATAAATAAATTATATATATTGAATTTTTTTATATTTAATTCAATTAAAATAAATTCTCGTGAATATCACATATATAAAATTCGAACCTGAAACCTTTTAATTATCAGTCAGAAATTTCAACCAACAAATTAAAATGGGTTGCATTATATATCCTATGTGGATCATTATTGTATTATTGCTAAATTTACACTTCTTGCCTACTTCTGAAAAAAACCTCTCTTTCTCTCTCTTGGGGGAATTTGAGGGTCTCTTTCTATATATATATTAAAAAAATTTGGCTAATTTTTATTCCATGGCTTTCCGAAGTGCAAGGATACATTCAACAAGCCCTTCCTTCACGTCGCTGGCATGCCAATAAATGCAAGAGAGAAAATGACTTTGGACTGTCGAGGCTGCGATCATGGGCTATAGTGAGAGATGCAGCGTGATGCGGTGTGCGATGTGGGTCAAATTCGGATTATTTTCGGATTAGCAAGTTGATCCGGACACAAGCCAATTTTTCAAACAGGTTAGGAATTAAGACCGAATCCGACTCATTTGTTAAATGAGTTAATCCAAACTTAAAAATTTTAGATCATATTTAAGTCGGATGTTAATGTTATAATATAAATTGACACCTCTAATTTAGCTTAAAAAATTGTTTTGGTTGAACAAGTTTGAGTCAATGATGGCTCTGGAAGAGCAGAGGGTCTTGCAGCTGCTTAGATTGGGCAACTGTCACTTCTAATAAATATCCACGATACTGGAGTTGAGAGCCCGCCCGTTTAATAGATGAGTAAATTAGCCTCTTGGAGTTTTCAGCTGTTACAGGATTATTTAAAATATATATATGTATTTTTAAATGATTTGTATGCATTATGATTTTTTTTTTTAAATCGAATATCAAAATTTTATGGTTATCAACCTGTCGAGTCTAGTTCGAATCATGCTTAACTCGAGCTCAGCTCATTGGCCAAGTCACATGCTAAAATTTGAGCTCGAGCTCGACTCGTGCTCAAATGGTGTGCTCGAGTTCGGCTCGTGGAAAGGATGCGAGCTCGCGAGCTAGCTGATGAGGCGTAAGTTCCACCTTCCACGATTTCGCGTCTGTGGTTCCGCTTTCATGTTCCGGTCCGCGATTACTCCTTTCGCTTCTGCTTCTGCGTAGTTCCGCCTTCCTCCTTATGCGTTCATGGTTTTGCCTTCAACACTCGAGCCGCTTTGTGAGTCAACGAGTCAAGTAGCTTGAGCAGCTTCTTAATCAAACTCGAGTTCGATTACCAAACGAGCTCGTAAATCAGCTCGAGCTTGAGCTTGAAACTCAACTTGCTCGGCTTCTGAGCTCATTTTCAAGTCGAGCTAAAGCATGCTCACAACTCAGTCTGACTCGCTAACACCCCTAGTTACCGTAGAATATAATATCTGAATGTAAAAATTCATTTTCTAATATATTTTTTTAAATAATAACAAAAAAGAATAAAAATTGTGATAATTTCTTGAAAAAAAAATAATATAAAAAAGCCATTAATTGATCTTATAACGAATTAAAATTAATTTAGGATTTATTTATTTTGACAAATTAAGTACAGCCTAAAGAATTTAGTACTTAAAAAATCATACCATTTTTCCTTATTTTTTTATTAGATCATATACATAAAATATCCTTAATTTGAATATTTGTGCAGGGGATTATTTTACTCTATTGGAAATTGGAAGAATGGATAAAAAAGCCAACCCTTATCTTTTTGGGAACCAGTCTGGTGTAGATGTTAGATGTCCTTTTTCTTAATTAATTATTTTTTCTGAATTAATTATTTTTCATATCTTGATAAGAATTTAATGTGAATTTATTAGTTACTCTATTAGAATATTCATGATGATAACATGCGAAATTATTAGTTGAACATTTTATAAAAAACTTCGAAGAGCATTGAAGTGAAAGAATAAAAGTTATAAGCCTTGCCTTGTTGATCTAACTTGTTAGTGCAAGTTAATTAAACAATATTCTTTTGTAATGAAAGCTAATGATTATGCAATATGTGTCAATATTTTCTAAAAAAACAAGTATCAATACAATATAGCGTACAATATAACTTAGGTTTTGTTTGGAATGACGTTCTTGCTGCTTTTTAAAGCAGTTTTCTAGTATAAAAATTTCTAGTTCTAAAAATTTTTGTACTAAAAAGATAATTTAGAAAGTAGCAAAAAAGTCATCCCATACGAAGCTTTAAAGGACTTCTATATATTGTGACATTATGAGTATGTAGTTTGCTTATTTGAAGATAGGTGGATATATAGTACATAATATATATCAACAAATGGGAGGAAGGCGATGATTAACATAAATTATCAAAATTATGACACCTATAGAGATTAAAAAAGCATGGTTTTTCTCCTAATAGGAGGAGAGATCGGGTGATTGATAAGGTGCATCTTATGCAGTAGTAACTGATACTTATTAGACAACTGTCATTAATAGAACTCAAATGACTGCTGAAGAGCAATGTTGAAAATTGACCAGTTGACAATGATTTGTTCATTTATTTCTTTAATAGTGATGGATAATGAGTGATCGGTAAGACATGCATCATATATCTATGGTGGTATCAGATGAAGATCAACTATGAATGTTGCAAGTTGGATGTAGTTGGAGCTGTGGTGGGTCATTCTCTTGATAAGAAGAAGGTTCATATGATTGAGAAGATGAATGCTAATGTCTTTTTGATGTTAGGTGTGGAAGGCATGATTTGTATTGATTCCAATTATGAGTATAGCCAAACAATGTCAACAATGGACATCAATGTTGATTGATTGGTAGTTTTAGGTGCCGATGAGTAGGGCTTTGGATTCATCTATGTTTGAAAGTTTATATTATAAAAAACCATCAATCATGTGATAATAAAACAAAATTATAAATTTGTTTGGTGGTTGTTGAAGTTCTCGTCACTAATTTATGCATTATAAGATGGTCTCAATATATATCATATGATTACATTTTATTTTTTTGAGCATCTTAGTTCCTTAATGAAATATAACTATGTGCTTATAATCTTGTTGCGGCACTCATTTCTTAAAAAGCACAAAAAAATCAATGGATATTATATCCCCTAAATGGCCTTACAAAGTTTTTTCAATTATGCTTATTCTTCATTGAAAATAATTTTAATTCAAATTCAAACATTGTTATATTCATCAAATGGCTATGAAAAATAAGCTATAATGAGCACTTAATCAATTATCTAATCGCCTCACACCATCACTAAATCACCAAGTGATAATTTACAAAAAAGAAAAAAAAAATTTGATCTAAATTTACGATTGAATTATACAAATTGTATTATAGCTAATCAATATATTTGTCATAATTATGCTACATAATTACAACTAATATGAAATATCATGGCCAAATTTTAAATACCTTAAGATTTCCAATTCACTTGTAAAAAATTAATTTAAATTATAAATTGATAGCTCATTATTAATATATAAATATAATTTATTACCTCTGATTATTGTAGTAAAATAAAAAAATAGAGTTAGTACATCTACAGTCAGCCATTTATGTTCTGTGATGAAATGGTCTGCCAATAATTTCAGCTGTACCTATAACATTTAATAGCACTAACTATGGCTAACGTAAAGCATGATCCACAAATTGGCCAACTTGCGACTTCTGCCGCGCGATTGCAGCGTTACTTTTTATTGGCGACAGCAAATTCGTATTTTTGTCAGCATTTACTATTCTTGTTTTTTTTCCCTTTAATTTTTTCGTTTTATATTTGAGCCATTAAAGATTCGTTAGAGAAATTTTTTTATTAGTTTTTAAAATAATTTTTAGTATAAAAATTAATTTATTTTATAAAAAACTGCTTCAACTTTGTGATTGAAATTTTTAGTATATAAATTTTAATTTTTTTAACTAAAAAACTGTTTTAGTAAACAGAAAAAAAAATCGTCACAACTGAAGCCTGAATTACATTCATTTACGTTACGTACGGAAGCTTCAAATTTTTGTACTAAAAAATTGTTTTAAAAAGCCGTGGTTTGTTTTGGCAACCTTGACAGTTCCTTCATTGAGTTCATGGGTGGTTATTTGGATAAATTCGTTCAAGTTTATTCTTCCTCCAATGGATGGTCCGAATATGACAACCGGGTGACAATTTATAAGTATGACACTGTATTATTTATCCTTTCTAGTTTACTTTGCATTTTATCCTAAATATATCCATTTTCTTATGAAATAAAATGTGTTGTTTAAGAAAAAAAATTGAAACCTTCAAATTCAAGACCTTTGGGAAGCTTTCTTACTATTTTTATAGCAACTTTTTAATACCAAAATTTTCTTGAAAGTAGTAAAAAAATATTAGTAAAAAACTATCACAAATGAATCTTAATTAGTGGCAAAACCTCCTAACTAATATATCAAAATGAGTTACATTTTTTCCCCTTAATTTCACTCTTGCTAATTATGAAATATTAATGCTTTGTTTTTTTTTTCAAGGATTATCAATGAATAACAACTTAATAATGCATGATTATATATCTTATTATTTTAAAAACATATCAACTATTTATAACAGAACAAAAATATTCTTTTGAATAAAAAAAAATAAATATAGTAATTAATTTTTTTTCACATATGAGTTTTTTTTTTTACTTTTTGGTCATCTACAATTTTTTATCTGTGTTAAGTTATTGTTCAAAGCTAAAACATAAAATGTCAATTTAATGCAAATTTTCTAATAAATAATAAGAAAATTATATTCTCATTATTAAAAAGTATTTTTAATATATTTTTATTATTGCAATGCTATTAAAAATATTAATTTTGATCTATAATTCTAATAACTCTAATACATACATGCATTCAAAGTTATGTACATTTTGTGATATTGTATTGAGCTTGTTGCGTCCAAGAGTATTCGCGGCGGTAGAGAAATATCATATTTAACGTTTTAGCTTTGTACGAAAATCCGACAAGCAATCAGATAAGTAAGTGTGTAGCATTCATAGGAGACACCAATATTTTTACGTGGAAAACCCCTGAAAAGGGGAAAAAACCACGAGGCCTAGCCCAGTTTGAATGAATCCACTAGTATTACAGTTGATTACAAATGAGGCCCTTCATTGGGAGAAGGCCTTAGCTTGATGTACGTTTTATAGAGTACATTACATGACGTGAATACAAAATATCACTATTGACGTGTTCGTTTGGTTGGGAGAACCATAGTCTGGTGACGGAGGTCAGAAAGACTGTAGTCTACGGACGACGTAAGTCAGGAGGACCGTAGTCAGCTGGCGACGAAGGTCAGAAGGACTGTAGTTGGTGGGCAATGTAAGTTAGAAGGACCGTAGTCGGCGGGCTACAAAGGTCAGAAAGACAGTAGCCGGTGGGCAACATAAGTCAGGCGGACTGTAGTCGACTTGCAACGGAGGTCAGAAGGACTGTTGTCTAACGACGAAGGTTAGAAGGACGACGTTAGGTAGAAGTCCAACAATGGAAAGAAATTCATATTTGGATAGATATCCAGCGAAAGTTCGATAAGCGGTAGAAGTCCGGCATCGGGTAAAAACTTAGCGATGCGTGAAGGTCTGGCATCGGGTAGAAGTCCGACGTCTGTTGGAGGTCGAGGAGAACTCCGGTATCACTTGGGCGGAGTTTCGGCGACAGGGGGGAACTCTCTCGTTACACTGGCATAATTTTAGCTTCCCATGGAAGTCAGACAGAATTCAGGCGTCCCGTGGAGGTCGGGCAGAATTCCGGCATCATTTGGAGTTCGGGCGGAACTCCGGCGGTGATCGAGAAGGAGTCTCTTCCCTCCTATTCTTCTCTTCTCCTCTTCATCTTCCTTTCTTCTTGCTTCGGTCCGCTCTCATGAGAAATGAGGGGTCTATTTATAGATTTTATGGAGTTTCATAGCTTGTAAATATGTGGGAGATCAGGGGCAAATATATATGGAGTGGTTCAGATGAACGGCCGATATTGAATCCTTTGATCGTGAACCGTTTATTAGGCATTTGAATGTCTTAATGACTTTGTAATTCGGCGATCTTGGGCTCGTTGGATTCGTCTCGTCGAGCCGCTCGATTCGACTGTAAGCTGGTCAAGTATGGAGACCATTTGGTAACTCAAATTGTGGTACAAACTTTCCAACAGCGCTTCAGGTCCTTGATTTTGACTCACTTGGGCTCAGATTGAGTTGAATTTGGTGTCGTTGGATTCTTATTTCCAAGACGCTCAGTTTGACTGTAAGTTTTCTGAAATTAGAGTTCAAGTGACCCCGAATTTAATTTTTGAAGCTTCTAGCCTGATTTTGCCTCGAGATTCGTGCCCGATCAAGATACTTTTTAGATGACATATGAGAGCTTAACACATTATATTCTCATTTTTTTAATAATTTTAAAATACAATCAAAGTTAAAATTTACTCTATTTATTTTAATAAGCTCGATTCAAATAAAAAATCAATCAAATCTCCAAATAATCTTAAATTTTCAAACTAAACTCGTATACCAAACATCAATTGCATTATTGACTATGATATTTCTATTAATTTTTTAATAATAAGTGACAAATCATAAAATATATAATTTTAAAACTAAACATTAAATTTGGCTAAACTGAACTTGATTAAGATTTCATTTGAAACAGCTTTAGGCCACCGTGTTTTTCCTACTTTTATTTTTTTAAAAAAACTAAAAATAGCTTTATAAAGTAGTATGAAAACTATCTCAGACGAAGTCCAAAAAATAGAAAACGAAGTTAGATCGAAAACAAACAATCAAATATATTGCTGAATGCTTCATTAGACTAATAAAACATTTTTAAAATAAAAATCTGATAATCTTATTTGATATAAGACAACAACAACAATATAAATATATAATACCAATACAACATTAATTAAAGTCTTAAAGTTCCCCTATCCAATTACCAATTGAATACAGTAATACATTTCTTCCTTGATAACACAAAGAATAATTATTTAATAACTAACAAGGCCCTCCTCCTCCTCCTCCAGTCCTCCCCCTTTGAAATCCTCATTAATTACCAAATTAATTAACCCCACAGCACTTACTGTACTGTACCGTGCATTAATCCGATAAGAAATCGCGTTGTGTTACTCGCTTACAATCAGCAACAAACAGGATACCTATGAACGCAATCCGCCCAAGCTCCTCCTCCTTCCTTGGCATCCACATCTCTAATGCACCTCCACACCGCGCTGTTACACTTGAAGCCACCGCCAAGACCCAGTTGCCAGATCCTATCTCCTTTCCTCACCCTCCCCTTCGCCTCCGTATACCCCAAACCATACCACACCGAACTGCTCGACGTATTGCCAAACCTATGCAGAGACATTCTGGTCGCTTCCACTTCCTCGTCCCTCAACTCCAACACCTTCTGCAAGCCATCCACCACCGCCTTCCCGCCGGCGTGCAAGCAGAAATGGTCGAACGCGCGTCGGAATTCGGGCACGAAAGTCGGCGCGGGAGAGACCGATTTCTTGTTGGAGCGTTGGAGAAGAAAGGAGAGGTAGCGGAGTTTTTCGGATAAGGGGAGGACGAGAGGACAGAGAGTGGCGAAATGGAGTTCGAGTGCTTTGGAGGCGACGTCGACGACTTGCTTGGAGAGGGAGATGCCGAGATGTCCGGCGTCGTCTTCTTCCATCCAGAGGCAACGGTAGGCGCGGTCGTCGGAGGCGAGGTGGGTGCGGATGACGTGTATGAGTTGGTATTTGGAGCGGGGGCGGTGGGAAGGGGAGGCGGAGAGGAGGATGGCGGCCCCGCCGAGGCGGAAGAGGCAGTTGGGAATAAGCATGGAGCGGAGCTTGCCTTGGTACCAGCTTGGGGAAGTGATGATTTCGGTGGAGACTATTAGAGCCAGGCCCTTGTTTGGGTTCGCCTGCGTTCATAAATGTGTATCAGTGCTGTTTCGGTTGTGTACAGAAAAATTAATTATGAATTTCAAGTAGAGAAAAAATAATTATGCAAATAATTATTATAATTTTTTGCAAATTTGAAATAAATAACTATTAAAATGCAAATCATATAAGAAATTTCTTTATATTTTTATTTAATTTTTAATTTAAATGAAATATATTAAAACAGTTATAGTCTGAAGTATATAAGTCAGAATAGTATTGGATGATTTAGACATCCAAAAAGGTAAACAAAATAATAAGGTTAAAATAGGAGAAATTCTTTGGTCCATAATATTCTTAATAAAGTATGGTCAATTTTTTGAACTATAAAATAAAATTTAAATCATAAATAATATACAAATAATAATTTAAAATTTAAGTGATTTTTGCTTATATTTGACAAAAATATTTATCTATTTAGAGCACAAATTTTTTATCTAGAGTGTAAGAAAAAACTATTTAGATAAGTTATTATAAATATTTAAGTATTAAATAAATATATGTAGATCTTCGATATATAAATACAAAAGATTTTTTTTATGCATTTAAATCCCTTAAAAATGATAGATTTATCAGATGAAAAAAATCTAAATATTATTATTTTAAATAAAATAATAATTCCAACCAGACGCAAGAATTAAGAAATTTTCAGAATTTAAAAATAAAAAAAAGCACAATTAGCCAATCTTGCCGTGAGGACTGAGGACCACTCGTTATATGTTTTGCACTATTCTCCCATTTAAAATTTCCGCCAAAAAGTTAGAATTGAATCCCCCATTAAATGCAATTTATATTTGCACCCACCCTTTTATCCTAATTAATCATTGGAGCAAATTAAATTGATATATAATTATACCAAGTTGACCATAAGATTTAGATTTCATTTGTGACAACTTTGTTGTTATTTTTTAAAAAAACTTTTTAGTGACATAAATATTAAAAAAAAAATGATCAATTAAGATCGCTATCTAACCACCTGAGTGATATTAATTGCACATAAATACACCAAAAAAATTAAATTGTTTCATTAGATAGAATTTATTTAAAAATTAAGTTTTTGGGAAAATAGCGAGCCTTACTTATAGATATTATTATAAAAATTAAATTAATATTCTTAAATTTTAATCAATATAGAAAAAACATTCTAGAAGCGGTCATTGTCTAATTTACAATTAATTATTTTGTGCGGTCCAAATGCCAACCATAATGTGTCATGTCACCCTTCTCTCAGTACCGCTTGGTACCGCAGCTCGGTACTAATAATGTGATTTGTTCTGGTTGGTCTCTGTACGACATTATGCATCCGGTCTTCGCACATAATAATTTCACATCAGCAGCCTGACTGATCTAAATTGTACATAAATACACAAAGGCATACTATAAATGTTTTATTAATATTTAGTATGTATGCTAATTTTTTCTTAGATAGATAACTTTTTTATATATTAATTTATTTAAAAATAGATAATGTTATCTCTTATCTAACAAAATGCTAAATATCTATTACGAGCACAAGATGGCGATATTCCGAAGCCACAATTAGACAGTTACATATGTAGAAATATTAAGATATTTCGAATTAAATTCAAGTCATAAATGAATATGTATTTATGTAATTTATATTTCAAAATAAGAATTTATTTTGTAATTTAAAATAAATATGTAAAATTTGTCTTAACTCTTTATTTAAATAAAATAAAAATATTAAAATCTTTTGAAAATATTTCTAATTTTTAAATTAATATATAAATCTTAATAAACTAAGCTAAAAAGTTTAATCCCATGAAAAAAAAAAACAAATGAAACTATATATTAACAGTTTATATTATACTAATCTTAAGATAAATCTAATATTTTTTAAATTTATTCTAATATAATTTAAATAATGATAAAATATTACAGAAAAAACATCAAAATTGTTGTTAAATGGGAAAGAAAACAGTCATCTTTTCATTATAATTACTGAAACTTTGTGTAAATGTAACTAATCTTAACAATTAACGCGACAAAAGACAGGATTTTGAGCATATTTGGCTATACTTAAAATCAATTTCATAATCAAAATTAGTTTTAATTAATTAGCTAATAAGTTAAAAATTAAACTTTATTTAGCAGTATATAACTACATATATTTTATCTCCTTGAAATAAATGTGTGTACAGTTCAAAATTAAATAAAATTCAAATTATTTTTAAGAAATTAAAAATAAATTAATTTAAGCAGTAAAACTTACAATCAAGAGATCCCTTGCAAGGCCAATGGAAATCGGCCCTGAGCTGCATCCCATGCTCGCAAGACTGTAGCTCCGAATGTCGCTTCTGAGCTTATACCGGTTGACAACCATGGAGGTCAAAGACGGCACAGGATAAAAGCTGTTGCTGTTGATGACGAGAACGCCAATATCGAGGGGGTCAACGCCTGTTTTCTTCAGCAAATCATCGATGGCGGAGAAGATCACCAGCTCAGCCTCGTCGCGGGATCCGCTCATCGTCGGCCTGGGAGATGGTTCTATATAGTGAGCGCCGACGGGGAGAGCCGTTTCCTCACCAAGGCCGGATTTTTCGAGGACTCGGACGAGGAAAGAAGCGATTTCCTCGCCGACGATAAAGCGGGCGTGCTCGGCGAAGGCGGCGTAGGGGACGCGGTAGTTTTGAGGGGGCTTGAAGAGGGCGAAGTCGAGGAGATATATTGGCGGCCGGCGGTGGCGGAATTGCCGGAAAGTGAGGTAGGCGGCGGCGAGGATGATGAGGGAGGAGAGGAGTGTGGTGGTGGAGTAATCGAGGTAGGAAGGGAGAGAGTACTCCATGGTTTTAGTGTGGGTGTGAGTTGGGGATGGAGAGTGTGATGAATTTATAGGCAATGTAGATATATTTTTAACTTTGTGGCCTTTGCTTATTTATTTATTGTTTTTTTTCTTTTTAATATTAAGGTGATATATTAATAATGAATGTTGTTTAGTCATCTTAATCACTGTTAGTTATTTAATTTTGTTTAATTGTAATGTTTATATTGTTTTGGACAACGCGATGAATTAGGGGTAATTAAGTACAACTGAGTTGACAGCGACATGAACCAAAAAATATTTAAAAAAATAGTTCAGAACGGTTATTTACTATTTATTTTTAAATTTATCTTCCTCTGAGCCTTTATGGTGTAATTTTAATCATTTATCTTATCATTTCATCAGACCAATTTATAATATTTTAATATATAAGATATTTTATTGATATATAAATAATAAATAAGTATTTATATTTATTTTCGGACTTCTGGAGCTTCGACGTCCGAAAATAGGGGGGCAACTGATACGTCATCATGGAATTATCTTGATTGGTCACGAATCTCGAGGCAAAACTCAAACCGGAAACTTTAAAAATTAATTTTGGGAGCATCCGAACTTCGATTTCAGCGAGCTTGTAGTCAAACTGAGCGTCTTGGAAATACGAGTCCAACGACACCAAATTCGACCCAATCCGAGCCCAAATGGGCCCAAATCATGAACCCGAAGCGCTGTTGGAAGGTTCAAAACACAATTCGAGTTACCAAACGGACTCCGATTTTGACAAGCTTATACTCGAATCGAACGGCTCGACGAGACGAATCCAACGAGCCCAAGATCACCGAATTCCAACATCACTAAGGCGTTCAAATGTCTAACCAACGGTGCATGATCGAAGGGTTCACTATCGGCCGTCCATTCAAACCACTCCCTATTCGCCCTTGATCTCACACCTATTTACGGGCCATGCCACTCCAGAAAATCTATAAATAGAGCCCTCATTCTTCACAAGGGGGGATCCAGGCAAGAGAGAGGAGAAGAGAAGAGAAGGAAGAAGAGGAGGGAGCTCCTCTTCGACGACCGCCGGACCACCGCAGGAGTCTCGCCGGGCCACCGCCGGACCACTGCAGGAGTCTCGCCGGGCCACCGCAGGAGTCTCGCCGGGCCACTGTTGGACCACCGCAGGAACCTCGCCGGACCACCATCGAAGCCTCGCCGGAGTTTCGTTGCATCACTGCGGAAGACCCGACGTCCTGCTGAAGACCCGACGTCCCGCTTAAGGCCCGACGTCCTGCTGAAGACCCGACGTCCTGCTGAAGACCCGACGCCCTGCTGGAGACCCGACGTCCTGCCTAAGGCCCGAAGTCCTGCTGAAGACCCGACGTCCTTCTAAAGACCCGACGTCCCGCTTAAGGCCCGACGTCCTGCTGAAGACCCGACGTCCTGCCAAAGACCCGAAGTCCTGCCGAAGACCCGACGTCACTCAAGGCCCGACATTCAGACCCTACGCTCAGCTCACGTCCGGACTATCGACATCCGATCTTCCAAGTAATACTGGGTCTAACACCCAACTCCTTTTTGATAGTAACCAGTTGTAATCTGAACACCCTGAAGGTGATTCAACCATTTGTAACCGACTCAAAGTTCTAGTGGAATCATTTTCAATTGGGCTAGGCCCCGTGGTTTTTTCCCTTTTCAAGGGTTTTTCACGTTAAAAATATTGTGTTCTCTGTGTGTGAGCTAGTTATCCGTTCAACCCTAAGACGCAGAATTAAACCTCTATCGCTGCGTATTTTCTAGCGCGCAACAATATCATTTATTAAGTTAAAGTTCTACTTGCGAGAGCTTCCTTACCGTTTTCTTATTTTTATTTGTTTTTTTTTTTTAGATTTACATACATATCACTTTATTTTATGCTATTTATATATCTAATATCCAAAACATTAATATTACATTCCTACCACCCCTAAAATAAATAGAGTGCATAGAATGAAATATTAAAATTTATAAGATTGTATGAATGGTATAAATAAATTATAGGAGTGATATATTTGATATTAAAATTATATATGGATTGTATGCATGAAATATCAATATTTTGGATGTTAGATATATAAATAGCATGAAATAAAGTGATATGTATGTAAATTTCTCCTTTTTTTTTTTTTTTGCTATTTTTATAGTTTTTTAAATTTGTATGATGAAAATTTATTATTTTTAGAACTAAGGCTTCATTTGGGACGATTTTTTTTACTATTTTTTAAAACAATTTTATATTTTATCCCAAACTAAGCCTAAAATAGCTAAGGCTGTGTTTGAAACAACTTTCTTACTAATTTACATTTTAAATTGCAATTACAACTTTTATTTGGCTATTATATTTTATTGATTAAAAAGAAAAATTATACTAGAAAGCTACATTTTACTTCAACTTTTACAAAAAATTACTTTCTTCATAGTAATATTTATATACTCAACCTTATAAAAAACTCCATCTGTCTCAATCAGACTCCAAATTATTTTCCCTTAATAAATTAATAACTTTACAATTAATTTTATAAATGTTACTGCTGCACCAAACATCCCCTAAATTAAATTTATTAAGAGTGGCCACTTCTGAATTTACTCATAATTTCACAGTCGCCATCTTTGCTTTGCTACTGTAGCTATTCCAAGCAAGAGACATTTAATTAACGTGCTCCAGCACGAACAATTATTAGGTCCTCTGATCGGACATAGAGGAACGTCCGGTCGGCACTAAAATCCCGCCAAAAAATTCGGTATTTGCTCGGTATTGCTAGGTATTATTTGGTAATAACGAAGAATACCACTCTGTGAAGACCAATACCGAGCTAGAAAAAACTCAGTATTTTTTTGTATAACTCGGTATTGCTCGGTATAGCTCGGAATAACTCGGTATTGGGTCTTCACATGATGGTATTCCTCATTATTATTTGGTATTGCTCGGTATTTCTCATTTTTTGACGTAATTTAGCTTCGACCGGACGTAGAGCTACGTCTGGTCGGAGGACCTAATAATTGTTCCTCCAGCACGGATTGAGAAAGTGAAAAAAAAAATTCTCTCAATTATTGTCCTTCTCCTTTACCTCATATATCATCAGTCTTGCTGTTCACTTTTATGAAATTCTCCAAAAACATATTACCAGAACTTTATTACCCTGAAGAAAATAATCTCTGTACAGTGAACAGTCCACGAATCTCCCCACGAAACAGGAAAATATTTTCATATAAGGCTTGCGCATATGCGAGCTGTTATGTAACGCGTACGCGGTACGCTGAACTTATGCGTTCTGGAAGCTTTTGCGTTCTAGAAGCTTATAAAACTCTGTTAAAAATTAAATAAGGAAGCTGCTTGTACAGTTGTACATGTAGATAGATCTGCCAATTTTTATTAATTAAACTATATTGAGAAGAAGTTATATATCGATCTATCTCGTCAGCTAGCTCTGTATATATTGCAGCACATGGAGTTGCTTCCTCACTGATTGACATCAATTCAATGCTTTCACAACTTACTGTGTTCATACTGTAAGATTCATTCGTATGAGAGTACTCTTCCAGTTTGGTAAAAGCCAAATATAAGAGCAAAAATTTTGTTAGGACTTTTAACATTGATAGAGTGTTGGAAATAGTGGAAGGTGAAAGTAAAATTCATTGCATATGCATCTCTTGATGTCTAATCATATTGAAGATTTAGTTGGAATTGTTTCTGAATTTATTGAAATACGGATATGGGATTTTCAACTTTTCATGCTTCAATTGTCACTGTTGAGAAGAAGGGATACAGATAGAGAGAGATAAGTTTTTTGTAGACAATTTTCTTATTGTTTTATAAATAAATTTTTCAGTACAAAAAAATTTGAAGCATAAATTTTTGAACTAAAAAGCTGCTTTAAAAAGCTATCCCAAATGAAGTCTAAGAGGGAGTATTTTATTTACTCAAGAAAAGATAGGAGCAAAAATAAGAATTAGACTTTTAGATTGGGAACTATAACAATTTATTCTTAAATGCATTTAATTTATTTTATTGTAGCCCGCCATTAAAATAAAATAGAATGCATGATCTATACTTATAATAAATTGTTTAATATTTATTTGGGACTCATTAAAAATTTTCTAATAGAAGGATGACAATTATGTAAATATATAAAATCTTAATATTACACAAAAAAATATTCCTACTTGTCTATGTATTTCTCTATCATGCACATAATCGTATTCTTGGGTTTTATTAGGTAGCGGATGCAACGTGATGAAGGTATTCCCTCTCGGGAGCAAATCCCTCAATGGACTGGTTCATGACAAACATAGGAACTTTCTCCAAGAGAACTCCGGGTGTTAATCGCTCACATCAACCAAAGAGCTCGTCCTCTATTGCACGACCAGGAAGTTCCTCACAAAACAAACGGATTGTCACTCATCTTAATCAGATCCTCCTCCCCTGAGCTTGCCAAACTCATCTACAAGCAAGCGCCTACCGCAAGGGTTCCACACTCCTTGACCGCCCTATGCCATTCACTGACCTGATGAGATGACTCACCAGCTACCAACCCATCTCCTCTCAAAACTCATCTACGAACTCACCCTACGCCTACGAACATCTCATGAGCTCACCTGATGAGAGACATCTCATATGAACGTTGATTTTACCCTTTTAGAACCAATTATGAGGGGACATGTGTCCTAAATTAACATGTAACATTGTATGGGATTTGTGTGCAGCCTATACTTTTATTTTTATTTTTATATATAACCTTACTTGTAGCCCTCTAAAATCCTTTAAAATAAGGGACGATGAGGAACACTATTAAGATAGTGGAGATTTTGTTAGCTTACTCTCATCCTCTGTACTCTCTCTGCTCTCTATTCTCACAAATAGGTTATTGGATTACTAAACATATCTACTAGTAAAGTCGGGTATTATTTAGCAGACAAATTTGAATTCATGAACATTGTATATTTAGAGCTAGAGATAATGAAATTAGTGATTTCAATATTCCTTCTCGAACATAGTCGAGTTAGAGCTAATTCATAGATGCCTTTTCTAGAGTATGGGCCACTTGAAACTTTTGATGAATTTATACTTGTAGTTTTCAAAATGTAGACATTTTTGAGACCGTTCTTAATAAATAACTTTTTGAATTTAATTCAGATTCTCAGGATAATATTTGGTCGCTAAGTATTTAAAATACATACACATCTCAAATATATTATAAATTAAATGCACAACACATATTTTTTAAAATAATATTTTGTTGAATGTAAAATAAACCAATCACATTCATTTTTTATATTTAGTTGATTGTAAAGCGAAATAAATTCTAAGGCACGGACATATTGTCGGTGCGATGGCACAACTGTGGGGTCACATGTGTGCGTAGGTCTAGGGTTGCACATGCAGATGATGAAGTAGTGTTGTCTGCAACTAGGTGAGCAACACAAATACAATGGTACGTGGTCGCTGACGTAAAATTTCTTGTTGTGGGATCGGATTGTAAGGCTGTGTGACATGGCAACAGGGTCACTGACAGCTTATCGAGCGATGCGGGGACGACGGTTGCATATAAGTGCTCTATTTTGAATTTGTAAGATTTAAATTCACCCCATGCATATTTATATTATTTCAAATCAATGTTAAAAAAATCAAACCCTATCATCGTTTTTTTATCTTACTTCATATTCTAATAGTTAAAAAAAATAATAATAAAACCCTAAAAAATCTTGATAAGCTAGCCCACACGTGACCATTGACAGAGGTGAAGGTCTTATCATTAAAACCTTTATTTATTATTATAACATCCACCGGCTAACCAATCTAACTACCACTTAAGGCCCTATTTATCTCGCGTTACTGCACGCTGACCTGCTTTTGCCAGCTGCAACGCGTCCTTCAGATCCCAATCGTTTTGTTCCATGCAAAATCTGTCTTTTAGATCAATAATAAAAAAACTCTTTAACAGATTTTTTATTTGTTCTTTTGTTTTTTTCCAAGAAGAAAGTTACAAATATACCGACCAAATTGAAATCTAATTAACGAATAGATAATGAATTCCTTTTAGGGTGTCTTATTAAATAAAAGGCAATTAGTCACTATCACTAAACCGCCAGGAGAGATCTGAGAACAGCTTGTTTTAATTAACGAATAGATAATGAATTCCTTTTAGGGTGTCTTATTAAATAAAAGGCAATTAGTGTCACTATCACTAAACCGCCAGGAGAGATCTGAGAACAGCTTGTTTGTATAGGCAGTAGCATATATATACTCGTAGGAGTGATTGGCATGAGTAGGGTTGTCAAAATTGAATCACAGGTTGTATTCGGGTTCAATCCGGAACTAATCCGATACTAGTTGGCTCGATCCGAATACAACCCACTTTAGACCCGACACGACCCACTAGCTTATCATCATCTTTACTTCCAATCCAACAAAAAAACAACGAGCTGAACATCGTCGAAGGAGGCGTTGGCTGCCTTCGCAAATCGCAATGAACGATGCAAGAACAAATGTCGTCGTCTTTACTTCCGATCCAACAAAAATTAGTGAGCTCGGTTAACAGTCGTGACATTCTAGTTCCGCCCCAATAGGAAGGACCGAAGTCGAAGGAGCCAAGGAGGAACGTCTCCAACAGAAAGGAACATCACACTCTTCTCCTCCGCTGTTGCTCGTTGAAGGAGCCAAGGAATCAGGTAAGTCCAGGTTAGTTCGGGTTAGCGGGTTAATTCGGACCCATCCTGATTTTTAAAACATATCAAATTTTGGAGCCTGAACTCTACCCGTTTGCTAAATGGGTTAACCCTAACCCGGAATTCTCAGGTCGGATTTTTGGGTTGTGTGAAATATTGACATCCTTAGGCATGAGAGCCATGAACCATATATAACCAAGAATTTTCGGGTCGAGCTTTTGGGTCATGTCAAATATTTGCAATGACGAGTTAGATGACCCTTCTGATTTCCTCTCTCTTGGAGCATTCATATTCATCACCCATTGATTATTTATGATAATTTGAACAATGTAAATGAAAAAAATACAATAGATCTAAAATCACCCATTCTTTCTAAATAACTGAGAACAGATTACTGGCTAAGCATAGACATGTACAAGTATTCATACTTAAAGTCATCCAACTAAAATATTGCATAATTTTTGTGAATCTAATATTTAATTTTTTTAAATACATTTATAAATTGAAATAAAATGAATAAAAAAAAACTAGAGAGACTTTATGAAGTCAAACTCCTGGCAATAATTTAATTTGACTTTTGAGTAAAGTTACATCATATCTACTATTATTTGATTCATGCTTATTCAATTAATTAAGTAGGTGTTGGTGATTAAATTTCATTTGATTTGTTTATGATAAGTTAAACAAAGTAACATAAATAAAGATAATATATTTAAAATTACTCATTCTTTCCTTTGAATTTTAAGATATACTATTAATTCAAAATGCATCATATGTGAAAAAAATAATAATTTTTATTTGAATTAATTAGTTTCTTAAATTGTAAATTTAATTTAATTTAAATTAGAGCCAAATTTCGGTGGTATATTTAGGTTTATTGTAAATCTAAAGCTATATGTAGGGGCATCAAAAAAGGTTGATAAGTCAGGTTCGGGGTCGGCCTAAATCTAAGTACTATACCCAACCCGTGTTTAATAGAGAGTCTAAAATATCGACTTAAACATGATCGCTAGCAAGTCAAATGACCCGAATTACCCTATCCATTATCTTGTTTTGGTTAGCTTTTTTATAACATATTAAATATAAATGTTAGGATATTTGCTCAAAAGTAAAAAGATTATATCGCATATAGAAAAAAAAGAAGGAAAAAAGGTCATTGTCGAGTCAAATATGAGTTTGAGAGTCAATCTGAACCCGACTGATTTAATAAACATGTCGAAAAACCTAACTTGAATCGTTTATCAAGCATGTCAACCCGAACAAATTTTTTGGGATCGGCTTCGAGCTGGGTTGAAGGTGTTAGACTACAACGGCATCATGTGCCCACTACTCTGAGCCGACTGATAACAACAATCATCACCGTCTTCTAGAAGAATCCATCCAACGAAATATTTTGCTGCACTACTCTTCTATATATGTAAAAGAAATGCACTGTAGCTGCATGAAAAAGATTAAAGGAAGAATGTTGAAACTACTCCTTGCTTTCTTTGCTAACGTCTCTTGTTACCTTGTAACTTTTCCGTTGATGCAGGATTCTTTCATGGTATCAGATGCTAATGCTCTACAGCCTCATCTCACTATGTCCGAACGCGAGGTATCCAACACCCAATCGGCTTCGCAATCGACTTCCTCCCTCTCGACATCAATGGTTGAATTGACCATCCTATCTACCCTTTAAATTTCGGATGTCCAACATCAAGTAAATCGTCACTATCCAGCTCAACAATGAGAACTATGCCATTTGGAGATCGCAGACGCTCCAACTTTTCTCCGCTAATGGATTCGAAGGATACCTAATGGGTACTCAGCAGAAGCCGCTCGAATCCAGTACATATTACCATATATGGAAGCTTATAGATCAAAACCTCATCTCGGCTCTCTTTTCTACTGTCTCACCCACTATACTACCTTATATCCTGAACTTGTCTTCAGCTCATGAAATCTGGAAAACGTTGGAGAACTGGCTTCAGCCCACCAACAATTTGAGAGTTAGCCAACTCAAGAATGCACTACACAATGTCACCATGGGAGACAGCTCAATGCAAACGTATCTCGCCCATATCAAAAGCTTAGTCTATAACATTTGTCACGACCCGACCCGACCCGAGATGGATCCCGTTCGCACTGGGCCGCGACAGAAAGATCTAACCAGGATCTGGCTTTGGAATTTGCTTCAGAACGGAATCTTCCAAACATTTGAAACAAAACAGACAAACACAAAGCTACTAAAAACATCAAATGCAGCGGAACAAAAGATTTATCTTTTTCTTTTCTTTTCCTCAAAACAATCATCTATAAATACAGTACATGACTTTTAGACATAAAGAAAGACAGAACAGAAAAGCCATGACTGTACAAAAATCAAAAGGTACAAAATAATACCTATACTGATCAGACTCTGAAATCTATTCTTGGACTTCCTTCCCTTTCCCAGAACCTGAAAACCACCAGAAAGCAAGGATGAGCTCAACAGCTCAGCAAAGCGACAAAACTCCAATCTAAACTTTCAGAATCAAAACTAAACACATCAGACCCAAATCCAATCAGAAACCAGAACAGAAACGGACATATATCGGAATCTTTGTACAGAAAACAGAATCGGACAGTTCATAACAAAACAAATCAAATTAGAACTGATACGAACATATCAAATCAGAATCAGATCAGAACTGTCGGAAATCGTATCAAATCAGATATCAGATATCAGATATATTATTCATAGCTAAATTCCCTGACACTGACTGAATCTCATAGGATCCAAGCCCCTTATACCTCCCTTTGTGCTCACGGCACCAGAACAGATGTGCTTATAGCACCAGAATACATATATAGTGCTTATAACACCTAAACAGATTTCCTCGGATCCAGAACAGAACATATATCAGATTTCATCGAGCTCATTTCAGATTTCCCAGATACTAACTGAATCTCATAGGATCCAGGCCCCTTATAACTCCATTTGTATATCATATATAGATAGCATATCAAATCAGAAAAATTCTGGACAAATCAGAAATTACCCAAAAATCGGACAGCATAACGGCAGCGTATGAAATTTACACAATTTTTCCTGAAAATCACAACCCACCAAATTCGTGCAGAATGTAGATAACAACATTTCAGAACATTTATTCTATTGCCACAACATTTAATATTCACACAGAAAAATACAGGTGGAATAAAACACAGCCAAATCAAAACAGTCCGGACAAAAATCTCCAAAATATACTCAAAATATGCACACCCGGCACAACAACAATATACAGAAAGTTACGCGGTAAAAACTAAACCAGTCGAAAAATATGGACGAAATTCGGTAACAAAAACAAAATCCGGACAGAAAATACCGTCAACAGCGACGATTCTGAAAATTGAGAAAGTCAGATTGTGCCTTATCTTGCGTACAACAATATCTTCAACTATCACAACGGACGAAAACAGACCGACGTCGCCCAAAAATTACTTTTCCTTCTTTTTCCTTTGTTTTTCTCTCTCCTGGGTATTTCTCTCTCTTCAAAATATCTCATTTCTATATATATCGAGACTGATCGTCCTGGACGATCGCACTTCGTCCCGGACGATCCATGCTCAGAAAAATTTTGTCGAGACGAAAATTTATTATCGTCCTCAGACGATAGGGCTCTGAAAATTTTTCGTCCAGACGATCTCAATTTCGTCCAGACAAACCCTTCAGCCAAACATGTTTTTCCTGCACAACCTGTACCGATCGTCCCGGACAATCCGACTTCGTCCGGACGAACCTGGGAGCAAAATGATCTTTACAATCTCCCCAACTTCTGAAAAATGTCATCCTCGACATTATCCAATCCAAACTCAGTCAAAACAAGTACGGGTACAACTGTCTCATGTCAGACTCCTTCTCCCAAGTGGCTTCCCGTGCAGTACGGTGCTTCCACTGGACTTTAACCATCGGAATCTGTTTACTTCGTAGCTTTCGGACGTCGTATGCCAAAATCAACTCTGGCTCTTCCTTGTACGCCAGATTTTCCTGAATCTCAACCTCATCAGCTGACAGCTTCTTCCCAGAGTCAGATACCCACTTTCTCAAAGTGGATACGTGAAACATGTTATGCACGTCAGGCATCGAATCAGAAAGCAACAATCTGTAAGCAGATTTTCCAATCCTTTCCAGGATTTCAAAAGGTCCAACATACCTCGGACTAAGCTTGCTCACCTGACCAAATCTGCTCATACCCTTCATCGGGCTGACTTTGACATACACAAAGTCACCAATCTGAAACTCTACAAACCTGTGCTTCTGATTGTAATACTTCTGCTGACGGTCTTGAGCATCTTTCAATCTTTCTTTTATCAAACTGATCTTCTGAGCAGTTTCATCAGCAAAAGTGACCCCCAAAGCCTGTCTATCTCCGACCTCCGTCAGAGTCAAAGGAGTACGGCACTTCCTGCCATACAGAGCCTCGTACGGTGCCATACCGATACTAGACTAGAAACTGTTATTATAGGCAAACTCAATCAAAGGAATGTGATCTTCCCAGCTTCCGCCAAAGTCCAAAACACAAATCCTCAACAGATCTTCTAGCACCTGAAAAGTCCTCTCAGACTGTCCATCTGTCTGAGGATGAAAGGCTGTACTGAAATGCAATTTCGTACCCAAGCCTTGCTGAATGCCCTTCCAAAGTCTAGAAGTAAAGCGTCCATCTCGATCAGATACAATCACGCGAGGCACACCGTGCAATCTGACTATCTCCTTCACATATATCTGTGTCAAACGATCCACCGGATCGGTCTGCCTGATCGGAAGAAAATGGGCAGATTTCGTCAATCGATCTACAACCACCCAAATAGCGTCGTGCCCTTGTCTAGATCGAGGAAAACCCATCGCAAAATCCATCGTTACCTCCTCCCACTTCCACTCAGGGATAGGCAACGACCACAACAGTCCACCTGGTCGTTGATGCTCTGCCTTCACCAACTGACAGGCTTCGCATCTCGACACAAACTCTGCCACATCTTTCTTCATTCCAGGCCACCAGAACAAAAGTTTCATATCAGCATACATCTTACCACTGCCTGGATGTACAATGTAGCCTGAATGGTGAGATTCGTACAGAATCTCCTGCCTCAAATCTCCAAACACAGGTACCCACAACCTGTTCTTACAGAAAATAGCACCAGAATCAGAAATTCGAAGTTCAGGAGTCTTACCAGAGTCAATCTGAGCAATCAACTTCGAATAATCAGAATCTGACTTCTAGGCTTCTTGAATCCTTGTATCCAAAGAAGACTGAATGTTCATCTGAGCCAACTCCAAACCACTGGAGGAAATCACCTCCAACTGCAATCGCTCCATATCGCGTATCAAAAAATCATCAAAAGTAAGCTGAATACCTGATAATCCAGAAGACTTCCTACTCAGAGCGTCCGCTACCACTTTCGCCTTACCAGGCTGGTACTGAATAGTCAAATCATAGTCCTTGATCAACTCCAGCCACCTTCTCTGTCTCAGATTCAGATCCTTCTGAGTAAAAATATACTTCATGCTCTTATGATCAGTAAAGATCTCACATCTGACGCCATACAGATAATGACGCCAAATCTTCAAAGCAAATACCACTGCAGCTAACTCCAAATCATGTGTCGGGTAATTCTTCTCATGTGGTTTCAACTTTCTAGATGCATAAGCAATTACCTGATCATGCTGCATCAGAACACATCCCAGTCCTTTCAGTGAAGCATCACTGAACACTTGAAACCCTTCCGTACCTGACGGAAGTGCTAACACTGGAGCTGAAGTCAGACAATCCTTCAATCTCTGAAAACCAGCTTCACACTCCAGTGTCCAAATAAAAGGTACTGACTTATGCGTCAGTCTCGTCAAAGGCGTCGAAATCTGTGAAAAGCCCTTCACAAATTTCCTGTAATACCCGGCCATGCCCAAGAAACTACGTACCTCAAATACGTAATCGGCCTTGGCCAATCAGCAACTGCCTGAATTTTCTGGGGATCTACAGAGATGCCTTCTCCGCTAATCACATTCCCCAGAAATGAAATGCTCTTCAACCAGAATTCACACTTGGAGAACTTGGCATATAGCTGATGCCTCCTCAAAGTCTCCAAAACAATACTCAAATGTCTGGTATGATCATCCTCAGATGCAGAATATACCAGAATATCGTCGATGAAGACGATCACAAACTGATCCAAATACTCCTTAAATACTCGGTTCATCAGATCCATGAAAACCGCAGGCGCATTGGTTACCCCAAAAGGCATAACTAAGAACTCGTAGTGCCCGTACCAAGTACTGAAAGCTGTCTTCATCACATCAGCTTCCTTCACCTTCACCTGATAATATCCGGATCTCAAATCAATCTTTGAAAATACTGAAGATCCAGAAAGCTGATCAAACAAGTTGTCAATCCGAGGCAAAGGATACTTGTTCTTGATCGTGACCTTGTTCAAGTCTCTGTAATCAACACACATGCGAAGTGTCCCGTCCTTCTTCTTCACAAACAAAACAGGTGCTCCCTAGGGCGAAACACTAGGACGGACAAAGCCTCTGTCAACCAACTCCTGAAGCTGAACTTTTAACTCAGAAAGTTCTTTCGGTGCCATCCTGTACGGAGCTTTTGATATCGGAGCGGTACCCGAAAAAACATCGATAGAGAACTCCACATCTCTATCCGGAGGTAAACCAACCAACTCCTCAGGAAAAACATCAGCAAATTCTCATACCACTGGGATCTCAGAAATAGAACCAACCTCCAGGTTCAGATCCCGCACCGAAGCCAAAAAGACTGGACATCCCTTCTTCCACATTCTGTTCACCTTCAATACAGAAATCAGACTGGAGAGAATACCTCGTAATTTCTGAAATACACATCGCTCTCCAGCCATAAGAAAACTCACTTGCTTCTTCAAACAATCAATCTGAGCCTCATACAGACTCAGCCAATCCATGCCCAGAATCACATCATATGAAGAAATCGGCAACAGAATTAAACTTGATTTCCACTTATTGCCAGCAATGTCAATCTCACACAAACAAAACTTTCGAGTAATCAAAGGACTTCCAGCCGGTAAAATCACAGAAAGTGAAACCGGTAAAACCATCGAATCGCAATGTAAAGTCTCAAAACATCGCTCGGACAGAAAAGAATGACTAGCTCCAGAGTCAAACAAAACACGACAGGGCTGATCAGAAATGTAAACCGTACCTGTCACCACATCCGGAGCATCACGAGTCTCCTGCTGACTCAGGCTGTAAACTCGTGGCTGAACTGGAACAGGAGCTGAAGCAACAGAACTACTCTGCTCCCTCTGAATCGTAGGTGGTCTCCGTGGTGCAGAACTAGAACCACCACCCCTACCAGCAAATCCCTCAGAGCGTGGAGGAACAGTCCTCGGTCTTCCTGCTGCTGAACCAACAGGTCTGACTAAACCCTCAGATCGCTGATCATATCTCATCTGTGGACATTCTGCAATCCTATGTCCCGGCTGACCACACCTAAAACAAAGACCAGCTATCCTGTAGCACTGGCCATGGTGTCGCCGTCCACAACTCTGGCACACAGGTGCCGAACTGACAGATCCAGAACCAGTCGTACTGGTAACAGTACCAGACGATCCTCCGCTCCTTCTGGAATCTCCAGATCCAGAACCAGGAACAAATCTCCTCTTCCCAGAGGAACCACTGCCAGAAGTATCACCTCCAAACCTCTTCCTACTCGCAGACCACCGCTGCTGAGTAGTCGTCATGTCGTTCTCAATCAGACGAGCTCGCTCCACAAGCTCAGAGAAATCAGTAATCCGGAACGGTATCAAAGGCTGCCTCAAAGTGTCTCGTAAGCCTCTCAGAAATCGGTAACACCTCTCAGCAGAAGTGCTAACCAGCTGCGGAGCGTACCTGGCTAATGCAGTAAACTCAGCCTCGTACTGCATCACCGTCTTGCTCCCCTGAACCAGCCTCAGAAAACTCTCCTGCATCTGCTGTCGTGCAGAAGGGGGAACAAACCAGTCTCTGAACACTTCAGTGAACTCTTCCCAAGTGATCAAAGAGTTCAATCTACCCTGAAATCTGGCTGCCTGCTGGCCATCCCACCAGTGCTCAGCCTCTCCATCTAACAGAAAAACTGCTAACGGAACCTTCCTGTCTGCAGGACACTGCATCCCGTCAAAAGTCTTCTCTAATCTCCTCAGCCACTCCTCGGCTGCTCTGGGCTCAACAGCGCCCTCAAACCTCGGAGGCTTCAACCTCAAAAATAACTGCAGGTGTCGATCAATATCCTCAGATCTAACAGTAGACGCTCTGCTCTGAGTCTCGCTCATCATCTGAGCAACAAGTGACGCAAACTGTGAAAGCGTATCAGTACCGACCACTGGGGCTGTACTCCCCACTGGTGCTGCCTGATCATCACTCTGACCGTCTGTCATGTCTGGGTCTGGCTGATCCATACAGAAAAATCCAGAAAATCCGGAAAACTATCACGAAAACAACACAAAAACAACACAATAAAAAGCCAAACGACCCAAAACTACCTCCCAGACAGACTCACTGATCACTTCCTAAAGTTCTGTTTTACAATCCAACCTGTTTCCAAAACCAGTGCTCTGATACCACAAAAGCTTGTCACGACCCGACCCGACGGGGACGGATCCCGCCCGAGCCGGATCGCGGCGAGCGCACACTTCTATATCCAGGATCTGGCTTTGGATTAGGTTACTGAACTGATCTTCCAAATTCTTAACTCAACAGAAAAACACAGAACAACAGAGCTACTAAAAACATCAAATGCAGCGGAACAAAACATCTATCTATTCATTTCCTCAAAATAATCATCTACAGAACAGTGCATGGCTTTCGACAGAAAGAAAGACAGAACAGAAAAGCCATGACTGTACAAAAATCAAAAGTACAAAAGTGCCTAATAGGATCAGACTCTGAAACTAATCCTGGACCTCCTTGCCCTTCCCAGAACCTGAAAACCACCAGAAAGCAAGGGTGAGCTCAACAGCTCAGCAAAGCAACAAACCACCAATCTAAATTCTCAGAAACCAAAACCAAATTCATCAGACAGAAGTCAGATCAGAAATCGAAACAGAATCGGAAATCAGAACTTATACGGACAGATATCAAATCAGAATCAGAATCGTACAGATCAGATCACAGAACAGAATAAACTCAGCATAGTCAGAATTATACAGATCATATCGAAACAGAACAAGATCATATCAGAATCACATTTCAGATCAGATATCAGATATTTAATTAATAGTTAAGTGTGCCCCCGGCACCAGAATAATAGCTGAGTAATTAATAGCTAAACTAAACTGAACAGAATCACTACGGATTCTAACCCTTATGTCTCCCTTGTGCTCACGGCACCAAAAATTCGCTGAATAATTAATAGCTAAGCTAAATGTGCTCACGGCACCTGAATAATAGAATTCACGGATCCGGAATATAACTGATATTTCTCCAACTTGAGCTCATCTAAAATTTCCCGTTTCACTAACTGAATCTCATAGGATCCAGGCCCCTTATAGCTCCCTTTTATAGCTTATACACATAGCATTTCAATTCAGAAGAAATCCGGACAATTCAGAAATTACCCAAAAATCGGGCAGCACAACGGCAGTATACAGAATTTACACAAAATTTCCTGCAAAGAAAATTTACCGAATTCGCACAGAATATAGATAATCACATTCCAGAACATTTATTCTACTGCACAGATAATTTACGATTTCACAGAAAATTCCGGTCGACTAAAAACACAGTCGAATCAAAAACACCCGGACGAAAATCTTCAAAATATAGTCAAAACGTGCACACCCGGCACGGCAACGATATACAGAAACTTACGCGGTAAAAACTGAACCAATCGAAAGATACGGACGAAAAACCGTAACGAAAACGAAATCCGGACAGAAAAATACCGCCAACCGCGACGGAACTGAAAATTGAGAAAGACGGAATGTGCCTTACCTCGAGCACAGCAAAATCCTCAACAGTCACTTCGCTCGAAAACGGCTCCGCGTCTTCCCGAAATCAACTTTTTCAATTTTCTCTTTTTCTCTCTCCTCAGAGCTGAAATCAGATATTTATTTTTTTATTTTCTCTCTCTTCAAATCGACTGAAATCAGCTTTATAATACACAGATCGGCCCGGCCGATCGTCCAGATCGGCCTGGACGATCAGACCAAAATCCCATCGTCCAGGGACGATTTTTCAGGACGATGTTTACTATTCATAGGCGATAAAAACCTCCATTCACTGACTTGTGCCATCCACTGATCGTCCCGGGACGATGCCTCGATCGGCCTGGACGATCCCTACAGGAAAACCCTTAGAGCAATTTCTGGGCAAAATCTGGAGCTGAATTCCACTGATCGTCCCAGGACGATCCCAGATCGTCCTGGACGATACTGGAGCAGTTTGAAATATTACAATCCCCCATAACATGTGCAATCGCAGTAGCCAACTGCATCATACTCTCTGAAGGTACTGGAGCTGCGCTGTGTTGCTCATTCGGTACACTGGATTCTGCTGGAGGATCCATATCTTTTCACCTGCACAATTCAGAACAAATGATACACACATGCAATGATGTATGCCAATGAAGCTCTTAAAGCTACCCAATCTACCCAATCTCTCAATCCAAACCTACAACTCTGGTAACAATCCATTCTTCCAATAACACTGCTCTGATACCAACTTGTAATGCCCCGAGATCTAACTTGGAAAGAATGTCGATCAATAGCCAAACAATTTACCAGAGTTATCTAAAACCATCAGTAAGCAATCTATCAAACATCTATGAAATTTAAAACATCAATATAACAGTCGATTCGTATCTCAAAACAACATGTACAATACTCAGGAACTACACTATCAATGCAAGTAGAGAAATCTATTCTGTCCTGAGTACAAAAGAATCATCTATCGATCAAAAGAACTAAAACCTGCCAATCTGAATCAACTCCTATCTCCTGCTCCCGATCCCTGACCTGAAAATATCAACCACATATAATGAGCTTTACAAAGCCCAGCAGGTCACCTAATACCTATAACTGAAATCAAAGCACGGCAATGCTATCAATATGTATGTCAATCTATCAATCCGAATCAGTCAATGGTCAATGAGTCTATGCAGCGGAAATCAATAGTCAATAAAACCAGTCAATGCAGCGACAGGCAATTCGATAAATCAATTCAATCAATCATTGTCCGTCAATCAAATCAATACGGTCAAATCAATGAAGTCAAATGAGAAAAGCGATACGAGACAAGGAATCTATAAAACAGTCAATACGGAGTAGAACAATAGCAACAGTGAATCTATAAAATCTATAGGCAGCAATATAATGAATCTATACGATGTCCATGTCCATGCTATCAATGCAATATCTATATCTATTTATGTCCATATCAATGCTCAGTAGTCAATGCTCGGTAATCAATCGATGAAATCAATGAAATCTATACGATACAGTAAATCCGATAAAATCAATAGAGCAGGAATCGATAAAGAAATAGATCCGTAAATCAATACAGTAAACATGCAATTCAATACTATATACTGAACAATGTATAATCAATGGTCAATGTTGCTGTTGTATAATTCATATTGCTGTTGTAGATATCAATACATTGGTTCTATGAAAAGAGTCGTCACTCTATTGCCCGTCGGCCGCCCGTCGGTATATAATCTCCTTATGACTCCCATCGTTATATCCATGATCCATGATCTATGATTTAAAGGAAAGCCCGTCGGCCCACCATCCTGTACAGGTATCATCTCCAACCAATGTTCAACCAGGTTATACGTGTTCCAGTATCAATAATCAATCAATAATCAATATTAGAGCAATCATATCAATAATCATATCTATATCGATTCAATCTATCAGTTTCATACAATTCATGAATCATATGAAAATCGGACAGCATAACGGTAGTCGGTCAAAATTACACAAAAATCCTGCAAAAAGATATAATGCCCAAATCTTTCCAATTTACAATAGAATATCTATAACATCAATACAAGGCTATCGATCTATCGAAACCAAATCAAATCAAGTCTCGATTATTTTCTATTCGAATAAAATCACGTAGAATCAATTCCGACCGGTAAAATCTTCGTAGAATACAGTCAAATCGTGTACAAAAATCATATCTATAACATATCAGAAGTTGTGCGGTGGAAGTTGTGTCAAATCAAAATCATGTCGAAAAGTCGACTACGAAAACACAAAACAGATCCCAATTCGGTCAAAACACAACATCTTTGAAAACAGAAACAGGGTTCGGAGTCCTTACCACGAGATCTTCACTTTTCCCAACAGCAGCGTCGGACGAAAAGCGCTCCGCGGTCTCCGAAAACCAGCTTTTCTTCTTTTTCCCTTTCTCTTTCTCTCTCCTCAAAATATCTGATTTTAAAATCTGATTTTCTCTCTCCTCAAAACGAGCTCATTTCCTTATATCATACTCATATCGGCCTGGCCGATCACCCGATCGTCCCGGGACGATCAGACCAAATTCTGATCATCCTGGACCATTCCCAGGGCGATGATCAGGACGGTATTGTGAACAGTGCCGATCGTCCCGGACGATCTCAATATCGTCCTGGACGATCCTGTCCAGAAATCATTCCAGAACACTCCAGAAATCAGGTGTTTTCAATGCACTGATCGGCCTGGACGATCTCAACATCGTCCTGGCCGATTCTGGGAGGAAAATCCAAATCAGAGAGGAACAGTAAGGGAACGAGATATTACACACACCAGGCCTCTGCCCCTCGAGTTGCGCTCACACCTGCGACCTCGCAAGCTCGCCCACGCTATGATCACCTGCTCCCTAGGGACTACGGGTTGAGTTTGGGTCGAAGTTAATGACCCGTTTTACAAACTAGGTCAGGTCAGGGTCAGTTGTTTTGAAGTCGAGTGAAATTTGGATGTGTCGGACCTGAACACAACCCGAATACCCATTTTGACACCCCTAATCGAACATGTAAGTGAAATGCTTTTTTGACTTCAAAATATTTTGTAAAGCCGATTGCGTGATCGAATGCCATGTTCGAGAAGTTTCAACGCGAAGATTGACGACCTTTGCTTAGTCAACCCCAAAATATGCTCATTTGAATGGACTTTGGTGAATTCATTCAAACGAGTTCATACATAATTTGGATGTACACATTCTATTAAGATAGAAATTGTTTGATCATAGATTAAAAAATTAAATGCTATTTAGTTAGTTAAACATTTATAGCAATACCTTATAATTGCAAGAAGCTCCTTAATTTACTTGAGTTTGGTAAGTGTCAAGTGAACCGTCCATCCAACAGTCATTTTATTTAAAAATAATATTTGTTTTTTTATAGACAGTTTTTAACTATTGGCATTTATCAATATATACTAAATTAACTCAACAAAATCAATAATATATATATATATATATATATATATATATATATATATATATATATATATATATATATATATATATATATAATTTTAATGATTTGATATTTATTTTAATTTAATTTGAGACAAAATTTTCTAATTTAAAACTTTTCATCTCTAAATACATTCAACAATTAAATATCACATCAAATAAGTTAAGAAAGTTAGACAATGCTATAAGTACCACAACCTAAAACACTTTTCAAAAGCATTGAAGTTAGTTAATGAAACAAATTTAACCAATTTTAATGTCTTTGGAAAGCATTTTACCTAACTTTCTTTACCTATATGATATTGTCCTTAATTGTTGAGTGGATTTAGAGACGAAAATTTATAAATAAAAAAAAATTCTTACTCAAATTTAATTAAAATGAATATTAGTAAATTTAATTTAAATTAGCTATAGTATATATTTTTTATTTGATTAGTTATATATTATATTTATTTAAAAATAAATTTAATTGTATGACTATAAACTGTTTTGTGTGTCTCTATATGAGGTTAAATTCTAGGGTTGGGACATTGAAAACAGAAATTACTTGCTACAATATATTCAATATATCTTTTTTGTTAGTAAAGTCTTTATAATGAGCGTGAAACAAATTTGGGAGTGCATATTCTATCAAAATAAATATTATTTGATCATATATTACAAAAATTAAATGCTCTCTTGTTAGTAAAGCCTTTATGTCAAGACATATATGATTGTAAGGAGCTTACTAATTTAGCTAAGATTGGTTGGTGTGATGTGAACCATTGTTCGACCAATCATTGTAGTTAGAGATAATGTTTGTTCTTTTTATAGAAGTTTTGATGCTATTGGCATTATATCTATATATCTTGAATGAAATAAATTCAAGGCTTTTGGAAAGGGTTTTAGGTTGTTCTACTTATATCAATGCCTAACTTTTTTAACTTATTTGATGTTGCATGTAATTGTTTCCTACCATTGCCTAACTCTCTTGAATTAGTTTCAATGCTTTTGAAAAGCATTTTAGGTTTTACTCATTATATATTATAGTTATTTCAGAATAAGGTTTAAGTTTGAGCAGCTTTCATACCACTTTTTAAAACAATTTTTTAGTATAAAAATGTTAATTTTTGTACTTAAAAATTACTTTAAGAAGCGGTACGAAAGCCACCCGAACGAGGTCTAAGACTTTATTTGGGACGATCTTTTTACTGTTTTCTGAAGCAGTTTACAAGTACAATTTTTTAAATTTAAGAAATTTTTTTATTGAAAAGCTGCTTTAGAAAGCACTGAAAAAATCTTCACAATTGAAGCCTAAATTTAATAATTATAAAATTTCTCTTCAATAATTTAAATTTTTTTTATAGTGACAGATAAAAATAAAAACTGAATTAAAAAAAAACTTGAACAGGAACTTCTGCTCGGTAATTTGAAGTAATATTCAAAAAGAGAAGAAAGTGAGCAAATATAATTACAGATGCAAAATTTCTTACCACTTTGATAAATATATTCTTTAGCTTATTTCAGAGAGCTCACCATCCTTACTGATATTGAGGAATTCTATTTACAGAGAGCTCCTCATGATTTCTTCTTATGTCAAAGTATCTAATTAGCAATATTAATTTAAATTAAATTTGATCATATAAGCATTCTTTTTCATATAGGTAGGGGTGATTACATAAACAATTAGGTTATGGTGTTCTTTGTTAACAACTCTGATTATTTATGAAGAAAACAATTGGTAAAAAGCAAAACTTAAGGCTATGGTTTATTGAGCTTTTGATAAATTTTCTTAGAAATAATTGTTGATTAAATTTAAGCTATAATTCTACCATTTTTTTTATAAACCTTAATTATAATTAGATCAATGAAAAGCTACTTTATTTACCTTTCCCTCTTTATCACTTATAATATTAAATATATACAAAAATCTCATGAGTGTTTGTACTTGTTCTAATTAGAATAATATAACTATCATTTTGTTACTCCAAAGCCTAATTTTATTTGAGCCACTAAACATTTAATCTCATATTTTATATCGATTTCATTCCTCACTAAGCTAAGATACCAATTGTTAGGAATAACTTATTTTTAATATAAAAGTATTTTATATGAACGAGTGTAATGAATGCTTAAACGAACACCAAAGAGATTAAGGTTTTGTTTGGGATGGCTTTCTTAATGCTTTTTAAAGTAGCTTTCTAGTACACTGGAAGACTACTTTAAGATGCAGTAAGAAAGTCGTCACAAATGAAGCCTAAGTACTATAAGAAGAAGCTAAGATTTATGTTGTTTAACCAAAATAATCACACACACACAATATAAGCCAACAATCTTCTCTAAATCTCACCAAAAAGAGAAGTCCTAAATCTTTTAAGAAAAAAAAAAAAAAAAAAAAGGTTTAAATGTTTTGTAAAAATACAAGCTAAGTATAAATTCATATTGCATACGTAGATCTAATTCATTAATATTAAAGAAATTATTGTTCATGTGTTTTAAGATATTTTAGGCCAAGAGGTACAATGAGTGGTGTAGGATGAAGAGAGTTTTTAATTGAGACAAAAATAAAGAATAGGTAAGAAAGGATGATAATAGTTATAATGAAATTTGAAGTAAAAGTTCTAACTTTTTCTCCTTGGATTCACTTAGTACCAAACTTACATTTAGAGCAATTAGCTCTTGATAGTAGAGTTACATCCCATAACTCTTTAATGTGAGAAAAAAGTTTATTACATTTTGTTACATAAGGTATTTATATATTATCAAGCGGCTCTATTAAACAACACGAGTCCATAGTCATGTTTGGTCTTTAGTCATAATAATATCTTAATACTATTATATCCTTTGTTGATTCTAAACTAGTAGAAAATTAGGATCCACACCCACTCATTTGTCTTAGTTAAGGCACCATTTCGAGATGATAATGTGGCTTGCGTCAAGCAAGTAATCAAGAGTGATGATTATGGATTTGTCCTTGATGTGGTAGGTTGCAGATAGATCTTCACCCGTCTTATTATTGTTTCACTAATGAGGATGCCATGCATCAAGCATTGAGATTGCTTATATCATACAATAGTATTCCAAAGATTATATAGGGATTGTTATCCCTGAGATAGTCTGTTTTTTTCTTTCCCGCATTTGATAGTTGGTCACATTGATTGTCCCATTTACTTGATCTACCCGAGTCCTTAATTATTTCGTGGTGTAATTGTTTAGACATAGAATGATGAGATAATATGTTCCTTAAGGTTCCTAAAACTAGGGTGTTCAATTCCCATTTTTCTTTTGATGGTTATTTTTAGATCTTCTAAGCTCCTACATGAAGGGAAGATCATTAAGGCCTTGTTTTGGAGGGCTTTCTTAATAATTCTTAAAGTAAATTTTTAGTACAAAATTAAATTGTACTAAAAAGCTGCTTTAAATAGCAATAAGAAAGTTGCCCCAAATGAAGCTTATGTACAATCCAACTTTTTGTTTGTTGAGATTGTTGCTTAGTATTTAAGGTGCTTTTTGAAGTGACACTAAATGACATTCTTAAATAATTGATATTTCCAAGAAGGAACCAAACTTATGACCTATAATTTTATGATTTATTCTTTAATGCTCATAAAAAATGACACCATATTTATCTTTACTCTATTTTCTTCTCTTCTTCTAGTAGTAATTAATTATAACTTATAAACTCATTCTATATATATATATATATATATATATATATATATATATATATATATATATATATATATATATATATATATATATATATATATATATATATTCTTTTTTTAAGTCATTGGAATTTATTGATGGAGAAGCATAAATTAAAGTCTGAATTGTGCTTTATAGGTAGGGGTGTCAATATTTGACACGACACGAGAACCCGATCCGGACCCGACCCGAAAAATTCGGGTTGGACCCGTCCCGATTTCAAAACGGGTCGATTCCAGAAATCGACCCGTTTGAAAAACAAGTTGGGTTCGGGTTGACCCGACGGGTTGCGGGTCAACCTGGGAACCCGTTTTAACCTAACTGCGTGGACCTGCTTCGATGCCGCACGACCTCGCGCGACCCGGCTCCGCTACTGCCGCGCCACCCCGCCCGACCACGCCGCTGCAGCGCAACAGCTCCGCGCGCGACTTCGCGACCGCTCCGCTACGCAACCCAACCACTTCGCTCCACGCACGACCCCGCGACTGCTCCATGCCCGACCATGCCGCCCGCACTCGCCCAGCGCGACCAGCTTTCCGTCTTTCCCGGGTCGGGTCGGGTCGGGTCAACCCGGCAACCCATCAGGTCGGGTCCGGGTTAGCATTTCCGAGCCGTTTACCTAACCAGGTCGGGTTAGGGTCGACCCGTTTAAACCCGCGTTAGTTCCGGGTCCGACCCGAACCTGACCCGTGACCCGAAATTGATACCCCTATTTATAGGTAATCAAAAATAGTGTAATCTGCATCAAAATTTTGAAGTTTTTTAATTTTAAACTATATTAGGAAGATAAATCTTATAACCTAAAACTAATTTTCATCCGATAAAAATAACGATAGATTTCTTTAAAAAACAAAAATAAAAATAACGATAGATTTCATGCTTCTCAACTCCTACTGTTGCTAGGCCCACGAACTGATATGGGCTTAACATTCATATCGTTTTGTTTTCTTACTTAAAGTTCAGGCCCAGAAATAACAATTTAATCGCCTATCTGGGCTTTGAAGGCTATCAAAGCCCAGTTGGGCTTTCATGGTGAGTCCAGTAAACGCCCATTGCAAATTATGGTATACTCATTCTTCATCATCATATACCTTGTAATGTTCAGTTAGCTAATTCTAAGTGAATGTTTATAAATAATTTATATTGAACATTTAGGTCTGCTTATATTAGGATTATTTTTGTTTTATTTAAATTTTTATCATAAATAATTTAATTTTATTTATTAAAATTATTTCATTAAGCCATAATTTCTTATTATTTTGACATGTACAATAAATGGGTCAGATCTCAATCGAACACATGAATTAGACTTGAACCCAACTCTACCAACTCAAATTGGCACCGCCTATCTCAAATGATCCTCTGATTATGATGTAGCTAGGAAAATCATAGCTATTATTAAGCTTAAGGATTAGCATACATTTAATGTTCTAGATAGTTCTATTTTGCTCTATAAATTGCTAGCTAATGTAAGAGAGTGGGACATTAATGATGAAATATATTTCTCCTTGAAGTTCTTAAGCTTGTGTTTCTTTTCTTCCCTGGATTGAGATTAAATCCTTCAATCAGGTCCGATTCTTCCAACGATCCAACTACATCAAATTACCTCTCAACAAATCGAGGATTTGAAACCAAAATAAACTAGAAAATTGAGCCATCAACTTACACAAGAATTAGATCCTGCCTATTATTTTGCAGCTGCCAAATATCCAAATCAATTTGGATACTTAGGCTTTTTTTGGCACGATTTTTTTTCTTCTTTGTAAAGCTACTTTTTAATACAAAATTTTATCGAAAAAAGGGAAAAGCAGTTGAGTAAAACTGTCCCAAGCGAAGCCTTATATCACCTTCTTCAATGCAAAACATCATTTTTAGCGAACGAATATATATGTGTATATTAAGCTGATATTTTTTATATTATTTTAAAAAAAATTGATATTATGTATCTAATAAAATTTAGATATTAAATATGTAAATATGACAGCTTATATGTATAAATCCCTTTAAATCATTTCATGAACAATGAATCCAAATTATACATATAGTGAAACATAACTAAAAAATGAGATTAGTTGGGCAGTTGAAAAGGATTAACAACTTATTAACTTTATAAAGATCATAGCTTTACTTCAATAATATTGCAATTAATTATAATCCTTCATATAAAGCATCACATGCATAAACTTTTAATCTTCTTTTAATTCACAAGAGAACAAACATGAAGCTTAAGACTATCTCCAATCGAACTTCATACGGTGGTATATCGTCCTCCAGTCGCTGATTCGAACGCAAAATCGTACACCAAAATTCAGTAGGTGAATAGTGCGATGCCATATTGGCGTTGTGCTGTTCACTTACGTCAATTTTTTATGTTACGGGATTTGCCAATGTAGCATGCGAAAGAGGAGAAAGATGATAACCTTTGCAGCGAGATTAAGAAGCGCACGAAAAGGAGAAAAAAAATGGAGTTCAATTGGAGATGAATTACTTCATTTTGGAGTGAAAAATGGAGATGCCCTAGGCACAATTGACCAAATACAGCAAATAGGATGACAATATCCAAAAGATTAAGAGGCAAAGGCCATGGAGAAAGATGCCGAGCTGTTAGCTGAAAAGGACGCACAAATGGGGAGGCTTCTTGGCTAGGCTTGGAACATGGTGACAAAACATATAATAACTGCTACAGGAATGCTTGAGGTTCCTTTATTCTCACCCATCATTTTCTGTTTTAATTTTATTTTGTTTGTATTGCATGAGTCAAAGGGACAAGGAAGAAGAAAATGAGAGGATTTTCAGTAGAAATCATGTGTGGCTTATAAGTGATATGTCAGTGAATGGTCCTACTAATTTTTTGTTTATGTTGATAATAATTGATTAAATGATTTGATTGCCTTTGTTCTTCTGTTCTTAATGAAGTGGTTAAGTGTTAATTTATTTTTAATTAGTTTTGATTTATTGTGGACTTAAAATTTATTTGATTTACATTGAGATTTGTGCAATGCAAAGTTTTCATATGAAGCACAACTCTTAAAGTAAATTCAACGGTTTTCAAGCACAACATGATATAATTAATAATATTATAATTTTGTTTAGAATTTAAAGATGTTTAGTCTATGTGATCTTTTCAGAAAAGATAATCATTTGGAGGTTATGCATTTTTAAGTGTTTGTAATCTATGAAGGAATTTTTGAATTGAAGTATTTTAAGTTTGGGCATTCCAAATATACAACATCACCGTAAAAAATACCTCGTTCCTCTCTTTACAGCCTTGACCATGCACTATGCCCAAGCTTCTACACCTGATACCAGTGGCGGAGCCAGAAAATGTATTTAAGGGGGCCTAAATTATTATTTTTTATTTTCCTTCAAATTTTTACATCTGGACTTGGGATCAAAATAGTTAGTTTTAAAAATGATAAAACTTTGATAGTGAATTAGATTATTTTTTTCTTCACAAAATGATTTCCAATCATCAAATCACTTGATTATTGCTAGAATGAATTCAATATATTAACTAAATACGTAATATTAAAAATCTCATTGCACAAAAACAAATCATAAAATCTCTTTAAGATCGAATCAATACATGATTAAGCTAATATCAACCTAGAAAAAAAAATATAGATGAATAGTAAATTAAATTGAGAGTAATTTAAATGGACGGTCGATCTTAAATTTCTTGACCGTGGACCGTTTATTGGTCATTTAAATGTTATAGTGATATCAAAATTCAGCGATCTTGGGCTCGTTGGATTCATCTCGTCTAGCCGCTCAATTCGATTATAAGCATGTCATGTTTGGAAACCTTTTGATAATCCAAATTATGGCTTAAACCTTCTAAATATGCTTTGAGTCTTTGATTTGGAGTCATTTTGGTTCGAATTGAGTCGAATTTGGTGTCGTTGTGTTCGCATTTTCGAGACGTTCAGTTCGATTGTAAGTTTGCTGAAATCGGAGTTCATATGGTCTCCGATTTAATTTTTGAAATTTCCAACTTGATTTTATCTCTATAATCCCTATATTTTTTTTCATTTTTTTAGGGGGGGCACGTGCCCCCCCTTGCCCCCTCCTTGGCTACGCCAATGCCTGATACGCTATGATATCATCGCTAAATGACCTTTGCCATGCAAGCTACTTCAGCATGTTCCTCCAAACCCAACTCCACCTCCATAGCTCAAAATGTTTACTCCTCTTAAATAAGGGTGTCAATATTTGACACAACTTGAAAACTATATCCGAAAATGTTGGGTTCGGGTTAACCGGAACCCGTATAGAGATTTCGACTCGTTTGTAAAATCGGTTCGGGTCTGATAAAAAGTGTTGGGTCATATTCGAGTTCGACCCAAAACCCTTTTTTAACAACCCTCCCCGTTAGGTTTTTTTCCTGGAGCTCTGGTTAGGTTTCCCTCGCCCCACTGGGGCTTCCCACTCGGTGGCGCCGGTGATCTCGGTGCTTTTCTGAGAAGTTCTCTCTTCCTTGTATGGTGTTTCTCTTTGGCTATTTGTTTTTGGCTTAATTTTTGTTTTCCATCTCCGGCACGTGCCGAAATGGCGCCGAATCGCCTGTGCGACCCTGATTTTTTAGATGGTTCATTTAAACCGCTTTCGTTTTTGGAAGCTCTTGTGGGATCTTCATCTGTTGCTAATTTTACGGAACTTAAGACTTCCATCTTTCGCGGCTTGCCTTCCTTGTGAATTTCAGAGCAGGAAATCCAAGCTTTGGTTGTTCCGTTTCAGTTTTCCTTAGTTGGTTTTTTTTCTCGAAACGCCCCTCTCTTAATTTCATTCGCAGATTCTTCTTCAATCCTATGCTCAATGGAGAGGTCTCAGTCACCCTGCTTGATCTGTCGCATATCTTGATCAAGCTGGCTAATGATCTTGATTATTATAGGATTTTTTTTGTCATAGATTCTATCTTGTGTATAATTATTACATGAAATTTGCCAAGTCGTCTCCCCTTTTTGATGTTAGTGTTGAATCACAGGTGATCCCAATTTGGGTTTCTTTTCCGCAACTGCGTCCTCATTTCTACTCTCCCCATATTCTTCATGATTTGGGATCTATTTTTGGCAAACCGTTGAAAATTGATTCTTCCACTTCTGTTGGCTTTAGGCCTTCCGTGGCTCGTGTGTTGGTGGAGCTTGATATCACTAAAACCTACCCAAACAAGGTTTGGTTAGGTCATGAGAATATGGGCTATGTGCAGCAGGTGGTTATGGAAGAATTCCCACCTTTTGTGCTTCATGTAAATGTATCGGTCATGTGGTTGGGAAGTATCATCTTCATCTTTCGGCTGATCCGTCTAATGATAAACCTGTTTTTATTCATTCTTTCCCCCTGCTTTGTCCCCTATCGCGCCTATTCTCCGGGGAGGGAGAGAGAGAGAGAGAGAGAGAGAGAGAGAGAGAGAGAGAGAGAGAGAGAGAGAATGCGATTGTTACAGTTGATATCCTTGTGGAGTTGGGAACTATAGAGTTTGTGACGGGGAGTGCGGATGAATTTTTTGGGGGTAATACTGTTATTCTTAATTCTAATTTAGTTCCTGTAGATTCTGTTGTGATTGAGGAGGCTCATGTTTCCCCTGTTCCTCTGTTTTTTGCTGGTGAGATAGGAGAATTGATCGAAAATAATTGTGGTAGTAATCTTAAAGCTAGTTTTTTCGGTGCAGATGTTGTGGTTGTTCCGAGAGAGTTGTCATTGGATGTAAATTATGGGAATGTTGTGCTTTCTGGCTGTCCTGATTGAGGAGTCCATTTGGGATTCTTATCCTGCTCTATATGTTTTTTTTTTTTTGGATTTTGTTGTCTTGTTTTGTATCTTGCTGTTTCGTTGCGTGGGTATTGTTAGGTTGGTGCTGTACTCCCTTACTTTTTGTATAAAATGGATGTTTTACTTAAAAGAGAGAGAGAGAGAGAGAGTTCTCATGATAGTGAGGTTTATGTGAGCCGAGCGGTCTGTTGCATTTCTTATCGACCCTATTGTTCTCCATCTCTCACCGATGTCCTTGCAGACCTCTATATTTCACGAGTTGTCGTGCCTTATATTTTTAAATTTTAAATTCATTTTAAGTCCAATAAAACAACTAAAAATATATGTTAAATATATTTTACATTATATTTATTAAATTGTAATATGATTGCTCAATAGCCACAATTAGATAAAGCCATAAAAGTGTGACGTCTACTGAATGTTTAGTGAAGCTGGTGGGATCACTAGCCGTCCACAAGGATAAGTAGGCCACACCACACCACTGTACCGGCTAAGTCCACTCCTCATGTAAACCTTTAATCTCAGCTTGTACAATGAATTTAAAAAAAAAAAATTTATTTTTTTAAAATAATTTTTATAATGACCCCACAGGAAAACGACTTCCTAACGCCAAGCTATACTTCTGAAAATTATATTAAAAAGAAAAAAAGCAGGCTAGTGACCCTCTTTGATGGCGAATTATTACGTCTGGTCACCGGACGTCCGGACATTCAATTCAAATGTGCCACGTCACCCAAATATACTGGGACCCGATGTATTTTGGTGATGTGGCGCATCTGGATTGGTGTCACCGGACGTAATAATTTGCCCTCTTTGATAGTCCACAAACTCGAAATAAAATCTCTACACATAAATTTTCACTTCCCAATAATTCCCAGTAGAAGAAATAACAAAATACTAAGATTTCATTTATGACAGTTTTCTTGCTGCTTTTTATGGCAGTTTTTTAGTACAAATTTTTTTTAATTAAAATTTTTTGTACTAAAAAGCTGTTTCAAACGAATCATAAGACTTTCTTTGTGACAACTTTCATATTATTTTCTAAAACAGTTTTTTAATATAATTTTTTTAAAAATTAGAAATTTCTGTACTAAAAAGCTGCTCCATAAAATAATAGGAAAACTATCCGAAATGAAATCTCATTTGGGTCGACTTTTTTATTGTTTTCTAATAAAAAAATAATTTAAATTAAAAAATTCTATTTAAAAAAATAATACAAAAACAGTTCCAAATGAAATTTAAATCTTTCAATCTAATAAATTTTAGAGAGGCTTATGATCCTCTAATATGATAAAATTTTGATTAGTATTTTGAATAGTTATAAAAACAAAAATTAAGCAAGAAAATGAGTATAGTAAATTGTTTGGATGATTGGTACAAAAAGAAAAGGCCAAAAGAACATGATTATTTTCTTGATGAATGTGGCAAATAACAAGACCCACATTATGGCTATTACTATATTTTGGCCGAAAGATTAGTGAAATTTTAATTAGCTTGATCCGCTTGAGCAGTAACATATTCATGTACAACTATATGGGAAGGAAAATGATCAATAGGGACATAACATAACAGATGGAATATTTTGACCATCCATAATGTTAGTTGCATTGCTAGGTATGATGAAGTAAGAGAGAGACTACAGTCTTGATGTGAACTTGACCATCTTCATCATGAGCTTGTATTATTGGTTCTACCAAGCCTTAGTTGATAGCATTATGATGTTCTAATTATAGAAGCTTTTCTACATCAACTAATCATGTAGCAAACAATGTGACAATACAGAGAGTGTCTTGGATGGTTCTCAAAAAAATATTTTCTATCGATGCTCATAATCATAGGAACTTTTAATCTAGATAAGATTAGACAACTTCTGAGTAAAATTAATTTTCACCAACATTCGAGCAAATGAATGCTTGAAAAAATTTATAGTTGGCATATCATATTACAGAAAAATTGTCGATTACTGATTAATTTTTCGGTGGCTTTCCGTCGGATTTTCTGACGAAATTTCGGTGGATTACAATGAAATATTTCAGATTGATTTTAAGCAGATTTTTCGGTGGATTTCCACGGCTTTCATGCCTATTTTTTTGACATATTTTAATAATTTCTGAAAAATATTATATATCGTTGTTGCGTCTTGTAGTATTCGCGGCGGTAGAGAAATATAAAGTTTAGCGTCTTAGACTTTGTACGCAGATCCATCACACAATCAGATAAGAGAGAGGGTGTAGCATTCATAAGGGACACCAGAGTTTTTAGATGGAAACCCTTGAAAAGGGGGAAAAATAATGGGGCCTGGCCCAGTTTGAATGAATCCACTAGTATTTGCAGTCGATTATAAATGAGGTCCTTCTTAGAGAGAAGGTCTTGCCTTGATGTCACAAATGCACATCATATAGAGCGCATTACATAGTCGGAGTTACAATAATGAACATAAACATGTTTGCTTGGTCAGCAGGATCATATTTGATAAGATAGATGTCAGAAAGACCGTAGTAGGAAGGAGACCAGGGTCAGGAAAGACCGTTATCTGGTGATGGACGTCGGAAGGACCATAGTTGGCATGAGACAAAGGTCTGAAAGATCGTGGTAGAAGGGCAATATTCCAAGAGAACTGTGGGCATCAAGTGGTGGCCTGAAAGAAGTCCGGATGTCAGGGGAAGGCCTAACAGAAGTCTGTGCCTCAGGTGGTGGTCCGGTAGAAGTATGGGCCTCAGGTGGTGGTCCGGCAAAAGTTCAAGATTGATGGTGCGACATAAGTCAGGTTCTCAGGTGGTGCTTCGGTAAAAGTCCTGGTCTCACGTGGTGGTCCGGCAGAAGTCGAGACCTCAGGTGGTGGTCCGGCAAAAGTCCGATCGTTAGGTGTTGGTCCGGCAAAAATCTAGGCCTCAGGTGTTGGTCCAGCGGAGGTGAGGGCCTCTAGTGGTGGTTCGGTGGAGCTCAGGCCTCAAGTGGTGGTCCGATAGAAGTCCGGGCCTAATGTGGTGTTATGAAAGAACTTTAGGCCTCAGGTGGTGGTCTGGTAGAAGTCCGGGCCTCAGGTGTTGTTCCAGCAGAAGTCCGGGCCTCAGTGATGGTCCGATGGAGCAAAGACATCAGGCGGCAGTCCGGCGGAGGCGAGGGCCTCAAGTGGTGGTCCGACGAAGGTGAGAGTCTCAAGTGGTGGTCCGGCAAAGGTGAGGGCCTCAGGTGGTGGTTCGGTGAAGCAACGACGTCATGTGGTGGTCCGGCGGAGGCTAGGGCCTCAAGTCGTGGTCCGACGAATGTAAGGGCCTTAAGTGGTGGTCCAGCAAAAGTGAGGGCCTCAAGTGGTGATCCGGTAGAGCAACGATATCAAGCGGTGGTCCGGTGAAACTCAGGCTGTGATCGAAGAGGAGCTTCTTCCTTCTCTTCCTTCTATTATCTTCTTGCTTGGAGCCCTCCCTTTCAAGAGAGAGGGGTTTATTTATAGATTTATGGAGTGGCATGGTCCGTAAATAGATGAGAGATCAAGGGTAAATGAGGAGTGGTTGGATGGACGACTGATATTGAATCCCTCAATTGTGGACTGTTTGTCAGACATTTGAAGGTCTTAATGATTTCAGAATTTGGTGATCTTAGGCTCGTTGAATTCGACTCGTCAAGCCGCTCGATTGGATTATAAGCAGGTAATGTTTGAAAACCATTTGATAATCCAAATTGTGGTTTGAACCCTCAAATAGTGCTTATGACCCTTGATTTGGATCCATTTGGGCTCAGATTGAGTTGAATTTGGTGTTGTTGGGTTCGTATTTCAGAGATGTTCTGTTCGACTATAAGTTTGCTGAAATCGGAGTTCGGATGGTCCCAATTTTAATTTTGGATGTTTCCAACTTGATTTTGCATCGAGATACATGCTTGATCAAGATAATTTTTTTGATAACATATCAATCACAATAATGTTGAATCAATGGATTGAATGATTGATGTATCGCATAAATGTAACAAAAGGAGGGTAAACGAGATCCAAACACGAGCAATTTGAAATTTTTGCAGGGAAATACAGAGACTTTAGACCCTTTTTTTTAATCTCATGAAAAATTATATGTTTTTTTCAATTTTGCAATAAAAATAGTAGTACTTAATTCTGATAAATTTTAAGTAATATGTTTCGGGTTGATGAAATCCACAGAGACATCTCCCATGAGCTTGGATGGTTTGTAATGGATTGTACTGAAGGGCTCCTAGTCCAAAGCTGATGAACTCAAGTTAAAAAGGCTTAATTTGAAGGAATAATAATTGCTAGTTTTTTTAGAAGTGAAGATGACGTGAGAGTTTGAATGTTGAAGTTATTGAAATGAATTTGAGAGATGAGTAGAGGAGGAGAGGAGGGAAAATTATTAGGTCTGGACGTCGGACGTAGAGATACGTCCGGTGTCCAATAAAATATTGACATATGGAATGTACATGTGTCCGTGGAATTTTAAGTCAAGCGCATCAAAAGCACATGTAATGTACAAGTAAAGTGCATGTAAAGCGCAGTCAAAGTGCAATCAAAGAGCAGTCAAAGCGCAGTAAAAAAAGCAGTCAAAGTACAGTCCACGTAACAACTTTTAATTGGATATTCGGACCTATTTCTAGGTCTGATGTCCGGACCTAATAATTTTTCAGAGATGAGAGGTTACTTTTACCACATATAGCGCTAGCAAAAAAACAACAATTATTAACTTCAGCTGAAGGCTTAGAACCAACTACCTCTTGTAAACAAAAACACCAAAAGAGGAGACATAGGAAGGGAGAAATCCCTTTGCGATGGTTGTAGGAATCATGTTTAGTGACGACGATGTCAAGAGGGTGTCAATGTCACAAGAAGAGGTTCGAAGGATAATTTTGGTGCCTAGGAGGTAAGTAATAATATTAAGTACATATAATAGAAGGTCAATAAACATAGCTGGTTGTTATCGAGGGTGGTTCTTGAGTGGGGGATTGATGAAGATGTGAGACCATCATATACTTGTGTCAAAGGTGACAGGAAAACAAGAAATCTATTTGTGAGAATGACAAAGATATGAAGAGCGAAAATGCGGCAACTAGTTGAACTCAATGGGATAGAGTGTGAAGCTTAGTAGCAAGAAGCGATATTTGATGTGGCAGGTAGAGCGTCCTTTTTTTGAGGGTGGTACTGTGATTCATTGATTATTAACAGGCTCATTTTTCAACAAAATTAGAGGGATTTACATACACTTAATTGAATTCATATGTATTTACATAACATACATGACCTCTAAATTCTTATATTTATTTAAAAAACTTATCATCATTTAAACATTTATTTTATTTTTGTTAAACCAATATTTATTGTGTTTTTATGATATTTATTAAAAAAATTTGATTAGCATAAATCTCAAAGCTCTTACATTTATTTGAGATTTATATAATATTAATTACATACATATTTTACATTCATTTCTATACAAATTTAAGAATTTTGGGGATGATTGTGATTTTTTTATTAGAGTAGAATGATATAAAAATTTTCTAGAAATCTGTCCCCCTCTCTCTCTTTCTCTCTCTCCGTCTCTCTCTCTCTCCCTCGAGATTATTGGGTTCAGACATCAGACACAGGTTACGTTCGGTACTTCACAGTACCGAGCAGTACTGAGCTCGGTACTTAGCAGTACCGAGCTCAGAATTGCTCGATACTGACTTCACGGTACCGAGCTCAGTATCGAATAGTAGGTAATGTGGCGCATTTTCATTGGGCTCCGGACGTCGTCCCGTAACCGAACCCAATAATTTGCCCTCCCTCACACGCACTCACACATCTACAACTACGTACCCATTACCTCCACTTCCCCCGCCAAACCTCTCTTCTTCACCACATCCACCCATGGACAATCTCTTCTTCCACCTCCTACTCCTTCTCCTCACCACCACCACTTTCTCCACAGCCGACGACTCTACCTCCTTCATCTACGCCGGATGCTCCCAACCCAAATACGCTCCCAACTCCCCCTACCAATATAACGTCGAATCCATCCTCACCTCCCTCGCCAACTCCGCCTCCTTCTCCTCCTACTCCAACTTCACCTCCTCGGCTGCTTCCCCCTCCCCTCCCATCTACGGCCTCTTTCAATGCCGCGGCGACCTCCCTCTCCCCGACTGCTCCGCCTGCATCCGCTCTGCCCTCTCCCGCCTCTCCACCCTCTGCCCCTCCGCCGCATCATCCGCCGTACAGCTCCGCTCCTGCTATCTCCGTTACGGCAACGATTCCTTCCTCGGCCACCCCGATACCGCCCTTCTTTACAAAACTTGCTCTTCCGGCCTTGACTCTGGCGTTGACTCCGTCGACTTCCTCGTTTCCAGGGACGGTGCGTTCTCGTCGCTGACCGGAGCCGGTTCGTTGTACAGGGTGGGTACGGCTGGTGGGGTCCGGGCGGAGGCGCAGTGCGTTGGGGATCTCAGTGGCGCGGAGTGTTCGGATTGCGTGGGGGCTGCGGCAACGCAGGTGAAGGCTTCTTGCGGCGGCGCCGCCTCCGGCGAAGCTTATTTGGGGAAGTGTTATATCAGGTATTATTCGGTTGGAGCACGGCCGTATGCGTACGGTAATGGAGGAAGTGGAGGATCCGCCGGCGGCGAGCACGGTATGGTTTTTTATTATCACCGCTGGTGGATGTACTACTGCTGCTATTGTTTTCTTTTCTATTATGCTTTGTTTTGTTAATTAAGGAGTTATGTGTTGTTTAATTATGTTTGGCTAATGAGTATTGTGTCAATATATAAACTTAAGGTTGATGTTTTGGCTGAGTGGAAGATTTGCTTCGAAACACCCTTTCTTTTTATTTATTAGTTTTTTAATCTTTAAATTGCAATTTTGTATATTTTTATTTATCATATAATGCAAAGAATCTCTTAAAACTAAAAAATATAACATATGATTTAATAATTGTTCAAATTAAATAATAATAAAATGATTATATTCAAATTATTTCATATTTTTATAAAAGAAAAAAATAAATAAATTATTAAAGATAAATTTTAATTATCTTTTTTAAAATAAAAATAGTTTATAATTTTCAATTTTTTACCAGTTCATTATTTCTATCATTGATATTTCTTATAACTACAACATATTATTGTTGAAATGATGTGATTCAAGTGATAAGACATGCATATATGATTACTATAGGTGATAAAGTGCTAGTAATAGTACTCCTAATGCAAAAAAGAACATGTTTATGTGTGACTTGTCGCATGCATGGTCATCCATCTTAAGTTAAACTTAAAAAAGTTTTTTTTTTGGGACATTTAGGCTTATTAAGATAATCTCATACATACATCACATAAGTAAGACTCTGACTCAAGACCCCTTGGTTAATAGTCAACATATGATGTTCTTTTTCTTATGCCTCTGAATCCAGAAGTACTTGCTGAAGCTTAAGAAACCACCATACCTCGTACGTCTGTAACAGTTACAATTATCTTTTTGAAACTCGAAACTCCCAACCAACAAATCAAGATGAACAGTGTAACTTTATAAAGTTTAAAGTAGAAAGAAATTAAAAGCTAATAATCACTTTATTGTTAGCTTTATAACTTTCAAAAAGAGGTCATGAATATTCAAGTCCTTCATTCATCTATAAAAATATTTGAATAATAATCAATTATTTCATGTCCTCAACGTGAATATTCTTTATTAGTAATTGGCGATAATCATACGATCTATATTCTTGTAATCAATCAAAGACTTCCTAGTCTATGCGGTCGATTCGAACTTTGAAAGTTCTATAATTGTCATGGAGAAATTTTTTTTATGACTTTACCTTTGAAGAAATAGCACACTTTCTTTAGATCACCATAATTAGCTTTTGATGAATAACAAATTATTAAGAAAAGAAACTTTATTCTTTAAAACTTTTAAGGTTTCCAATAGTATCAAGTAAAGGTTTTATCCAAATATTAGGAGGGTTCAAAATTTTCATTATCATTTATGTGAATGCCTATTTGCAAAATAAATGAATTCACTTATTAGAATAGTCCACATAAAATTCTTTTCAAATTGTTCATCATAAATTGAGATTTTGTCTGGAACAGCTTTTTTAATGTTTTCAAAAGTAGTAGAAATTTTTGCACTAAAAATTTACTTTAGAAAACAATAAAAAATCATCCCAAATGAAACCTGAATCACTTCAGAATAGCCTTACTGAAATACGAAGACTCCTATATTCCTTTAATGTGTTTGTTGAAGTAAAAAAAAAAAAAAGGAACAGCGCCTTTATCATCATCTCTGTCATTCTCCCTTTTCAACCTCTAAGAGCTAAACTATATAAACAATTAAACTGATATGTCAAAATCTCTACCTTGCAATCAAATAGTTAATGCAAATATTTAGCATTAGATCACCTCCCAAGCCAAGTTCTTTCAAAGCTTTAAGACATATTTTTCTAATTTGGAAGATAAAATTTTATCTATAAAAAAAAAACTATAATTACTTTCAAGATAATTATTAATCAAAATAATGTAAATTATATAGGATGAGCTTAAAAGCTCTTGGATTTGCTTTGATATTAGTACACTTTGATTTCATATACAAGCTGCATTAATCTTAAAGCAAATCCAGTGGCTCATAAACTCATCATAATACTAATAATTTCATAAAATTATTACACTAATTTTTTTTTTTTTAAGTATCCAATCCAAAGGGGTGAGGCATTACTAACCTTTTTGTTAATATTCCTACATTATTTGACCTTTTAATTCAAAAACTATAGGCAAAGTATATTCACATGATTCCCACTGCTAATCTTCCAGCCAAGCAACTTTTCTCATTCTCAAAAGCTTCTTTTCCTTATGACGAATCTTAATTATAGAAAGAAAGCTATATGCATGCGATTAAGGTTTCATTTGGGATGACTTTCTTACTTAGTTTTTTAATAAAAAAATTTAGTTTTTTACCTAAAAAATTGCTTTAAGAAACAGTATATTACTTTATAAGTAGAATATCCAACACAAACATCCATCTGTTGATGAAATTGTCAAATTCTGGCTGTTAGTTCTTGTTTATTAAAACAATTTTATTTGAAGGATTAGTAAATTATTTGTTGCATTGCTTATATTGTAATTAATATGTATTTTTTTTTTCAGATGATGAAACTGGGAAGACACTAGCAATTATCATAGGGCTCATGGTAGGCGTCGCATTGATTATAGTTTTTCTCTCCTTCATTAAAAGGAGTGGAAATGGTGAGTTATAATTTCAATATTTTTTTCATAAATGGAATCTTAAATTTAGGGTTTGTTTGGAACAGCTGTGGCATTTTATAAAATTAATTGTGAAGTTACTGCAAGGAAAGCAACTTAGGTTTCGTTTAGGACAACTTTCTTACTGCTTCTAATTAAAACAACTTTTTAGTACAAATTTTTTAATTTTGTACCAAAAAGTTGCTTTCAAAAGCAAAAAGAAAGCCGTTTCAATGAAGCCTTAGTTATTCTGATTATAAAAAGCTGTTTTTCAGTATAGAAATTTATGAATAACTGTATGAAAACAACAGGAAAGCAATATGTAAATAAAATTGTGATTGTTATATGAAAAACAAAATAGCGTTTAGGACGGCTTTCTTACTGCTTCTTAAAGCAGCTTTCTAATACAGAAGTTTTAGGCTTCGTTTGGGATGGCTTTCTTATTGCTTCTTAAAACAACTTTCTAGTACAAAAAATTTAATTATTGAACTAAAAAGCTGCTTTAAGAAGTAACAAGAAATCCGTCCCAAACAAAGCCTTAATTTTGTACCAAAAAGTTGCTTTAAGAAGCAAAAAGAAAGCTGTCTCAAATGAAGCCTTAGTTATTCTGATTATAAAAAGCGGTTTTTCAGTATAGAAATTTATGAACAACAGTATGAAAACAACAGGAAAGCAATATGTAAATGAAATTGTGATTGTTATATGAAAAACAAAATAGCGAGAAAGCTGTCTCAAATAAACTGTTTGTCTAAAAAATTCTTGAAAAAATCACTTCCTTAATTCTGAGATACAATCATTCATATGAGGTAAGTAATTAAGTGAATGCTTAATTATCTGTATTAATTATCTTGTGCTTAATTTTCCTCCATCATAAATTTTGTTTATTTTCCCATATTTACAGGTAAATACTGAGCAGAAATCCACTACCTGTTGTTGGCTGCTTTGCTCTGAGCAGTCAGTGTGGCTACTTTCACTCTTCTCCCTTTAGCTTTAAGATTACTTTCCCTACTTAAATTTTATAAAAAGAAAGGTAGTGAATGGTGGTGGTGGCCATAAATAAGTGAAGCAGGACAAGTTTACAAAGATCTGAGATTCCAAACCCACCAGCTTCATATATCATTTTTTTATATAAATAATTGTTTATCGTATTATAATTATTATTATTATTATTATTATTATTATTATTATTATTATTATTATTATTACTATTATTCCCTTTATTTCCTTCAAATATATTTTCAGACCAGAATTGGAAGTATCATGTAGGCTTTTAATGTATTTTATGTGTTTGTGAATTTCGAAATTATGTAATTGAGAATGGATTCAAAGTTTTAATTTTAATATTGATGTTTGTTTCTCTAAATTTAGAAAGCTGTCCCAAACGAAGTTTTCTTATTACTTTCTAGTACGAAAAATCCTAATTCGAAAAAATTTTGTACGAGAAGATGCTTTAAAAGTGGTAAGAAAGTTGTCACAAACAAAGCTTGAGCCAGTTGTTCTTATTGCTTTCAAAATCAACGTTTTAAGAGCAAGAAAGTTGTGCCAAACGAAACCTAAGGCTCAATTTTTTTTTTCTGATAGAAACTCTTCTTATGCATATATAATTTTTTATGTGAGAAGTTTTTTGAAGGTTTATTCATAGACTTTTTATAACAAATTTCTCAAGAAATTATTTTTCTTGTTAGAATAGCTCTTCTCAAGGAGAGATTATTTTGTGTAGTCACCGGACCGTCCGGAGACGCATCAAGATGTGCCACGTCATCCGATACACCGCGGTATATAGTATCGGTACACATCAAAAAAATAATGTGGTGCATCCTGATTTACCTCCATACGGTGTATGGTGACCGCACAGAATAATTTCACCTTCTCAAAAAGACCAACGGGTCAAAATTATCTAATTATTTTGGACTATTTTGAACAACTAATTGGGCCGGTCTCAAGATATAAAGCCTGACAAATTTGAACCAATTCATTCATAAAAATAAGAAACAAACAAAATTCAAAGTAAAATATAAATTATGTTATACTACAGAAAAAAAAAAATAACATTGTGATTAAGGACCCTTACCATTTACAAAATGCAATTATTTTATTGCACGCATATCTAAATCATTTTCCTTTCCTCAATCAATTTGTTATTTTGATATTTATAGTTATATAGAGGGTGGCAAAGAGCTAGCTGATAGCCTACATAAGCTCTAACCCATGCACGGATGAGATGCCAAATCCAACAGTTAGATGGCATTTCCTTGTAAAGAAGTCTGATCAATTTTTTGGACTAAAGTTTCATGTGGGACAATTTTTCTTCTACTTCTTAAATCAACTTTTTAGTACAAAAATTTTTAAAAGCCGTCTCAAACAAAACCTAAGTAAATTAAGAGCTACAATAATTTGAGAAGATAGAATATTTAATCGAGATCATTATCCATTTAACCGATCCTTAAATAGCCCGTCCTCTTCATAGTTTTAGTCAATTCATTCCTTAAGATAAATATTGCCTCTTTAGATTAAATGCCTTAGGTTAATTCTTGTTCTCTTAGGATAGCCATCTTATCTTTTAATTAGGATTAGTCTTTTCTTTTCCTTAGGCTTAGTTAGCCTACCTTATAGGATATAAATCTTCTCCCTTAGGATTAGTCTTCCACCTTTGGATTAGTTTTTTCTTGGGACATAAATCTTCCCTCTAAGAATTAGTTTTTTATGTTTCTAGGATAGACTCCTCTCTTAGAATGGTTCCCCCTTCCTTAGGTCATTATCCTCGGGGTCACCTATTACTTGATAGAGGTGGAAAACAAAGGAGACGGACAAGAAGAGGAAACAGAGCAGGCAGGAGAAAAGATGAAAAATATATTAATCAAACAGTTAACGTGTACAGAATGCTATATATAACTAATATAAGGGTAAACTGGTAATAATCTAAGAGTATGATACTTGTTCGTTTACATCTCCCCTCAAATTAATCATTCTTTGAACGAATGGTTAATTTGCGACGAAGAGTATCAAAGCGAACAGCGGAGAAAGATTTAGTTAGAATATCTGCAATTTGTTCTTCCGACGGTATGTGAGTGAGTGAGATGGCTTCAGTCTTGAGGTGGTGACGGATGAACTGGTAATCGATCTCAATGTGCTTGGTCCTGGCGTGGAAGACGGGGTTCCGAGCGAGAGCAATCGCTGATATGTTGTCACAATGAATTATGGTAGGAGAAGGCTGCGAAATATCGAGCTCCGCGAGAAGACGACGTAACCAGATGACGTCGGATGTAGCAGCCGAGAGTGCCCGATATTCGGCCTCGATAGAGGACTTTGCGACCGTGACTTGTTTCTTTACGAACCAAGATATGAGGTTAGGTCCCAAAAAGGAGCAGAAGCCAGAAGTTGATTTCCGGTCGGAAGAGTCTGACGCCCAATCGGCGTCAGTAAATGTCCGTAAGGTGAGGTCCCCTGTGGTTAGCGGAAGTCCAAATGAGAGGGTACTTTTGACATATCTGAGTAGTCGTTTGAGAGCCTGAAAGTGTTGAGTGGTCGATTGGTGCATATGTTGGCAAACTTGGTTTGTAGCAAAGGCAATGTCCGGCCTGGTGATGGATAGATATTGTAGAGAACCAGCTAGTCGTCGGTACAGGGTCGGATCGTGAAACAGCTGGCTGGTTGAAGCGGTATGTCTTGATTTGGGAGATATCGGTGTGGCTGCAGGTTTGCAGTCAGTGAGGCCTGCATCTTTGAGCAGTCGTTCGGCGTAATGTTGCTGCGACAGAAATAGACCGGAGGGCTGCTGGAGTATTTGAATTCCTAGAAACAGTGAGAGCTGGCTGGACTGTTTGAGAGAAAATTGAGAGTGCAGTTTGAAGAGTAGAGCAGTGATGGCCGCCGAGTTATTTCCTGTAATTAAGATGTCGTCGACGTAGATTAAAAAGAAAATTTGTATATGATTCATTTGATAGGATAAAAGAGATGGGTCGGAGCGAGTAAACCTGAATCCTTGTGTTTGTAGGAAGGAGGTGAGTTTTTCAAACCATTGTCTCGGAGCTTGCTTGAGACCGTAGAGAGATTTACGTAGTTTGCAGACCGAGGAAGGTGAAGTAGCGTCGATGAAACCCGGAGGCTGTCGCATGTAGATGTCTTCGTTAAGATCGCCATGGAGGAAGGCGTTCGAGACGTCTAGTTGGATTAATTGCCACTGGCGGTTGACGGCCAGAGTAAGGAGGATGCGAATAGTGGTCATTTTTGCGACGGGGCTGAATGTCTCGTTGTAGTTAATACCATATTGCTGGTCATAGCCTTGTGCGACAAGTCTTGCTTTATATTTGTCAACGGAGCCGTTGGGAAGACGTTTGGTTTTGAATGTCCATTTGCACCCAATAATGGGTGTATTGGCCGGTGGTTGAACGAGTGTCCAAGTGGCCTGTTTCTGAAGGGCGTGAAACTCGTCAGACATTGCTTGACGCCAATGAGATTGCTTGACAGCCTGAGCATAGGTATTCGGGGTAGAATTGGTAGGTGTGGTGGTTAGTAGGGACATGATTTGTTTAGGTTTGGTAATTCCAGATTTTAGTCTGGTTTGCATGGGATGGGAAGATTGAGCCGTGGTGGTCTGAATGGGGGGTAAGGGAAGAGCTTAATTATGAGACGGATCCATGGTGTTTTGTGAAGAATAGTGAACTGACTGGTTACTGGAGTGGGAAAATTGAGTTGGGCAAGACGTAGGTGATGGCATTTGTTTGGTGATGAGAGACGGTGGGACAAGCAGAGAGGGCGGTGTGTGGTGAACAGATGGTAAGGGAGTCGGATTATGTATGTTTTGGAGAGTTTTGTAGGAAAAATTGGTTTCATTAAAAGTGACATGGCGAGAGATATAAATTCTATTAGAGCGGATGTCCAGACACTTATAACCCTTGTGAAAGGGGGAATATCCAATGAATACGCATTCTTGGGAACGCGGCGAAAGTTTGGTAGCGGCGTAGGGTCGTAGCCACGGAAAACACTGGCACCCAAAGGTGCGAAGGTGTGTGTAAGTCGGGGAATAGCCGTGAAGACGATGGAAGGGAATTTGATTGTTGATGGATGAGGAGGGTACCCGGTTAACTAAATAGTTGGCCGTTGAGATGGATTCAGCCCACAGAGTATCGGGTAGATGTGCGGCGTGTAGCAATGTGCGAGCAAGATCCAATAGATGTCGGTGCTTCCGTTCTGCAAGCCCATTCTGTTCCGGCGTGTGAGGACAGCTGATTTTTCTTTGGATTCCATATTGCTGTAGAAATGCCGAGAACTCATGGCTTGTAAACTCACCGCCTCCGTCTGATCGAAAGACCTTCGGTGTGGTATGGAACTGGGTTTGTACGTGTTGCTGGAATAGTTTGAATTTGGAGAAGGTATCCTGTTTTGTTTTCAAAAGATACATCCACAAAAAACGTGTAAAATCATCTATGAAAACTACATAATAACGAAAACCTTCGGAAGAGTAAACGGGGGCAGGACCCCAGACATCAGAGTGTATAAGATCAAAAGCGTCGGAAGAAGTGGAAACATTTTTATTAAAAGAAAGTTTGTGACATTTTGCCACTGTACAAGAGTTGCAGGAAAATTTATTGGAAATTTTGGTGAGATCGGGAATTAAAGAAACAAGTCTTTGAGTAGCCGGTGATGCGGGTGGCCTAAGCGACCGTGCCATAGCGTCTCTTGATTCTTGCTGGCATGGAGAGCCGTGGGCGTGGCTTTGGCGGAGGGACAAAGTTGGTACAAGCCATTATGAAGAGGTCCATGAAGAAGAAGACGGCGGTCCTTGCGATCCTTAATTTTGAATCTATTAGCATTAAAACTCACAGAAACTGGATTATCAGTGGTTAATTTGGAGACAGATAGCAAATTATGAGAAATATTTGGAACGTGTAAAAGATTACGTAGATGTAGCTTACAGGGAGTTTCGGGAAGCGGAAGAAGTCCCTGGCCGGAGTGAGCAACCTGAATTTGCGAGCCGTTAGCAATGGAAACACCGTCTGAACCATGGTATGGTGTCTGATATTGTAAATTGTTCAAATCGGGAGTGAGATGATTGGAGGCGCCCGAATCGATGATCCAATCTTGGGAGGTAGGCGAAGTCGGTTATGCAAGCAGAGCTGAAATGGAACGAGGATTGGTCGGAGCGAACCTTGGGTTCGAGCGGTGCCAACAGTTAAGTGCTATGTGACCGACTTTGTTACAAATCTGACAAATAGGCCGAGTGATGTTCGGAGAGGCAGTGCTTTGCACATTCGAAGTGGCGTTGGTTTGAGGTGGAGCGTTGCCCGTGTTGATCGTGCAGTTCTTGATGAATCTGCGAGGAGGACGATTGCGTGACTGATTTGAAGACGTAGCATAGAGAGCTGTGGCGCCGGAGGCCATTGAATTTTCTCTGGATAATTTTTGATGAACGTTAATCTCTTCACTGCAAAGAAGAGAATAAAGGTTGTCAAGATCCATAGAGAGCGGGGAGGTGCGGATGGCTGCTTTGAACGAAGTGTATGTTGACGGAAGGCCATTGAGGATGTGAAGAATGATGTCCTCCGTTTCGACGTGAGATCCGGATGCCGCAATGTTGTCGACTATGGATTTGACGTGGTTGAGATACTGCCGCATGGTCAGGTTTTGCATTTGGACGTGGTGAAGCTCGTTCTTGAGCTGAATGACGCGCGATCGACAGGTAGGTTGAAGGCGTCTTTCAAGAACGAGCCACACGTCGTGAGTGGTAGTGCAAGAAATGACATAGGGAAGGATCGGTGGAGAAATTGTCGAAAAGATAGCGGAGAGGAGATTGTTGTCGGCTAAATGCCAACGTTGGTACTCCGGAGAAGAGACGTCGGATGGGCAGATAGTGGTGCCGGTGAGATGTCCTGCATAGCCGTTGGCCGTGAATTGTTGGAGGAGTTGAATGCGCCAGATCACATAATTCTCGGTGGTGAGGGCATTGGGGACGAGGTTCTTGATGTTGGAGATGAGAAACTTGAGTTGTGGAGGGATGTGAATCTCTGTATTGTTGCCGGAGAGGGCGGCGGAGGAGGGAGGGTGTGAATTCGCCGATTCTTGATCTCCCATTGTTTGGCTCATGATACCATGATAGAGGTGGAAAACAAAGGAGACGGACAAGAAGAGGAAACAGAGAAGGCAGGAGAAAAGATGAAAAATATATTAATCAAACAGTTAACGTGTACAGAATGCTATATATAACTAATACAAGGGTAAACTGGTAATAATCTGAGAGTATGATACTTGTTCGTTTACATTACTATCCTCCTATCTTTTGTAGGTTTATGGGTTGTAGAGCTTCCATTCCCTATCAACTTTGAGATAAATTATTATGTGCGGAGTCTGGACGGGAGATATGTTCGGATATTGTGAGGGTACACAACAAATACTCAGATTTATTTTTTGTTGTGTATTTAATTTGTACCTTCACAAAATTCGGACGGATCTCCCATCCTGACTCCACACGTAATAATCTTTTCAACTTTGATGAACTATAGCCCTAGGATTTTCTAATGATCCAAACATATTTGATATTCTAGAATATATGTCTTGTTATTTTTCAAGTTTTCTTCCTTGACTTTCATTCTCTTGAGTTTGTACGTCAGGATTATATTTCTAAAATTAAAACAAAGAGCTACACTTATAGAAAGAATGATTTATTCATACTCATAACTTAGATTAATTTGATCAAAATCACATTATTTTGTCTCTGTCTTCTTTAAGAGTTTACTTATATCCTTCACCTCATTAAAAACACATCTACCCACCTTAATGAGCCCTAGCATGTCTTAGAATTTCTCCATCCTCACCTACATCAAGGATTGCTTAATTGATTATACTTCATTTCTCATAAATTCGACTTATCTATTTATTTTTAGGCCATTTCATACATTTTCGATAGAGGTCAATCAATCATCATTGAATAAACATAAATAAAACACAAGAAAAAAATCTTAATCAAGAGTTTTTCCGCACTCTCGAGAATATAATTAACTCTAAGAATAATATTATTTTGAGAAATTTCAACCCCAAAAACTCTAAATTCAGAAGAATGAAAAATCTATATGATTCAAATGTCTAACTTACTTACCATTGATATTTCAGGTTCATAGTATAGTGAACTAAAATTAGTCCTCTAAATTAACTCATCAATATAATAATCACAAATCAATAATCCTCTATTTTTAACTACCACTTCTAATATTTCCTTCAAAAAAAATCCCACTCGCCCTAAAACAAAATAGTGAATAAGAATTTCTTTACAACACTACTCCGACAATTAAGTAAATGAAATATATAAAAGGAATAAAAAATAGATGCTTAATATATTCAAAATCTCCATACCAAAATAAGTATTTACTTTCCACAATTATATTCCATTTATAGGGCTGGACAATCATCTTTAAATTAATGTTTTGTTTGTGACGGCTTTTTTATTGCTTCTTAAAACGGAGTTTTAGTACAAAAATAATAAAAAAGCCGTCCCAAACAAAGCCTAAATGTACATATATATTTACACAACTCATGTTGTTCGGTTGAATATTGAGAGCTTTGGTTATCAATCAAGAGGTCATTGGTTCAAAGTTTACGTATGTGATATGTGTATGACTTTATTTTTAATTGACTCAAAAGTCCCGGTTAGGAAAGTTGAGGTATTAGATTTGACTTATGTTAAGAAAGGTAGACGTAGACCTAAAAAGACTTGGTTAGAAAATATTAGAAATGATCTTTCTTTATTAGATTTAGATGAGAATTTGACTTTTAACCGGAAACAATGGCGAAAAAGGATTCATGTAGCCAACCCCACGTAGTGGGACAAAGACTTGATGTTATTGTTATTGTTGTTATTGTTGGTTCAAAAGTCCACCCCCATATATATAGATATATATTTGACCATGGTTGGGCAGGCAGGTGAGTGTAGCAATTGCATCAGAAAATAAGCTTTGACCTTACCATGTTCAAATTTATCATTTCAAACATTTGACAGTCTAATTACATATAATAATGTTTTTTATGTTGTTAGGTTTGACAAATGTCATTCAAAATGTCATATAAGTTTGACTTTCATAAGTCAAATAAAAATCAGTAGGACTTTCTTAATTTAAAATTATTTTAGTATATTTAATTACTTCTATCTTATTGTTCCAAAATACACTATATAAACAATCTTTATTAAGGTGTTTTTAATTTAATTTGTACCTTTATTAATGAGTACTTTAGCTATTATATCTATTGAATAAAGCTAAAATGCCAAAATAAACCTTTAATAAAATTGTAATACCTTTTCTTTTGCTATATGCTATTAGAGCAATTGCACTAATAAATACATAAATATTTATAAAATTTTTAAAACTATTAAAATTAAATCAAAATATTATAGTATAATTCTATCGATTTAGCACATGATAAAAAAATTATATTATATTATATTATATTTTTTAATTAACTTATGAAATGGATCAATTATTATTAAATTATTAGAGATATAAGAAAATGTTTATTTTTTTTTTAAGCTCCTAGATTAATTATTTAATAGTATTTGCTATGTTAAAAAAAATTCATCTGATGAAGTACGCATTTTGATGCAATTTGCATAACTTAAGATAACTAATTAGTATTTGAGCTAATGTGATCAAACAAATCCAAAGGGTTCAAATCACTCAAATTTAAGTTGAAATGAGCATAAATCAAGCACAAAGAAGTATAATTAAAAATTTCTTAGGATCGTACGTACTAAAGATCAAACATCCTCAAAATTTTACACGCCTATAGTCTAAATAAGCATCTTAATGAGTTGATTCACACAAGTCTGTGATATTTTCTAAGGTTTCGTTTGGGACGACTTTCTTACTGCTTATTAAAATAATTTTTTAGCAAAAATAATTTTAATATTAGAAATTAATAAGAATATTGTCTCAAACGAAACCTTAGTTTGTTAAAAATCATTACAAAATATTTACGAGTCATATTCCTACACATTTGGTCAAAATTTTTAGAATATTCTAAAGCTATGACCATCATTTCAAGCCATAGTCGATCACCCGTCTGATCTCTCGCATGTTAGGCTTCTCCACCATGTCTCCCAGATACCCGATCTTTCCATATGAAGCCATTAATCACCCTTTTAGAACCTATTGTTGACTTTCTTTGTTGATTGTCATATGAATCCTATCATCTATCAATATCTAATATTCGTTAGCCACCACCATCTAATCATGCTCACTTTCTCAACTACCTAGAGAAAGTAATTTTTTTAAATAGTCAAATGAAATTGTGATTTCGGTCTGAAAAACAAAAGAAGAAGAAAGACATAAGTGAAAAAATTATCTGAGAATTCTACTAATTGTATCGGTGTGCTCACCCAACTAAAAAAATGTTGTTTCATCTACAAATAATTCATAATCATTCACATATCTAAGATTCATTTGAACCAAGACTGATTCTACCTGGTCCCACCAAATCCCACTAAAAATTGGTCCCTAAGTCCACATTCCACCCAATTGACTCGGTCCAAAGTGCTGCATTTATCACTTAACTCGCCTAAATCGGCCCAAAAGTTCTCTTAAAACTATCTAATTGATGCATTTATCACTTAAGAATTTATAAATATAATTATTTTCATTTTCACACAATTTTTTAAATTTAATAATAATATATAATGATGTGATGCGCCGTCGGAAGCCCGTTGGTTAACTAAACGCGATCAAATCAACGGTTAGATTTCACCGTTGGGTTAACGAAGACTTGGTCCATTTTTTTATTGCCCTTAACATTCTCTGAAACTTATTTGGAAAATGGGTCCCCCTATTAAGCGTGTTTCCAACTTTCCACAACACATTGAATTTTCTTTTTCTTTATCATTAATTTCCGAAAATATAGCAAAATAAATCATTGAAAGGTTCCATAAAAAATAATAATAATAATAATAATTTTCATAATTGCTTGAATTTAGGGTTAAATCAACAGTTCATAATCCGAGTTGGAAGAGCTATTATTTATTGTAAAGAGATTGATCGTTTTGTATGTGAGTTCTTATATTTATATTTTCTTATGTAAAAAAATATTCTTAAGCATTCTCTATTGATTTTCTTGGAGGAAATATTCAAAATTATCAAATTTAATAAATATAGAGTATTGCTAAAAAATATAAGCATAAAAAATTAATAGTAACGACGGTGATGTGTTTTTAAACCCACTATCTATTTATTAAAAGAGGATGTTGTTTTTTACAAGATTTAAGTCACATATTTTATGGTGCATTGCTAATCATCGATGACAATTGTCAGAAAACGACTAAAAAATAATGTTGATTTGCTGACAACGAATGTCAATAGTCGTCGAACTTGGGTCAACCCGACACGGGAACATGCAGACGCGTGAGCTGACACGGGTGAAGCGGACGCGAGCGCCAGGCGCGGCCGCGCGGGGCAGGTGCGCGGGTCAAGGTTCACGGGCAGGCGCGCGGGCAGCCGAGCGGGCAACACCCTGGCAGGCGGGCAGCTGCGCGAGTAGGGGCGGGCAGGTCCTCGGGCAGGCGGGTAGGCGGACATTCATCTCAAATGGGTTTCTAGGTTGATCCGGCAACCCGTCGGGTCAATCCGAACCCGACTCGTTTATCAAACTGGTCGAATTCTGGAACCCGGACCCGACCTGTTTTGGAAACGGGTTGGGTCTAACCCGAAAATCCTGAGTAGGATTCAGGTCGAATTTTCGTATTGTGTTGACACCCCTAATTTAAGCTACCCCACCTAGTGAGTGAAAAGGCTTATAGTTTTAATTATTTTAGTATAAATAAACACTAAATAATTGTCTCTTTAACGGATTTATAGCAAATAATAGCGTTACGGCCCTAGGGGGGTTTCTGACCATTTCGCTCATTCCTATATATAGCGAAGGAAAAGCCCAGAACATTCACTACGCCTAAATGTTTCCGTTGCTCGCCTTCCTCTTGTTCTATTTCTTCTCGCCGGCGGCGGCCGATCTCGCCGCCGACGGCTCCGCCCTAATAGCCTTCCGCAACGCTGTCGGTCGAATGGTGCTCCCTTGGAACACCTCTTTGTCACCGTGCAAATGGAAAGGGGTCGTCTGCTCCAGCAACGGCGTCACTTCCCTCCGCCTCCCCGGTCGCGGTCTCATCGGCCAAATACCCACCGGAATCCTAGGAAATCTCTCCAACCTCCGCAGCCTCTCACTTCGTCGCAACGCACTCTTCGGCCCCCTCCCGTCGGACCTGGCCAGATGCACCCATCTCCACTTCCTCTATCTCAATCAAAATCGCTTCTCCGGACAAATCCCGCCGTTCATCTCCTCGATTACTTCCCTCATTTACTTGAATCTCGCCGATAACAACTTTTCCGGCGAATTCCCTTTGTCGCTCAACAATCTGACGCACCTTAATTTGCTTTATTTGGAGAGTAACCATTTCAGCGGCGAGATGCCCAATATGGATATCCCTAAACTAGAGCACTTCAATGTATCGTTCAATCGGCTTAAAGGACCAGTACCGGAGAAGCTCCGAGGTATGCCGGCTAGCGCTTTTCTGGGCATGTCAATGTGCGGAGGGCCGCTTCAGCCTTGCCTGGGCGAGGCACCACTGAAGCTGACCAATTCCAACTCTCTCTCTGGCGGCGCAATAGCTGGAATAGCTCTTGGCGCATTCGCTTTGTTCGTCCTGGTTCTTGCTGTCCTGTTTTTGTTCTTCCGACGCAAAGGTAAAGTTGAGGAAGCGAATATCACAGAGACCCCCGGCGCAAAGTTGCCGGAGTTGGCGATTAAGAGTAAAGAGATGGCCGCAGCCACCGCGCCTCCTCCGGGAATCGCGGTTTCTAAGAAGCAATTGGTGTTCCTCGGGAACGCGCCCAGGCTATTTGATCTCGAGGACCTATTGAGGTCTTCAGCTGAGGTTTTGGGGAAGGGAACCTATGGTATTGCGTACAAGGCGGCCCTGGAGGAATCTTTGGTGGTGGCTGTGAAGCGACTGAAGAATGTAAAGATGCCGGAGAAGGAATTTGCAGAGAAGATTAAGGCCATAAGCGCAATGGAGCATCCTAATCTTGTACCTCTCCGAGCATATTACTACAGCAGGGAGGAGAAGTTCTTGGTCTACGATTATATGCCACTAGGAAGTCTATCTTCCCTCCTCCACGGTTAGTTCCTCTGTATACTTCTTCAGTTAGATTTTATGCGCTGGTTTATGAATTTTGACTGTTTTCTAATTGTAATCATTTTGATTTTAGAGGGGGAAAAAAAAGATTTTTGCATTAAATTATTGCAAAGATGATTTGATCCTCCTCGATTTTCTCTATGAATTGTCAACGCCTGATTTATTTTTTTTATTATTATTTTTTTTTTAAAGCCTGATTTATTTGATATAATAAGAAAGAAAAATAATATAAATCATGGGCCAAAATATATGCTGGTCTGGTCAACCCTTCAAAATCATTTTGTCAAACTTGAAATGCTCCTGCTTTTTGTTCATGCCATCTACCGTAGCTTGACCAGATTGACCATTGACTGATATCTTGGAAATAGTCTCATGGAATTCGTCTTTTAGCTTTCTTCAGACTAAAATTAGATATTTTCTTCTAGAATTTGCATGGAAGACTAAACTTTGATGTATGATACAGGAAACAGAGGCTCCCCCTCCCCTCTAAAATGGGAAACCAGAATCAAAATCGCTTTAGAAGCAGCCCGAGGCATTGAATGCATCCACTCAACATCTCCTTCTGCATCCCATGGTAATATAAAATCCTCCAACGTTCTCATCACCAGCTCTTACAGAGCTCGAGTATCCGAACATGGCCTTTCTCATCTTGCTCCCTCATCTCAAAACTTGACACCAGAGGCAGATGTTTACAGCTTTGGCATTCTCCTACTTGAGCTTGTTACTGGTAAAGCTCCTGCTCATGGCGGAAGGTTTGTCAATCTGCCACGGTGGGTAGAGGAGACTTTGATTCGCGGAGAAGGGACGAGAGAGTTGTTTGATGAGGAGCTGACGAGGTTCAGAAGCCCGGAGGAAGAAATGTTGATGCTTTTGCAGGTTGGACTCGACTGTACATCGCAGAATCCCGATCATCGGCCGGAGATGTCGTCGGTGGTGGCGAAAATTGAGGAGATTCGGCATTGGGCTGCTCGGAAGAAGGATAAACTGAAGGAAAAGGAGGCTCCGCTCTTTTGAGTTTTGATTGTGTAAATTAGAATTTGCTTTAGGTGTTGGCTGAATAGAACAGATTAACAATTTGGATTGTCGATGTTTGAATGATTCATTTATTCATTCATTGATCTATTTTTTTGTAAAAAAAAAATAATTTTTTTTTTGTTGATCACTGAAAGTTTCAGAACTCAGTGTTGGTTTTGATACTTAATAAAAGTTTTAATTTTGATTATTTTGTCAGTTTTGCATACCATTTTAGCATTTTACTATATTCCACAAAAAGCTTAAGATTTAAACAAATAATTGAATGTGTTAAACTCCTCTTTCAAACTCATTTATTATAAGAAATTATGTTCATAAAATATAACTAAAATTACATATTAAAATTTAAGCTGCTCTAAAATAAATTTAACTAGCTCTTAATTATTCTTAGAGGTGTCAATAAATGGAATTTTTATTAGGTCCGGTGTCCTGACGTAGCTCTACGTTCGGATGCCAATAACATGTCGCCACGTGCTCTTACTTTTGACCGCGCAGCCCGACAACCCGACCTGGACCGAAACTCGGAGTTGCTATGTTCGCGTATTGCTCGGTATTGCTAGGTATTGCTTGACAATAACGAGAAATATTGTTCTGTGAAGACTAATACCAGGATATCGCTCGGTATTGTTCGGTATTGCTCGGTATTGCTAGGTATTGGTCTTCACAAAATGATATTTCTCGTTATTGTCGAGCAATATCAAACAATACCCCAGTCTGCACAAATCAGCCAATACATAGCAATCCCGGGTCCGATCCGGGTCGGGTTGTCGGGCCCCGCGGTAAAGAGTAAGAGCACGTGACACCATTTTACTAGCGTCCAAATATAGAGCTACGTCAAGACACCAGACCTAGTAAAAATTCCAATAAATGGCTCAATGCGCCAACCTGATCTAAAAAATCTAAATAATTTAGATTTGAATTGATCCATTTAATAAGCATGTCGGGTTTATGTCTGGCATTTCGATCTGTTTATTAAATGAGTCGGGTTATGATTAAACCACAAACCTCATTTGATCATAAAATAATCCGTTTAATATTTTTTTTTTCTTATATTCTTTTATATGTTAGTATAATCTTCTTATTTTTTTTAGCAATAATTAAAATGAATTATCTATTCAAATTTAGGTGGCTAGTGGGTCAGGTTTGGGTTCACTTTTTTGACCCATTTATTAACCATGTCATATTGATATTAATTGCATTCAAATGAACCAATTTCCAGTTGAACTCGAACCCGACCCATTCACACATTCAAACACCCCTAGTTATCCTATAAAAAATACATTTCCAAGTAAAAACTTGCGTGAGAAGCATTGCCGGTGCCGGCCTTGGGCAACTTTACAAGACCTTCAAAACGAGTAAAGGCCATGCCACCATGCTTAGGTGTTGTTGACGAGTTTGACCTTTCTAATGTTTGCGGCAAGACTTTCTTTGATTTATGATTATTGCTCCTTGAAAATTTTGGTGAAAAGTTGTTGAGAAATCGATGACCAAACCAAATGCTAAAAAAAAACTATTTTATATGTGAAAGACTTATCATTCAGCAGCAGTTTCTAGCTAAAAGTTGATTTTTTTCATGTGGTTTGGCGTTCCATTAAGTGCTTTTAAAAGCAAAAATGATCAAAATGCCGACAAGACTTATTGTAACTACGGTGCAACTCATTACGCTTCTACAGCTCATTATTCAGCTAGATTTCAAGCCATGAAAAAGAGGTTATGTAGAATTTTCACATCTCATCAAATAAATTTAAAAGAGAATAACAATTTTGCAGTAAAAGGTGAGAGCTATGTCCTAAATCAATCGGCTTCATTATTGAGCCCTCTTCATTGCTATGAGGAAATTCTCTGGATTCAAATCTTACCCATGCAGTAATCCTAAAAAATTATGTGTGTCAACATTTGAATGTGAAACTTCTTATGCATGTCTAGATGGAGGTGTCAAATCTTTGATTTTTTTATTTTTGAAATGGGGTATACACTCGCTGCCACCCCCGAATGGGCGCTTGGCAGCGTGACTATTCCTCAGTTGACCTAAAAGAGCCACCCACCCCAAAAATCTCATGGCTCGCACTTGATTGGATCCCACTTAAGAGGCACTGCCGCTCAAGAGTAATCAAGCACTAGTTGGGGGGTTCCCAACCATACTCGCCTAACAACCAAGATAAGCATCGGTGGGTAAATCCTTGATTTTTAAGAAAAAAGTGTTTGACGCACAAATTGAATATGTAATAACTACACAATCTTTATATATGTATTTGTTAGACTGGTCCATTGGACCGGACTGACGAGACCGGTTTGCGCAAGAAGGCGGAATCATCCGCCTATTGTACGCGATATCCACTCGCCGAACGCACGCCCGAATCCACTGGAGCCATTTAGGAAAGTTTTTTGGGGGAATTAAGAGGGAAATTTCAAAGTAGGAACTTAGGGATTTCCTTTGATTTGTATGCATTAAATACTTTGTTTTCTTAGGATTAGGGCATCTTGAATTTGGCTGAAATTTGAGATCTCTTCGATTTTAGGTTTCCTTTGGGCTCTAGCTGCGTCTAGAGATTTGGGAGAGATCAATCCTCCTCTCGAATTGAGGATCAATTGTATCTTGTTATTTTCTGTTTTCCCTTCATCAAATAATACAAATTATCTATTGTTTTTGAGATTTTTTGTGGAGCTTTGTGAAGAATTCTCACTGTTTTGAGAATATTGATAGGAAATACTCGCGATCTACAAGTACAACTATCAGTATTACACACATTTTATAACACATTCAAAGACTTTAAAATCCATCCTAATCAAAACACAACAACAACAACAACAATAGGCCTTGATCCCACTACGTGAGATCAACTATATGAATCTTTTTTTTCTAATGTCCGATTAAGAGTCAAACTCTCATTTAAATCTAATAAATAAATCATTTTTAATACTTTATAACCAAGTCTTTTTAGGTCTATCTTTACCTTACTTAGCATAGGCAAAATCTAATATATCTACTCTCCAAACAAGGTCATCATAAGGTTAATGTTTTATGTGAGCAAAATATCTAAGGCAATTCTCTCTAATCTCATTTGTCATTGGAGCTACTCCAACCTTTTCTTGTATACACTTATTTCACATTCTATCTCAAGTGTAAACCACTCATCCACCTAAGCATCCTCATCTCTACAACACTTAACATAATTTTATGCTTCTCTTTTAATGGCCAACATTTTGCGCCATAAAGCATTGCAAGTCTCACCACCATTTTATAAAATTTTTCCTTAGGTTTGAGAGTACTTTTTTATCAGACAACATATAATACCCGTTGTTATGGAACTTGGCTTACTTGACCTGATCTGGTACCTGGTACATATTCAAACTTGTTCTAATTTCATTTTTAAAGTTTAAGTTGTTTAAAGTCTAATTTAAGTCCAAATGAATTTGAAAATGAAATTGAGAAGAAGGAAGGATGGGAGTCAAGAGCTCTAAGGAGCACTGCGGCATTGTGCTCTCTATTGAGAATATCTAGGAGAATTAGGAATAATTCAACTGGGTGTTGCGGCGTTGTGAATCTAAGCGCTACAGTGCTGGTCGCTTAAAGCTGTATATATATATATATATATATATATATATATATGTGTGTGTGTCCAATTACATTCATTCATCACCCCAGCAGCTGGCCGGAGAAAGAAAGAAGGAGAAGAGTAGAAAGATGAGGTCGAGAGGAGTTTGGAGGTTGCGGTGTGAGATTCATCAATCATACCAATTAGGAGATTTGCTCTACTCGAGATAGGCTCAATTCCAATAATTATGTAAAACATTTTCTAAGTAAAATAAATTCTTAATAAGAATAATAAACTTTTCACCGTTTAATTTCTAGTATATGAAATTATATCTTATTCTTGTCATTTTAATTGTAAGAAGTTAAATTTTCATTGTTACATTTCTCAGTGCAAATTATCGGTTAATTTATATTGGAAATGATAATTCTCGCATTGACTATAATTCATTAAAAATCTTAAAATGACATCTAAAATGTCCTTATGAATGATTTTCCAAGTGATAATGATGTGAAACGTACATGCGATGGAGTTACTTTAAGAAATTAACGAGAACAATTTAAACAAATAATCCCAAAGTAAAATTATCACTTATAGCAAGAGATTGATCCTTGGAATTCGGGTTCTTTAACTTGGTTAGGCAAGGTAGAGCAAGATCAATCAACCAAGCAATTCAAGAGACACAAAGAATAATTGTAAAGCTACGATGGTAACAAGAGTCCACAATTTAATAAAGAAAACTTTCACCTTTGGAGCCCTTACGCTCGACTAATTTAGGCTTTAGCGGAAGAAGAATCTCCACATTAGAATCGAGGTCACCCCGAGGAAGAAGGAGCCTAAGATCGTCGCTCTAGGAAAGGTGGCCGGAGAGGTGGAGGATGGCGGTCATCCCAGGATGATCCAACTGGCTGGACAGTAGCAATTTGATCTTGGACAGATCTTGGATAGCAACCTTTGAGGTGCAAGAAACGTTGGAATGCTCTTCTAGGCTGCTGGGAACTTGGGACAGCAAAGTGTGGTCTTCCAGAGTGCTAGACAGCAAGATATTTTGTTGGAATGAGGGGACAGCAAGCAGAACTTCAGTGCAGCAGCAGATTTGAACGTGTGGAGGGCTCTGGTCAGCAGGTCCACAAGCTTCCAATCCTGGACAGCAACCCAGTTCAGAGGAAAACCAATTTTGGGAGAATTAGAATTCTGAGTTGGAATTTTAATTTAGAGAGGAGGGAAAATAATTGGAGAATTCAAATTATTTTCCAAGAGGTGGCCAGCGGTTTCACAGGATTGAGGAGGTTTAATGGAGGGGGAATTAAGGTGAAAGAGAAAGAAAAAAAATCAAGGGAGGAGTTTCGGCCAGGCATAGAGGGGAAAGGGAAGTTAATTCTCATTAAGTGGGGCCCAAAGTAGAGTAATTAAATCCTAATCAAACCCTGAAATTATGATTTTCAGATTTAATTGGGACTTAAGTAACCTCCCAAATTGAATTGACATGAGAGGGAAAATTGGGATTTGAATTTCAAATAGAATTAATTGCTAGTAATTGTTGGCCGTAAAAAGGGCTGATGGATTAAGCAATTAATCTAGCATTAATTGTTGACATTCCACGGATTGGGAAATCAGAGGGAAAGGGCGGTGAAGGCTGCAGGTGGAATTTCGGGAATCTGGGGAAAAGAGGCTCATGGGTTGGACTGCTGGCTGTGAGTTTGGGAGGCGGTAGAGGGTGGCTGCACGGGGAGATCACCAGACTGTTGGGACAATTGCAAGGTTGCGGCCAAAGGCCTGGAGGGCCAAAGAAACTGGCGGCCTATGGAGCCAGCCGCAGAACAGGGTGGGAGGCGGGATTGCTGGGTGAGTTGGGTTGTGGGGAGAAAATCTCAGGATGAGTATAATCCGGATGAAATTTCCTTGCGTTCTCACACTACTTGATCATAAAGAAAATCGAAAGAAGGTCTAGAACTCACAAAGAGATCTAGCTCTTCTCAAAACTCACTAAGAGATTTGAGAGAGAGGAGGGTGAACTCACAAAGAGATCATAAGTGGAAAATATTTTCATTCATCAAAACTCCCATTACAATGCATGACGCCTCATATAAATAGGCCAAAATGAGAAAATAAGAAATGACACAAATGCCCTTCCGGGCTACATAAGCGACTAAATGCCCATAAGGGCGAAAGTGGAAAAACATCAAAATAACTACGCTACTACATAAAATGACAAAATACAAGTCATGCTCGTGGCCGTCGATCTCCGACGTCGAAAATGCTGACGATGTCCTCATCATTCTCCCCAGGTGGGAGAAAACTCGACCCCGTCGAGTAAATGTCTATGGAGCCCTCGTACACTCTAGTAGATCTGGGTCTAGGCTCTGTAAGTTCGTCCCTGTCAATCCAAGTATCCTCTATCTCCGGTGGCCCAATCCAATGAACTCGGTATCTTCGGCGCCCACTTTCCTTTGGGGAAATGACCTCATCATCTAGTATTGCTTCGACCTTATCCGCTATAGGTGAGTAGGGTAAGTTGGGGAGTGGAGCTAGGCTGGGGGATCTCACCAGGTGGGGTCACACAAGGATAATTTAAAGTGGATTTTGGGGTTAAGATTCGGGTCCTTCAAAGGCTAATAGGTCTTCTATATTAAATGTAGGATTCATGTTAAGGCCTCAAGAGAGGTCCAGTACGTAGGCATTACTATTCTCCTTTGAGATTTCCTTAAAAATGTTCGGTGTTTCGAGCATGCAGCTTCCCGTACCATCACAAAGTCTCCAACTTTGAATTCTTTGGACCATCTTTTGTTATCAGCAATAATATTAATATGGATGCTATTTTGTTCAATTTTCATTTTAATTTCGTTGAGTAACTCCTGAAGATGACATGCAGATGCAAATGCAAGAGATCGAGCGTGCAAGAGGATTGTCAAGGCTTAATAGCTTACAACAGTTTAAAACGACAGACAAAATAGGAAGACAACAGACTACTACACTCACACAACATACTAACTCACACAAACACGATGCTAAGACAGATGGATGAGTCACGAAAGGGGTCTAAGGTGTTCGGTCTAAGGGAACTGGTGTAGGAGGAGTGATGAAGACTTCCTTAGGTACCAGGGTACTTCTATGGGAAGTCTCAGTTAAAGTCGTAGGTAGTCTCCTAGTGGGGGTAGTGTAATTGACCAGATTAATCCAACTAGGACAGAGATGGTCCTCATCAAGATAGGGTGAGGCTATAACGGGCAAAAAGTAGGAATCAAGAATAAAATAGGATGATTGGTCCTGACTTACATCCATAACGGGATATCCCAAAGATTCGTCGGACGGCATGGGACTTATAAGATGGGAAAAAGTTCCTAGGACATCTGTGGGTGCAACAGTAAGAGAGAAGTCTGGAATGACACACGTAGACAAATATAAATCCAAAGGAGCAGCTCCAAAGTTAGATTCTAAAGAAACAAAAGGAGGCTCATTATTCAAATTAGGCTCAAAGGATGTCAGACTCAAGGTACTGTCTTCCAAAGTAAAATCAGGTTTGGTTTCAATCCTAAGATCCGTAGGTTCCGTTTCACTTGAATCATGTGACAAATTCGATTGACTTACATTCGACTTGAGATTAGCTAAGTCGCCATCATAACTATCCAAAATTAAATCAGAGTTATCCGAATTCATCTCAGTAATTAAATTAGAATCTTCCAATTTTAATTTTATTGTGTTCAAGGTCAGATCAATCTCTTTCGGGATCAAATCAATATTGTCCAAGCAGACCTTATCCAAAGGGATATCGTTAATGATATTAGTCTCAAGAGAAGCTAAGGTCTCGAGGTTAAAAGGTTCTAGACCTCCTAAATCAGGGTTTAAGTCCGGCAGGGGGTCTAGCTCAATCACTTCAATCTCATCCTCAAAGAAGTCTTCATTATCATTAATATCATTAGCATCCACGAAATGGATGCACTCATTCTCAGGTTCAGGAGATCCCTTCTTTTTAATGCATTCCTTTATTACAATCACACCTACAGGGTCAGGGAATGGGGAGTCTAAAGGTTGAATGGGATGGCTAGAAGTGGGTCCAAGTGGGGAGCTATAAGAGATTGATCTCTCAGAAAACCCAATAGAGGGTCGGCCTTTAAGTTTTGGAGAGGACCTATAGGGTGGGGGCAGCAACCCTGATGTTACTAAAGGATGGGTGACCACTAGTAGGGGGAAGTGTACTTTAATCCAAGTTCTCGTTTCATGTTTTTCCAATCGGAGGTGGGGTATTCGCCACGAGACTCTTTATGATCTTCCAACCTCATCCAAAATTGGAGAGCATTACCGCTTAGGTGTGACCTAGCAATGCTAAACTGGCGAGAGGCAGGGATTTCACGCGATTCAAAATAGTCATCTAATTGTCTAACCCATTCCCTAAAATAGTAAGGGTCCAAAGAACCATCAAAGGTAGGCAAACGATAAGGTGGCTCAAAGTGAGGTCGTTGTGGCTTAAACTCGGGTCTATGTTGAAAAGCAGAGTGGGACACATAATTCGAGCGGGGATAGTCAATAGGTTTCTCCGTCATAATTCTAGTCATAGTGCCCACTAGGTTAACGATGTCATCTAAGCTCTTTTGAAGTCTTATCGGGTCCATAGGTTCGGGTGGGGGCTGGTTGGGGAAGGTTTAGGGGCGGTGGACAGCACCTATACTTGCTGAAATTTGGCTCCTAAAGCTCCTAAATACTGCTGGAAGACTCGGGACAGCAACCTAACACAAGGTGGCACGTGTCTAGCGAGTTTAAGTTTGGAAGCTAAGTGTGGACAGCAACTAGAACAACTTTCCGGTCAAATCTAAGTCTCTAACAGGTGCAGATTTTGAGTTGACAGCAACAGTACACAACTAGGAAACTTATTCTAAGTGACTCCTAGTGTGTGGACAGCACTTAGGATTTAAGTTAGTACTCCCACGAACTGTAGACACTGCAGGAATACAAAGGCAGCAGTTGCAACAAGTGTTTCCACTCCCAAACAGTGACTAACGAATGTAGAAAAGTGAGGACAGCAGGGAATACTCAAGCCGAAGTTGTTCTAAACACTTAGGAATCTTCGCAAACAAAAGGCCAACACTAAGATGCTGGTTAATATGACCTAACTCAGGTAGATGAGTGCAGGAAATGCAAAAACAGTGACAAAAACAGTGAAAATTTGCTATCTAAGCAATGATATGCATGCCAATTTTAAACTACAATAAGAAGCTAGACCCTAGGATGTTTTCTAAACATGCCAAGCATGATAGCCATGCTCTGATACCAAGATGATGTGAAACGTACATGCGATGATGGAGTTACTTTAAGAAATTAACGAGAACAATTTAAACAAATAATCCCAAAGTAAAATTATCACTTATAGCAAGAGATTGATCCTTGGAATTCGTGTTCTTTAACTTGGTTAGGCAAGATAGAGCAAGATCAATCAACCAAGCAATTCAAGAGACACAAAGAATAATTGTAAAGCTACGATGGTAACAAGAGTCCACAACTTAATAAAGAGAACTTTCACCTTTGGAGCTCTTACGCTCGACTAATTTAGGCTTTAGCGGAAGAAGAATCTCCACATTAGAATCGAGGTCACCCCGAGGAAGAAGGAGCCTAAGATCGTCGCTCTAGGAAAGGTGGCCGGAGAGGTGGAGGATGGCGGTCATCCCAGGATGATCCAACTGGCTGGACAGCAGGAAGAGATGCAGAATTTCTCTGGACAGTAGCAATTTGATCTTGGACAGAAACCTTTGAGATGCAAGAAACGTTGGAATGCTCTTCTAGGTTGCTGGGAACTTGGGACAGCAAAGTGTGGTCTTCCAGAGTGCTGGACAGCAAGATATTTTGTTGGAATGAGGGGACAGCAAGCAGAACTTCAGTGCAGCAGCAGATTTGAACGTGTGGAGGGCTCTGGTCAGCAGGTCCACAAGCTTCCAATCCTGGACAGCAACCCAGTTCAGGGGAAAACCAATTTTGGGAGAATTAGAATTCTGAGTTGGAATTTTAATTTAGAGAGGAGGGAAAATAATTGGAGAATTCAAATTATTTTCCAAGAGGTGGCCAACGGTTTCACAGGATTGAGGAGGTTTAATGGAGGGGGAATTAAGGTGAAAGAGAGAAAAAAAATCAAGGGAGGAGTTTCGGCCAGGCATAGAGGGGAAAGGGAAGTTAATTCTCATTAAGTAGGGCCCAAAGTAGAGTAATTAAATCCTAATCAAACCCTGAAATTATGAGTTTTTCAGATTTAATTGGGACTTAAGTAACCTCCCAAATTGAATTGACATGAGAGGGAAAATTGAGATTTGAATTTCAAATAGAATTAATTGCTAGTAATTGTTGGCTGTAAAAAGGGCTGATGGATTAAGCAATTAATCTAGCATTAATTGTTGACATTCCACGGATTGGGAAATCAGAGGGAAAGGGCGGTGAAGGCTGCAGGTGGAATTTCGGGAATATGGGGAAAAGAGGCTCACGGGTTGGACTGCTGGCTGTGAGTTTGGGAGGCGGTAGAGGGTGGCTGCACGGGGAGATCACCAGACTGCTGGGACAATTGCAAGGTTGCGGCCAAAGGCCTGGAGGGCCAAAGAAACTGGCGGCCAATGGAGCCAGCCGCAGAACAGGGTGGGAGGCGGGATTGCTGGGTGAGTTGGGTTGTGGGGAGAAAATCTCAGGATGAGTATAATCCGGATGAAATTTCCTTGCGTTCTCACACTACTTGATCATAAAGAAAATTGAAAGAAGGTCTAGAACTCACAAAGAGATCTAGCTCTTCTCAAAACTCACTATGAGATTTGAGAGAGATGAGGGTGAACTCACAAAGAGATCATAAGTGGAAAATATTTTCATTCATCAAAACTCCCATTACAATGCATGAGGCCTCATATAAATAGGCCAAAATGAGAAAATAAGAAATGACACAAATGCCCTTCCGAGCTACATAAGCGACTAAATGCCCATAAGGGAAAAAGTGGAAAAACATCAAAATAACTACGCTACTACATAAAATGACAAAATACAAGTCATGCTCGTGGCCGTCGATCTCCGACGTCGAAAATGCTGACGATGTCCTCATCAGATAAACATCAAGTGTGTACGCAAATTTTACATGCATTAAATTCTGAGCGTGCATGTCATGGAAAATTGAGGAGATTCTGAAATGAAAATATTAAGTACACTCCAAGTTTTGTTATATGCTCAATAGTTAATTCTATTTCTAGAATGAAATGAAAATATTAAATGCACTACAAATTTTGTTATATGCTCAATAGGTAATTCTGTTTCTATCCCATTCTGTCAAGGAAAGATGTGGGAGGGCTTTTTTTTTTTTGGCCTCATTTATCAAGTGCAGATATGAGAAGTTTAAGGGGGTATAAGTAAAAGTTGAGCTATAAATAGATATCGGAATATGTGCATTTTATACATGCATGTACTATGCAAATAAGTAAAACATGTTAAATCTTCTGTTTGAAACCTCTATTTCTGATGTACTTATATTTCTGATTCTGACGAATAAGTTCACGCAATATCTAAATTTTGTATAAAACTAAAGTTCTAATGTTAGTATAAATTATGAAGCATTATATGTCACTCATATTACCTTTACCCTTCTGATATAGTGTTACAAAACATTAATACTTTGAGACATAAATGTTACTGAAAAAACATTGAAATAAATTTCTATTGTAACGATAACCATTATCAGGTGTTATAACTCTTATACTTAAATAATGTAAAGGTTAATTGATTTCTGTTATGGGAGTTGGGATAGTTTATTGAGGATATGAATTGCTTACTCTGTATATTCTATGAAATTTCAAAAAAAGGGAAAAGTCTAGCTAAGTAGAAGATGGTGAGATGAGGACCGTCAGGTTTTAGCTCTACTGTGAGATCTTTTAGAATGACTTTGACTAGATTATTTGTATATGATTCTTTTGAAAATCTTTATGTATTTCAATTAATTTGGATTATCTAGTCGGCTATGGTTAAGTGATGTTATGGCTAAGGTGATTAGGTTTTAGATTTAATTTTTTCATTACATTGTGGGGTGTAACTGAGTGGTACCAGAGAAATGATTTAGAAGAATTGAATCATAACTAGAGCCATAGGAAATGATATGCAGATATAAGAAAGGAGTCATTGGTAATCTAGTATTATTTTCCTATTTGTATCTATGTTATACATGTGATTGAATCCCCTTATACACGTTTTAGATATAAGTATTGCTATATCATGAACCCCAAAGATCAAGAACCAGCCAATAAATCGAGTTCTAGTCAAGCTGCAATAGTTCAGTGTATTGTGGGGATAATAACTTCTGACTTTATGAAGCAATCTGGTAGCTTAGCAGCTCAGCTTATAGGAGAAGCTTAGAGTAAGATGGCTCGAGTCAGGGGAGATGAAGTGGATAAACACTTGTAGTTATTTTTTTAGGTTGAAGCCTTCTCATTTTTAGGGTGTTGTAGAACCTCATGCAGTTGAAGATTGGCTAATGAGGTTAGAGAAGTTGTTCGATAGCATGCAATGTCTTGAATGTAGGAAGGTACCATTAGTTGTGTTCCTGTTGGATGGAGAAAATGAGCACTGGTTGTTGGGCCAACAGAAGGAGAAATTTCAAGGTAGACCAAATGCGAAGATTTCTTAGAAGGAATTCATTGATACGTTTAGGAGGTGGTTCGGGCACCATCGGTCAAGCAGCAAATGCAGGAATCATTTCTGAGGATGGTCCAAAGGAATCAAGCAGCAGATGCAGCAAACATGCTCTTTAAAAGCTGTTAAATGTATTATAGACTTTTTTCCTCTAAAAAAGTCGTGCAACAGCTTTCTTACAACTTTCTTACAACTGCCACATCCTAACAAATATGATTGCAACAAGCAGCTTCTCGCCCAAAAAATTGTTAAAAGTGACAAGAAAGTTTTAGCCAAATAAAATTGTGACTACCATTTAGAAAGCAAAACTACAAAAAAAAAACTATCACAAATTTACCCTCACTAAACATGAGGGTGCCATATGTCCCACACATCTCTAAAATGCCCAACTCTAATCGACATATGCTCACTGGTCGCAATCATCAAGGTTCCTATCAATACATGAATTCATACAAATAGCTTCTCATAAGACCATTTTGGGGCTGCACATCTAGTTGAGATTGGACTCTATATTACACTCATCTCTTGTTTTAGTCGATGCAAAATAAACCATTTAAATTCCTTTTGTCTGTACAACTTCATATTTCTTTCCTTCCCCCTTTCTCTGTAATATTTCATCTCTTCATCCAAATCCTACAAGAAGTATCACTACATGATGACTAAATCTCTTACCCAAAACGCCTTCCCAACACATGTCATCCATTGACACTTGACAGCATGACCGCATTTTATCATTCACTAGGGGCTTGTGTAATAGTCATGTGAAACATCATAGCTAATATTTTCCATAGGAATAGTTTGTCTAAGTTTGTTACTACTAGCTTCTAGAATATTCTTATTAGCTTATAAATATGCAAGCATTGTAATAGGAAAGATCATTGATGAATATATATGCCTTTTGAAACTTTAAGCTTAATTTGTTTCATGGATTGGGAGTTCCTTCTAACAGATCTGATTATTCCGTCGATCCACTACTTTAATTGGTATCAGAGTCTGGAGCTTGTGAGGAATGACGGACTGCCAAAGAAAATGGGCTATTGACGACGATCGAAGCTGAAGAAGAATGGCAGTCGATGACGATCGATGCCAAAGAAGGTAGGCTGACGATGAGGATCGAAGCCATGAAACCTTTTATGTAGCTCAAGTGAATGCATCACTTGATTGAATAGACAAATTACTTTGTTCCATAAAGAGAATATGAATGTTGGTTACCGACGTCTTCATCTTGCTCCTTCCCTCCACTTTCTCATGCGATCGCAAATAGATTCGCAATCAACCCACTGTTGTCCACGATTACCCTCAGCTCCAACTTCCACTTCGATGGCGAGATCCTCCGCCCAACCACGCAGTCAACAACCATCCCGCAGCCATCATCCGCGACATGCCTCAGCTCTAACACGCGATTTCCTGACCGGATCCATCCACACACTCAGTGTCCTGCGTCGTCGATCATTTCGATTTCTCCTCCGCTTTGCATCGCGATCATAACTATGATCAGCCCGAGCAACTTCCTGTTGATTTTGCTTACCAGGAAACTCATGGTGTGGTGTTGGAAAAATCAAATGGCAGCAGTTCAATTGTTCTTGAGAACAGAGGGGAAGCTGCGTCGGCAATCATATCAGTGGCGAGAAGAGCTTTTCATTCCACTATTGAGGAAGAGCATAGGAAAGATTCAATAGAGGATGGAGAAGACCACATGAAGGAAAGACGAACTGGCATGTCTTCAATGCCATCATCAGCGCCGTATAGGGAAGAAGCCTACGGAGGTTACTTTTGATGGCACCGACGACGGGGAGGAGGAACAAAACAGAATTTGTTTGCAGGAAATCAACAATCGTTTAAGGTTTTAGTTTCATAAGAGTGCAAAAGAAATGTCGATTATTAGCAGGAACAACCGGCAACTTGGACCTCCCATTCAAGGGCATTCACTGTGGCTCCAACCTCTCCTATCCCCGATATGGACTCTCTGCCGAGACAGTCTTTGATCAAACCAAGCTTCAGCCTTCAGAAAATGAGCAGCACCAACCCACTCCCGCAAACATATCGATGCCTTCGATCGTCTGCCCCTCCAGCACGCTCACGCAACCGGCCCTGCTCTGGCACGATTCCACCCCCACCACTCTGCTCCCGTTTCTACTACCACTTAGCTCCAGTGATGACACACCAAACCCTGCTTTCTTCTTTCCTACCACCGGATTTGTCTCTGCCTTCGCTCTTGAAGAAGACCCTCCTTTACCAACTGACAATGATACCGAGTCATCCTCACTCTGAGCTACTTACTGAGCTGAAACCACAACAACAATTGTAGAAAATGATTCTCAGTGATGACTCTAAAGTTGGAACAAGAATAGTAGAAAATCATCAATTCAAAGATGCTCCGGAGACCAAGTGCATTGCTATTTTGAAGCCAACCACACATTTGATTCAAATCAGAACAAATCTATGAACAAAAAACAGATGCGCATGTGGTGAAAAGATCAAAAGAAACTTTGATGAAGCGGCTGTATCTCTAACTTGTATATTCCCAAGGTTGAAAATAGATGTAAGCCCACAAGAATTGTGGTTCTAAAGCCTAAATCTACCGATATTCATAAAACAAAAGCTAATTTAGCCTCTAATGTTGCCGTATTAGTTCTAGAAAGTAGACACATAAGTGGAAATTTGAGAATTGATGATGATGTAAGATCAAGAGAAGTAGATCACAGCAGGTATTTAAATTTCTTGGATACAACCATCAATGGCAAATTTGAAGCATCTAAATGCACTTCAAATGTTTAGATGAATGCCCATTTGGCTACAAATGCAGAAATTCAGCAAACGGTGAATCAGCTGGCCTCCATCACTGCATCACTTGTAGCTTATGTTGAAGACACTAAAGAAAGGACAAGAGATGAAACACTAGTTTACATTACAATGGATGAAATTCTTCATCCTGATAAGGTATGGTCTCATAAATTATTTTCAGAAATGATACTTTATGAGAACTAATCATGTTGCAATGGTATTTTTAGAAGGAATGCTTCTTTGCCTTTACTTCGTGGGGATGAGTTTAGTTCTGATAAGAGATTCCTTGTTGATGAAAGCCCACTATTATCCTCTATGAAGGAAGAATGGTGATCTCACAAATCAACATATCGGGATGTGTGAGAATGAAGTAGATGACTTGTTTGATGATCCGGTAGCTAACAAAGGAAAGCTTGGAAGGCAATATGAAGCTATAGAAGTAAGTAGAAGGGTTAAAGGTTTTTTGCAGGCTAAGAATGCAGTTTTTATTCCAGTGTAGCCAGCAATGATGTTCAAAGCACTTCTTCACCTATTAGCTCCATGGCTTCCTCGTTTTCTGCACCTAGTAGTGATGTTTCTTCTGATTCTTCTAAACGAGGAGAAGGCATGAAGCAGATAATGAAGCCGTTTCCAGTTCACCTTCTCAATATGAAGATAATGGAAATGCTTCTAGCCTAACAAGAAAATTTATCAGGAAAAATGGTGTTTTCATTGAGAGGCATAGAATCTTTGATCCAGGAATCTGGTTATGAGTTTTATATCTATCTCCCACTTGATGACGCACTGATTACTACCACCTCGATGGAGTCAAGCACTTTTGACGCAATTAGAGTATGATGTGGAACATCATAGCTAATGTTTTATTTATGAATAGCTTGTCTAAGTTTGTTATAGCTAAGCTTCTAGAATGCCCTTATTAGCTTATAAATATGTAAGTATTGTAGTAGGAAAGATCATTGACGAATATATATTCCTTTTGAAAGCTTTAATCTTAGTTTGTTCCTTAGATTGGGAGTTCCTTCTAGGAGATCTGATTCTTCCACAATCCAATACATTAGATAGGAGAATATTTCTCAAATTTGTGTTGGAAAATTCATATAAAACTTAACATTTATAACGCATTTGCGGTTCTACACATGCTAGTAATATATTGTGGGCTCCAAAAATTCGGCCCCGGCCTCCGCTCGCTTTTCTTATTCGGCGAGGGAGTTTTAACGAACTAAGTTCCGGGGTAAATTTTGGAAGGCAGATGGGTTTGTAGATAAGACACTACCCAGAGATTTCGCCCTCATTTTTTGAGGACTTTATGATCTGAGTTCTGGTTTCCTATAGGCGCAAGCCCCTATAGTTAATTACCCCTCCCGATCACGAGAGAGAACTTTCGATTAAGGCTAGTCGTCGATCAGATACATATAGAGATACGTGTTATCTGGCATATAGTAGCAGCATGGATATTGAAATTGGATTTTGAGTTTAGATTTGGGTATTTATAAAGGTTTGGAAAGTTTGGAAATAATTGGGAATTTGGAGATTTTGATATTCAAAATAGAAATTACATCATCTTGTACTTAAAGCGGATGGTGGGGGAATGGATGATGGACCCGATCAAGATCCCATGGTTCCGTCGTCCCGGGCCATCGTGGTCCCTGGTCTACTTAGTCAGAGGAGGTAGTCGACCCAACCTGACAGAAGGATCCTTGTCGGCAGCCATTGGTTGCTTCGTCCAAGGGGACCTTGTAGACCGGGGTTGGATGTTTGTCTAAGGGGACAAATTGAATCCACCTTAGCTAATAGAGGGCTTTGTGCCCTATCGATCATATCCTATTGATTCATATCTCAAGGATTTGATGTCAATAAGAAACGTATCGGCGCTGGCCATAACCGGTATTTCGTGGTGCCATTTGGCGGCAAAACCACTCGGTTCAGAGGGCCCCGGGTCATAACCGTTTACCTGCAGTGCCATTTGGCGGCGAAACTGCCGGTTAGAGGACACGTACCACGCCCTTACTAGCAAGAGATTTTTTGAGAATGGATCCTAGTGATATTTTCGACTAGGCATTTAGCTCTTTTGTGAGCTGAAGTAAATTTTAATTTGTCCACCTCGACAGACTGCTGCGAGGGTGGATGAATTTTGCTTTAAGTGTGGATGGTTGGATTTCATATTTTAAATATTTTTGGAATTTGAGATTTTTGTGGAGTTTTTGGGTTTTTGGATTTTTTTGGATTTTGGGTGGAATTTTGGATTTTGATAGGGATTTGGATATTTGGGAGACATTTAAAAAAATATTTGTGAACCCCTCCGGTTGAGATAAACATTCAACACGGCCATCATCGGGTGTTCGGGGTCATTTCTCTTTATGGATTGAACCTTGTCAACTCTACCGGACTATCGACAAGAGGATCGGGTTTCGTAGGCTTTATGCCCTTATTAGTGAATTCATATTGTTATAGGCCTTAAAGGCCTAATATGAATGTATTAAGACAAATATGACGGTCGCCACAACCGTATATTTGTTTAATGGTTCGAACCCTGTCGACTTCTATTGATCCGTATAGAAGGATCGGGTTCGAACTTGAATTCACTTGTCAACCCGCGCAGCATCCCTAGACGTCACGTGTGTACCAATAACACGCTCGTCGGGGCCCATGCGGGTTGAGATTGTACTTTCCCCTTTAGTGTACCTATGTGTATACAATTTATAGTGCACGTGCAGGGGTATTTATTTCAGACTTTGTTGACGCCTTCTATCCGCTTGCATAGAAGTTGCGGATTCGGTGGCGGGCGTAGCAGTTTCTGAATAGACTTGTTCACTGCTTTGTACAAGTAAACTGTCGTACACTACTCATTGCCTTGGGTTGTAGAAGCTCGTAGGAACTTATAGTCTTTATGCATTCTGCTGTGATTTTGATCTTTACAATACAACCACTATTGTTGGAGGTAGATGTATTCATCCTTAGACTGAAGTTGACTACAGGATACTGCATTTACTGTAGTCTTTATGCATCTACCCATCAGTGACATGTGGCACATACTTTTGTCTTTGTAGAAAGATCGTATGTGTTGCAGATCTTCCATAATCCTAATGAATAAATTGTAGCTTGTAGGATGAAGCTTATTCTCCATTTTCACTTGTAGGAGATTGATGTAACTAATTGATGGACCTTCACATTCTGCTCACCTGTCTTTTGACGTTTATAAAAAAAAAAAAAAAAAAATGTGTATTCTGCTTGAAAGTTAACTGGCCTTGGTCGTAGGGAAATTCACTGCATTCACACAATCGTCTGTTGGTTATTGTCCCTTGCATATAAGGAATCTCTTACTTATTCATTGCTACTCGTATTTGAATTCATATGCCGATACATCAATCATTAGTTAAAACTTTTATGTTGTTGATTGCGAACATATCATGTCCCAAGCTCTTGATCGTGTATAGGCACTTTTGTATTTTTGCACATGTATGTCGTTCTTTGTAAGCAAATGAACATTTGAGCTAACATGACAATTCTCCAATGTTGATTAAAAATCTTGCATCATTGATTTCAATCATGTGGTTGTGCTTTCATCTGACCATTCCCGGTGAGCGAATGATGCTATGGATTACAAACCTTTCATTGTCTTTGGACACAACTTATAGTTTGCAAAGGACTCATGTGTGGATGATAGTTTCACTAAGCACCTTGTGTCGATGGCTTGGCCCCAATCATCTTCGATTCACATTTAATCACTTAAGAGCATGATAGAGGCACATTGCTTGTAGACTTATTATAATTGTGAACTCCTTGTCTCCACACATTATTTTCAACATGTATGATGGGGTCATACACATCTTTTATTGATTATGAGCAAATCATACTCATTGAGATTTTGAAATAAATCTTTTGTTGTTTTATTAATGACCAAGACTCATAATCAAAATGGGTGCTCACATTGGTTGTCTTTCATGAACAAGATTAAAGAATTTTAGTTATCATGAGTTGTTATTACATTTGTCCATCCTCATTTTGCCATTCTTTTGTTCACTATCAAGTCCCACTTGATGTTGCATGGCTCAAGTTTCATTATTTTGTTCAATTCAAGTGAATTATTTCAAATTACTTAAGTTTGTAAGCCTTTGTCATATGATTCAAATTCAAGTTCACAAGTTTATATTGTTCATTCAATGTTCAAATCAATGTTCAAGTTCAATCCAAGTCCTTTGTAGCCTTTGTTCGGTTCAAGTTCTTGCTTGAGTCCAAGTCCCCTGTGGTTCGAGTTCTTTTATGTTTGTTCAAGTCCTCTGTTGTCCAACTCAAGTCTGAGTTCAGTTCAAGTTCATGTCCACTGCAGTCCCAAATCAAGTCCTCTTGTCCTTTGTTCAAATGTTCAAGTCTTTGTTCATCTCATTTGATTTACAAGTTTAGTTATAATTTGAATTAAGTTAAAGTATTTTTATTTGCTCAAATTAAAATATGAGCTCAAGTTCAATTTGTCCACATTTTGTCCAAGTATTGTCCATGATTCAGTGAAAATTTCGGCAGCCTCCCGGCGTCTCCCCCGTTTAGGGGAAAACTACGGGAAACTGGGCCATCCCACCACGCTACTCGAGCGTGTATGGTAGGTGTCGGGAGGACACCGGGCCGTACATTTTTTCATCCCACCACGCTACTCGAGCGTGTATGAGGTCTTCAACAGTATCCGTAGGCGAGCACAGGTAGATCTCCCCACCACGCTACAAGAGCGTGTATAGGGCTTTCCCATTTCGTCGTATGCGTCGCACCGGGCTCCCTCCTACCGTGCTACGAGAGCGCGTATAGGTGGTTCGCCGGTCCGCAGCAAACACCGAAATGGGAATAAAGTGATTACCCGCTTCGTTGTAGGTGTCGCACCGAGCTCCCTCCTACCATGCTACGAGAGCGCGTATAGGTGGTTCTTCGGTCCGCCACGGACAACGAGAATGGGAAATCTGAGTTCTAGAAGTTTATACCTTCGAGGTCGGCGGCAATGAGATAGCAAATGTACAAAGATACAAAAATATTTCTTTTCTTTTTTTTTTTCTTTTGCACTTTCTTTTATTCTTCGTTCTCTTTTCCTTTTTTTTTTGAAACTCTTCCACTCTCTTTTTTTTTTTTTAATCTTTCCTCCTCTTTTTTTTTTTTTTTTTTTTGAACTTCTCTGACTTTTTTTTTTATCTTCTCTTTTTTTTATCTTCTCTTTTTTTTTTTGGAAACTTACCACATCTCTCTTTTTTTTTTTTACATACACAAGCCATATATAAATATACATGTATGCCTATAGCAAAAATGATATAAATGACAAATCACAATAATCTTAATCAAAATAATAATTGACATCGATTAACAAAGTAAACTGAAATGATGACGACATTACTGCTTTGGAATTCTAATCAAAAGAGTATGAGAGTATGTGGGCTGCATGTGATTAGATGGGCTTAATTATATGGCTGGAGTCTGGATTGGATTTAATTGTAGAGTTGCATTTTGAAGATGATTTTTGGGTTGATTTGGTTTTAGTGGATTAGCAATGTGTTTGTTATGGGCTGATTTGGGTCTTTAGAGAAGGCTGAATGGGCCTCCCCTCTTTTTTTTTTTTAAATTTGCTGTAGTGAAGAAAAAAAAAGAAAAAAAAAAGGACGTGAGTATGAGTTGGGCTTTAAGCTGAAAGAATGTTTGCTGGAAAGTAAGGCCTTTTCAAATGATCTGGACCAAATGTTGGTCAAGAGGATTTAACTGCAAGGAAATCCTGTGAAATGCAGCTATTGCTAGTTGGTGGAAGAGCAAGTGGTGCTATTGATTAAGAAGAAGAAAGACATTGTGAGGGGGGGGGGGGGGGGGGGGCGGGCTACAATTTGTTGTAAGCAAAATAACATTGGCTGTAGAAGAATGGTTTGATACAAATTTCTGGTATGATTTTAACGGGGTGTGGGCTGATTTTTGAGGGTATAGTGGGCTTTAGAAGTGGACTAAAGTAATGATTTTTTTTTTATTCTCTGATATAGGGCTGAGAGCAAGGGGACAAAACTGACGCCTTAAATGATTAAAGCTGATCAATGGAACGGAGGAAATGCACGTGACAATGCTTCACGTGAGATGTGTTAGACATCCATTCGAGAAACGAAAAGGAATAAAAATTACTGAGATGATTTCAGCCGAATATGCTAGGGAATAAAATTGCTGAGGGAAAAAGACAAAAGCTTTGTTGTGCTGGTCTCCACGTGGAAAGCTGCAAAAAAAAAAAATCTACATGGAGAGCTTGTCCTTACACTGCACTTACTCTATAAAATGAAGGAGAAGCTTGCTGCTAATGACCAGCTTCTTGTGATACACGGCTGAAAGGAAACACTTGTTAGGCTTGCGGCCAGTTGAACTTTGTTGGACTGGTGACCTCCTACTGCTGTTCAGATTCAACAGAGAGCAGGTGAGGGGGTTGGTCTTCGGGTGCTGGAGAAGGAGACGGGTGGAGGTGGAAGGCTGAGGTTTGAATCAGGTGAGCTGCGGTTCTTTTGGGAGGAAAGTGGAGGCCAGTTAGGAGAGGTCTTGAATCAGTTCTCACACAAGGGAGGGGACTACAGGCTTCCGTCAAAGCCAGACCACCAGAAGGCTGTTTGTTTTATTTTTGATTATACCACGAGTGAGGAAGTTGAAGCCAGCTATAGAGAGTGACGGGATTTGATAGGAGATAGCCAGATTTTGACTGAATGAGGTATTGCATTTAATTTATTTTCCTATTCGGTCTCTGACTTTGCTGAAATTTTATTGAGTTAATGCCATTTTGGTATTCCAGTCACTTCTATATTTAATTTAGAATGACCAAGCATATTAGTCCAGTCCAAATGCATCAATTTGAGTGCTTTCCTCGTTTTGCGTGTATTTCGCTCCGTTAAATGTGTCAAATTCGTCGAATATCAGAATTAAACAAATTAACAGTGTATTTAGGGTATTGACGTTGTTCCGAACACAACTGCGAAGTCTAATTCACAATCGTACATCATTTGAGCACCCCGATAATAATTCCTGCATGTGCCCACCTCGATTTGCGTGCACAACCTCAATTGAACAAATTGGTAGTGTATTTAGGGTATTTTCAGTGTTTTGAACACAATGACGCAGTCCATTTCTCGATCGGGCGTCATTTGAGCATACAGATGGTAATTCTTGCATGTGCCCACCTCGATTTGCGTGTATTTCCTCAATTAAACAAATTGGTAGTGCATTTAGGATATTATCGATGTTCCGAACACAACGACGCAGTCCGTTTTGCAATCGGACGTCATTTGAGCAACTACGAGGCTAATTTTTACACTGAACTGCCTCGATATACGTGCACAACCTCAATTAAACAAATTGATAGTGCATTTAGGATATTTTTGACATTCTGAACACAATGACGCAGTCCGTTCGTCAATCTGACGTTATTTGGGTCGAGTCAGGCAAACTTTTCTTGAAATTTGTGCTTTACCTCGAAGTGCGTGTTGACCTCGCATGCTTGAATTTGAATAAATTGGATGTCTCCCTTAGGTATTTAGGATATTCTGAATGCAGTGGCGAAGTTCATTTCGCGATCGGACTTTGTTTCACCAACGTCGAAGCCAATTTTCTCGATATACGTGTTTTGCCTCGAAATTTGTGCCACCAATTCGGATGATCCAAATTGAACATAAAAGACGTAGTTTTGAGTATTCATAATGTTCCAATCGTAATGGCGAAATCGGTTCGTCGATCCGACATCATTTGATCAGCTTCGCACTTTAATTTCGGGTGTCGGTCGTCTCTTTTGACCAATCTCATCCGATTTGATTGCGACGGGCCTTGACCTAGCAAAATTTGATATCCTGATCGCAACGACGATGTTCATTTTACAATCGGAGATCATTTGACCCTTCAAGTGATGCGTTGTATCAACCCGCGCATTGCTCGATCCGCCACCTTTGTCCTTTTTGCACATAGTTTAAGTTATAGGGGTCAACAGATGCTAAAGTTTTATTTGACTTGGTTATTTATAAACATTTTTGAACCTCCAAGTGATGATAACAAAATTGTTGTTAATGTATGTCAGTGAGACCTTGGCACTCTAATGCAGAATGAAATAAATACTCCCGATAAAACTTAGGCAGAAGACAACAAGTTATCAAATTGGATTCTTTGTGATAAGTTGCCTCAGGGATCTACAAAATAAGAGCACATAGTTGTTTTGTCTGAAAAGGCTATTGCTAATGTAGATAGATCTGCTAAATTAATTATCTATAATGATAATTTTTAGATGGGGGATGGAAATTCCATGACTTAGAACAAAGTGTTAAATTTCCCAATTAATAATAAGTACCTACTACTTCCCATTTGATTGTCTTACTGTTGCTCATATACAATGGCATAAGGCAAAAAGATATCCAAATTCCCCATCATCAATCAAGGCTAATATACGAGTTATTTATATCATTAACTTTTTTATTCATAATGTTGACTTTCTACTGCCACCTCAGTCAATCTCTTGTGGGATTCTAGCTCACATTCAGCTCCAAAATCTCCAGATTATTCATAGATTTTTCAGTACCTAATAATCCCATGATGGCTATCGATCACCTTCACAACCATTAGGCCATTATGTCTACATACTTTTTGGTTTGCTTAAAGTTGTGCACAAAACAATTCCGCCTCCACCACCACTGTAGGTACCTTCCAGCTCTTAGGAAGAGTTTCTTTGAATTTAGGTGCATGATGCAGAAGAAATATCATTGTTAGGATTCGATTTCATATTATTTTATAAGCATGTGTGAATTTAATATTGATATTTTAAATATGTTAAATATCTCATATCTATGCAATTAGGGATAAATGATTCATTTCCTCAGTAGTTGATGCATTATTAGGAATGTATTGTAAGTCCTAAAGTTGATAAAAGATTTTGGTATTGTATTGAGGATTGCTTGATGGATTGAGTATTTAATAAAATTTTGAGATCTTTTATGTCAAAATCACCGGTGAATCTTCTTTATCTTCCCTTCTTGCATCTCTCTTCTTATTTCTTTTCTCAATTATGACATTAGTTCCACCCATTTCCAATCACTTCATTCAAAACAAATTGGTCTTCATTCAAAACAAATTGGTACTAAACGTAGAAGAACGCCTAAGGTAATAAAAATTCGATTTTCATGAATAGGCAGAAGATGTTTTATGCATGCCACCTGATCAGGATCCTAATGTAAACAAAGAAGCTTAGTTTGTACAGATAATTGATTTTACAATTATCTTGTCATGGCTAGGAGAACTATCAATTAGACATACATTCTTGTGATTCTTTCTTAAGGTGCTTTGTTCTTCGAGTTTTCAGCCTGCATAAATTTAAGTTTAGCATATTTTGTCAGCTCCCACTAACTGCTTATTTAATTATTTATATGGTTATTTTTTTTTCATTTTCCTCATTTTGTATCTTGCCTGCTGCCAGGATTTCTTTGGAAAACCAGCGTTTTTGACCGTATCCGGCCAACTGAATGCCGAAACATATGCTTCTGCCCTATCCGATGTACGACTTTATTTTTCGGGCAAACTTCTCTGTAATTTATTTTGGCTCAGTTTATATCAAGTCATAGAATGTGGTGATTGTTTCCAGGTTTACACATTTGGTCCTACCTTTAGGGCAGAAAATTCAAACACCTCAAGGCACTTGGCTGAATTTTGGGTAAAAATCTTTCACTAGTACAAAATACATTCTTTATATCACAGTTTTGTGACATTCATATGGCTTTGACTGGCATGAGCAGATGATTGAACCTGAACTTGCTTTTGCTGATTTGAATGATGACATGGCATGCGCCACTGCCTATCTCCAGTATGTAGTAGGTTTCTTGTTAACTATTTATTTTTTCTGTCATGCATTGTATTGCTGTTATTTTCGAAGTGTGTGCTTTTTTGGGAAGTGTTAGACCACGACAAGAAGCACACATAAACTACCATTAGGAAGTATAAGATTCATGGGCTTTATTTTTAGACGTTTTGGAGACTCAAAGATTGAAAAACTTAATAAGAGATATGATACATTATACCTGACAGGTTCAAATTTATAATGATGGTAGGAGAATTAACATTAGTGAAAAAAATCATGTATTGTACATTTATTAATTTTTATATAACTTCTTGAGCAAGGCTTCAAAGCATCTAAACATTATCATCAGTTAAGGTTTTTTTCTCCATCTTATTGAGTCTAGAATCTGAGAAATAATAAGTCATTATAAGCTTATCAAAAAAATTTCTACTTGTTAACGGGCGTGCAGCCACATTTAGCATATGAGAAGAATATGACATAAATAGACTCAAAGTGTTGCCACAATGGATGCTTTCAAAACTCAGTATAGTTCAAGATCTGTGACCTCTTGTCGTGGGAGAGTATAATAAAGTAAATTAAAGTTGCATGAATATTATTTCCATAACTCTATATGACCAGTAATTTGGGAAATCTATGAGAATCACATAAATTGAGAATATAACTTTTTATTTATTTTTTGGAGAGTTGCAATGAGGAAAAATGAAGTGGAATAGCAAAGAAAGGTAGTTTAAAGCAAAGGCAGGCAAAGGACGCCATTGTACCTTTATGGAAAAAGATATGCTATACATTTTAGTTTTGAGGCATAACCTTTTTGACGCTTCCTACTATAGCTGTAAGTTGAAACCTGAAACCAAGAAAAGAAGATCTGCTATATGTGCCTTCACACTCACAATGTTGAAGCCCCCATGGGAGAGCTTTATTTCCAAGCTATTAAAGCTAGTGATATCTCCCTTTCAGCAGGGCATATGATTACACTTAATATTTCTTTGGCAGGTAAAGTATGTCCTTGAGAACTGCAAAGAAGATATGGACTTTTTTGACACATGGATTGAGAAGGGAATTGTCAATAGATTAAGGGTATGCACCTGAACTTGTTATTGTTTCTGTTTTACCCTTTGTAAATTGTAATTCAATTGAAAGATAATATGGAGCATCCTTTGCAAAATTTTTGGCCTTATTTCATGATCATTTTCTGTTCTTTTAATTGTATTTGAAAAAAATAAAATTACACTCCATGTTCACAAGTAACAGAATATTAGTTTTTGGCAGGATATAGTGGAAAAAGATTTCATTCAGTTGACTTATACCGATGCCGTTGAACTTCTCCTTAAAGCAGAAAGGAAATTTGAATTCCCTGTGAGTCATCTTTCCAACAGATTATTATGTTGCATTTTTTACCAGATATGTAGATTATATGTGTTGTAGAAGTTAACAGTTTCTGTAGTTAATCCGGTGTTCCCCGTCTACATCAGTGTTGACTAACTTTAAAAATAATAATAATAATTTGATGGAAGAGTTGCATATTTTCGTAAAATCTCTCCGGTCCCAGAACAAACAGTTTTATGCTCAAAACTATGCATTGCTTCGCACAGCAACTCCCATTCGATGATTTCAATTAATAAAATGTGTTGCCTTCGACTTTGGACAAACACAGCCTGATACCCTGTTGTCTTCTTCAATTTACATGAGTTTATATCCATCCTTGAATATATCACAAAGAATTATTTGTCAATAATATATATGTATCACAGAACACACAGGCATGCAATTTCAAAGACCATATGCCATCAATCTTAGATCTGAATATGATGGTTTCCAATCAAAGCCCTCGCACCGTTAATTTTAAATCTGGTCGAGAAGAATTAAACTGAAGACACCGTGTCGTCGATCTTAGTCTAGCCGAGATGGTTTCAAAGCGAAGAACTCGTGCCATCAACGTTAGGTCCGGCCGAGATGATTTAAATTCAAGGTCTCGCACTGTCGACCTTAGGTCTAGCTAGGAAGAAATTATCGGCAAGTGTCGTCCTGACCTCCTCGCAAGAAGAGGGGATGTCGAGAGGCTGCTGAAATCTCTCGGAAGACTACAAAACTTTTTTCTCTTGGAGCATTTGGAGAGCAGTGATTAATTTTCTTAATTAATTAACATGAAATTAATTAATCTAATTAAATTAAAAACCTTAATTTAAAAATCTAATTTAAGTTTTAATAAATTTAACAATTCATTTAAATCAAATGTAATTTAAAGTAAATAACATTTAATCCAATAAAATAATAATTTAAATAAAATTTAAATTTAAAAAAAACCACTCAACTAATTTAAATTCTCATTTAACTAATTAAAATTAGACAACTTAATCAAATTTAATTTCATTAATCAACCAAATTAAATTCATTAATTTAATTAATCAATTTAACATTTAATTAAATAACTAATCAAATTAAACAATTTTTATTTAATTGAATAATTTAAAATTCATTCAACTGATAATAAAATATAAGTAATTAATTTAATTAACTTAATATTTAAAATCAACCAACCAATTTAAAAAAAAAATCACCAACTAATCAACCAATCAATTAAAACAAAGTAAAATGCATAAAATTAATAATGTTCATACTAAAACAACTAAAATAACTCAACCCAAACTCAACAACTCAAACACAACTCAACTCAACAACTCAACTCAAACTCACAACTCAAACATAACCAACAAACTCAACTCACAACTCCAAACTCGATAACTCAAACATGACCAACTCTCAAACTCTTAAAACAACAACTCAACCAACTCAACTAAACATTGAAACTCTCAAATACCACTGCTCTCCAAACCCTATACAAACAACTCTCAAACTCTGTTCTTCATAAACATGGCAAATCCTCTATTGAATCAACATGAGCTCCTGCAAACAATTAAATAAAATTCATTTGCATTGAAATAAAAAATGCTAAAGTAGGAAACAAAACAAGTGCTGCACTAAGTTACATACAAAAAGTAGAACAAGTAGAATAGGCTATTGGTAAAGTAACTACTAGTACAGTCTACAACACTGAAAAAAAAAAAGAACAAAATACTGTAGCAAAAATACTAGTATCACACAACAGCAACTACTGGCTAGTAAGTGTGAAGCTAGTAAACAACTGAAAAGTACAATTTAGTGTCAAGCTAACAAACAACAGCTGTTCACTCAAACAAACAAATAATTTGACCTTTCGTCATTCTAGTCTAAAGGATTAGGTTATAAGACTCACTATTGAGCCACTTCTATAAGACCCACGTTTTAAGAAAATTGCTAAATAAATTGTAATAACCCTAAAATCCAAACTGTCAATTTCAAATTCATGAGCATCTTAGTCTAAAGGATTAAGTTATAAGACCCGTTTTCAAGCAACTTCCTAAGGGAAGTCATAAGACTTATCTCAATCCAAACAAAAATTAATGGGCATCTTAGCCTATAGGGCTATGTTGTAAGACCCACCATTAGGCTACTTCTAAAGGGGAGCAGTAAAATATGTCCTACCCAATAACTATGCAACTTCTAAAGGGAGTCGTGAGAACTATTATTTAAAAAATTTCTAAATGAAATATCAAACACTCAAATAAAAATTAACGAGCATCTTAATCTAAAAGATCAGATTGTAAGACCCATTTTTAGACAACTTTGAAAGGGAAGCTGTAAGACTTACCCAAATAATTAAGCCCTTGGGTAGTCTTGTTGTAGAGCTAGGTTGTAAGACATGTGGGTAACTCATAAGTTGAGTCATAAGTCTCACTCCAAATTAAACCTAGAGGCAGCTTCTTAGGGAGACATAAGACCTTTCAATCAAATTCAAAATTAACGGACAGTTTAGCTATATGGCTAAATTGTAAGAGCCACCAATGGGCTACTTCTAATAGAAGTAGTAAGACCCGCCTTACGAGCTACTTTCAATGAAAGATATAAGTCTTGACCTAAATTCAAACACCCGGGCTACTTCTAATAGGAGTCATAATACCCGCTTCAATTTAAACATTTGGGTAACTTATAACAGAGTTATAAATCACAAACTAAATTTACTTATGGGTATTCTAATAGATGTAAACCACAACACTCCCAATAAAATTAAAATTTATAATTAATTATTTCAATGTACTCGAGATCCCTGAGAGGTGGCAACCCATAGATGTTAATCAGATTCCTTGGACACTATGGTCAATGATTGTTAGTGTTGGTAGACAAAAATCTACGGTATACCCGAGATGACAGAATCCTGGGATCTTTATTGGGTTTACCTCCATTTCTCTTATCATTGAAACTAAAAACACCTAAAATTTATTCATCCTTAATCGAGAGTTCTCTCTTATGTGTAAGAGGGGTAATTAAATATGAGTGCTTGAGATTATGGGAAGTAAGGACCCAGATCTATTTAAACCCCGACACTACCCACAGGAAAAATTTGGTTAATTATAATCTGACTTAAGCGAAATGGAATCCTACGGCTACAAAGTGGGATTCGTGCTGACGTGCCATTTTTCTTGAGCCAACAGTCAGTAGTCATCTTAATCTTGCTAGTTTTTGCAGCCGTTGAATATCTTTTTAGATAGTCTATTTGGTGAATGCTCAACCCTTTGAAATCTTGTGGGCAGGCAAATATGTCTGAATTGCAGTGTGCTTATAATTTTCACTAATGGTTAAGCAATTGAACCGTATTATCCAAGTTTAGTGTCTGAGTGAGCAAGATTTTCTTGAAAAGGCGTTGTTTTGTTTATCCATCTTTATATCATATTGTTGTAAACTTTGTAAGTTTCGTGGGTTTTAGTTATCTAGGGCCTTATTCGCTTGTGTTTTTGTTGTGAACTGTGCAGGTTTCGTGTGTTTTAGTTACATGGTGCCTTATTCGCTAGTGTTTTTCTTCTGATTGCTTTTGAAAAGTCTAGCATATCAAAATTTTAGTTTGTGTGGGAAAGCTGTAGCGGGAGACTTATACTTTTATGTTCACCTCTTCCATGGCTTGACAATTATGGACAAGCACTTGCAGAACAACTATTCCGTCTTTGAGTGGTGTGGTGACATTATTTTGTACAAAACAGAATAATATAAAAGTAGAACAACACTAACAAGTGAGGCCTTTAGTGTTGTAGCTGTCAGAAGCTTTGGTAAACAATTTTATATGCTCATAGTTTCTTAATTTAAAATTTTTTCTAGTCCTAACAATATTTCTTACCATAGCAATCTAACTTCCTTTGTGAATCAGTAGCTTGCAGTTCACAACTCAATCACAAAGTTGATTGGGTAGAAAAAGTTCTCCAGCCTTTGTGCTATTTTTACTTCCAGTAATGTAATCTCACATCCGTGACTATTTTAGTAGCACTATAACTACTATGACATCAAACCTTTATCCCGCTATGTGGGGTTGGCAATCCATGATTATTTCAGTGCACATACATATTCAATTTTTAAATGTGTCAGCACAAAATGAATTGAGTGTAAAGTATGCAATTATTTGTTGTCATTGCATATTTATATTTCATATTGTCATATCAACTTCTTTTCCTTATCTAATTTAGTCTCATCTTTGTGTTCCTCTATTATGATGAGTAAAGAAAATTAATTTAATGAGTAGACTAAAGATATAGAAAAATGCATAGACTGAAGTTAATACTATGGATATAAGTGTGATGCGGGCAAAAAATATAGGGGTGCCTATACCCCTCGCCCGCACGGGAGATCACGACCAACTAGACCACAAAAACGATGAAGAAGAAGAGATGAGAAGATCAAACTCTTACATTTCAAATAAAATGTAAAAACTAGAAATCAAAAGACTTACAACAATGACTCTTGCGAAATTTAACCGACTTACAAACTTGATTCAATCACTTGACGACACCCTAAAGTTGCTTCACTTAGAGAAGAAGGATACAGGTGGAGTGGCACTTGCGGAGAGACGAAAGAGGTTAGAAGCCCGAGAAGAAAGGTTGGAAAGAGCCCGTAGGATTTCCGGAGGGGATGAGAAAGAAGGGTGGAAAGAGCCCGCAGGATTTCCGAAGCAAACCCGCAGGTTATAGCTTTTCCAAAAATCACATTTCATTCACTTCTTTCAAACATAAACAACCCCTCATATTTATAGGTATGAAAGGGGAATACAAAAGGACACATACATTAAATTATCACAAGAATCTAAACATCACAAGCATTTATCCCAAATTTCTTGCACGAAAAAACACACCCAAGCCAAGGAACTGAAGAGGCAGCCACGGGAGGCGAGGAAGCCGCACGGAACCAAGGAGCACGGTCATGGGAAAGAGCCCAGGCACGGGAAAACTAGCAGCCGGCCGGAATCCAAGGGGGCAAATGCACAAAATACTAAAGGCCATGGAGGAAGCCAAGGAGCCACCTCATGTGAAAAGTAAATCTTGTAATTTCAAAGTCTGGTTTGGAATTCCAAGAGACAAACATGATTACAAACTTAAAAAGCATAAAAAGAACATTTAATATAAGCTAAAATCATAGCTAATAATGAGCTAATCCTTAGTTCAATAAGTGAACTAAAGACCAGCTCATAAATGAGCTAAAATTTCAGCTCAATTTTGATTGAGCTAGTAGACTCAAGGGAAGCCAAAAATCTAATTATTTTTGACATGAGTTGATCCCCCATTTGTCTACATCAAAGTGGCTCAAAAATATTTGCTCTTAGTATGACATTTCATGAGCGAGATTAGTAATGCTTGCCCTGAATGTTTGTTATAAGGCTAGATGATGATGACGACGACTCCCGCTTTTACAGAAAACCTATTTCTACTGATTATTTTGAGTAAAAGTTTGTTTGAGTTTTTTGCTTCAACATTTCGAAAGATATAACTAAAAGATGGATTATTCTAATGGGATGCTTTCCTGGATATACTCAACTTATTCGAAGGTAAATTTGTGATGTTTCAACAATTAAAGTTTGTGAAACGATCAGTATGACTAGAAAAGAAAAATATATGTACTCAACTTGAATTCACATTCAAATTTTCAATCCAATTCTCCAATTAAGTGGTTCATTTTTTACATTGGTTTGCCATTTTACAGGTAAAGTGGGGTACAGATTTGCAAAGTGAGCATGAAAGATACATCACCGAAAATGCTTTTGGTGGTCGCCCAGTGATAATTAGAGATTATCCTAAGGTATACCTCATCTACTTTTAAGCTTTTAAACTCTTACAGAGGCAAGTTTTTAATATGTTGTTGTTGCCTATCTTTTTATTATTATTATTATTATTATTATTTGCCTATCTTTTTTGTTTTAGGATATCAAAGCATTTTATATGAGGCTAAATGATGACGGGAAAACAGTTGCAGCAATGGATGTGTTGGTTCCTCGGGTAAGTCAAAAGCACGGTTTTTCTCTATTGCATGTCGACAATAAAATAATTTTTTTTCTCAACTCCAAGCTTTAGTGAGAAGTCTTTTCTCATTTTCTACCTTTAAATACTCAAGCGTTCTTATTGATGAGTACTAATGGAAAAAAGGACCACTATGGTGTTTTCCTAGCTTAAAGAGTTATCACGCCTCATAGAATTTTCAAGCACCATACATATATTGGGCTAGCTGAAGATGATTTTGAGGATATACAAGTAGTAATAACTTGCTTCTGTGGATAATGGCTAAGATTTTGCATTCAGTCTTTATGTTTGTGTTTGTGTTTGTGTGGTTTCAAGGCCATGAGCAAATGTTGATTTGGCTGTGGTGGGGGTTCCATCGGGATTTTGAATTGGTTTCGTACTGTACCTCATTTAAAAATTATAGTTTTATGTTTCAGGTCGGAGAGCTCATTGGTGGAAGCCAAAGGGAAGAACGCCTTGAATATCTGGAAAGACGCCTCGATGAGTTGAATCTCCCGAAGGAGAGCTATTGGTGGTATCTTGATATTCGTCGTTTTGGTTCAGGTTAGGATTCTCCATTGACCCTCTCATTTCTTTCTTTGCCTGTTAGACTTCAATTTTGTTGCATTGAAAATAATTTTATAACTTCAATAAATGAAATTTATAGAAATTTTTTTACAAACATAATTATATAAGATATCATAATTCAGAGGAATATGAGGATTTTTTTTTTCATCGTGGTGTGATTTGCAAATGACATGTGCTTTTTGGTTGTTTAACTTTTAATGCAAAATTTCTTAGTGTCTATCATTAAATTTTTACTTGTGCAAATTTTATGTTTTCTAGTTTTCATTAGAAGGAATGGATATTTATTAAATTAATGGTTTCATTAGAATGAGAAGACAAGGAAATAACGGGAGAGAAGAGTTTATCTTGGGAGGCCTGACCTTTACTTAAGACTTGCTGTGCTTGATTGTTTTCCTGTTACACTGAAATAGGCGCCTTTTAGTTAGCTGAAGCAAATAAAGGAAATAAATGATAAAAAACTAGATAAAAGGAACCAAAATATGTTGTACAAAGAAGGATGATCCAGCCCTCAAGTTGAGGTCATCATGTTCAGCACAGACAAAATATTGTATAACAGATTCCACGAAAGGCCTTTAGTGATTCTATCAACAATATCATCCTTGGATTATATTTATGAAGATATTTGAATCTTGAATCTATGCTTTCTCAAATAAAATTTCGATTGCTTTTCTATATCTTATTTTATTGAGTAGAATTTTGCTCTAATTGATTACATCCAAATGGACAAGTGCATAAGGTGACTCATTTTTATTCAACGAGATTTTTTTTTTATTTTTATTTTTTTCAATGAGATTGCAAATTGGTTCTATAGTCTTCATACAAGATATGTAGCCAACCCCACATAGTGGAAGTAAGACTTATTGTATTGTCATTGTGTACATACAAGATACAACAGTTTGTCTAGTTTGCCAAACCTAATCACAGTAGAAAAAGGACTTTCAATGGCCTAAGGAACAGATTTCCAAGATAAATATGTTGTAAGGAACAAATATCCAAGTTGAGCATGTCGTTGGTTAATTTTTAATTGAGGAATAACAATTGAATTAACTCCAATATTCTCTTTAAAGTCCCAAAATGATTAGTCATGGTCATATCTCGAATCATGTTCTTCCTAAGTTACCTGAAATTTTTTGGGCATCTTGCTTAACATTTTTTGCCGGAAAACTTCCTTTCACGAGCTATATTATTTTGAAGAAGAATCATGCTTTCCAAATGTGTGCTTCTAATCAATTTGAAACTTTGCACGAACTCCACCTTTTTTATGATTTTTTTCAATCAAAGAGCAATCAGCCAACCAAAAGTAATCCTGCCGCTACGAACAACTTACTGGCTTTATTAAGGAAGTTGTGAAACATAATGTTTAATCTCTCTTTAGATACAGAGCTGATTAAACATGCACAAAAGGTTATTGTTCACTTGGCCAAGATAAAAATAGATGCAATGTGTCAGATATAAAACAATGCTCTGATATAAAGTTCTTTTGAGAATTAAATCAGAGGAAGAAGAGATAATGTGAGGAGCAGGGACAATTTTGAATATCCTTACCTCTCACCTTTTTATCGGATTTTACTAGGTTGTGATACATATTAAAATAACAAATGTGTCCTTTTTGATAGAATATGCAAACAAAAAAAACTAATAACAAGACGGGAATTGTTATAAACCCTAAATGTCGAACAAAGAAATGAACTAGAACAATTCGATTAATTTTTTCTCCTAAAATACTTCTGGAATAATGCTATACTCCCCTTTTAAATCTACAACTAAAATGGGGCATTGAAGAATTTCCATAAAAAGATGTGTTAAATTTAGTAATCTTTAAGGATTCATGTATTTGAATCTAAGAACTTGTATATGAGCAAAATTTCTTATATTTGAAATAAAGACTCTATATTAGATAAAATATCATCTTTGGGTCAAAAATTTATATTGCAATAAGGGCCCTTGATTTTAATAAATCTAATATGTAGTTCAAAATCCTTACAACAACAACATCAAACCTTTGTCCCACTACATAGGGTTGGCTATATGAATCTTTTTTCTCCATTGTATCCTGTTAAAAGTCAAATTCCCATTTAAATCTAATAAAGAAATATCATTTCTAATTTTTTCTAACCAAGTCTTTTTAGGTCTACCTCTACCTTTTTTAACATAAGTCAAATTTAATACCTCAACTTTCCTAACCGGGTCATCAGAAGATCTCTATTTAATGTGACCAAACCATCTAAGGCGACTCTCTCTAATCTTATCTTCCACTGGAGCTACTCCAATCTTTTCACGTATATACTCATTTCGTATCCTATCTTTAAGGGTAAAGCCACTCAGCCACCTAAGCATCCTCATCTCTGCAACACTTAACTTAGTATTATGCTTCTCTTTTAATGGCCAACATTCAACACCATAATGCATTGCCGGTCTTCACCACCATCTTATAGAATTTTCCCTTAAGTTTGAGGGGGACTTTTCTATCGCACAACAAGCTCGATACATTCCTCCTCTTCAACCATTCAACTTGAATTATGCTGATAATATCCCCGTCTATTTCACTATCACTCTGAACAATAGATCCAAGATATCTAAAACATGTACTCTTATTAATGACTTGATCGCCCAAAGTCACAATCCTCTCACTTGGTCTATTGCTACTAAAATTACACTCCATATATTCAGTTTTAAATCTACTCAAGTGAAAATCTTTAGATTCTAAGATTGATCTCCATAATTCAAGTTTACCTTCAACTCCCTCTCTAGTCTTTTCGACAAGAAGAATATCATCAACAAAAAGCATACATCAAAGAATATCCTCTTGCAAATGTCTAGTGAGAACATCCATGACTAAAGCAAAAAGATATGGACTGAAAGCTGATCCTTGATGTAATCCAACCGAAATAGGAAAATACTTGGTCAAACCACCTTGTGTTTGAACACAAGTAATAGCTCATGCATACATATCTTTAAATGATTTGAATATAAGCGTTATTAACACTACAGGAAAAACATCATTTTCCGGCGGCCATTTTCGTAGGAAAATGACCAAAATCCGTCCGAAAATTGCATTTCCGACGGATTTCCGGCGAAAATATTTTCGCCGGTTTCACGCGCGTCGAAAAAGGACTTCCGGCGCAAAATAAGTCGCCGGAAATATTTCCGACGTTTTGCCGGCGGATTTTCCGCTGGAAAAATAGTTTCGACGGATTTTTTATCCGCCGAAATGTAAAGGAAAAAAAAAATTTTTTTTTGCAGCCCGCCGGATTTTATATCCGCCTGAGAAACCAAGCCGCTGCCTGAGAACCCAAGCCCAGCCCGCTTCTGCAGCCCAGCCCGCACGCGTGGCTCCCAGCCCTACCCGCTTCTGCAGGCCAGCCCGCCCGCGTGGCTTCCAGC